>CM069456.1:60684866-61182308 GCA_035610835.1 Ophiura sarsii
AGAAGGCATGGTTCCATAACAGGCTCACGGTCTAAAAGTATCCCTCAAAGGGTGCATAAATCCATAACAGGCCCACGGTCTAAATGTATCCTTCAAAGGGTGAATAGTTCAATAACAGTCCCACGGTCTAAATGTATTCTTCAGAGGGTGCGTTATTCTGTGACATGCCCTCGGTCTAAATGTATCCCTCAAAGGGTGTATGGTTTCATAACAGGCTCACGGTCTAAATGTATCCCATATAAGGGATCATAATTCCATAATAGGCCCACGGTCTTAATGTATCCTTCTAAGGGTGAATAGTTCAATAACAGGCCCACGGTCTAAATGTATCCCTCAGGGGATGCATGGTTCCATAGCAGGCCCACGGTCTAAATGTGTCCCTCAAAGGGTGCATGGTTCCATACAGGCTCACGGTCTAAATGTATCCCTCAAAGGGTGCATGGTTCCATAACAGGCTCATGGTCTAAATGTATCCCTCAAAGTGTGCATGGTTCCATAACAGGCTCACGGTCTAAATAAATCCCTCAAAGGGTGCATGGTTCCATAAAAGGCTCACGGTCTTAATGAACCCCTCAAAGGGTGCATACTTCTATAACAGGGTAATAAGTTCAAAAACAGTCCCACGGTCTAAATGTATTCCTCAAAGGGTGCATTATTCCATCACAGGCCCACGGTCTAAACGTATCCCTCAAAGGGTGCATAATTCTATATCAGGCCCACGGTCTTCCATAAAAGACTCACGGTCTAAATGTATCCTTCAAAGGGTGCATAATTCCATAACAGGCCCACGGCCTAAATGTATCCTTCTAAGAGTGAATAGTTCAACAGGCCCACGGTCTAAATGTATCCTCGAAGGGTGCATGGTTCCATAACAGGCTCACGTTCTAATATACCCCTCAAAGGGTGCATAATTCTATAACAGGCCCACGGTCTAAATGTATCCTTCAAAGGCTGAATAGTTCAAAAACAGGCACACGGTCTAAATGTATCCCTCAAAGGGTGCATGGTTCCATATCAGGCCCACGAAACCGTATCCATCGTTTTCAAATCCAGACGATGGCCTTTCCGGGGGCACTGTTATATTGTATGCAAGGATTGGGGTGCGACCGAAGTTTCTGAATCCACTATTATAGTTTGATCAGCTCCAAATTAGCAAAGCCTTCTTTTACAGCAGCAAATCAATATAGAAGGACGCGGGCGCTCATAAGGGAAACATCCGCACTGTGCACCATATGCGTGACGCTTAGATGTGGCCAAAATGACGCGTGTGCATGTAGGCGACCATATTCGCTTGGATTACTTTTGCTCGCGGAGAGATAAAAAAACCTGTTGTTATCATTTTGTAAATCTTATCAACAGGTGCGTTTAGAATGGCGAGGTCGGAAAAGCTTAAGCTGGTCATTGGTCTAATATTCTGGATTACCCAAGTCTACAATGCAACCCTCATACTCTTTGCTGACTTCTGTGCCTTTTGGTTTCTTGACATGGTGCGCCGACACACCGAGCTCAAAGTGAACGTTGCAGGTAGGTGGTGGTGACACATAAAATTGTCGGGATTCCTAGGGGGCGCTATATTCTAGTCATTTAAAGCAAAACTCGTCTGGTCCTGTTAACCGTGATATTCAAGCCGGCGAAGTACTCTACTATTTGTAGGTAGGCCCATAGTGTACAATGCATATGATATAATTTGTACATTTTCATCCAGCCCCATATTTACTCTATTTGTCTTCCTCTGGACAGTGACGTAACTTTCTACGCTCGGTTGTTTACGCCAGCGCCTCGAGTAGCCGCGCGCGTTTATGTGCTCCAATAGAATACGCAGTTACGTCACTGTTTCGTGATGGATAAATAGACTATAGCATGCTTATATTATGCTTCTCTCGGGTCTTTCTGCGTGATAATCACAGTGGGCCAAGACAATAAATAATTACTGTCTTGCCTTGCCTAAAAAGATCCAGTGTATCATATTTTAGGAATACATGTAGTACTTATACGGTGTGTAAAATATTACTCTGACGTCAGCGTAAAATACTTACTCTGGGGTCCATCGTATAAGTTTCACAGATTCGCCTTGACCCCTTCATACTATAATAGCGTATCGTTGGGTATTGCGCGATGTCAAGGATATCGACGTGCGAGTTGAATTGAAACAATGTCTACTTTTATTGGCCGACGTCGACGGACGCACGTACCATTAAAGTACAACGTACATATTTGCCTAACTTTTTCATGCAAATGCTAAATTTGAGCATGCCTCGATTTTGAGTACGGAAAATGCATTAACAAACTCAATATTTCTAATATTTTATTAAAGGTCTTCTAGAATCATATTCGGCTTTACACAAATGTTACCAATGAATTATTCAATGCTTTAAAAATCTGCGCAGGAGCAATCTTTTTTAACTCATATCCTTTCTCAAATTATTTTATCTAGATATGTTATCGCTTTAGGCCTATAACAAATCGTCCTGCAATATTTAGTGAAAATAGATATATTATTTCCAAGAAAATCCGACTATAAGATTTATGATTCAGATGGAATCCGATCTATGTATAAACAGCTGCCACATTAGCGCAGGCGAGACACGTATATATACACATGCCGTAAGCCAACGAAGAGTCCCGCGAAGAGTTTATCTCACAAAAGCATCCTACGTGAGAAATGACTTTTTTCGCACAGCTTTTTATTTGCCCTTAACATAATTTTTTGATATATATTTATGAAACACCTTATGCGAAAATCAACCTTAAGCATTGTTAAAAGTGGAAAATCACATTAAAATACGAATTACACACAGTAAAAATGGTGTTTTGGCGACTTTTGTGAAGTCATGTCTTGCAAATAAACGTGTCTTAAACAATAACATATATAGCAAAATATTTGGCTGAAGACACGAGCCAAGACATGTCTGGTAAAAGCAGTTTTGAGACATGTCTCCAGTAAAACACGAGTCACGTCTCTATGCCAGACATGTCCGGCAAAGAAGTATCTCCATGCAAGACACGTCTAAAATGTAAGTCATGTATTGAAGCCAATTTTTAGACATATCTTGAATTCTGGCAAGACATGACTTTCCTGAAGACGTGTCTCATACATGTCTCAATTGCCATGCCGTATGCGTCTTGGCTCGTGTCTTCAGCCAAATATTTTTAAATGTTTTTTTTATTGTTTAAGACACGTTTATTTGCAAGACATGACTTCAAAAAGTCGCCAAGACACCATTTTTACAGTGTATTAACAACAGTATTATGCTCCTAACAGAAATGGCAAAGAATTCTCATGATAAAAATACAACAATATCTTAAACTTTAATGACGAATGAAGGAGGTCGATCCTTTTTTGTCCAGCTCTTTTTCAAACCTTAATTGAACCATCAGTATTGTAAAATTAGCGTCAAAATATCATACTTTCGTGTAAAAGTTGATTTTGCCCAAAATGTAAACTGTTTGTGCCAGTATCCAAATATAGAATAATGATTGCGCTGGCATTTTGAAGAGTAAACGCATGCAGGGATCCTGAATAATAATAATAGGGAGCCACTATGGGCTTGATTTAATCCACAGTGTCACAGTTCCGCCCTCAATCGATCATTGTAACATCCCTGCAACCTAATATGCATCTTTGAGAACCGAGAATAGACAGCTAAGTCTTAAAACCGAAATCTAAATCAATTTGAACACGAGAAGTGTCGCAGGTGATCCGATTGCGCCAGGAGCGTGCTTGGGCGTCTAGATAGGTGTCAATAAAATGTACCCGAAGGTGTGAGGCCAAGTCTATATTATAGGTAGTCAAGCTTTATTTCAATGTTATATTCATGTACGTCTACTCATGTACGTCTGTCTACTGGTACGAGACAGTTTGATGTTAAAGCACATATTGAACAAAACATAGTAGGATAGTATCTCAAGTGTTATGAACATTTTAAACTTATACGTCTTAATTATGAAAACTTGGCCAACTAATCCATATTTTCATCATTCTGTCGGTTGATTATATTTATGATAGGCCTATGTTTTCTAACCAAGGAGTACTTGCCCTAACCAGGTGATCCAAGATGCCGATTTAACCTAGTCCGTTCTTGCTCATGGGTTTTTCTCTGCGCTCTGGTTTTGTGTCTTATGTTCTTTTCACGTTTTACTCGTTTTGCTTGTTTACATTTTGGAATGTCATCATGTCGAAAGTAAACCACGATGGACTAGGCGAACGCAAAATCCAAATTATAGTAGGCTATCGGCAACCTACTTTAAGAGCTCTTTTCAGAGCCACCATTTGTGTTCAGTGGACAAGCAGTCTATCTGAACGGCTCTTTTCAGAGCCAACAATTGCACAAGTAGGAAAGGGGCACCTACTCTCAAATCATCGGTCAAGGGGCAGCCCAAATAATAATCTTAACCTGTATTATGAATACCCGTCGTAAAAGCCTATTTCCCAAATTCGTTCAGTATATATTACTTGAGAAATCAACGCTAAGTCATGATCAAATGCCTGAATTAATAGAGTTTCTTATAATGGTGCAAATGGAAAGATTATTACCATGCAGGGAAAGATGAAATGCATTATTCAAACATTTCATGTTTTGCCTCATGAATACATTCTTAGCGATTCAATAAGCGATTGCATTTATAAATTGTCTTTATCATGATTATTGCGCACACTATAAACATCAAAATAGAGTAATCATTGGTAAAACCGCGTGCATTATGTTTTACATGAACTGTGGGTAAGTGTAATACAGGCGCCATTAGACAGTCACAGGTGCCATTAGACAGTCCCCAGGTGCACTTAAAATGAAAGTTCAACTATTGATTGTTTCAGGTGGATGATGTTTTATAAATTTGTCTTCTAAAATTATATTCCACGATAGAAAGCTTTTAAGACGATGGTCATTCAATAAGTTCTCTCTTCACTATCATTTGTGATAATAGTGTAGGATGTTATGTAATTTTGCATTTTTTTTTGCTAAGGATGGATTTTTTGGTTTTATTGGCTAAAGTATACCCTCATGTATCAGAAATCCATTGGTAGCATTTTTTTCCATCTGCCGATTGGCCGCCATCTTGGATTTCAAAATGGCCGCCATTTCCAATATAATTTACCCTATAACTTTTGTTCTGAGCAACATATGAAGTCAAACTTGGTGGCAAACCACATGTTTTTAATACAAGGGAGTTCACAAGTGCTCTAGCTATGTTCCTATGTCTAACATACATGCATGGCCGCCATCTTGGATTTCAAAATGGCCGCCAAATACAAAACAAAAAAAATTGCCATATAACTTTTGTTCTAAGCAACATATAAAGGTGATTTTGGTTGCAAAATCCATGTTTTCAAGAGTTGTTTACAAGACAAGAGAGTGTATAATTATAGCTGATCTGTTGTTATATATTAATTGGCTGATAGTAGTAATTATTAGTGTAATTATTAGGGTGGTTTAAAACTGGCTGTAAGTAGCACAACTCCAACATTCTGCTCTACCACAAACTCTTCCTTTCCTCTATCTCCCATCTTGCTCCTTACTCTGCATGCCTCTCCTATGCACCTTTTTCCATACTTTGCTTTACTATAGGTTGTAGAGACAGGAGGCAATTCCATCAGCCCTCCTGTTCCTAATGGCTTCTCTTGCAGTTACCCATCTCCACATCCTCAAACACTAAGATGCATTGCAATGTAGTGCATGTTAGTCGCGTGCCACTTGGATGGCCAAACCTTGCGATTAGTGCTAACTGACGGAGCTATGGGGGCAATGGTTGGTAGTTCTAGGACTATTGGAGTAGTCTGGAGGACTATTGATCATTGCTTTTTAGGTTTTACTTTAAATCACTGAGACCCGGGTAGAATATACTCATTAGCCTTGGCTGGCAAGTATTCTAGAAGAAGGACAACTTTTATCACAAACCATGCTGCAGGAGTTGCGACCGCAGTGATTACAGCAATTGAAAAACCATGATGGCAAACCAAAGCAACACTAGGGTTAAAGTCCCTAAAATAACGTCTCCTGGAGCAAACTCTGATTTTTCTAAATCAACTGATGACGGCATGCCCCCAAACCCGAAAGGGAGGAGTAAGCGTGACGGCAGAGCGCGCAATAGGAGACCACTTGCAACATGCAAGACCAATATTACTATATCTACCATGAATGTGAAAACTATCAGAGAGAGTTGATGCAGGGAGGAGCTTGTAACCAATCTTAATTAAATGTAAAATTGACATGATCGGGATACAGGAACACCGCATTGTCCATGATGACCCAGTGAAGTATGAGAGTATTATGGGTGGAACTCTGATCACTACCTCAGCAACAAGAAATAAAGCAGGTGCAACTGTAGGTGGAGTCAGGATACTACTCAATAACAGAGCACTCAGATCATTAGCAAGTATCAAGCCACATTCTGATCGGACACTCATGGTCAACTTCCATGGTAACCCAGCAACAACTGTAGTGGTGACCTACTGTCCTACAAATGTGGCGGATGAAGACATCGTAGGAGATCATTACAACAGTCTAAAGGAGCAATAGACTCCATTCCAGCACACAACACCTTGCTTGTTGTTGGCGACTTCAATGCTAGGCTTGGAAAGGATGACGCCCAATTCACTTACCATGATGACACAAATAGAAATTGAGAGTACCTTGCAGACTTGGCTAAAGAGAAAGATCTTATAATCGCAAATACTTAGACATATGTCAGCCCAAGCGGCAACAAACTACAGCTGGACTACATCCTTATCAGGCGGAAATGGCAAAACAGTGTTCTAAATTCTGAAGCATATAACACCTTTGCTAGTGTGGGATCTGACCATAGAATCGTCTCTGCTCGTATCCGATTAAGCCTTAGAAAGAGTAAAATCATCAAACCGAAAAAGCAATACGGCTGGAAGCTACTTACAACTGATAATGATCTACAAGCTAAATATAGAAATATAGCATAGAGGTGCATAATAGGTTTCAACCCCTCCAGGATGAAGTAGAAACTGCATCTGAGAAATATTCCAGATTCATTAAAGCCACTCAAGATGCTGCAGAGGAAGTGATTCCTGTGAGGAAAAAAGAGAAAATAATCTACTTCTCAAATGACGCCCAGGTATCAAGGGCGAGATCATAAATTGAAGAAGCGTATGCAAAATATCAACTAGACACTAATGACGAGCAAAATTGGAGATATTATAAGGAGGCTAAGAAGAGCCTAGGGGAGGCTTATGATCATGTGAAAGAGGAAGACCTTACCAATAAGCTTAGAGAGGTAGAAAATGCCCACATAAACTGCAAGCATGGTAAGAGTTGGAAACTGATTAACAAAATATCAGGAAGATTGACTACAAGAAAAGAACAAATCAAAGGATCCACGCAAAAGGAGAGACTAGATAATTGGTATACTCATTTCAAAAATCTACCTGGGAGCCCACCGCACATAAGTAATGAAGATGAGGAAATTGCCCCAGTACTATCAAATCTCAGCATAAAAGAAGGACCCTTTGACTTGGAGGAATATGTGAGGGCTATAAGATGTGATTTGGATAATATAATACTGGACTTCTGCAATGATGCCTTGATGAACTGGAAAAAGCCAGACCAATGGTCTATTCTCAACATAATACCAATACCAAAATCAGGTGATCTCAGTTTGGGAGGCAACTACCTTGGAATAAGTCTGAGCTCAATTGTTGCCGAGCTATACAACAAGATGATACTCAACAGAATCAGACCGGAGCTTGACATCCACTTGAGAGCTAATCAAAATGGCTTTCGAGTTGGACGTACCACGGTTGGCCACATTCTTGCCCTCCGAAGAATTATTGAGAGAATTAGATCAAACAACCTGCCAGCAATCATAACCTTTATAGACTTCAAGAAGGCGTTTGACACAATACATAGGGGACGAATGCTGCAAATTCTGAAGGCCTATGGTATACCTGAGCAGCTTACAAATGCGATTGCAGAAATATACACCAAGGCAAAGGTTATATATATCACCTGATGGGGAAACTGAGGAATTTAAAATACTGGCTGGAGTACTACAAGGTGACACCTTGGCTCCATATCTCTTTGTCATTGTTCTCGACTACGCCCTAAGAGAGGCCATAGATGGCAAAGAAAAGGAGCTAGGATTCCGCTTAACAAAAAGAAGCAGCAGACGAATAGGACCAACCACAGTTACTGACCTTGACTTTGCTGACGACATTGCACTGTTGTCTGAAGAAGTGTCTCAAGCGCAATCACTACTTAACAGAGTCGAGACTTCGGTGGGTAAAGTTGGGCTCAAAATGAACGCCGCAAAGACAAAGTACAAGTCCTTCAATCAGAAGCAAGTACATGTAATCACCACAAACGAAGGTATGCCCCTTGATAAAGTGGAGGACTTCAAGTACCTTGGAGCCTGGATGAACAGTACTAAAAAGGACATCAAAACACGCAAAGCAGCTGCATGGAGGTTGTGGCAAACTCAGTCAGTTATGGAAGGTCAAATCACTATCCAGAAAGCTCAAAGAAAGACTGTTCATAGCTACCGTAGAATCAGTCCTCTTCTATGGATGTGAGTCATGGACAGTCACCCCAAAGCTTAGTAAACAGCTGGATGGATGTTACACTAGAATGCTTAGAACTGTGTTCAACATCAACTGGAGACAGCATGTGACAGATAAGGACCTGTACGCGGATATGCCCAAAGTCTCGGACAAGATCAGGGAGCGTAGATCAAGATTTGCAGGACATTGCTTAAGAGTGTCCAATGAGCTGGTCTCCAAAATCATACATTTGGTACCAAAGCATGGAGTTAGAAAGCGTGGTAGACCAGCCCTAACCTACATTGACTTACTAAAGCGTGACCCAGGATTGCAGGTAGAAGAAATCAAGACAGCTATGTTGGATAGGAAGATTTGGAGAGGCATCATGGTTCGGGAATATTACCCGCCATAAGTCAAAGTAAGTAAGTCAAATAATTATGCACATAGGCTAATTTATAGGCCAAGTAGGCCTATAATATTATTAACCATTTTTCTTTCCTTTCCTAGTTTTTGTTTCGTTTTGTTTGTTTGTTTGGTTTTGCCTTTGATACATGCAATTGAACAAAACAGCAATTACCCCCTATTATAATACAATAATACCCCTCTACAATATAGAGGGGGTAGCTGCTGTGGATACAAAGGCATACATTTGATTGTTCCTGGTATGTCTTCTTGTAATAAGTCCAATGCAATGTGATCAACCTAATGTATCACCAGTGGGGTACTACCGGACAATAAATACTAAGTATATGTTACTACTAACAATTGAAATTTGTATTGAATTTACAGCTTAATTTATATATAGCAACCATTCATGTCAAATTAATGGATAACAGATAGAACTGTACAATTGTCAGTAAATAACTCTTGAAAACATGAGCTTTGCCACAAAAATCAACTGCATATGTTGCTCAGAACAAAAGTTATAGGGTAATTTGTGTGTGTGTGTAAATGACGGCCATTTTGAAACCCAAGATGGCGGCACTGCATGTATGTAAGACACCAGAACATAGATACAGTATTTTTGAACTCTCAGGTATTGAAAACATGATTTGCCACCAATTTTGACTTCATAGGTTGCTCAGAACAAAAGTTATATGACAAATTCCATTGGAAATGGCGGCCATTTTGAAATCCAAGATGGCGGCCATTCCGTAGATGAAAAAAAATGCTACCAATGGATTTCTGATAGCTGAGGGTATACTCTATCCAATGACACCAAAAAAAGCATCCTTAGCAAAAAAAAATGCAATAGTTTGAAATCCTACATATCAGCCTACACTATAACTGCAAATGTCAACAACAAAAAACACTAAATGTGACACACGTATATATATATAAGCCATGGCCAATTGATTTTTGTTATAATTGTAGCTCGTAATCTCAGCTATACAAATAATATTATCTGTCTGGTCTACTTAAACCATATCATTTTAAGGCTAATCTGAGCTCTGGCTCCCGTGAGCTTCTCTTCGTCCCAAAAAGTACGACAAAGATTTTCGGGGATAGGGCTTTCTCCATCGCAGGCCCCAGATTGTGAAACGATCTCCCTTTGAACATTCGCAAAGCTGCTTCAATTCAGGAGTTCAAATCGCTGCTTAAGACATACTTATTTAATTTGGTCATTTAAATCTAGCCTATTAATTATCTGTTCTCTATTTTTAATATTGCTGCATGTATATTGTTCACAATTTCTGACAGTGCAGGTGATTTAAATAGTATGTCACGGATTGTGTTTGTCGTTCTTCCATGTACAATGCGTTTGGATCACCATAACAAATTTTGATATTGTTCCTCTGTTTCTGCATTTTGTTATTTCTTGTTTGTCATTAATCCACTCAGTATTTCACGTTATGTTTTGGTGCTATTTTCGGCTTTTTATATTTTTGCCCGTGCAATACGTTTTGATCTCTGACCATTATAAACACATTGTTTTATCCCGTTGGTTTTGTATATACAACATGCCAATTTTACCGTTGATGCTTAATTATGTTTCATAAATTTGTCAGGTTTGTTTTATAATGTTATTCGTATAACTTATGTACTCCGGTACTTTTTATCTGATGGTTTTTGGTTTGCCTTAAATATTTTGATGTATTTTATCCTTTTGTACACTATAATATTGCTCTGTATATTTTATATTGTTTTAGTCATTGTATAGCGCCTTGAGTTTTGTCGTTTCTTAGTAAGGCGCTTAAAAGTGCGTGTCGTTATTATTATTATCTATATACTAATTTTCGGTCCCTCGCCTGATTAGATAGTTCAATAATAATTTTACACTCGCGTCCCTCTTCAACTGAAAAAGCGTGGTAATTGCGCCTCTAATAGACGAGCTAATTAGATAGTTCAATGCCAGTATTTTTCCGTTTTCAGACATGCGCAGAAAGGATCACAGATGATAATTCGAAATGTTGAATTTATTTTACTCGGATAGCTACTGTTCGGGCAAAAATTGTGGTTTTCGGAGTGAGTGATGACATATGGTCTTCACCCAAAATATTTTCATCAGGGATATAGCTACATTTCTGTATATGCGGCCGTTTGTTATTCTTAAAGATCGCATGAGTACAAGCATTTATACGTGACTATCCATCCGACAAATAAAATTATTTTACGACATTTTCTAAATGTAAATAAAAACTCTTACACCGTCTTAAAGTGACACTCTCGCATTAGTAACATAGATGAACGCGTAGTTTGCTAACGATAAAGAAACTGTGGCGGTACCATAACAACAGTTCCTATGTTGAAGCTGCGCGACCGCGTTTATCATGGTGCGCGCGATTCAGCACACACGTAATGACGCATACAAAGTGTATACGCGTTTGTGGCGCAAACTGCACATTGTAACGTGGCAGGGTGAAAGCAGGCAGTCCGTACACTCTAAGAAAAAGGATGCTTCAGGCTTCAGGGGTTCTTGGCTGTCCCGTATGGAACCCTTATCACCTTAAAAGGTTCCAAAAAGAACCATTTTAAGGTTCAAAGTGGGCAAAATATGGGCAAACATTGGTCTTTAGAACCGCTAAAGGTTCTCTACAGAACCTTTTGGGGGCCTTTAAAATCAAAGAACCTTTAAACCATATACGGGACAGCCAAGAACCCCTCTGAAGCACCCTTTTTTCTAATAGTGTACCCTAAAGCCACCTCCTCCTCTCCGCACTTGGATATAAGGGCACATGGGGCATCTTGATAAACGGAACGTGTTTTTTGTGTGGTACATTATCATGATTATTATAGAGTGTCTGGATTATTAAGGGCATCCGTGGTATCTGGATTACGGGGTTCACTATAAAACGAGTCTCAAATTACCTGGATACTAATACTATGCACAGGTGGGCCACCTGTGATAACTGCATTTTAAGGGTGTACACTCAGATAGTATCTCGGGAGGCTTTATAGAACACAGCAAACATGACACAAGGGACTACATATACGTTAAGGCCCCACATGCCTATTGGAGGAATAATGTATTTAATGTAAATAGGCCAAACAAAACCCGGATGGCACACATTGTGTAAGGGGTCGTCCATAATTTTCGCCATTTTCAGTTACGTACAAAGCGTACGTAAGAGGGGGGGGAGGGGGTCAAAATATACCCCAACCGTACGTAACTTAAATGGCGATCTTGAGAGGCGGTTTTCTTTTTTTAAGTACAAAATAAAATAAAATTTCGCCATTTATTGCGTACGTAACTCGAGGGGGGGGGGGGGGGGGGGGGGGGGAGGGGGGGTAAAAAGTTACGTACGCTCTGTACGTAAGTGAAAATGGCGATAATTTTGGACGACCCCTAAAGTACAAGCGTGGAATGGTACAAGTGATCTTGATGATAGAATCGGCCGACCATAAAACTAAACGACCGACTATAAAACTATAACGCTCAGAACGTAGGCCTACTGAATTACCGTGGATACAGTATGTGCATGCATGTGGGAAGTGGCGACACCAGCACCAAAATGTTAAAGGAGGAAAACGGTGTGGTGGGGCAATAAAAGAATCGGGGGAGACATTTAAATTCTAAATTTTAAGTAACTTTCAATTTTGACATTAAAATTCAACTTTTTATTATTTGGGGTACAAAATAGGTAGAGACATGCGCTGACAGGAGGTACTAACTGGGTATTAAGAACACGTTGATGGAGTAGGCCTACTTGGATTAGGAACATGGGTATCTGTATTATTTAAGAGCACATTGGGCCTAGGCTCATGGTGTATTAAGGGCACCATGTCACTTACATGATATCAAGGGCACTTTAGTACCTGAATTATTTAAGGACATACTCTTGATATTTACATAAACATTTATAACGCTATGATATACTCACCTCTGCCTATGTGATAGGCCTATGGCTTTTACTGCCCGCTATCTTCGGCACCCGCGTTTAATTTACTTGACTATGATAAAGTAAGGGCACCTGGGTATCTCGAGATAACGGCACACTGCAGTAGGCCTACCTTGATTATGTGGTATTCGGTGCATTATTAAGGGCACCAGGGGTAACTGGATTAGGGGGTAGGGCTTAGGCCTATGGGGTCCCTGGATATAATGGGACAACGGGTAGGCCTACCTGCATTTCAGGTCTCATGGGAGGCCTATACATAGGTGCCTGGAAACACAAACGTAGGTCTACCTAGATTAACATGAGAAGGCACATGTATACCTGGATTATCAAAAGCCCCTGCGCTATTCGGATTATTTATAGGGCCCTGTCTGGATTATGTATACATATGTAGGACATGTTCTTGATATTATTGTATCAAATTTTCTTACGCTTTGTTTACTTATTCCCCGTGAAATCTTCTAGCGGGTCCAGCGCGAAGCGCTGGTGCCCGCTAGTTATTATTATTAATAAACAAACTGCATCTTGCCAATTTGGAACAACAGACATAGTCAAAAGTGCGAAATAAGTGCTGTATGTATAGGGCTTTATTGTGATATCGAGACGGTTCGCGGGCTGGGTTATATTACGCAAAGGTCCACTCAGACCAGTTCACCCAGGGTGAACTGGCTTACACCTGTTTATTTGGTGACAGACGAAATAGAGTTAAGATGGAAAAATCTCAACCTTAATATATCCCCGAAGGATCTGGCTAGTATGAGTGGACCTAGGGTTTTTAAAAGACGCAAGACAGACTTGAGAAAACGACGATTCGATGTTGACGCTTATGTAGATGTTGACTTGACTTACTTGACTTAGGGCGGATGATTTTTCCGAACCACAATGCCTCTCCAGATCTTCCTTTCCAACATAGCTGGTCTACCACGCTTCCTTACTCCGTGTTTTGGAATCCAATGTATGAGTTTGTGTACAAGCTCCTCGGACCCCCTGAAGCAGTGTCCAGCAAATCTTGCTCTGCGTTCTTTGATCTTGTCTGAGATTCTTGGCATGTCCCCATACAGGTCCTTATTTGACACATGCTGGCTCCAGTTGATGTTGAAAAACAGATCTTAACATCCTGTTTAGCATCCATCCAGTTGTTTACCGAACTTCGGGGTGACTGTCCATGCCTCACATCCATAACGGAGGACTGATTCTACCGTATAGCTATGAACAATCTTTCTTTGAGCTTTCTGGATAGTGATTTAGCCTTCCATAACTGACTAAGTTTGCCACAAGCTGTCCATGCAGCTGCTTTGCGTATTTTAATGTCCTTTTCAGTGCTGTTCATCCAGGCTCCAAGGTATTTGAAGTCCTCAACTTTATCGAGGCGCATGCCTTCGCTTGTGGTGATTACAGGTACTTGCGTCTGGTTGAAGGACATGTATTTCATCTTTACAGCGTTCATTTGGAGCCAAATCTATTCTTCTGCTGCTTCTTTTTGTTAGGTGGAATCCTAGCTCTTCTTCTCTGCCATCTATGGTCTCTCATAGGGCATTAGTCAAGAACAATGACAACGAGATATGGAGCCAGGGTGTCATCTTGTAGTACTCCAAACAGTATCTCAAACACTTCTGTTTCTCCATCTGGTGATATAACCTTTGCCTTGGTCACGTCTTTGTATTATCTGCTATCGCATTTGTAAGCTGATTAGGTACACCATGGGCTTTCAATATTTGCAGCATTCGTCCCCTTGTGTCAAACGCTTTCTTGAAGTCGATAAAGAATGATGGCTGGCAGGTTATTTGATCTTATTCCCTCATTAACATGTAGATGTTAAAACAACCTATACATTTTAATGTACCAGAAAACACTCCGATATACATTATCTCCGACAAACATGACGATCATATAGAAGTTGTGCAAACCGGCGTTAAATCAATATTTTGCCGGTAAAAGTACTGTGTGAATTCCGCAGCCGGGGCCCACTCTGTCTCTGTGTACATGATTTACGCCCCAGCTGCGTTAACGGACGGAGAGTAAGATGGATCCGCTAGATGGGTGCAGTCAAGAGAAGATTTCTTAGCATTCCCACAACACAACGTGTTACACTCACGGACGTCCCGGTATCATATTTCAAAGTACCCCTTCATTGTAGGTTCCCTTCCAAAAGTCCCAACTTTCACGACCCGAAAAACACATGTCAGAAAAAATGGAGCGATAAGATTTTTGGACATGGTCCCTTATAGTATTTACTGGTACCTGTTCATAGAAGCTCCTTTTTTTACTATCGACCCAAGTTATCATATTCAAATAGAGGCTAGAAGGTAGCTAAAAATGGGAAAAAAGTTGGCATCAGCCACATGTTTTCTACTACTGCGCATGCGCAATTATCGCAAAGGTCAATCGATTACAAGCAGCCATGATGAACAGCTGATCGACTATTTCTACTGTGTGCGAGTGATTTGTAAATCTGGAAATATTTCGCCTTGCTATCGGCTCTAAGTTTTGGGATATTCGCATTAGTTTCAGCAGAATCTATAGCCTCAACGAGTGAAAATACCACTTCTCCGGTATCGTTTTTCATGTGGTAGGTTTATTTTTATTTTTTCTGTTTTTCTTGGTGGAGTCGCTCGAAACCTAACTTGGCACCAATAAGTGCTACTCAATTTAACGATACACCTATCACTAAGTTTCAAATTTCTTTAAATTACAGACAGATATCTTGTACATATTCTAAAAATAACAGATTTGTCGAACGGAATAATGTTCAGATCAATACAATTATCAATTTCAACGCTCCCCTAGGAATCACTGAAAACCCCGGTTTTTTTTGAGGAGTTCACTTTAAGAGGTAATCAAGATAAAGACTGAATTGAGGAGTAACCTATACCAATGACTGCACAAAGAAAATATTTTCATGTATTTGTCCATTTCCTTCACACAAAATTTCTCTATTATATGTAACTGAGATTCAAAGCAACAACAGTCAATCCACATTTGAAATGGTTGACTTTTGCATAATAGCGATAATATGAAGGAGAGGGTAGAACTTATTGAACTACTCTCGTACATCGTAAAACACGCAAAGCCTTTCCGGCAGGCTTTTAATAATACACCATTCTGACAGTTTGTCTGTCGTTTTTCGGAAGCAAAGTCGATTGCACACCCCTAACACAAATTAAATGCACGACGTCCTTGACTCCGGCAATATGCAATTGTAGAAATACATGACGTAAATTGACTACTGTGTTTTCTTGTAAAATTTCAATTGCCTGACCTTAAACCGCTCATGTTACTTGGGTTCTTAGGGCGCAAAATATATCACTAAGTTGGGTTCAAGCAAAAGCTAGTGATGCATAATTTATACGATTGATATTTTAAACAACGCGCCTTATTCCATGTATTCTAACTTAAAGGGACACTAAGAGATGTGTTGGAGGCTGACCCTCAATTAGGATAAAAATGGGATTAGTATATTTTTACAATTGTATTACATGTATAACTTACACCTATAAGGATTAAGAAAAATCAGCCCTCTTTGAACAACACAACGTTGATTCAAAAATGCTGATCGAGCCGCGATCAGCATTTTACGTCAGACAGTGTCCCACTGCAGCACGCGTGATACATAAGGGATCACGTCAAAACTCGACCGCCCGTTGACCGCCGGTTACGGCCGGTTCCGCCCGGTTCTCACAAAACGTGTCGTCTGTTATAATATACACACATAATGAGGTCAAATAGTTACACTCTGGTGAACACGACCGGTTGATACTGCCTCGTCACACGCGTGAGCAATAAAGTCTTGAAGTAATGGGTTCTTAAGTCTCAGTTGACAACCAGTACAATACAGCTATTGATTTTCGCTGGGGTTGGCTTTTTCAATCTGTTTATAGCTCAATTAACTTTTTAAAATCAATACCGAAAGTATATGAATGGGGTTTTTTTATAGAAAGATTATAGAGAGAACTATTATGACCGCAAAGTAACAGATTGATAGTGTAAATTGGTCTGGTTACAGCATTAAGTCAACCGGTGGTTGTTCAGTGTTGCATGTGTGAATATTCATATACCAGTAAAACATTTGACCTGAAAGAACCGGGCGGAACCGACCGTAACCGGCGGTCAACGGGCGGTCGAGTTTTGATGTCTTCCCTAACGCGAATCATATTTACATAGAGGGCGTTGTTAAGAACAGGTTCAATAAATAGCGATGGTATATTGTTTTAATCAAGTTTTGCTGTGTTTTTGTGAGTAGAAACAACACTAATGTTGATTTTTAACGTTCATCTTGAAAATATTTTCAACACTTTTAAGCGTTGGTTCATTTTATCAATGAGCACCTCAAATGAGCTGGGGCTGGAATCTATGGTGCAAGAGGACCAGTATACGAATTATGAAATGTATTACACGTCTATATAATAAAGGGTCAGAAACAATGTCAAAGTCGGTTAGTGTTTAACGTTAAGATCTATAAGAACTAAATGGAATGCTTCATTAACCTGTACGTGGACATGCTATAAAATAACTCTAATCAATTCCCTATATGACATGTATTTGATTGATTAATGTTGATTGCATCAAATTTTGTAAACTTAAACAGTTAGGTTAAATTAGATAAATAATAATTGGTCAGTGTTTATCATTTTTACCGACATTAATTGGCTTTGTAAATCGGAGTATTTAGCATATTACGTGTATGACGGGATGGGAGATGCACAATTAAAAACTGATTTCGTAATCAATCTTACTTGTACACTCTCACCCTTAAGCATTGAGTATCCGCATGGCATTATTTTACACAGTCGTGATGGAAGATGCAACATCGGATCTTGAAAGCACTTTACGTTTCATTCTACTGTGAGTCATCCCGTCAATTTCGAAAAATCATATCATTGAAGACAGTCAGTCGTTAGCGCACACAAAAAGCGTTCACTGTGAAAGTAAATATGCCCGATTTCTTCTGGAGGAAATGCACGCCCTCTTGGTGTGCATACTAATTAGTTTAGTAGCGGCTTATTTCAAACCCTTCTCATTTCGTCATGGTCTAGTCTCATGGGCGATGGGCGAAAATAAGAACTGGTTTAAAAACCCATGAACTCCGGGTAATACAAATGATAAGGGATATAACAATGTATTTCTGATATTACAACAGTATTTTCTTCCTTTCGATAAACCGGTACAATTACCACATTATTGGCATCGTGTTTAATTTCAAATTTCTCCCCCCAAAAAACAAACACATTTTTTTGGAATGTAAAATTGTCAAAAGTTATAGAGTTCCCGACATTAAAATGTCAATCAATCAATCAATCAATCAATCAATCAATCAATCAATCAATCAATCAATCAATCAATCAATCAATCAATCAATCAATCAATCAATCAATCAATCAATCAATCAATCAATCAATCAATCAATCAATCAATCAATCAATCAATCAATCAATCAATCAATCAATCAATCAATCAATCAATCAATCAATCTGCTATCGCTTTTTCGTGGTGGGGACGCAAAATCGCCCTCTCATCATGTGATACACTGATACTTTGATAACAGCTAGAAGTTTAATATGTATGTAGGCCTATTAATAATACAAGCTGCATATGGAAGCGTTATATGATTAATGTATTATCAGACAATGAGTGTGTGCAATGCAACCCATCCCTTACACATCTATCTACTCGAGAGAAGTAATACAAGGAACAAAGACCCATTCCTGCAGGTGGTGATGCCGATTTCATTTCATGTGAATGATACGCAATGATTTCCTTCTGACCAGGTGCTTTGAGGTTATCTAATTCAAAATAGATAATCGGTACCAAAAATCTGAGATATACATTGAATGAGCAAATTTCTTCTCCGCAGTTTGATACCTCATTCAACAAAATCGAATGGATACTTTTAAAGTTATGGCGATTTCAATGACCGCGCCTGCAACAGAAAAGTTGCACTAGGTATAGGAAATCATTGATTTGTGTGTGATTACGCACTGAAAAAACTCACAGCTAATCAGCTAAGACTTGTATTCTTCACAGCCAGATACACCCTTTGTCCCGCACATTGCGGTTATCACTCCAGACCCATTCATCTGTCTCGTTCAGATAGCACACAGTTATGACAGTAATCACACACAAATCAATGATTCCTATACCTAGTGCAACTTTTCTGTTGCATGCGCGGTCATTGAAATCGCCATAACTTTAAAAGTATCCATTCGATTTTTTTGAATGAGGTATCAAACTGCGGAAAAGAAATTTGCTCATTTAATGTATATCTCAGATTTTTTGTACCGATTATCTATTTTGAATTAGCGAACCTCAAAGCACCTGGCCAGGGACTGTATGTGCTAGGTGTATATAGGTATAGTTGACTTAGGTTTTCTCTATTATGCATACCCTATACATAGAACATGATCCAATGTAAATGTTTTAACGCAATCGCTGATACTTGCTATATCATACTCCTTCAAATTTTGAACTTATGATCTCCCGAGTTTTATTGACTTAGGCGCATTTCGACATGCCATAATATACTTCTTTAACTTCAAACTTAATGGATATATTGTCGCTGTTCTGACATACCGGCACATCACTTTACTTAATTCTGTTGTGATGTGCCGGTATGTCAGAACAGCGACGATATGATTATATGCGGTGCTTGTCATACTGAAATATTTCATCAGATTGTTGTAAGATATAGCCCGTCACATGTGCTTGCTCCAAAAAATCTTCTCTTAGTCTGTAATAGTGTAGTCTTATACAGGTGATGCATATGTTACATGTAAGTCAATTAATTTCCATTATACTATATTTAATAATCGCAGTGATGTACTACACTCTCAGAACAAAGGTTAAAATCTTTAACCATGTGAACCACACAATTGGTTGGTTAAAACTGTAACCAACAGCTGTTGGTTAAACTTTAACCTGTGGTTGGTTACAAATTTTAATCATTTGTTGGTTAATATGTTTTGACCAACAGTGGTTGGTTAAACTTTAACCTGTGGTTGGTTACAATTTTTAATCATTTGTTGGTTAATATGTATTAACCAACAGTAGTTGGTTAAAAAATGTTGGTTAAGCTTTTATTTTTTTTGCTAAATTTTAACCCATACAACATTACAATATTGATGTTTCATTGGCCCGACATTGGCTTTCAATATTGGCGCCAACCCGTGGCCAGGACCAACAAGGGACAGGGCAAGGCACAAGATCCTAGCCACGAGGCCGGGAAGCGATAACTTCAAACAGTGGCCGCAATTTTTAGACCACGTCAGAATATGTATATGAAATCAATCGTGTTATTTTCGTAAAATATTTTCCTCGCCAATGAAATTCTTTGGCGGGAATCTTGTTATGACCTATTGTTGGTTTAAATTATGATGCCTTAACCAACGTTGAATAAACTAAAAATTAATCATAATTTCACTCTTTAACCAACGCAGTATTAAAAGTAAATTTTAACCAACGCTTCATTTTTAACCAATGTTGTATACTTTTTAACCAACATTCTTTTAACCCATGATTATTTAATACCTGTTCTGAGAGTGTACATTTGCCAGACCACTCCACAAAGTTGTATTGATCAAAACTCTCACGAAATATGTCAGTAGGCCTAAGACCTACAGGTCAAAACGATGTCGATATTTTGATTTCTGGTGCGTTTGGCCCCGGTATCCCCTATCCTCCCCCCTCCCCCACGCCCGTGGAACTGAGTTTCTGAGTCATTATGCTTAACAGGATTGTTTTGATGTCAATGGATGTTATGTTTTGTTTGTAAACTAAATAAAAATAATGAGTTTTCTCACATGACCTATTGTTGGTTAAAATTATGATGCCTTAACCAACGTTGAATAAACTAAAAATTAATCATAATTTCACTCTTTAACCAACGCAGTATTAAAAGTAATTTTTAACCAACGCTTCATTTTTAACCAATGTTGTATACTTTTTAACCAACATTCTTTTAACCCATGATTATTTAATACCTGTTCTGAGAGTGTAAGACTTAAAGTCAGTGAATGCCTTTTACTGTTCGTCGTATATTACTTTACTTTATGCAATGCATACAACTGGACTCCAATGATTGTTTTCTAAGCTGTTTGGTTCCGGTTCAGCATACTGTTCCTCAGGCCTTCAACATCTTGCCCATATTGGTTCAGCATGCTGTTCCTCAGGCCTTCAACATCTTGTCCATATTGGTTCAGCATGCTGTTCCTCAGGCCTTCAACATCTTGCCCAAATCTTGGTTCAGCATGCTGTTCCTCAGGCCTTCATCATCTTGCACATATCTGTTTGGTTCAGCATACTGTTCCTCAGGCCTTCCAGATCTTGCCCATATCTTGGTTCAGCAAGCTGTTCCTCAGGCCTTCCAGATCTTGCCCATATCTTGGTTCAGCATGCTGTAGCTTCATAGTTCTTGCTACTAAGAAAACTTCTGGATTGTTTGTCAGCTTATGTTGCCATCGAATCGAAGTATACTTCCTCGTTAATTCTTGTAGGAAACCCTCACATCTAAGCGTCATGCACTTCATCCATTCAGATTTTGGTCAAGCAGTTCCGTACAATTGGTGGTGTGTGATTACAATGTCACAGTCAGTGATTTACATAGACTTGTGTAGGCCTATATCATCTAATCCTCTTCTTATGGAATTTCCATGTATTTCAATGCTTCAGCATCATTAGAACCGGTAATTTGTCTATTAACCCTAACCTTCACAGAGGCCACAAATGGCCACTGCAAATAGCCGCTGTACCGCGTACCTCATGGGTCTATCAATGGTCTCGAAAACGTTAACTGAGCTCCCCGTCAGCGCGGCCCGGGTTCGATCACCGGTGCCAGAGAAGAGCGAACATTTGACCCGTTTTTCTCCCCTGATAGTTTAATTGTCAAAGGCACGCTTTAAGAGCGACTTTTTTCTAACTTTTGGACACGCCATCACTTGGATTTTGCCCAAAGTTTGGGAGGTGAAAGACATTTAGTAGTTATGTAAAGATATGGTATTAAAACATTCAGCAGCCCTCTGTTGCCATGGTAACGGGCCTACCTTGTTTTTGCTCATTTTAGGGGAAAATCCTCCTAATTATACTGATTTCAGCAACGAAAAAAAGAGTAAAAAGTTTGGCAGAAACAATTTATTTCAATTTATTTCACAGTTGTGTTGTCTACGCGTTAGGGTATTCAATCCGATCACTGTTTTAGATTGAAGAGATATATTGAGTTCCGGATGCCGTTTAGAGGGTAGTGATATTACATCTTACCCGTTACCGTTGAACATGTTATACGCAAAGCGCCTATTCATGTTGCGTCATTCACCTTGATGTGAGGGTATCAGTCAATAGTTAGGTCACCCAAGCCCTATATGAAAGCTATGAAGATTGTTAAACGGGGTCAGTCGTCACAAACATGCACAAACACAATAGTCAAACGACCTTGCTATTGTTATGCTATTGTCAACACTCCCTACACAGAGGTCTGCAGTGCAAATCTGTACGATTTTCGCCATGTAATGTCTATGGCAGATTTCATTCCATGGTATAAAGCTATGAGGTTTCCGTGGTCTTCGCTATCTCCAAGCAGATAAAGCAATACGTACATGGACTTTTTTGTAGACGAGGGTTCATTTCAGGATTTGGTGAGGTTTAGAATGAGTTAGGATTCCTGTAATTTTGAAGACCACGGATTTTCAAAACGTGAATTTTCCGACATTGTACGACATAAATTTGGTCACCAAACGTGTTTAAAACTATACATTTTACCGTTCTGCAGACGTTACTGACCCTCCTCTAAAATTCTACATGATTTTTAATACGTTTCTTAGTTTTTGAGGCGCCCAAATAGACCATTTTCCGAAGCTATTTCTAGCAAATATTGCAGTCACTAAGATTCCATTGTTTTCTTGCGTATAACAAAATATGACATGCAGCGTGACCTCCCTACTGGCTGGGTATTGACTGTCAATCATACTCTATACAGGTATTACAATTCGATCATTCATCATGTTCATACATGTAGATGGAACACTTAATAGTCAATATGATGATACATCTTAACGCCCATGGTAAGATCACGTTCGCCTTTCAAAATACAAAACTATGAGGTTTCATAGATATCACATTTTATAAATAATTCTGTAAACCATTGATCTGATGTTAACGTAATACTTTGCTAGCTGATAGGCATTTATTTTCAAGGGGCCTCTCTTACTAAAGTCATTCACACGTCATCTATTCTTCCAAGCCAGTTAGTTAATAAAGTAACTGTGAAGATTATTAGTTATCCCCTGCATGTTCACACTATACGGAAAATACCTATGTTTTGGCATGTCATATCACATGAGGCCGCAGGCCGAATGTGATATGGCACAAACCATAGGTATTTGTCCGTATTGTGTGAACATGCAGGTTTATCGTTTAGTCCAAAGGCCCAATAAAAATGGTATTTAAACACTCGCGGAAAACGAAACTCCTTTCAAACAAGGCGCTGAATTCTCTTCCCTTCCTACCTCCGTAAAATCCCCCGAAGTTAACCACCCTTTAACAGGCTCTGCGCCGTCACCTCTGTCCATGAAATCATTTAAATAAACATGTCTGGTTATGTTATGCAGATCATTTATTTTTTGGCGTGGATTATACCTTTTTGCTGTCTATTTTGGCCTCAGAATGTAACAGAAATCGACTCAGTTGCGTTTAAATCATCCGCCATTTTATTTGTTTATTAATTACGTGTCATATTTTAAGCAACTCTTCCACAGACGCAAAGCAATCGATTTACACGGTTAACTGGTAACGCGGTTACTGGTAAACGCGATTAATCGACGATATGGAATTTTTTTCTTCTTCTCTTTTTATTTTTTTCATCTGCTATGACAAATCAAATATACAAAAAATATATGATTACAAATCAGTTAGAATACACAATGTGTGTGGATAACTGTTAGAGTAACATCGATAAGTAGACTATATATCGCATGAATATGGTTATTATGCATAAATACAGGATGACGTACTAAAACATACAATAAATTACAAAATATAATATATTTACATTATACAAAAAGCATGTGGAAAACATCCCATTTTTTAGGTAGAGAGTATTCTTAAGAGATTTTTTCCACATGTGTCTTTCAGTGTTATGGTACTTAATGATATCATGTTGGATATTTTGAAATGACGGTTTTGAACCATTGCACCTATTTCTGTATACAGCAAATTTCGCAATCAACAAGATGTTATTGAGACCAGTATGATTACTAATGGGGAATTTGCCAAAGAGAATGTCATTATCGCACAGCGAAACCTTAATTTTACATTTACATAGTATCCATTCCTCGAGCTTTCTCCAGATGGTATTAGTAATAGGGCACATACAGAATATATGATAAATTGTTTCCTGGACCTGATAGCAAAAAGAACATCGATCGTCGGTGGATACCTTTATCATCTTAAGGAAGCAGTTTGTGCTCAGGATACGCTGAGTTATTCGAAACTGAAACCATCTTAGCTTGATATCCCCAGTACATTTAAATGGCGCGTTGCAGATAGTTTTCCATTTGTTATCGTCGATGTACTGAAGTTTTTGCGACCATTTTAGCTTGGCTTTATTATTGGAATTGGGTAAAAGGATTTTGTAGATACGCCTACAGCCCTTTTTGTCTTTCAATAGAATATCAATGTTTATTGGAATAAATGGTTTAGCAACCGGCTGAGCATTAGTAAACAATGACACATTTCTAAAACTCTCAATAATAGTACGTCTGAGCCCATGGTGCTCAAGAAAGTTAGTTCTAAGATTAACATATTTTCTCCTAAGTGCCTCCAAAGAGTAAAATCCTCCCTCTGGGTCCATGAGATCGTTAATATAGAGAATGCCATTTTGAACCCAACTGGAATAGAAAACAATATTTCCACCAATATTAATCTGAGGATTGTTCCAGATACATGACCGTAGAACTTCACTGCAATCGTTTAGCTTATTGTGTTGCTGAAACGAATTCCATGCAAGAAGAACTTCCTTCCAGAAGGTATTGCTCATCTTATTAATAGAATTGGTCCACCTACTGGTGCCGCAGATAAAGTTACCCATGTCCTTCAGCTGTGAGAAATGCAGAAACATGATAACAGCTTTATTGGAATTACCAGCCCTTAAAAGACGTCTAATCCATGATATTTTCAGAGCGTTGAAAAATATACCAACTTGGATCATTTTTGTACCCCCTTCGTCATAATCGCCACACATCTGGTCCCTGCCAATCCTATCCGTCTTGCCTTTCCATATAAAATTGAAAAACATATTGTTAAGCTCATGTATCAAGTTGCAATCTGGATTGGGAATGGCCAGAACCAGATGACTGAATCTCGAGATAAAGAGGGACTTAACCACTGCTATTCTACCCAGAACTGTCAAGTATCTCTTCGACCATTGTTTCATCGATTTGCGAATATCTTCAACAATACTAGAGTAGTTTAATGCTGGCATCTCATGCAGATCAAGACTGAAATCAACACCGAGCATGGAGAATCTATTTCTAACCCAGTTGAGATGGCTACAAGTACTTAATGGCAGCTCCTTCCGCTTAGAGCCTATCCAAACAACATTTGTTTTATTGCTATTTATACGTAACCCAGACATATCCGCAAATTGATCAAGAACATTTAAGGTTTCTACAAGCGACCTCTCACTACCGTCAAGAATAAATGTGGTATCATCGGCGTATTGTGTGATTTTAAACTCCTTGTTATCAATAACAATGCCCTTCATATCATGGTTGTTTCTTGCCATCGTCGCAAGTACTTCAGCACACAGTAGAAAAAGGTAAGGCGAGAGGGGATCGCCTTGACGGCAACCCCGGTTGACAAAGAATCTATCAGACATATTGCCGTTAATAAGCAGGCTAGATTCAGCATTGTTATAGAAAAGTCTAATCCATTTCTGAATTGAAGTACCAAAGCCATGACGCTTAAGAATTTTGAAAATGAAACTATGAGAGACAGTATCGAAAGCCTTTTCAAAGTCTATAAGAAGCAGCATCCCAGGTATTGATTTCTCTTCAGCGTGAAAAATGATATCATAAACAATTCTAATGTTTTCACCGATAAAACGACCAGCCATAAAACCATTTTGATCGTCCTCAATAAGCTTTGGGAGAACACCCTTAACTCTATTAGCAATGCACATTGAAGTGAGTTTGTAAATTGAGTTAAGTAAAGAGATTGGTCTCCAATTTTTTAGGTGTTGTCGCGGCTTATTGCCTTTTGGAAGAAGCGTAATAACACCCAAGTTTTGAAAATGTGAAAAAGATCCCCTATCAAATGCACTGTTCAGCGCACGAATGATGAATGACGAAAGATCTTTCCAGAAAAACTTGATGAATTCAACTGTGAAACCATCCGGACCCGGTGTTTTGTTATTTTGCATCGACTTAAGAGCATTGAGAACTTCATCATATTCAAGGACACCATCAATTTGGCTGGATTCGTCTTCCGACAATGTGGGTATGTTTGGAATCGTATCGAGCAACGACGTGTCGATTTGCTTTTCCTTATCACTGTATAAGTTCTCGTAGAACGTCTTGGCTTCATCCAGTATTTCTTTCTGGCTGTTAGTTTTAATACCATTTTGTTTTTCGAGAAAATTGATCGACTTGTTGACATAGTTTTTCTTTTCAAGGTTAAGAAAGTATTTGGACGGTTTTTCGCCAAATTCAAGATTCTGCACTCTGGCGCGGATTTTGACTCCTTCCATGTGGACATCTCTTAACTCTTGTAACTTTTTGTTGGCCGATTTGAGATCTTCCATGAGCGTGTCTGCCGTCGTATGTGTAGGATTTAGATCAAGCGTGTAAACAATTCTGCTAATCTCAGCTTCAAGAGATTTTATCTCCTTCTCTCTTATCCTTTTCATATTTGCACCATACGGAATAGTCTTGCCTCTAATATCAACCAATATCATATCAAGTAGAAGTTGATCGTTGATGTTGAATTGCACCTCCTTGCCCGGGATATTTTTCATGTTTTCTCTTAAGTATGGGCTCGTAGCATACTGTTTGACAACTTCGCCAATAGCATCTTTCACTACCTGGATGTACTTTGAGTCCTTAAGCAAAGAATTGTTGAACTTCCAATAACCTCTACCTCTATGAGGCGTTTGCTTAGCGAAAGTAACTGTTGGAATCGAGTGGTCAGACCTATAGCCAGGCAATATATCAGTATTGCCTACCATTGAGAACATCTCGTGTGAAAGGAGAAAGAAGTCCAGTCGCCCTTGTTTAAAGGGGGTTGGTTGTCGCCATGTGTATCTCCGGGCTGTAGGGTTATTCTCCCTCCATGGATCAATTAAATCGTGAATATTCATCATATTTAAGAACTTCTTTCCTTGCCTTGGGATTGCCTACACTATTGTAGTTCATCGTATCCATATTTGGTTGCTGGACTAGTTAAAGTCACCGCAGATAATGCTGTGTGCGTTATTGTAGCTCTCAATTTCATCCATGATATTTTTGTAGAAACTTGGGTCGTCTTGGTTTGGACCATAAATGTTGGCTAAAGAAACCCTGAGATCTGAAAATGTTATGTCAAGTATGACCCAATTTCCGCCTGGATCACTTTTGTAACCGTGAGCCTTAAATTTAAAGTTGTCATTGAGAAGAATTGCAGTACCTCTAGAATTGCTGGAACCGTGACTGAAAAAGCAGTCATAGCCCCAATCAAGTTTAATCTGATTCTCCATTTCGCAAGTCCAATGTACATCCTGAAGACAGACTATCGAGAAGTTTTTCGTATTTAAAAAGTTCAACACATCAGCCCTTTTACGTTTATCGCCAAGCCCTCGACAATTGAAAGAGCAAATACTAACCGTTTCGTTCATTGAAAAGTGTAGCACTGTAGCAGGAGAGTGTCATAAATGACTTCTCCAAAGGCGTACTCAAGTAAAGAATAAGGCATGTTACTACTTCTGAAGATGGGTACAGTTATGATGTAGTCATCCACATTTGAAACATATTTGAAAATACCAATCAAAGAAAATTCACTGTTGTACATAGCAGAGGTTTTAACTATAACAAATATACAGTGTTTGACACCCCCACCCTCCACAAAGAATCCCCGAGCCCTCCCCTACCACCCCAACATTAACTCCCCATAACCCAGACCTAGAAAATCGTGGCGCATAGGGACGTACGAATGAAAATAGGTCCGTCCCCACCCCGGCGTGACACCCAACAAGGTATGAATGAAGCCTAATTAAAGACCGTGATCCATGTGGAATATCGTGTGGTTTGACTTTCTTGTTTACACGATATGGATCAGATTTCATACGTGTTAACCAATTGCAGAATTTACACCTATTAAATGATAATTCAGCGCCTTGTTTTGATTTTGTTTGAAGTTTCGTTTTCCGTGAGTGTTAACACTTTCCACGCGGCTATTATTTTTACCATATACAAAACCGATTTTTCATAAACCTCTCCCAAATCTCATAGTCTATCTCAAGAATTACTTAACCAATACTATGAATGTTTGTACTTTTTTCAATGCATTTCTCATGGTGATTCCAAATATGGTCATAAAATTCAATAATGTTGACATTTTTTAAACATTTTGTGAAATTTTGGAATGTCGTCTGCAGCCGCCTGCCGCGTGGAAAGGGTTAAAATACATTTTTTTATTGGGGCCTTTGGACTAAATGGTTTGTGCCATATCACATTCGGCCTGCGGCCTCATGTGATATGACATGCCAAACCATAGGTATTTTCCGTATTGTGTGAACATGCAGGGAATAAATAATAATATTGTTGATCGTATTATTCCCATGAGAGGTTGAGGTTTACCTCTCATACAAAAGGCCGTACGGCGAAACTAGTACGCATGGTTCATAGGCAAAGGTAATTTGCACGTCATACTTCACCAATAGTCGCGAAGTAATACGCTACTTGCACGGTACAGATGGAACCATTGAAAGCGAGGATCTCCCCTCTGCACGCACTATCTAAATACTATCACGCCACACTGCGTCGTGGTTTCACGCAGGTTTATGCATCGCGTGACGCGTTTGGGCGCGCGAGCGCTGAGGGGGAGAGCCTCGCCTTCATTCTAAAATGGCAATTGCGTGCAAGTAGCGTATAGTTACGCTACTTGCACGGTACAGATGGAACCATTGAAAGCGAGGCTCTCCCCTCACTACGCACTATCACGCCACACTGCGTCTTGGTTTCACGAAGGTTTGTGCATCGCGTGACGCGGTTTGGCGCGCGAGAGATGAGTGGAGAGCCTCGTTTTCATTCTAAAATGGCGATTAAGTGCAAGTAGCGTATGATGTATAAGCATCCATACAAATTGAGCTGAGATCAGTGTTACTACTTCTAGACTCCCTGTCATAATGCCTTGGACATAATTCCATCAAATGATGCGTACGTGCGAGTTGCGTACAAATGTCAGTAAGTGCACATTGCAATGCGTAGGTGCAAATGTGCGTAAACCCGGAAGTGCGTATCGGTCCCTTTAACAAAATTATCGCGCATCCTAATTGGTCAATCATGAAATCGTCACACGCGGTGATTGATGGCGCGTGACCTTAGTCACGCTATTCATGAATATGCATGTCGAGATGAATAGGCCTAGTTGTTCGCGCCTGTCAAGCATTTTGACGCCAACAACACAACAAGGTCGCGTGAAATAACACGAATTTATATCCAAGGAACTATGACAGGTAGAATTGGAGTATAATGAAACTATTTGCATTTGTCTCAGGTCAATTATTTTGTGTGATTGTTCATAATATTGTAATGTAAAGTATTACGTTTGCGACTATGGTATAAGTATTGCGTAAAAGTCACTTTACTATACTCTGTTCAACTTCCTCTGGACAGTGACGTAACTTAAGGGGGAAGTGTCAACCTTTTTTATGAAATTTATCAAGCACTGAAACTTTTTAAACTAATAATGTAATGTACATGAAAGTAAACAATTTTTGATATCAAATTATACAAAAATTATCACTTTTTGGGCGCCAACAATTATCAGACAACCTAACAAAATCAGTTTTTGATTAAAAATTCCAAAATTTCACCAAAATCATCTTAAGGGGGGACTTAAGGAAGTTTTTTGTTGAATTTTGTTAGTGCTCAAAATTATTTTTGTTAGCTTTGTTAAAAAAAATTGGGGCAAAAAAGTGAATTTTGTGATTTTCTCAAAAAATCTACTTTTTTGGTCAAAATTGACGCCAAATTTGGATTCTCTGATCCATTTCCTTTCCAAAAATGTATACTTTTATATGCATTTGATTAATAGTTCAATAATTACAGCACTCACAAAATTCAAAAAATCAAATCAAAAACTTCCTTAAGTCCCCCCTTAAGTCAATTATCTAGGAGCGCAATTTTTTTTTTGACTTAAAATTTGTTTGTTTTAAAAATATTGACCAAAAAGTGCCCAAAATGAGGAAATGAAAAACATTTTTTTGAAACTTTTTGGTCAATATTTTCAAAACAAACACTCACTTTCTGTTTCCTGTTGGCGAGGAACTCACAGTGTAAAATTACCTCCTATGCCATAAGCTTGTAGCTTGATTGTTATTCGTCTGTGTGGTACTGTGTCAAATGCTTCAGCATAGTCAAAGTATATAGATGATATCTATCCCACTTCCTTCGTCGTCTAGTCCGGCTGTTATTGTATCTAGGTTTGTAAGTAGACTTGTGAGGCAAGACCGATCTTTAATGAAGCAATTCAATTCAATTCAATATTTTTTTTCCATCATATCAACAAAGACAAAATACAATGACAGTTTAACAAATAATATGATGGAGGAGGAACAACTAAAAGCAAAAGCCTGACGTTGCTGCACCCCCTTAAACAAAGCTTACATTCTACAAATACAGAAAAATATACAAAATATACAATTACAGAAATTAAAAGTTAACATTACAGAAAAGAAGGAAAAAAAATCATAAGAATGCTGCCTATTGTCAGTAGGTCATATTTTTCAACGTAGTTGATCATATCATCTTTTATGATTGATTTTAGTATTTTACACATGGTACCGAGGTCAGACTGAACGGTCTGTAGTTTTCAGCCTTCGTTCTTGACCTTGTTTTAAAGATTTGGGTGTCACTCTGGCTTTCTTCCAGTCTTCGGGTAGCTTTCTCTCTTTCAAAGATTTTGGAAGATGATGTGAAGTGGTACTGAAAGCTCATGAGCGCATTCTTTAAGCACATTTGGATGCACTCCGTCCATGCCTGGTAATTTATCAGGTTTCTGTTACCGTAGTTTCTTGGCCACGTCTTCTGATGTTGGTTTCCTCAATGCGATGGTCTCCGTTAATTTGTATGCCGTGAGCTGTTGCGATGCTAGATAGATATACAATGCATACAATGGGATCGTAAATATGGTATTCCATTGCATGCTTGTATATAGGAAGGAAAGTAAAAAGGAAAGCAACATTTTGACATATTTTTCGGGATTGTATCTCTGTTAGGCATATTACACGTATAAGGAGTCGATTTTTGCCAAAGTCATTCACATTTTGTATATATTACCTTTCTATATGCTGTTTTCCTGGATCAAGATACCATGGAATTATAAATATGGTATTCCACTTAAGTCTGCCTGCATACATGCATACACACATGTTTGTACATAATATGAACTGAGACACTTTTAAACTAGGTAAGGAAAGGAAAGTATATTTTTTGGCATATTTCTCGGGATTTTATCTATATATATATTATATACACTCGTCCAAAGAAGTTCCTTGCCACTTAGTAAAGTCCAAATATTTCAAATTAATATTTAATAGAATATATATAATTGTATATCAAAATAAGCAGAAAGTAATCCTCTAACAGCTTAACATGGAATTTAGACATGATCACTCATGCATGGCTGATCCCATTCACTTCACAATGGCAAGGTCTGTGGAAGAAGATTGCAAAAAATTGAATAATCCCTCCATTCAAATGTTAATGTGAATGATTGAACACAATATGAACCTTACCATTGATTAATGAATGTGCTCCAGCCATGCATGAATGCGTACATCATAAGTTCTTACAGACATAATAGAGAATTATTGTCTGCTAATTTTGACATGCAATTGTTTAATTTATATTAAATATTTATGTGAAATATTTGAACTTCAATATTTGAACTTCAATGAGTGGCAAGGAACTTCTTTTGACGAGTGTATATGTTCATGAGAGCAATACTTGTATTAAAGGAGAATGTATGGCACTGTGATTAAATGGATTAAATTCTGTTCTACTCACTCGTATCGTAGTCAGTGTAATTGTGAAGCATTACAATAGAAAGAAGAACAAAAATCTCGGCGGCGTTTTGCCCAGACACGTATTATTTACATTTTTTTTGTTCACCGGACATGCATCTGGCATTTCATTTCTCTTGTAAATAACATTTGTGAAATGATGAAATCTGATCACCAAACCACTTTATGTTAGCTGCGGCACAAAACGACTATCTATCTATAGCGTCACTTGACCGAGCCGCCCTGATACTTAACTCACCTCAATGTCGTAAACAGGCGCGTGCTAGAATATTTGTCTCTTGATTAAAGGTGTACTAAGTGATTTTTAAGATATTTTTAAAACCAAATTTACTTAATATTAAAGATAATCAATGTTTAAATATGTTTAAATATCATCGCTATTTATTGAAACTTTCTTTTAAAAACGCCCTCTATGTAAAATTGTATGTAATTTGAATTGAAAAGAAAAATAGCGTAACGCTGTTTACCATAAAATGCTGTCCGAGCCGGGGATGGAATTTTTGAATAGACGTTTTATTGCACAATGACGGCTGATTTTTCTTAATCCCTGCAGCTGTATATATACGGGCACCAACTTCGTGCCCACATATGCCTGCGGTAGGTGACGTCATCGAGCCAATGCAGCAGCACGTGCGTGGAGATAGTTTTATTTTGGATGATTTTGAATGATGCAGTGGGGTTAGGGTTATGGAACATTTACAAATTGTGTGTTTCAACCATAACTCCCGCGGCTATGTTTGAGCGTGTATCGGGGGAGGGGGAAAAGTACGATTTTTGTAACCCGAAAAATCACCGAGCACCCCCGGGATTCGATCCCGGGACCATACGCACCAAAGTCTGTGCCCATACCCGACTGAGCTAACTCCCCAGCGCATATGCGGGCACCAACTTCGTGCCCACATATGCCTGCGGTAGGTGACGTCATCGAGCCAATGCAGTAGCACGTGCGTGGAGATTTTGGATGATGCAGTGGGTTAGGGTTATGACTAACAATTGCAAAACACTTCGTTTTATAGCGCATTTGGACCTGCCCGAGAGTGCTATCAATTTCCAACACTGCTTTTGATATATATTTTTTATCTAAGTATTTTAAGGTCAGTTGAAGCCAACACACACCTGACGTCATTTTGTCGGCCCCCACCCCTTTTTCCTTGGTAAGAAGCTAGGAAATTCACCGCAACCAAAACACTTTAATCGCTATATACTTTAACTTTGTACATCCGGGACACTAGTAACTGCAAAGACAACATGGCGGCCACCAGTTGTCGGACACGAATTAAACAAATCGTATTTTTTAATTCGATCTTACTGACTGGTTTTTATCAAAACGAAATGTTTGTGATACTTAGTATACGATGATCAAGTGAAGAAGCGCGCATGTATAGATTGCACACTTTCCGACACACTGAATAACTCGTGAAGATATATACAATCCACTCCAAATTGTGTTCGTGCCCATGCAATTAATTCAGTAAATAGTTCTATTGGCCACATGAGTAACACCTTTCTTACATAACTCGATATGTAATCAGTTCAAGCAACTGCAATCATCGTTGTGATGTCTATGATAGTATGGAATGAGTACATTCTTTATACTTATGAACATTTTCAAGAGCACAATCTATTAAATTATATTATCTCCTTTGAAGTAAATAAGCATGGTGAGTGTTAAATTCAGATTGACAGATAACTTGTAAATATGTAATTAACTAAATGGAATTTAATCTTCTCAGCCAAGGATGGATTATTATCGTACTTCACTCTATACATATGGAGCTTCCGGGCTAAAACAGAATAAAATGCCCATTGTGTAATACCTTGACCGATAGCATTCTATTGGATCGATAACACTGTATTTGAGCACATCGGGGACCTGAATGTCCAGAGGTCGTCACAATTTAATTCGATAACTGTAGGTAGATTCAATCTTAAGTTCCGGATGGCGTTATAAGAGGGTGATATTACATCGTATCGCTCATGATAGGATTCCACCCGCCTTTTCAGAATATAAAACCACACAAATCTCAGAAATATGAATATATGACACCATTGATTTTATGAGGATAATGTAACACTTGCTAGCCGGTGGGGATGTTACACGTAAGGGGTCGATTTTTGCCAAAGTTATTCACATTTGTTATAATAAGCTGTTTTCATAATTCTGTATCGCGATACCATGGAATTATAAATATGGCCTGCATACATGCCTTATATACACCTGTTTGTACATGATATGAACTGAGACACTTTCAAACTAGATAAAGAAAGGTATCTACTTTTTTGACATGTTTCTTGGGATTGTATCTCTGTTCATGAGAGCAATACTTGTAAGGAGAACGTATGGCACTGTGACGACACGGCTTATATTTTGTTCTACTCATTACATTTTGTTCTACTCACTCCTAATCAGCAGTGTGAAGCCGTACAATAGAAAAATGCTCTTCGGCTTTTTTCCTAGACAAGTATTATTTTCGTTTTTTGTTCACCGGACATGCATCGGGCATTTAATTTCTCTTGTAAAGAACGTTTGTGAAATCTGATCACCAAAGCACTTTATGTTAGCTGCGGCACAAACCGTGTTATCTATAGCGTCACTTGACCGAGCCGCCCTGGTACTCAACTCAATATCGTAAACAGGCGCGTCCTACAATGTTTGTCTCTGATTAATCGGAATCAATCGATTGAAAGTTGAGAGTAGCAGAGTATAGCGGTATCCGGCTGCGCCCGGAGCGTGCGCAGGAGACTAGAGTAAGCTTCCTGTCTATACTCGATTCCATCTTGTAGTTAGAGGCTAGTGAATTATGATGACAGTAAACAAGATCCAGTGCATAGAATTGTTTTCCGCGAGGCGTAGAATACATCAGAATGCTATACGCAAGAGCATCAGGTTTGTCAAAGAAGATGTTTCAAGTTTCACGCTTTAGCGTCATACACTAGAAGAAAGATTGATTTAAAGGCATATTATGTGATCTTTTCCAGAGAGCGCCCTCTATTCATGATCTTTTATAGAAAGTAGATTTTCTTGCAGATTTGCATTTCGGATCATTAATAATGAATATATCCCAAAATACAGAGCGATACGATTCCTAATTTCCTCCAAATCATGGTTTTAGAGTGAATTTAGAGAAAAATAAGTTGTCGGCGCAGACTCCGATAGTTTAATTTCACTCTAAAATCATGATTTGAAGTAATTAAGAATCGTGTCACCCTGTAACTTGGAATGTATGTACGATTTATAATCAGAAATGTAAATCTGCAATAATTTTTTTTTAGAAAATAGGCTTTGAGGTTTGCGATTTTTTTTTTTTGACAGAACTTTTTTTAACCCTTTTTTTAAAAAGAAGAAGAAAAAAGAAGAAGAAAAAAAAAGAAGTAAAAAAAGAAAAAAAGAAGAAAAAAAGAAGAAAAAAAAGAGAATTTGTTTAGCCCTCAGCGCATAGCCCTACGCGCCGTAGCTCATTTCCCAAACCAATGCGGGCGGGCTTCTGAGACAGACCTTCTTTTTTGCGCTCATCGGTGTAGCGGTTTGAGAGTCTGGTGTTATTAACTGTTTTTGTGCTTGTGCAATTCGAACCTTTGATCAAAGTTGTAAATATTTTGATTCGTAGTTCGATAACCACGTGCTGAAGCGCTTATGTGTAGATTGCACATTTGCCGACACACCCGATATAAGCTCGTAAAGATAAACTCCACTCCAAATTGTGTTCGTGCCCATGCAATTAATTCCGTAATAGTCCCACTCTAATTCAGATAATCCTTTAGGGCAGTCCGTTTGCCTTCGTGTAAAATGTCTCTTCTTGTCATTTACAATGCATATTTACTCTTGCCTAAAGGTCGTTGGGAAGCTGTATTTGCTATAATGGCTTGGATACCTTGTTACTATTGATCATATTATTCAGAAGCACGTGTTGGTATTTTTGTTTATGGTATATGAGATGAATGAGTGCTCTAAAAGATACTAACGTGCACACTGATATATTTTTCCAAGTGATAGGAAAAGCTGATTGAAACACTTTTTTTTAACAGGCATTTGCTATTGTTTTGTTTTGTTTTCAAATCAAAAAATGAAGACAACTTATATGATATTCGTCTTAAGTGATTGCATTAATGAAGGAATCAACATTTCATTCGTTCAATAAAAATTCCAAGAAGCTATTCAACCCTAGTCAATCGTATTGCGAAGCTCCTTTCTATAGATACTATAAATCCTGTAGGAAACATAACACCGCGTCTACGTGGTCTATGTCGAATAACAGCTGCCAACTCGAAGCCAAGTGCTACCTTCGGATAACGTATCCATTAACGTTTACATTGAATTTACATAGCATATAGCCTAGGCACTATCCATTTGCAATAGATGCTTGTATATTGCCTTAAGACCCGATAAGACTTTGCCGCGTCGGTACTTCGATGAACCGTCTCCCATACATACTCAATACAACATTATATATAAAAAATCAGTAGTCATAACTTAAATTTGAAAGTCTTGAGAATATGACGACTTTATAATTATATTATTTTGCTATTTATGTTTGATTCATGTATACAGGGTGAATCAAACAAAAAATGTGCACGATTTGAAACGGCCAATTGACCTTGATGCGTGCATTGAACCATGGAATTATGGTTGTTTATATAAAGTGTATAAAGTTTATCCTCCCCAAAATGAAGGTAATCGACTAAAAAATAAGCAAACTGTGACACATTTTGTGAACTGTCCGCATTTTCGCCATTCCAATGGGATTTACACAGTTAAGACATGAATATTACTGGTGCATGATGATATGGAGTGAGAGTCTACAAACTAGGGCCTGTAATTTATTACAGGTTCCTGGTATATTAAATGAGCCAAAGTTGGTAAAACATTGTAGACCCAATTTCAGTGTAGGACTCAGCGTTTCCAAAATAGTCCTATTCCTTATTTTGTCAATATTTTAAATGATTAGGTAGCCATTATATCTTACGACTGGTCGTGCAGTACAAGTTCCATGAAGTGTGACATTTTGTTATTTCTTAATGTGTCGTGTGTACATTTTATCTTTGATATATCTTTATTTTGTAAATTGTGATTCAATCCTACAAGTGCAATATTTTGATGTTGTTAATGTGCATTTTTATATCGTAATTTTAATATTGTATATTAGCATGTAATTTAGCCTGCGGGCCACGAGATGCTTCTGAATATAATCCCAATAATAATAAAGAAATAAAAAAATACTTCACAAACTAAAATATTGCACAAATAAAATGTTCTGAAGACACTTTGTTTCTTGATAATTGCACTAAAAAGTCATTCACATTTGTCTTTAGGTTCACAATATGGTATCAGTTACGGTCTTCTTCTAAAGGTGTTTTTTAAGACATAAAATAAAATGTTAGCTTCCTTGCAATTTAAAATAGAAATTATTTAGCTGTTTGTTGATAATAAGTGGTGTTCTTTGTAATGAAACTTTCCTTCGACATGGCCACCATTTAGCCAAAAACATGAGTGTGCCCTGTCCAACATGTTGCGAACAGCTAGCCTAACCCTTCCCCTGTAGCGCTGTAGCTTGTCAATTGCCTTCACTTCTTGAAGACTTCTTGCCTTCTTGTTTTAGATTGACAGACAACTTGAAAATTGACATATTTCTCAGGATTGTATCTCTGTTCATGAGAGCATTACTTGTTTGTAAAGAGAATGTATGGCATTGTGATGACATAGCTTACATTTTGTTCTTCTCACTCGTAATCAATGTAATTGTGAAGCCGTACAATAGAAAAATGCTGTGGTTTTTCCTAGACAAGTATTATTTACGTTTTTGTTCAACGGACATGCACTAGGCATTTAATTTCTCTTGTAAAGAACGTTTGTGGAATCTGATCACCAAACCACTTTATGTTAGCTGCGGTACAACCCGTGCTATCTATAGCGTCACTTGACCGAGCGCCCTGGCACTCAATATCTTAAACAGGCGCGGGCTAGAATGTTTGTCTCTGATTAATCGGAACCAATCGATTGAAAGTTGAGAGTAGCGGAGTATAGCGGTATCCGGCTGCGCCCGGAGCGTGCGCATGGGACTAAAGTAATCTTCCTGTCTATACTCGATTCCATCTTGTAGTTAGAGGCTGGTGAATTATGATGACAGTAAACAAGATCCAGTGCATAGAATCGGTTTCCGCAAGGCGTAGAATACATCAAAATGCTATAAGCAAGAGCATCAGATTTTCGAAGAAACTGTTTCAAGTTTCACACCGCTTAGCGTTTGACATACACTGGAAAAAGATAGATGCAATTGCAAGTTTTGTATTGTTATGAACCAAGCGTTGTCGCTTCAATAGGTTATTTACCAGTGTAAGAAATAAAAGAAAGTGTTAGTTTCACCTAAGAACATTTTTGGCGGATAAAATCCTGAACCTACAACAGCGAATGACGACGACTGGCACTGGATGTCATTCCCATCAAAAAACGGCAATCTCGGTCGGCGGTAGCCACACATCTGTAAATATTGAGCTTTATTCACGTTTATGCGTTTCACTAATTTCAAGTAAATGTAATATTAATTATTATGGGAAAACTAAATGTGTTGCCACTTTCTTGAACTTTCAGATACATGGTTTTTATAGTTGTTATATGAAATTTAGTGTTCGATCATGTGATCGAAATACATAATATACGGTATACGGGTGAGCAGGTGTCTCAGAATAAAAAAAAGGAAAAGCAACATTACAATCCAAATCTAATTAGGGAGCAAATCAAAACTCGACCGCGGCAACCGGCGGTTCCGACCGGTTGGACCGCATATCATTGTTTAGAACAATAGAAACCACATGCAACCTCACAGAACTGCACGGAACCGGCGGTTGCCGGGCGGTCGAGTTTTGATGTGCTCCCTTATATTAACATGAGGTTTCAAAATGCTTCAAAATGTCTTTATTCGTTCCAATATGACATAACATAATTGAAAGTCAGTGAAAACTTGTTTATCACTTTCAGCGTATTTAAATTGATAAAACTCACACCCATCTGAAGCTGAAAAATCCCCTCACACCATTCAGATATTGTTTCAAACACATCACAAACAGTTGACAGATTTGTATTATAATTAGCTTTATGGTGGAAATTAAAAGAACACTTCATATGAATCTACGTATAATTTGTATTGAGCTTTGTGCCGAACCTGGTCAATGATGTCATGAGTTTCAAAAGAGTTAATTTTGGTCCGTCAGAAATATCCAATTTTGTAATTTCATAATTCCCAAGGAAGCTTAGAATATGTTAGTGTTTGAATCATAAGCACTATGACCATTATAAATGGTAGGCATAGCTAACTAAATACACCTTTAGACACCCTGTAGTATGATTATATCGTTTCAGTGGTGAAGCGCTATACATTGGATTTGATTCACAGAGACTTTAAGACTAACAATTGCTTTGTAAAGCAACACACTTCATATTATAGGGCATTTTAATCTCTCCGATTGTGCCAAATCACCCGGGACAGCTATCAAATTCCAATTATATATTTGCGCTGATCAGTGTCGCAGTTTGAGAGACTGGTATTATCAAATGTTTTTGTGCCTGTGCAATTCGAACCTTTGACCAAAGTGGTAAATATTTTGACTCGTAGTACGATAACCACGTGCTGAAGACGCTTATGTGTAGATTGCACATTTTCCGACACACTCGATATAAGCTCATGAAGATACACGCCACTCCAAATTGTGTTCGTGCCCATGCAATTAATTCCGTAATAGTTCCACTCTAATTCAGATAATCCTTAGGGCAGTCCGTTTGCCTTCGTGTAAAATGTCTCTGCTTTTCATTTACAATGCATATTTACTCTTGCCTAAGGTCGTTGGAAACCTGTATTGCTATAATGGCTTGTTGGATACCTTGTAACTATTGATCATATTATTCGGAAGCACGTGTTGGCATTTTGGTGTTTAGGATAGGATGAGTTCTCTAAGACATTACGCTTGGAGTGAAACATTTGAAGTTTTATTTAATGTGAAAAGTTGATTGAAACATTTATTTTAAATAGTTCACCTTCTTTTGCTATTGTTTTGATTTGTTTTCAAAATGCATAGGACATTAGTGTTATGCTATTGAAATAATGAATGAATCAAAGCTTCATTGTTACATACATTCCAAGAAGTTATATTACCTACAGGGTGACCCAGAAAATGTTGAACCCAAAAATCACAAACTTAAAAAAAATAGTTAAAAAATCAATTAAATAAATATGGCATTCTGTTTTCAATAATTATGTTAACAATTTGTTCAGCGTTCTGGAGAACTTTAGATCATGTAAATTGGCCTTACCAAACTAAAGATACACTTGGTTGTGTGACAGGGGTGTTTTCGCCCTTTTGTAAAAGTGAAAAAATTGTAACTTGGTTCAGATATAAAACTTAATTCTGTTCTAAGTACGGTGAGTTAAGTAATCTTTTCTTTTGATCTGTATTTATCAAATTAACATTTTCAAATGAGGTCATGGGGACTTCAGTTTTTGTTTTCAAAGTATATTATATAATAATAATATTGATTTACATAATAAATTAATATTGATGAGATATTGTGCAGAAATGGTTTCAAACAGGCACTTGTTCTGCTCATGTAGCATGAAACCATTTTTTGCACTTCACTTACACTACAAAACAACACTTGTTACAAAATTACTTGTATTTTAAGTTTCGTGTGGCCTATTTTTATGATCTAAAATGTTTCAGAAAGTTAAATGTATGGTGCCCATAGCTGGTGAACGAGTTATGCAATATTTTGTTATTTTAATGGTAACAAAATGAATTGAATTTTGTGATTTTTGGGTTCAACATTTTCTGGGTCACCCTGTAGTTGATTCTATTATGAAGCACCTGTCCTCGAATACTGTCACGTTAAGCCTTAAGGCAACATAAACACCGAATGTATACGTCGAACAACAGCTGCAAGCCCGATGTCATTCGCTACCTTTGCATAAGGTATCTATTAAAGTTTTCACTATATCCGTATGGAGCAGATGCATTGATCATGGTGATATTGAGACTTGATCAGACTTGGCTGCGTCCAATACTCGTTGAACTGTCTGTAAACTCAATGCCATATTCGGTAATATTGCAGAGGATTGAAAGGAAAGATAACAACTTTATAAAGGATATGATTTGTACAGTAATTCTCACTTTGGGTCTGTTGGATTGTTTATACATATTTTCCCCATCTGACGTGAACGTTTTCCAACACGAAATTAATAATTATAAGGAATATCATTTCAATTGAAATATGAAAAGAATCTGTTAATTTTATGGGCTTAAATATTTACTAATAGACCATTCATATTCTCTCACATTTCACTTTAGTATGTTTACTGCATGGTGAGGCATTCTTTTTTTGTCAACAAATACCTAGATTCGTATACATTAAGTGTTTCAATTACAATGGCCATAAAAATAGAATTGTCAACGCTCGTAATAGACTATGGGACGTTGGTCTGTATCTTTCACTCTTGTAGTCCACCTCTGGGGAGAACATGAAAGTATTACCAAAAGGTGGCAAATATATCTCTAAACACAGATTCACCTGATCCCACGTTCGTAGGTTGCACGTTATGACCCTAGACCTCGATTTAGGGTCAAAGGTCACATGTGTTTCAATGGGAAGTCAAAAACTAAATTTAACATGGTAAAAAACCTAAAAAATGAGCTATTGACTATATAAAGTGTTTTTTTTATTGTTGGGATTAGTGTTTTAAACAAAAAAGTCAATCACAACTTTGATCGTAGATCAATAGTTTTTGAACTGTGACCTTTTGAAAAAGACAAGTTGGCCAAAATAGACTATTTTGGTCATATTTTCGCAAAATTGGCACAAAAATGACATGTTATCATCATTAAAAAAATATTTTGAGTCATTATGAATTGATAAACCATGTTATAATGTTGGTATATAGATGTACATTACATTACAACACATTTCAAAAGTCAATGGTATGCTGATGCCATGGCAACCAGCTTTAATATCCTTCAAATCCTTTAAATTTGACTCAGATTTTACCCATTTTCGATGAATTTGAAGGATATTAAAGCTGTTTGCCATGGCATGCGGACACCATTGACTTTTGAAATGTGCGTTCTATGCGTTCGATGTTAAGCATTATCATGTAACAAGAAGTAGCATAGGCATTTATTTTGCACTCCATATCTTGAGATATCACCCAGGATTCGCAGCCATACAGCAAAATCGTCACACAGGTGGTGTTAAAATAATTTCACTTTTGTTGCGATAGCTACTTGAGGACTCCTCCACAGGTGTTCCAACTTCCAGAATGCGCACCATGCCAATGCCCTGCGTCTTTTAAGGTCACTTGCACCCGATGCCATCATAGAGCCCAGATATCTGAAATCCCTCACATGGCTGATGGTTCCCCATAGACCTGTAGTGTTGGGTGAGGATTGCAGTTGGCTGTCATATACTCTGTTTTGGGAACGCTAATGATGAGGCCAAGGTCTTTTGCTGCTACAGCAGTTTTTGTCAGCTGGGTCTGAGCTCGTGGAATTGTGGTCTCAAGTAAGGCAATATCATCAGCAAAATCAAGGTCGTTTAGAACAACGGCGGGATGACGCATACAGTGACGCTGATGTGTCACAACTGCCGAGTCAAGGTCAGATGTGGCTTTCTTCAATAGGTAGTCTACCAGTATCACAAATAGGAATGGAGCTTGTAGCACTCCAGTGGTACTTACGTTCATGTGTTACTCGATAACTCTGACCTTTGTGTACAATCAATCGTCATATGTAATTCTCAAGCTTAACAAATAAAAGTATTAAAGTGGTTTGAGGGTGAGAAATAGAGAGTACTTAGGCAACACTGCAAAACTTGTCCGTATGGCTCATACGTATATTAAAGTGACTTGTACGTAAGACTTATAAAACGATAGTCACCAAAGTAATATGTTGCAACACTATACAAACAAGCACATATTATGAAGTTGATAAACATTCACTTAACAGCATTTGTAATAATTGATTTGAAATCGATATATCCATGTTTCACTCTTTGATTATAGAATAATGACTGCGTAACAACTGTTTTCGTGAATTTGTTTTAAAATAAGTTGTTTTTGTTCTGGTCTGAGGAATTGTCCCGAAGGGGCGCAGCCCCTAAGTGACAATTCCGAATGACCAGAACAGCAACCGAGGATTTCAAGACAAATTCACGAAAACAGATGTAAAGCAGTCAATATTCTCATTCATTACTGAAAAAGAGGTATATTTATCCAAATCGTAAATTTGTACCGATATAATCGCGCTAATAATTAATTAGTTTTCTGTTTATTTTGTCCACACCTTCTTAGTTATTGAAACAGTCCAAGTCGGGTCATCCCCTCATTAGCATTTTTATCATTCAACCAATCAGAAATTAGCTTTAATCGTGTTTCCTCATAATTCATTGAATATTCAGTTTAAGGGCGTGAGGCTTTAATTTGATTGGTTGGTCCATGAGCAAAACAATCAAACAATTTGGCGCACTTTCGGGCAGTACTTTCGGGCAATTAGTAGTACCCCTGCGTTCGGCGTGCGCGTTCTCATCTAACGGTTAATTTTATTGGAACACACTTGGTACGCAGCTATCGCGGTTATTCCTGAAGTAATGAATGTAAATCAAATCATGTTATCTATAAGGTGTAATTGAGCACATTGTTCCTTGAAGGCTTATCTTTGTACAGCGTTGTGTAGTGGGAACCTGTTTACTATACAGCTATAGATTCATAGAAATCTAAGCAATACATCACAAACTGTATCAATATGAAATTTTATCTTCACCCCTCAGAAGCAACTATCGCCTTTCACAAAGGTGCAAGATGAAGCTTAAGGGTATACAGGGTGTCTCGAAAAATCCATTAGGTGATGATAACTTCCTGAATAAAAGTTGGAATAGAACAATTGAAACAACAACATCTTTAAAATTCGTTGGCTACAATTTTAAGAAAACCGTGTTTGATTTGTTTCAGTAATCACGAAGAAACGAGCGATTACGTACAAGCAGTCGTAAAACACTTCCATCCAAGTTTGTGAATTCGTGAAGTATACAGATTTTCATTTGCGAAGCGGATGGTCACTTACTCATTCGCTTTTCATTTAGCCAGCACTGTTGAATACTTTTCTTCATCATACTTACTGAGTAATAATTGATCTTGACATTCATAACGCTCACTAGTAAAAAAAAAAAAATCATTGTAAGGAGAGATTACAATTGACTCTTTTAATATTAAGAGAACTATAAAGTCTCTTGAGAAAGTGGATAAGATGGTTGAATTCGAGTTCAGGCTACATAAAAGTGTAATCGAGAGGTTTTGTACACGTGAATAATCCCGATAACTTTTGTGAGCAATATTGATATTGAACTTGGTTAACAACTGGCATATTATTATTTAAAATAAAAAGAAAAAATAGAACAAGAACACATTATTGATTGCTTGTCTCTGTTGTCTGAATCACTCAACATGAGCAAACTTGGATGGAAGTGTTCTTTGACTACTTGTACGTAATCGCTCATTTCTTCATAATTACTGAAGCGAATCCAACGCGGTTTTATTCAAATTATAGGCAACTAATTTGTCTTTATTTTGTTGTTTCCATTGTTCTATTTAAACTTTTATTTAGGAAGTTACGATAACCTAATGGAACGTTGCAATTTATTTCGAGCCACCCTGTATAATATACAGTGTATAATATCGGACCTTCACAATCTTACAAAGTCATTACAAATAAAATCCAGAAGTCGCGATTCGTGGATTTCTTTCCTTTCATTGAATGTGTGATCAATCATTAGGTTAACTGTCAGCGCAGTTGCTTTCAAGGTATTGATAACGTCCAACACAATCTAGCCGTTAATCAAACTTCATGTAAGGGGCCCATTTTTCCAAGGTCATTCCTATTGATTTCAGGGTATTGACGGCTAGATACCCTATAAAGGTTATTTAATTCAATCGTTGGGGGGATCACTTTGATTCAAGCTCAGTATACATGTTGAGTTATTGATACACAGGAGGTGTCATTGTATCCTATCGTAAGATCACGCCCGATTCTCAAAATGTAAAGCTACAAGATCTTATTAATATTACATGTACGTGATGAATACAATAACCATTTATCTGATGATAATGGTGCCTTACACTGCTACCTGTTATGTTTAGGCATATGTCAGAGGCAATGTTACCAAAGTCATTTGACATGACATCTGAGCAGACTATCTACTGAGTAGTTGATACGTTGACACGTTATATCCTTAAGAAGTGCAATTAGTGGCATCTTTTCAATTAGCTGCACATACACAGTTGTATACTAGTAATACAATGATATTTGATCAGTTCGTCCCGAAGATCACTTTGTGAAGTCATTTGCTGGTAGGGAATAATGATTGTATATCATAGGAGTGATGTAAACAAGTAATGGTAAATGCCAATGTCCCTAATGTTCCGTGTTATTTCGGATTTAATCGGCCGAATGTTGACGTTAAAGTTTCAGTTAGTTGTTCATAAATAGATGTTTAATACAATGATATGCGATCGTTCTTCTTGAAAGTCGCCGTGTGATATTATCTACCTTTAAACTTTAGGTTAATGACAGTACATCGTATGAATACATTGAAAATAATATACCAGTCCATGTTTGCTATGAGATCTCTCGTACAAGTAAGGGAAATTATTTGTGATTTTCCGTGACATTTCACATCATAATTTTTACCAAATTGTGCAAACATGTACTAATAATAACATTGAAATAACTTCGATGGATATCCCCTATGGTGCATCTGAAAAGTGGCATAGCTGAATTTGACATGCCTGAGGAGATTGGCCATAATTTGATAACGAAAGCTCCAAAATGGATAGGAAGAATTCCTACGACACATTACAGATTGCTGAAATTGACTATTAGTACTTCACGTCCAATCATTATATGTTTCATGGCTAGAAATCATGTTTTACATGGGACACGTTGTTGTTGTTGACACGCCCTTGTACAGCCCGAAGCGGAGGGTGGTTGTTGGTGAATCCAACATGGGGTGAGGTGTCCTTCGATGTTTGATACAATAATGTTACAATAATTATAATCACAACATCTTACAGAGCCAGTCATCTCCGTCGGGGAATAATTTCTTCGGTATTACTCCCGCTATGGTTCTTCATCGGGCATATGTCGCGATTCGTAATCAGTTTAGTTATAAATCTGCACAGTAGAAATCTGCTTACTGTTGGATTTCTTTTTCTCTGACAAATACAAATTGTTGACAGTTTATTTTCACCGGACATGCATCGGGCATTTAATTTGTGGAATCCGAGCTGATCACATGTTATGTGCAGCATGACCCTATTATCTATTGAGTCACTTGACCGAGCCGCCCTCACACTCAACTCAATATCTTAAACATGCGCGTCCTAGAATGTTTGTCTCTGATTAATCGGAACCAATCGATTGAAGGGTGAATAGTAGTAGCAGGGTTTAGCGGTATCCGGCTGCGCCCCGAGCGTGCGCGGCGGACTAGAGTAAGCTTCCTGCCGATAATCGATTCCATCTTGTAGTTAGAGGCTAGTAAATAAATAAGATCCACTGCATAGAACTGTTTTCCACAAGCTAAGAATTCCCGTCCGTATCACTATTCAATTATATAGACTTATAGGTTGACTATGATATATTAAGCAAGGGCATCGCATGTGTCGAAGCTGTGCTGAGTCGCACGCTTGTCATATATTCGAACGACGGATTTAGATCATGTCTTACGTTCCAGGTTTTCTATTGTTATCAACCAAACTTTTTTTAGCTACACTAGCAGAATGTTAACCTTTGTCGGAAATGAGAATAGGGTGGTTATACAGACGACAAGCTGAGAATAACTTCTGTTTTTCGAAAAGTTTAGCTTGTCCGTAAAGAACACATTCCATTTTGGGCAAGTGCGGAAACGCCAAAAGTCCCCACACGACACAATCATGGGTTTGAACATGTTGAACTCGATGTCATGACCGTGATAAAGCGATCATTTTGGTTTGATGCATATGCTGTTGCAAATATTGAGCTACACAGTAGTACGTATTACTCAAGTTAATTAAAACTATGTAAAAGGAACACAACTGACCCCTGAAGATGTTAAGCTATATCGCCGAGCTCCCTGTAATAATTTCTACTTTAAATCACTTTAAGATACTACATGGTCTTACAAGCTCGTTGTATATGGTCCCACACCCAAAATAAGTTCCCTATTGCTTTGTGTGCTTAAGAGGTCAAGTTCATGTTAATTTGCTTCACCTTTAGAGCAAACTGGTTTATTCAAATCATTGTTTTTATTAAAGATCAAGATATCATCTGCTTACAAACAAACACTTTTGTGGGGGCTGAGTTGCATTTTTTTCTCGCTACGGGCCAATGATATCTAGCTTAGGCAGGACGGACTGCCTAGATTTTAAGATCAGGGATTTTAGCTCTAAATTGGAGGAAACAGTGAAATTGTGCAAAATAATACCAGTCAAGAAAAAGCTAGATATTGTGGGCCTAATATGGAGAATATAACCCCGGATATAACCGACAAATGCCAAATTATGAAACATTGGGGTACATTTACAGCACTTTTTACCTTTTCTAGGACGTTAAATTTAGACTTATCTTAATTTCAAACACTGCCTGGTATTGCCAGAATCTGAGTAGGAAAAAAATTACCGATTTAGTTTCGCATTGATTACCATTTTGGGTATCGTTCAGGATATCTGGTAAGGATGCCCATTCTACGCCAAGGAAAAAAGGCGCGGTTGCGCAAAATGTAAGATGTGACCTATTTTCCTTTCGTGTATCATTTCTCAGTTTGATATTGTGAATTGTAATTGTATTCTCGCCTATGGGGAGTCGATATGCTATTTGCTATAATTTTGATACGTTTCAACTATTGATCGCATTATTCACAAACACTGTGCTCCAGTTAAAATACCTATGCGAATGCACGTAGAAGCCTGCGCTTACATCATAGGCTATGCTCCCCCGAGATATTTTAACTGCATTATTGATATATTGTTAAGTATCAAAACTTGCATCTAACGCCCCTTCTTCATGTAAAATCTACATCGATATGATTGTCATCAGTTTCATAACTACAGACGCATATCCAATTATCAGTACTAATACTTCTTTCATTAGGCGGTGCTGTGATATCTGGAGTACTCTTCTTGTAAGCAGGAAAATGAAGCTGATGGTACAAAATGAAATTTAATAATGTTCAAAAGTTCAAGAAAAAAATGGGAACACAAAAAGGTTATGCGCTGAAATGTAAATGTTAAAAGCTAGGCGCGCAGTCTTCTGAGACAACCTTGTATTTGTCCTATTAAATAGGTTACATCACTTATCGTACAAGTCATGTAAATTGAACTGAGATCAGGGCGAATGTTGCCACGTCACAATAAAGTGCTCAACAAAACAAAGTCGTACACTTTGTTTAGGTAATTTAAAGTAACTTTCGATTATTGTTTTACCAAACAGGCTAAATAGACATGTGGATGAATATTTTGGGCACATTTTGATACCAAACAAAACACATAGCAACAAGGATAAACCATGATTAGAACCATTTATAGCAAATTAGTCACTTTTTAAAAGTCACATTTGCAATACACCTGTCTATATGTCAGGCTACATGTATATTCACATTGGTATAAACAAAATAAAGACGGCATCGGATATTAATATCCTAGCAACATTTGTATCGCTTTTAATGTTTGTTATTGAACATTCACGTATATATATAATCTTAACATAGCAAAACCATGCTGCCCGAGGCGACATATCTGAATATTGCTGATAGTTTATAAGCTTGAAATGTAATATCATCGCAATAAATAATACGTATTGTCTCTAGATTATGCAATTCATGCAATTTATGCAATTCAGTTCCGATATAGTTTGGCACTTCTACCAACGTTACTCATATTGTCTTAGTTATCATAAGTCAACGATGTTTAAACGAAAATAACACACTTTTTAAAAATAAATTATGTAAACAATTGTACACGCAACAAAGTAATTCATCCCTTTTGCTTCTTTCAACCACTTTGTCCTTTGAAAATGACGTTGCTGTTACATCATACAGGGTGAGTCAAAAACTGCAATAGTGGAAAGAACCCATTTTGTTTTCAAAACCATGTTTAATTTTGAAACTTTTTAAACGTTGCAAGAAGGACATATTTGTTCCTAAATGTGTGTGAAAAAATGAAGTCGATTGCATTTTGCGTTTGTCTTTGGTGACCTTCTTTGCCGCACACTCTAATTTACGTGTTTGTCCACGAACACAGAGATTTTCACTTGAAATTGCACACATTACATTTTCATATTTGAATATCCCGCCAACAACAAATTAGAAAGGTTCAGTTTTTCATCCAAATTTAGAGCATTATAAGCAATTCATAGCATGGGTAAGGTAAATTGATTATGTTAACTCACATGTAAACAAGAAAGGATGCATTAAATTCCAATTAAATCACAAATTTACTCAAGTTTCCAAATTTGAACGGGAGACACATTTTGCGATCTTATGCATGTTTTCGGTATCTCGTGGACAAACGTGTGAAATTGGTGCACGGGTGAAAAGGTTCACCATAGGCAAACGGAAAATGATATTGACTTCATTTTTTCACACAAAGTTAGTAACGAGTAGGGTATTCTTATAACGTTTAAACATTTTCAAACTTCAACTTAGTTTAAAAAAAAAGATGGCGTCTTTCCACTGTTGCAGTTTTTTTTACTCACCCTGTATGAACCAAATAACGGCTTTGTTCCCCGCTACGTATGAATGGACGTATGATGGAAAACATCGGCATCTGGAATATTATAATGTGTGCAGACGTCATGAGAAATCGTTGTCACGTTGCAAAAAGGTTCAGTCGGATCCGAAAGCTCTATATGCACGTGGAAATGTTTGTAAATGGCCATAAATCAAATCAACAAGTTGGATAACGTTGCTATACCATTTGAATAATCGTCAAACAGCTTTATTCCCTGGTGACGTATCTGTGGAATCATGTATGGCGTGCGTTATCGTAATTAGCTATCTGATGTGCGTTCAATAATACGTTCATGTTATTCCAATATGCCAGATTTCCTATTTCCCGCCCCAGACGGGGAAAAAATTCGCGTAATTTGCAGAAATCCAAGTCTGTTCGAGTAATACAATGAATTGGGTTCCACTTGACTCGTTATAAGTAATCGGAGATATCAACGAACCTTGTAATTGAGGACCATTAGCCTGATTTATTGAAATATGAGAACAGAATTTTAATGATTGTTCGAAAAGCACTTGTTGCAAAATTAAATCAAACTTCTTTTTCTATAAATCAACTTTATTGGGTCGTGGGACGTTTCTGTACCGACATCCCCATCTCGCTCTATTGCTATTTCCTTCTTTCTCGATTTACTGAAACGGCAAGAAAAGAATGCTGTGTAGATATAATCTTCAACGTGATTCAAATGGTTGGATCTTACATGTAGGTCTTAGTTAATAACAATCATGTTTATCTGATTAGAGTTCTTGGATAGTTGTCGGTGTGTGAACGATTCAGTTCAGGGTGTCCCAGAGAGATTTATACAGTGTTTGAAAAAGTAATAAAGATATGATATTGACTGATATTGCAGTCAATGTCTAATGCGTGCGATCCTACATACTCTGTTAATTTCATCAAAACGGCATATGGCATGACATTAGAAAGTCGGTAAAAACCTGTTTTTCACTTTTCGCGTATTCCAATTGATTCAAGCTCACACCAAACTTCAAAACAGCTGCTTTAAAGGAGACACGAAATGGAATTTTGAAATTGCTGGTTTTGGTATTAAAATGTCATATTTGTTATTTTATTTACGCTAACAAAAGTTGTGGGTTTTATTTGCTGAGCATGCAGGTATAGGCCCATGTCGATGTTTACGCCCAATGACTAGTCACTAAAAATATAAGGCCCAAGGCTAGTTAATAAATAAATAAAATGAAGGCTCATTTCACAATTATAGATATAAATTAAACATAAAACTTAAATTAAATGTAGGCCTAAAAGCAGTTTCATTTCAATTTTACGGTGGAAGAAAATATTTAAACTTTTAATTTATTGAGACTAACCTTTACCTGGTGGATAGCCTCTCAATCGGGCCATAGACGATAGCCAAGCTTCTCGGAGTATAAAAACGTCCTTGCCATAATAAACTTCTGCAAATTTATTATTTTAGTTTTTAAAAAGCTTACAATATTTCGTGCGAAGGTTGTTTCGCGTTGTCACGGTGTTTGACAGTCACTGACAGTTCGCTTCCGGTTCAAATTATTGACTGCAACACTTGGAATTTACCATTTTATTTCTTCATAAAAAGTCCATATTTCCTTTCAGAAACCTCTGATTGTTAAAGTTCAAAATTCCTCAAAAAGCTTAATGTATGTAGATGTTAAAAATCATAAGCAATTTGACCGACGACAACGGTATTCATGTCTAAATAAATTCCCCTGTCCCGGTATAAATCATTCTGGGGCACCCTGTATTTAGTGTCAAGCACACTCAGTGGTTGGTTCCATAGTTACAAATACAATTTGGTTAACAATGAGTGGAATACAATGCGAAATATCCCCAGGAACGTTGGTAGGACAATTATGCTCTCTTTGTAACTTGAGTATATCTGTTGCACTACAGAGTGTGTCAAAAGTTGTCCCGTGTGAAACATGGGTTTTTGTTGGCCATGAACAATTCTAAAATTGGACTCATTAAATCATGTTCAGCAATATCTAATGTGTCATAAGAATGTGTTTCTATCCACTTTGGAGCTTTCGTTATCAAATGTTGGCAAATCTACTCAGGAAGGTCAAATTCAGCTTTGGCCACTTTTCATGTGATTAGAATCGTTATTCAGTGTGTTATGGACCATTATCAATAAAGTCAACAATAATCGATGTACTAATAGTTAGTTTAATTTGAGCAGAAAAACATATTTTCATCCATACTATCAATGACAACCACAGAAATGTAGATGTATTTTAAACAGTTTTCATCAATACATATCCTATAGGCCTAGTCATCATTGGAATCACAAATGCAGTTTATTAGTTGGAAGTCCAATTCTTGTACAAACATGGTCAAAGTGAGATTCTTACTCTTTTTACTGAATTAATTATATCTCGGGAGTTATAAGATGAAATTTAATGGGATGAAGTTTATTTGATAGACTAAATAAGGCTTCATAACGGGGTATTTCATGAAAACAAAAAACAACATGGATGGATTTTTAATTATTTTTGTTCCTCTTAGGTTACTTTTTTGACACGCCCTGTTCACTTTCACCTAATTTAAGGGGAAAGTGTAGGGGAGAGCGGGGAGTGTACGCCCTATGGGCAGGTTCGCCCACCACGTGATTCTCATCTTTGCGGCCACTGGTTGAATTTGGCGAACACACAATAGATGCAGTAGTATGTTGCAAGCTTTCAACATTAACGTGACAGATCACCGTAACATGTTTGTCAACTTATCATCTAAAAACCAGTTTTGCCTCGCATAAGTGAATTTTCTTCCATTTTTTATATTGAATCTTTTCGGCACATTTTGATACCAAACAAAACACATAGCAACAAGGATAAACTATGATTAGAACCATTTATAGCAAATTAGTCACTTTTCAAAAGTCACATTTTCAATACACCTGTCTATATGTCAGGCTACATGTATATTCACATTGGTATAAACAAAATAAAGACGACATCGGATATTAATATCCTAGCAACATTTGTATTGCTTTTAATGTTTGTTATTGAACAAATGTTTGTTATATTATATATATACTAGCGGGTACCCTCGCTATACGCTCGGGCCCACGCTAGCTGATGTATTAGTATGACTTATAGCACGAGGCAGCGTAGCTGCCGAGTGCTATAAGGAATTAATAGCACTCATCGACAGTGACTATTTTAGTGATGATTTATATGGCAGAGCTCTACCCTACACACCAGATACACACCACTTTCACAGTAGGACACCTCTCACTCACCCAGACTTAGACAATCATCTACTATTAAACACACACACAGTGCTGTAATTAATCAGGTTATTTACGATGTCAAATTTACAGCATTCTGAAGCTGTACAATAAGTGAAATTTGTGGAATTCTGGATTGGCTGTGTATGTGCTATTATGATCTAAATTAGATTCCTGCATGATTTGTAGCAAAATGGGCTTAACATTATTAACATAGTCCCTGAATTATTTTTTTAATTTAAAATAGATTTTTCACAGAAATGTTAGACTATCTCTGAATCTCGAACCCAATTTCAATACCCCATTTGGGGGAAACAATGTCGTAAGTTACCCCACATACACCCCAAAATGTTGTACCTACCCCAGATATCCCATATGCCCGTATCCAGATTATCAAGTAAGGAAAGCGCGGATGCGCCCGCTAGAAGAAAGTTATCACAGGTGCCCTTAAAATTATATACGCCATACTTCAGGTACCCCGTGAGCCCCGTGGCCTTCCTCAAGTGTTCATACTATGTAGGCCTAGGATTTGAATTGTATAGTAGAGTATCAGTTACTCATCCATTTTACAATGACCCGCATCATTCATGATCTTTGTAAGCTAAAACACCGTCTCTCCATTTCCGGATGCTTTCTTTTTATGCAGTGTTTAGTTGGCGGGGAGCGGGGTCTTACCACGATCATGATGATCATTTTGTACCCATGTTCAGCACTGTGTGAGCCATCCGTTTATTTTATTTCTCGGCCTATTGACATTAACTTATTTTTCCAGATGTAGGCCTAAACGTAAGTGTATTTTCTACCATTACCAAGCAAAATTCTCACACCGTTCCTTTATTTAACAGGTCATTGTTATTATGATTTTTAGGCCTATCCCAGTTTATATGAAAGATATCACGGTTTTCTGGCCTATCCATATTTGTATAGTAACGCCCTGACCCGTTATGGATGGTCCGCGATAGGATTGATAAGGACTGGCATAATGCATTTTCCTGTCATCATGGTCATTAACGCATGTCATCCAGACCGTAACGGTTTGTGCCTTATACTGTTTGCGTCGGCCTTGCTCATATTTCATGTTTGCGCCCGATTACGCGTGCGCGTGCAATCGCCTGATTACGCGCGCGCCGATAATCGCCCGATTACGCGAGTGGTGCGCCGGCCATCGCCATGGCGTGCCCAGCGTATACGCGGCGCGTAGCAATAACGTAGCAACGGGCTAAAAAAGCCCAAATTTCACGAAATCTAACCCAAAATAAGAAAATCAAATATAAACTGGACAATTGTGGGACCCATAGGCACTCGCACCGAAAATTTGAAGTCAATCGAAGGTGCGGAAAGGGGAGAACATCTCCGTACAAAAATCGGCAACTCCGTATTATATATATGATAATCTTAACATAGCAAAACCATGCCGCCCGAGGCGACATATCTGAATATTGGTGATAGTTTATAAGCTTGAAATGTAATATCATTGCAACAAATAATACGTATAATTGTCTCTACATTATGCAATTTTGACAAATTCTGCACAAGTTCCGATATAGTTTGGCACTTCTACCAACGTTACTCATATTGTCTTAGTTATCATAAGTCAACGATGTTTAAACTAAAATAACACACTTTATAAAAATAAATTATGTAAACAATTATACACGCAACAAAGTAATTCATCCCTTTTGCTTCTTTCAACCACTTTGTCCTTTGAAAATGGCTTTGCTGTTACATCATACAGGGTGAGTCAAAAACTGCAATAGTGGAAAGAACCCATTTTGTTTTCAAAACCATGTTTAATTTTGAAACTTTTTAAACGTTGCAAGAAGGACATATTTGTTCCTAAATGTGTGTGAAAAAATGAAGTCGATTGCATTTTGCGTTTGTCTTTGGTGACCTTCTTTGCCGCACACTCTAATTTACGTGTTTGTCCACGAACACAGAGATTTTCACTTGAAATTGCACACATTACATTTTCATATTTGAATATCCCGCCAACAACAAATTAGAAAGGTTCAGTTTTTCATCCAAATTTAGAGCATTATAAGCAATTCATAGCATGGGTAAGGTAAATTGATTATGTTAACTCACATGTAAACAAGAAAGGATGCATTAAATTCCAATTACATCACAAATTTACTCAAGTTTCCAAATTTGAACGGGAGACACATTTTGCGATCTTATGCATGTTTTCGGTATCTCGTGGACAAACGTGTGAAATTGGTGCACGGGTGAAAAGGTTCACCATAGGCAAACGGAAAATGATATTGACTTCATTTTTTCACACAAAGTTAGTAACGAGTAGGGTATTCTTATAACGTTTAAACATTTTCAAACTTCAACTTAGTTTAAAAAAAAAGATGGCGTCTTTCCACTGTTGCAGTTGTTTTGACTCACCCTGTATGAACCAAATAACGGCTTTGTTCCCCGCTACGTATGAATGGACGTATGATGGAAAACATCGGCATCTGGAATATTATAATGTGTGCAGACGTCATGAGAAAACGTTGTCACGTTGCAAAAAGGTTCAGTTGGATCCGAAAGCTTTATATGCACGTGGAAATGTTTGTAAATGGCCATAAATCAAATCAACAAGTTGGATAATGTTGCTATACCATTTGAATAATCGTCAAACAGCTTTATTCCCTGGTGACGTATCTGTGGAATCATGTATGGCGTACGTGCGTTATCGTAATTAGCTATCTGATGTGCGTTCAAAAAAGTTCATGTTATTCCAATCAGCCAGATTTCCGATTTCCCACTCCAGACGGGGAAAAAATTCGCGTAATTTGCAGAAATGCAAGTCTGTTAGAGTAATACAATGCATTGGGTTCCACTTGACTCGTTATAAGTAATCGGAGATATCAACGAACCTTGTAATTGAGGACCATTAGCCTGATTTATTGAAATATGAGAACAGAATTTTAATGATTGTTCGAAAATCAACTTTATTGGGTCGTGGGACGTTTCTGTACCGACATGCCCGACTCGCTCTATTGCCATTTCCTTCTTTCTCGATTTACTGAAACGGCAAGAAAAGAACGCTGTGTAGATATATTCTTCAACGTGATTCAAATGGTTGGATCTTACATGTAGGTCTTAGTTAATAACAATCATGTTTATCTGATTAGAGTTCTTAGATAGTTGTCGCGGGAGTTGTCGGTGTGTGAACGATTCAGTTCAGGGTGTCCCAGAAGGATTTATACCGTGTTTGAAAAAGTAATTAAGATATGATATTGACTGATATTGCAGTCAATGTCTAATGCGTGCGATCCTACATACTCTGTTAATTTCATCAAAACGGCATATGGCATGACATTATAGAAAGTCAGTAAAAACCTGTTTTTTTAGTCACTTTTCGCGTATTCCAATTGATTCAAGCTCACACCAAACTTCAAAACAGCTGCTTTAAAGGAGACACGAAAAGGAATTTTGAAATTGCTGGTTTTGGTATTAAAATGTCATATTTGTTATTTTATTTACGCTAACAAAAGTGTTGGGTTTTATTTCCTGAGCAGTAGGCCCATGTCGATGTTTGCGCCTAGTCACTAAAAATATATTAGGCCCAAGGCTAATAAATAATTAAAATGAAGGCTCATATCACAATTATAAATAAATTAGACATAGAACTTAAATTAAATGTAGGCCTAAAAGCAGTTTCATTTCAATTTTACGGTGGACGAAAATATTTAAACTTTTATTTTATTGAGACTTGCCTTTACCAGGTGGATAGCCTCTCAATCGGGCCATAAACGATAGCCAAGCTTCTCGGAGTATAAAAACGTCCTTGTCATAATAAACTTCTGCAAAATAGGCGTCGGACGTTTATCATTTTAGTTTTTAAAAAGCTTACAATATTTCGTGCGAAGGTTCTTTCGGGTTGTCACGGTGTGTGACAGTCACTGACAGTTCGCTTCCGGTTCAAATTATTGACTGCAACACTGCCACTTACAAAAATAGTGCCATTTTTACGTCATTGTTGGCACTATAACGTACGTTTTGCTAAGTCCGCGATTTCATAACAAGTATGTTCCATATCAAACACAGAGTTGCCATTTCTGTGTACAAACCGCTAGGAACTCGCGGGTTTTATATTCATTATCGAATTCGGTAGGACCAGAGCTGCATTTTGATATGAAAAACTTTGATTTTCACAATATCTTTTCCTGTCTGCTTTAAGGAAGTATGATATAATTCACGCAAGCAGAACAATTCCTTCGCCCCATTCAAATATTGCTTCATAAAACATCATCAACAGTTGATATCTATTAATTTTGAAATGGAAATCAAAAGAGGACAAAGACAATTACTTGTATATCATTTAAATTGAGCTTTGTGCCGAACATTGTCAATTATGTTATAAGTTTCAAAAAAGGCTAACTTTGGTCAAACTTGGAATTTACCATTTTTTCTTCATAAAAGTTTAAAAAGATTAATGTATGTAGATGTTAAAATCATAAGCAATTTGACCGATGACAGCTGTATTCATGTCTAAATTAATGCACCTGTCCCGGTATAAATCATTCTAGGGCACCCTGTTTTTAGTGTCAAGCACACTCAGTGGTTGGTTCCATAGTTACAAATACAATTTGGTTAACAATGAGTGGAATGCAATATCCCCAGGAACGTTGGTAGGACAATTATGCTCTCTTTGTAACTATCTGTTTTTTTGGCCATGAACAATTCTAAAATTGGACTCATTAAATCATGTTCAGCAATATTTAATGTGTCATAAGAATGTGTTTCTATCCACTTTGGAGCTTTCGTTATCAAATGTTGGCAAATCTACTCAGGAAGGTCAAATTCAGCTTTGGCCACTTTTCATGTGATTAGAATCGTTATTCAGTGTGTAATGGACCATTATCAATAAAGTCAACAATAATCGATGTACTAATAGTTAGTTTAATTTGAGCAGAAAAACATATTTTCATGCATCAATGACAACCACAGAAATGTAGATGTATTTTAAACAATTTTTATCAATACATATCCTATAGTCATCATTGGAATCACAAATGCAGTTTATTAGTTGGAAGTCCAATTCTTGTACAAACATGGTCAAAGTGAGATTCGCACTCTTTTTACTGAATTAATTATATCTCGGGAGTTATAAGATGAAATTTAATGGGATGAAGTTTATTTGATAGACTAAATAAGGCTTCATAACGGGGTATTTCATGAAAACAAAAACAACATGGATGTATTTTTAATTATTTTTGTTCATCTTAGGTTACTTTTTTGACACGCCCTGTTCACTTTCACCTAATTTAAGGGGAAAGTGTAGGGGAGAGCGGGGAGTGTACACCCTATGGGCAGGTTCGCCCACCACGTGATTCTCATCTTTGCGGCCACTGGTTGAATTTGGCGAACACACAATAGATGCAGTAGTATGTTGCAAGCTTTCAACATTAACGTGACAGATCACCGTAACATGTTTGTCAACTTATCATCTAAAAACCAGTTTTGCCTCGCATGAGTGAATTTTCTTCCATTTTTTATATTGATTTTTTTCCAAAGATATTCGCAAAAAAAGTTTTAATATAAATTATCATTAGGTAGGTATTGGATTGATTATGGATTTAATGCAGTTAACAACCCATCAATGTATGTGGAATATCTGTGATACTGTACAGGTCAATGCACTTATTGCGCTATATGGGGCACATACGCCCTATGATGATGGGGCAGGTTCGCCAATAGGGATTTATAAAGTTATAATTTTGAATAGTTTCAAAATTGTAAGTTTCCTCTTACAGAATAATTGTAATAATAAAAATAGTTATCAGGAATGGAGTAACACTAATATTAGAGGAGAATATTTCAAAATGTGGTATTTCTTATTACTTTTAAATTCTGAACGAGAGTGTTCCGCAAAAGTGCCCCACCCCTATATTTGGGACCCCTACATTTTATTTTGGAATAAAATAACCAAGAATAACGAATCTATATGTATCGGATAGTATGGTACTTTGTGCAGCATAATTATGAGCCTAGGGCGAACTTGCCCCGGCCTATGGGCGAATTCGCCCTTTTGAGACACTTGTCTTTTCACATTCTCTTGCCTTTACAGTAAGGCCTAGAGTTTTGAGATCATGGTCGTATGTAGCCAAGATATCAATCTTCCACATGATATCAATAGGTCCATTCAATCTTAAAGATTAGCTTCTCTAGACCTCTTCCCTACTTTAGGTCCATATACTGGTATACCAGTATCGCACGATACTGGTACAATTTTATAGAACACCAAAATGTGTTCTTGTATCGAACGATACTGGAACGTTTTTATGTCCCAGTATCGGGCGATACCGGTACACATGCTACCAGTAGTGATTTGTCCCAGTATTGCACGATACTGGTACATAATTGCGTACCAGTGTCGCCTGAACTGGAACGTTTTGTAAGTGCCATATCGGCCGATACTGGAACACTGTCTTTGTACCAGTATCGAACGATACTGGGTGTAGTATCGAACGATACTGGGTGTTCCAGTATCGGGCGATCCAGAATCTGGGACCTAAAGTACACTTTTCCAAAGCTTATTTTTAAAAGTAGAAGCATCTTCTCGGCAATTAGCTGAGCCGTTATAAGGCAAAATACTCATTGTTAAAGTGTCGCTCAAACATGTCAAATGGCCGAATAATGCCTGGACACTGTTAGAGAAATAATATGCATTAGCCTAATTGTTGTTCCTACCTACTGCATCGGTGGCAGAGGCACGATTGTATTTGTTAGCATATCTCGTATCTCTTTATGATTGATCGCTGTTGTATTGGTCAATATTCTTGGTGAAACAAGACCTGGACGACGAATTGCAGTCTGCAGATGACATAATTATTATGTTTCATCCATGTAGAAACATTTCATTTCGGTTGATGAGTCGGTGGGTGGTGACATTTTCTTAGTCAGCATGTATAATTGTACGTGTACAGTCATCAAAAAAAGTAACTATACAGGAAATAAATGGGCTTCTAACTCTTAATATATCTCTCCTACCTAAAAATATCAAATTATAAAGTTGTTGAAAAATTTGTCTTCTTTAATATGAGATATTGCACGTTAGGATCGGGTGATTATTAAGGAAGTGGCACTCAAAAATGTAAGGAGAAGTCCGATTTTCATTTTCACATTTTTATTTTCTACACGCGGACCAATCTACGGATACCTTATCGATTACAGGTAGTGCAATTGGGGGATGCATGCGCAGGTTGGACAGTCGGCCGCATTGTTCCGATGGATCAATAGGCCACACACATGCTACCTGTCATTCTCTCCCCCGTGTTGAAATGTAAAATGTGAATTTTAAATTGTGACTTTACCTTACATTTTGGATTGTCGCTTCTTAAATATTCAACTGATCCTAGCGTGCAATATCTCATATTAAAGAAGATAAATTTCTCAACAACTTTATGATTTAATATTTCTAGGTAGGTTTTATTTTTTTAGAGTTAAAAGTACATTTATTACCTGTATAGTTACTTTTTTTGATGACTGTATACTTGTGATTGTTGTACGATTGCATGGATTACTTAACACCTTCCATTCGTCAAAAATAATTATTTTTAACGCTAATGCTCCGCCGATATAACCTTTGAGTGGTTGAATCTACACTTTCTGTATACACACTCAGTTAAGCTGTCACTTATCAAAGCTGCAATCTTGCAATTACGTAAATTGAAACTCGTCGATCCGTCAGAAGTCAATGTAAACCCATGGTCAATGTTACATAACAGCTTCCCACGTACATGTATCATATACAAGGCTGATGTTATTTGATTAAAATCGTAGTGACATATTTTAAAAGTACCTAGGGAACATTGGTGAATTCAATCGAACATTCACCAATAAAAGGATAATGACTGCGTATCAGTTGTTTAGAGGTGACTGTGAAGAATAAAAAAAACACACACTTTGGAACCAAGGAATGGCACGTGGGGCGTAGCCCCGAGGGAAATTCCGAGGTCCCAAAGTAAAATATTTAATTATTCACAGTTACCATGTTACCGACAAAACAACTGATTAAAGTCATTATTCTGATCAATTAAAAAATTCATTTAATGATACGGAAGTCACTTATTTATTTAAACATATATACTTTTACGACATTTTAACATGCTTCACCCATTACTAATCGATCAATCTGATTAAATCGTGGAAGCAAACCACTCACACGTCGCGTACCTGCTGCGTTTTGCAAATACGGATTGTGAGTCTTCTTAAATTGAGTCACTGATGAGACATGCCTGATGTGACGCGGTAAATTGTTCCACAAAAATGGACCGGAGGCATTGAGACGAGTTTAAGGTATAGGAGAATCCGAGTGTCAGAGGCAGAACGATGACCACTTCTTCTGGGCACATATGCACTTTAAGAAGGCGCGCCACCATTGAAAAATTTATATACAAAACATGTCCTAGTCGACAACAGAAAACTAACTGAACTGAATAAAATATCAATAAAAACCGTCCAGGTAGGTGTTTTTGCCTGCGTGTATACCAGGCTTTATAACAATAACAGTTGATACATGTGGCCTTAAGCACCTGTCTGAGCGGTATACATTGTTTTATTCACTGTAAAATAGTACGCGGAATCAAATTCTCGTGCACGCCCAACACACCATAATGTAATATCAGGCCGGTGCCACTGTACACAGACTCCCATTGCCGAGATTGAAGCCTTTCTAAGAGGTACATTGCGCGCCCTCGTTATGCAAGAGGTACATCGCGCGTCTCAATGTCCCTTATAAGGACTTTCGTGCTGACAATCATAGCGTTGTCAAGATAACGCTTCATTTCAACAGTAACATCGCGCGTACTCACGCCCACATTCCCATATATAGGAGGCTTCAGTTTTGCGATATTCGAATTTCCTCTCCCATTATATAAGCTCCCTGGTAATATTGAAGATAAGATAAGGGGATCTTTAAGTACATTGTATGTTCGGAATAAGGTTAATCTAAGGTAATCTGGTAAGGCATCCATAACGTTAGATAATTCACATTGCGATAATTGTTTTCGCCTTTTACATGGCTATACGCCTGTACTGTAATTCCTCCTCAATTATACTAGCATATTGGGGTCTATTTGATCCGATACTGAAACTCTATCATGGTTGTGTCAAACCCGTGGACCTTCCATACACTTATCACGTTCCAATTTAACAACATGCTAGATACACATAGATATATATTACATAATGAATCATCGGGGTTGGTACTGAGATGTGTAAATGTTACACAAACGCATAAATTAAAACGAGGATTGAAAAGAATACGTGAATATAGAATACAAGTAGAGTCACATGGTGTGACCATCTTAATCACAAACCTCACACTTGGTATGAGCTTAATCTCACAGTAGTATGATTATACTTGGTGGAATGGTGGAAATAAATCAGAAACTTACGGGAGAGGAAGCCTCGCTGTTATTCTTAAATACATATCTATTTTTTCAAACGTTGGCCAAGGTTGAACAGGAAGTCAAAGTCAACGAATTTCTTAGTTAATTTCTTAGTTAATTTCTTAGTTAATTTCTTAGTTAATTTCTTAGTTAATTTCTTGGTTAATTCGGTAATTTGTAGGGGTTGAGAGCACATTTTACTAAAACTAATTTTTCTCCAATATTAAAGGTACTGTTAATGTTAATTGGGGTTGTACTTGAATCTTGAATCATCTTTTTTTTACGAGGACACCTTGCGCGCAAGATATCTCAAAAACTATTTATCGTAGAGTATTGGGACAAAGAGCAAATGAAAGTTGGTTGATAAGGCAATTAAATAAACTAGGATATAAGCAATTGGACGCTATTAACTAGGGTAAGTATTTGATTTTGTGTTCACCACAATTCTTTTTTTATATGATATGTTCTCATAGGGTTAGAGTCTGCATTCTAGTATATTTTAAAGCTTATCTTATTAACAGTAGTTTTCAAGATATCCTGCGCGCACGGTCGCAAAATGGTCGAAATTAGTTACGGAGATATCGTCAGTTAAAGGTCGGGTCATTAGTTAATGCGAATAATTAATACTCATTAAAGGTAATTAATCGTATTCTTTTGTATCAAATTATCTAAATTTGATTTAAAAATGAAGTTTTCACTTATTTAAGGCATCTTAGAACACTAAATGCATTAATTATTGGAATAATAAAATAAAATATGACATTTTTGACCAGAAATTAGATACTTTAAAACATTAGAATAAAATAAGAATTAAATATATGCGTTAATATACGAAATGTTCGACTTCGCGACAGACTTGGACGCGCAAAATTTATCATAACTTTGCAGAGGAATATCCGATTTTGTTATTTTTTGAAGCAAAAGTGAGCTAATTCTCTGGGCTGTGATTTATAGCCAAAAAACCTCCAAAATTATAATATAAAACTCCTACTTCTCCCTTAAATCACATTTTTACCATTATAAAAATCACACGTGTCAGACTGTTCTCAGACAGATAGAATAGATACAATCACTATTACCTGACAATTTCCGAGTCGAGTCTCGAATCCAAGATATACCTCGTAACGTCAAGTCGTAAGCAATGTCTGCAATTTATCAGGGGACAGTCACTAGCTATCGACAGCTATAGATTAGCTGGCTCATTGGGGACTATAAGTTGCTTAACTTGATAAGAAATCCAGGTGAAGCGTAAAAAGGGACGTGCTTAATCCACCGTAAACCATTAAAGGTTCTTGGGTTGAATAGAATGATGGTTTGCATTACTTATAGGAATGACGACATTCATGAATGCAAGATGTAACAATGGTAAAACATCCGTGAAGCTTTATCACGTGAGTTGAATTTATAAAATGTACAAGCAAATAATTAGAATTGTTTAAATTTCCATTTTAATGGCAATATTTTCTTTTTAAAGTGACTCTCTCATTTGCTTTAATACTAAGCGTCTAACAAAGCTTTTTCACAGTACAAAACAACATAGCAGTTTGTTATTATTTACGGTTTCTGATCACCGGACGATTCATCTAATTCTAAGGAATGTAAAATCTGTTCACCAAACAACTTTGTGTTATGCACATATCAGTTGTATGACGCACTATACGACCTCCGGGAGAGGTGCGTCACGGGTGCGTCATTTACCACCACATTCTTGACGCAGGATACGTCATGGGCAGCCTTTTTTGGTCCGTCAAAATATTGACAAATGGGTGTGCCAATGTCAGTCACTTTACATGGGGTGCGTCACAGGGTACGTCATCATGCGTACAACAATTTACGCCCTACTCACCACCTACCAGGCTTTATTTTTTAGATATGCAACTCACGAAATGCAAAAATCACTATTCTAATACTCTCACCGCGTGTTCAGTGCAAAAAAGCACGCGTAAAATCACCCGATCGCCCTACGACCTTTTAAATACCAATACTAGAAATACCCTGGTGGATGGTATTCACGTATATAGGACTGGTATGTGCCGCTCTTGAAGAAAACAGTTTACACTTTTTAAAAAGTATTTTCATATTATATTGAAATCCAGTTCTGACAATGATGTATGACGGTGGGGGCGCGTCATTTGATACAGTCATGGTTCGTCAGAATCAGTCAATGGTGCGTCACAAAATTGACTAAGGGTACCGTCATTGTATGGCAAAAGTCCGTCACATTTGTGACACAGCGGTCCGTCATGGTTGTGACGCACCTCGGTAAAGTGACGCACCATTCCCGGGGTCGTGTAGTGCATCATACAACTGACATGTGCATTAACTGCGACCGATCCGCCCTGGCACTCAACCCAATATTCTGATTAATCAGATCGATTGAACATGTTGAAAGCTAAGAAGAGTAGTTGCAGAGAATAGCGGTATCCGGCTGCGCCCCGAGCGTGCGCATCTGACTAGAACGAGCTTTCCTGTCACTAATCGATTCCATTTTGTAATTCGAGGTTGATGAAGTACGATGACAGTAAAAAGAATTGTTTTCCGCAAGCTTTGAATTCTTGTTATAAATGAAATACAGGCATCGAATCGGCCCAATAGTAGAGAAGCCACTTGGTGAAAATGGGAATTCCGTGTCACTTGGGGGAGGTAGAGCTTCTTTTTGTGTTAATATTAATCACAAGACTTTATATTTTTACAATTATCTGGCTGACAAGGCTAAAAAGTGACGTGAGCTGAGATATTTGGGTTAAAAAACATGATTTGTGTTTTTTGTGTGCTAATTTCCCCCAAAAATGCAAAATTTAAAAAATAGCTGTATTGTTAAAAATAAATTGAACAAAATTGTGATTGTTTTTGTAGAAGTTAGATTGTACATGGGGCTATTATCACACATAACAAATTAATCCAATAATTATATCTGTCTTGACTTTTTGGAGGTAAAAAGTGCTCCCTTTTACTATTTTTTACACACATATTTACATCCATTTTGTTGACCAAAGTAATAAGATCAAAATTGTCATTTACAAATTTGTTCTGTGACTTTTAATTTTTGACCTATGAGCTTTTTACAAAAAGCCATTTTTTGCCATTTTTGTTGATTTCTGTTGAAATATGGCACTTTGATGTACCAGTGAATCTTTTAGTGGAGCGGATATGTAAAAAAAAATGGCCAAGATGTTCACTTCTGGCAAAAAGTATGAAAATCGGCTTATAGGGGTGTTTTATCAATTGATTTTACTTAGGGAGCACATCAAAACTCGACCGCGCAGCAACCACCGGTTCCGCCCGGTTGGACCGCATATCATTGTTTAGAACAATAGAAACCGGCTGCAACCGCACGGAACCGGCGGTTGCCGGGCGGTCGAGTTTTGATGTGCTCCCTTACCTCTTACCAGTTATTCTTCATTGCTTTAAAGATAATGGTAGGATGTTATATACAATGTATAGCAAGCACAAATTAAATATTGCAACTGATACATACTTACAGGGCATTCTCCAAAATAATTTATAGTGCTCTACATGTACTGCACTTTTTAGTTAAAATTTCAAAAAATATTAGATTAGGTTAAGAAATGAGAAATGTGTCCCTAAGTTCACTGATATCATCTTCAAGCGATTTTGGCATTTTTTACTCATTTTTTTTTGTTAGCTTTGTTTTAAAAAATCAAAATGTTTGGTCAAAATTGATGCCAAATTTGGATTCTCTGATCCATTTCCTTTCCAAAAACGTATATTTTGATATACATTTGAGTCATAGTTCAATATTACAACACTCACAATCTTCATAAAATGACTTCCTTGAGGCCCTTAGCCTTGATCTGGTTATGTGTAGGCCTACAATTGTTAACAACGGCTCGAAAGGGTATGCATTAATCGAAGCAAATAACCAAGTGTATAATTTTGTTCTGCGTATTTTGACACCTCGATCGATCAGATACGATTTTGCGGAGCGGAGTTATTGTCATTTTAATGATCGTGGGTCCAGTTTCAAAAGTGACAATCATCCTATAGAAAGAGGTTTGCGTTTCTGTTTAGAATGATCAGTTTCTTGCTTTTCAATAGGAATGAGTGTCACCTTTGAAACTGGACCCACGACCATTGCAATGACAATAACTCCGCTCCGCTACATCGTATCTCATCGATCGAGGTGTCAAAATACGCAGAACAAAATTATGCACTTGGTTATTGGCTTCGATTAATGCATACCCTTTCGAGCCGTTATATATTGGATCATTTCTAAGTGTTTCGATACTTTTTGTGAGCAGTAAATATCAAACCAGATGTATTTTAAAGCGAGTCACTGTTAGTTTTTGAAATTGGTAGTATTTGTAGTACATAACAATGCAAATTGAGATACGACAGTATGTAATACTAGCAAATTGAGATACGACAGTATGTAATACGGGCAAATTGAGATATGACAGTATGTGATACGGGTAATGATTTAGTGCGTATCGATGGGGATTCATTTAATGTTCCAAAGGGGAAAAAGATGCAGTTTTAAAGAGTGTAAGATGTTTAACTGATACTGGAAACCATTTTTCTTTGATGGATTGGTCTCCATTCAAAGCTATTACAATAGGTGCTCTTAGAGTGTATGTATTTAGCATCGACTTGTGAACTTAAAGACATAAAGACAGTACTGTCATGTGCGCTCATACCAATTCTCTTCATGTACCATTTCTCAGTTTGACATTGTGAATTGTAATTGTATTCTAGCCTTTAGGGAGTCGATATACTATTTGCTATCATTTGATACATTTTAACTATTGATCGCATTATTCACTGACACCCGCTTTCCCAGTCAATACTAATGCGAATGCACGTAGGCACCGGTGCTTACATTATACGATGTGCTATCTCGAGATACTTGCACTACATTAATATTTTAGTAACATATTGTTTAAGGCAAGTCTCTAACTAGGCAATGGGGTTCCAATTCCTCAGAAAGTGTGTTAAAATAACATCGATATAATTGTCATCAGTTTCATAATTACTCGCAGAGGCATTTCCAATTATCAATACTGATAAATATTCATATCAATGTCATATTCACATTTTCGTCAGGCTGTGATGTACTTAATTATACACGACTCATACAAAATACATTCGACTATTGAAAACAATCATTTTAAATAAGCATAGCTAAAGGATATTTACGCGGAATCCACTCCAACATTTATTGTAACTCCAATAATACTCGAAAGGGTTCAATCCGTTTTCAGGTGCTAATTTCAGTGGGGTTGCTGTCATGCTCACATATATTTTTGCAGTATAATTTTTCATAAAAAGCGCATTTTCGCTCGATTCGAAACACTACGAATTTAAGAAAGGCGACAACTTTTGCAGGGACCAAAAGCTAATATTGCGCGTACATACCACAACACACCCCTGCATCTGAACACAAGGATACACAAATACCGACAACAATTGTTTGTTTCATTAGGCAGAGCTGTGATATTAATACACTGAAATCAATAGTAAAAGTCACGTTTACTCTAGACATTTTACGCTGATAACAGAGAATTATTTGACATCATTTATCGTACACAAAATCATGTAAACTGAAATGAGACCACGTCAAAACAGATGCATCCAAATACATTTTTTTATGTGTACACCGCTTTGCTGATTGATCGAGTCCAGCCATAAACATTGATCTCCCAGTTTGCATAAACATTGATCTCCCAGTTTGCATAAACATTGATCTCCCAGTTTCACAGTGGTTGCAAATTGCATTTTATTTATTTATTTTCTTGAAAACTGTATTGCAATTTCATGATCAAACATTCTTCACGAATTAAAAATAAATCAGCCCTTACTACTCGGCAGGTGTCTAACAGTGATAAATGTCAGGCTACATTCACATTAGAATAAAACAAAATAAAGACGACATACGATATTAATATCATGGCAACATTTTTATCGCTTGCATGTTTATTATTGAACATTCACGTATACTATCTTAACATAGCAAAACCATGCCGCCCGAGGTGACATCTGATTAACGCTGATAGTTTATGAGCGTGAAGTGTAATTTAATCGCAATGAATAATGCGTATTGTTTTATTGAACCTTGTTTTCTTCTTTTTTCTCTGAACATTGCAATTCTGATTTATGTTGGCACTTCTACAAACTTTTTTCATGTTGTTCTAATTATCGTATGAGTAAAATATGTTTAAACGGATACAGCACACTTGTATTAATTATGTAAACAATTATGCATGCAACAAGGTAAAAACCCACATCTGGAATAGTATTCATTTCAAATTCTAAGAGCTCAGATCAATTCCATGTGGACCAAAAACTGTATGACTGTTAAGGATAAGCATGGTTTAAAGCAGTATTTTAATGAGATACACTTCTAACATTATTGAAGAAGAAAACATAGCGCCCTTATATGATTAAATAAGTTAACCGGATTGCTCATAAACAAAACAAAAGTTGAAAGAGGTTTGCTGAGTATAAATCAAATACAATTAATGATGATATTCATTTTCAGCTACGTTTCATAACCACGCTGATAGCTTCTTCAGAGTGTCAACTCTGTCCACTGCTTGCAATATTTTGAATAGGCATCAACGGCTCTATTCTCTTGTGACGTATCTATGGAAACGTATATGACGTGCGTTATCGTAATTGGTTATCTGATGTGCGTTCAATAATACGTTCAAGTTATTCCAATTCGCCAGACGTCCCGCCCCTGGGAAAAAAACTTGAGTAATTTGAAGAAATACAAGTCGACTGGAGTAGGCAAGGCAGTCCGTGGTTTGGGTTCATCTTCACTCAATAACAGTAATCGGAGATACCACTACTTAGCGAACCGTGTAATTGAGGACCATTAGCCTGATTTATTGAAAAACGAGGGGAGAGTTTACATGATTGCTCGTAGAGCACGTGTAAACCCAAACGAAATCAAACACATGATCTATGAATCAACTAAAATTGTGGGACATTTTTGTCATCTTTTTCGACTTACTGCTACCCCAAGAAGATCTGAGAGCATAACTGGCGAGTAACACCAGAATAGTAACTCGCGAGATAATATCCACATTAATCAGCATCGTCCACTTACAAAATTAATTGTCGCATATGCCAAGTGTTAACCTATAATACTTTACTGTAAAATTCTGACGTGAATGGTCCTCTGTAATATTTAAATGGTTCGTCACTCGCTAGGTCATATGTGAGTGTAAATAAAGAATCACGTTGAGTCGGCCCACGTTCCGGACAAAATGAAGCCATTTGTGTGGCCAAATATTTCTAAGTTGTTTACTGCTTTTTCAAAAATAAGGACTATCATGACATTACAAATATATTTGGGCGAGCGTCACATACAAATGTTGCACTAAAAGTACAAATTTCATGATAAAGATCTGTTTTGCGTAATTGAATAGTTCAATGGTTTATTAATAACATGATGCCACTTCTATCGTCCCATCACTGTGGCGTGCTACTGTTATCCTGCCTTTGTTAAACGGAAAACACCTGTTCGATTCCCAAAATTCCCTTATTTAAACATTTAAATTGTTAGATCTTAGGTCTCAGTTTAGATATGCAATTTTGATTTTTCCGTATCTGAGTAAGGTTTTCAGATAGTAATCGGTGTGTGAACCATTCAGTAATTGGGCACATTCAGCATTTCCATTATAGTTATAACTTACATTTTTTAACAGAGAATAAAATACAATTCGAAACATATAAGGATGCAAGGCAGAAGAAAGCTTCTATATCTACTGTGCTTCGGGGACAACATTCTTCATTGTGGTCGTATGCTCTCCCTTAATTTATCATTACCTAAATTGGTTTATATTATCTAGATAATAAAACATCTTTTTAAAAGTAGAAATATCTTCCTGGTAATCAGCTGAGCCTTGATGAGTCAAAGGACACATTGTAAAACTGTCCCTCAAATGGCCGGATGCATGGATACTGTTGGGGAAATAATACTACGCATTAGCCTAATTGTTGTTCCCATTCACTGTCTCGGTTGCTGAGGCACGATTGTATTCGCTGGCATATCCCGTATCTCTCGATGAGTGATCGTTGTTGGTCAATATTCTTCGTGAAAAAGGATATGGATGAACAATTGCAGTCTGCTGAGATTGTGTGGACATTTTGTTTGAATTTTGACTGGGGACGAGTCTGTGGGTGGTGACATTTTACTAAGTACATATACGGCCGAGTGCTTCAAACTAGCGTAACTTATTATAGGGAGGTAAGCTACCTCTCTAGTAGTTATGCTCTAACTGTAGCGTAACTTACTAACGATTTTATTCTTAGAGCATAACTGGCGAGTAACACCAGCATAGTAACTAGTGAGGTAAATATCCACATTAATCAGCATCGTCCCCTTACAAAATTGTCGCATGCGTCAAATATGTGTACATGTATCAAACAGCAATCATATTGACACGAATGGTGTTCCGTATATAGATTTATAAAAATGTGTCGTCAGTCGGTACGTCAAGCGTTGATTTAAATACATGAATAATGCAACACGTGTTGCATCACACACCACGTCCAGTAGAGCAATGAAATCTGTGCATATGACGCCATTTTTTGTGTTTGAAAATTTCAAAGTTTATTACCATTCTTTCAAAAATAAGGACCATGATTACATTATAAACACATTTTGTGCGAGAGTAACATACAAAATGGTATAACATGGCAAACATTTCACGATCAAAATCCGTTCGTTTTAAATAAATGAATCAATGGTTAAATAATTTAATTATCACATATCTAGCGTCAAATCTTTGTTGCGTGATACTGCGATCCTGGCTTTTATAAAAGTAAATCACGGGTTCGATTCCCGTGACTTTTATCAATCACTTTAATCATTTATGTTAGTTTCTATGAACTACAGTATGGTATTGAAATTAATCAATCGATTTATTTAATGTGCAGGCCTATGTATTATTATTTTGTATTCATCTTTGTATTTACTTTATTTATAATATTCATTCAATAGGCATATTTATTTATGAATTTGTTTATTTATTTGATTTCATGTTATTAAATTAATTAATTTAGTAATTAATTAAATAATTATTGGTTGATTGATTGATTGGATGCCTGATTGGTTGAACTAATTTTTACAACTGTGTATGCATGATTATGGATGGTTTTAAAATATTTTATAATAAATTGGTCTTAAATGTATCATTGTGTATAATTATTATACACAAGTTGATAATAAATTGCATGATAACATTCTCCCACTGATCATCATATTATGTAATCGTCCATCGGGCAAATACGAAATTGTCGTTTAGTTACATGAGAAACTGCTATGCTCCACCTTACTCTTGGGTCCGGTGAGGTATAAGATTTAGCGTAAATTACCCGCCAGTTACTAGCCTAGTAGCTTACCCCGGTTTGGTGCTCTTAAAAGTTTGGGTTACGCCTCAGCTACTAGCGAGGTAGCGCTATTCTTCAGCTACTCGCCATTGGTGCACTCGGCCGTAAAAGATTAAACGAAAGTACAATATCAGCATGTATTTGAACGTCTATATTGCGCCTCTGTCATACCTGTTATAAGACAATCAAAATACCCGAGATCAATCTGATACCGACATAGCCAGACAATTTCTTCCATAATAACGTAATAAGCCCTTTAGATGATTAGCTGCAACTATATTATCTGATACTTGTTTACGTTAAATGTAAGTCCATTACACACATAATACGGTATACAATTGCAGACAGAGGTCGTTATTATACCTCCCAATTAATGAAATGGAACGTTTTGCCCTTAACCAATAAGATCTTCTTACCCAGTGCATATCTTAAAGTGCTCTATCCTCGCTCGTAATTCCATTGCAAACTTTTAATTAAGAATTCGAAGATATACAACGTTTGCTTAAGCTTGTTCGTGACATTACTACGTGCGTGTGAGTGATTGTTGTACGATTGCATGGATTACAAAACATCTTCCATCCGTCAAAAATAATAATTTTTGACGTTAATGCTCAGCCCGGTAACTTTGATTGATTAAATCTACACTTTCATATGTACACGCTTAGTTAAGCTGTCACTTATCAAAGTTGCAACCTTGCAATTACGTAAATGGAAAGTCGTCAATCCGTCAGAAGTCAATGCAAACCCATGTTCAATATTACATAACAGCTTGCCACGTATCATACACAAGGTTGATGTTTTATTATTAAAATCGTAGTGACAGATCTAGCAAAAAGAGCCTAGGGAACATTTGTGAATCCTATAGAACATTCACTGGATAGGTTTAGCGTTGAAAACGCATGATATAAAGTTAATGACCTCTATCATGAACTTCAGGCTATAAATAAAGAGTAATAATAAAAAAAAAAACACCACTAGGTACTCTCGGTATATTGAACACATTTAAATATCTTTACATTACAGAGTTAAGATGGCGGGGAAAAACCTTTAAATCGACTTATAGGTGTACACATAAACACAAACAAACAAATTAACAAACAACAAACAACATACACACATACTATGAATGATTAATTTTCAAAATTTCGACAATCTTGGCAATAGCTCAGACGTATTGTACGTAAACCTAGAACATTGATATTAACATAGCTCGTGTTAGCCGATAGCACAAAACCAACTGAATAAAACATCCATAAAAACCGTCCAGGTGTATTTGCCTGCATGAATACCAGGCTTTATAAGTTTAAAGTTGTTACATTTGGCCCTAAGCACCTGCCTGAGCGGTATACATTGGTTTATTTACTGGTAAATTGTACGCCAAATCGAATTCCCGTGCACGCCCAAACGCACCATAATGTAATATTGAAGATAATAGCATATATCTAAGCATGTTTGGAATACGGTTAACCATTTCAATTCTATAACTGTTAGCGATAACAATACGTACCAAGTCAAATGGAGTGTTTGTATAGAGAAAGAAATAATGTGATCGGGTGAAAGCAGTGCCATTTATTAAGGTATGTTAGGCATCCCTTACTTATTCGCATTACTCGTCTCATACTTGGGAATACGCTTGTACAGTAATACCTCCTCAATCCAACAAACATTATGGGATACTTGATCAATTCGATCTGATACTGAAACTCTATCGTGGTTGTATAAAACCCCGTGGACTTTCTATATACTATCACGTTCCAATTTAACAACATGCTAGATACACATGGATTTATATATAATTCATAATGAATCACCCGAGGGTTTAGTAGTCAGATGCGTGAATTAAAATGAGGATAAAGAAATAATACGTGACAGCTGAATTCAAGTAGAGTAGCATGATGTGACTATATTAACCCTAAACCTTGGTATGAGCTGACAAGTATATATTTCGAAATTCAACAGCGGTTCGACTTGATGGAATGTAATCAGAAAGCATGTGAAAGAGGAAGACTCACCTGTATTCTAAAATAGTGTACAACGGCTTCCGGGGTACTGCCGGCTGGTTGAGTACAGTTGTAATTGCTTATAGAAGGTGCCATTCTAAAAAAGTAAAGGCTGTCGATCCTGTAATTCCAGGAGCGGAGTGCCCATCTCTCTTTCAAAGCGATAGGGATAGACTCACTCCTTTTAATAATATTATTGCTGTGTGGGGCTCGCTACACCTCCTCCACCACGAGTCTATTACCTTCCCAGCACTGACGAATGCCGGTACCCATTTAAATACACCTGGGCAGAGAGGAGTTATTGCGGTAAAGTGCCTTACTCAAGAGCACAACATGTTGACCACAGCGAAACTCGAACCCACAACCTTTAGATTAAGGGTCCGGTGCTCTACCCACTGCGCCACACATGCTCATTCTACTTCTTCAAAATTGAGGTTTTTATCAATTTCTGTGTGTGGTTTAGGTACTAGTTGTTAATTTAAATAATACACGTATAGATACGTAATACTGGCTTGTAAACAGAATGTCCATAAACAACTATACATTTATGACAGTGGTCTTTATATCATTCCAGGTGGATCTACACGAATGATTCGACGAAAATGTATATAAAACAGAAAAAATAACACCAGTTGCACCCTTTATAGCTTTCGGCTGATATTAAATCTTGTACAGTAATAATGGAATACTGACTTTAAGCTTGGAGAATAAAAGATGGACATTTTGTTTTGGTTGCCGGACTTTGTGTGACGATGGATGGGTTTGTCCATATTTTGAGATATGGACAAACCCATCCATTGTCACACACAATACTCTGGCAACCAAAACAAAATGTCATTTTTTATTCTCTTTCTAATGCATATAGTATCATAATTATATCACATTCCAAATTATCTTTTCATGTAAAGTGTATTCTCTATAAGTCTATTCTATATTTAATCTACAACAAATTTGACAGCAATTTCACCCATCTTTAAAATAAACAAATCCAGACTTCTTTTTTTTGCGGTACGATGCATCGTCGCCCACACCCACTCCCATCCCCCTATGTACCGCATACATACACCTGCTCTAACAAATACCCTTATTTATACCGAACACTTGGACATTCCACTTATTTATACCAATTACGTGGACATTTTACTCAGTAGCATACACGTTCACCGAGTTGCAAAAAGACACCTTTATATGATTCCAATCAACAATTGTGAGTAAATCAAGCTTAAAGCGTTTCATATTATATTTCATATACGTTCCATAAAGCAAAATGCACATATCTAAAGTTGGCACACATTGGCACACATTGGCACGAGTGATGAGCTGTCATGAACAAGCAACTGTTCAAGTGAGGGCGCACTTTCAATACTACTTTTATTTAACCACGTTTCTTATGAGTAGTTGCCGGGAATGGTTAAACAACATTATGCTGTGGTGATGCGCGGTCGTACCGACGTGTGATGACAGCCACGGCAACGGTTATTCAAAATTAGTTTGCCGCGAACGCATAACAGACGTCAACATTCGAAATGGACAGGAAATAACCCGTCGGAGATAATGGTCTAGCGTATGTATGCTCAGCAATTCATCCAATATGGATGACCTTCAATGCTGTCTTTGATGTCTTTGAGCCACGTGGATAAAATATAAACTTGCCGGTTTAATGGACTTCTCTGCCGTTTGTGTCTACGATAAGTGTAAATCATCACATCCAGTCACGGAATTGTTGGTTTGCCACTTGTGCAGTATATCCGTTAATTTCTCAATGTAGGAAGTATTCGACTGTCATTTGGACGATAATGCTCAAGCCACGTCTTTTTTCTCTCCTGTGAAATGACTATTCTACAGCATAGATTGCTTCAGGAGATTTATCGTTTGAGCTTGGCTGATCTTTCGCCAGCTTTTCTCTTGATTTATTCATAGAAGCACGTATTCTGGATGCAGAATAAAGAGTTGTGTGGTTTGTTTGTTTGTTTTTTGAGAAAGGAAACGCGCGTAACCGACCAGACCGTCTACTATTAACTTCACGCCGAGATTTGTCGGACGTTTTTAATTAAAGAAACGTAAGCGTCCTAGTGCAACGTGAGCAAAGACATCATAAAACGAAGTAGTGGTCGAGTAAACTGTATTTCACCCTTTTATGGATATGGATAATAATGACCTGAACCCCGAGTGATACTATCTCCGTCTATTGATTTATCTTATTATTTTGTGTATTACATATTGATAGCTCCTGGAACAGTTGGACTGGCCGTTGAAGGCGAGGGACTTCTAGCCGATGTCTACAAAGCACTAGTACATACACTAGATCCGAATCATATGCACAATTTTACCGTGGATACTACCAAATGCCTGCCGCACCCGAGTCCGCCTGATTTCGCTGCCAATGAGAGCATAAGTAAGTAGGAATGACTTTTGATAAGGAATAATTCAACCATGAGTTTAATTTATAGGGTTAACCATCGATCTGTATTTTGAACGACTATCATGGCGGCACAATAGTAGAACATTTGGCAGTACGCTGTGTCGGTAGGATTCGTGAGAATGTGTCGAAGTTAACATACGCGGCAGGCGTCTGCAGACGACATTCCAAAAATTCACAAAATGTTTTAAAACATTCAAGTATTGACATTTATTACCATATTTGAAATCCCCTTGAGAAATGCATTAAAATAAGTTCAAATATGCCTAGTATTGATTGGTTCAGTGATAAGACTTTGAAAGTTGGGACAGTTTTCTGAACAATCTGTTACTGCATAATTGCATAATGGTAAAACCAATAGCCGCGTGCAAAGTGTTAACAAAACAGGGTGTCCAAAGTACCTTTTTAAAACTCCATATCTCAGGCTAGATGTTTGCTATTTAAGAATACAACCATATTTTAGATAAACGCTTGGTACTAAACTTTAGGTACTTTTATTGATATAAGCTACAGGATTCCGTTACATAACATACAGCGCCACCCTCTTTCAACGTTTATCGTTTCATTACACCTGTGCTTATGAATTATTAACATGGCATCTATTTCAATGTTACATTTGATAACAGTATATTTGTGTTTCTGTGCATCATACTTAACATACTTTCCATCAGCGTAATCTACCATCTAATATAGTTTGACAAGATACCGATTACCAACATACATAGTGGGACGTATGTAGATAGCTGTAATCAATCATAAATTTGGCACCAACAACATTTTACAGATATTTGTATACACATAATATTTTCATTTTCCCGTTCCTAATCTGTTTTCAGGGAATATGGCGTTTTAAGTGTTATATTATTTGTAACACCCTGTATGTATACGATAATTAATTACTTTGAGATCAATATGCAAGTTTTGTCTTTCAAATATCCTTGATATGCATTTGTATTACAATAGATACAGAAAATAAAATAAGTTGACACATAGCCAATTCCCTTCGAATCGTAAAACCATCTCCCGCCTACTTTTAACGGAAAATAATACACTTTGGAAAGCAGCTGTACTAGACACTTTAACCTGTGTTTTAAAATTCAAAGCAGACATTTGATTGAAGTGCTTATACATTATACCTTTTAGAACATTACGCGCACAAGAACATTAACTGGGCCATGCCAAGAGGTTTTACGGTGTCCGTTACCAATCGACCAGTATGTTTGTCTGTTATTACGGTGTCCGTTACCATTCGACCAGTATGTTTGTCTGGTTTACGGTGTCCGTTACCATTCGACCAGTATGTATGTCTGTTTTACGGTGTCCGTTAACATTCGACCAGTATGTTTGTCTGTTATTGCAGTAAGGACAGGTGTTTTCGCGCTACTGATATCTGTAAATTCCAACCGATGACGTAACAGAGACCTTCCGCGTTTTGTATTAACGGCACTTGTAGGAGAGAACACTAAGCTCTATTCAAGCAAACTCTTGGCAAACAAGTTCATGTTTATTTTATCAAGTTATCTTAACATTTCAATTGGAGGTTATAATAATTTGGAGTATATTCACCAGGCTGTATTGAATTGAATGAAGGGGGTTGCGGGTCCAAACCGTGTGGCAAATACTGTTGGCAGCTAATCTAAAACACGGAAGATCTCTATAGTAATATACTTGAACAAAAGGATACACCCTAACTTAAGTGCGATAGGTGATGCAAAGTATTAATTTAAAGGGATGGTAACAACTAGAGTAAAAGTTTGACAATTTAACGAACAACTTTATTTGTATTATATGGGTTTCTTTTCCTCATAATATTTGTAATATCAATATTATACAAAGATGTGATTGCAGACAAGGGAAACCAACTTTCGATTTAAACATTGCTTTCTTAGCAGTATCTACAATGCGAAATATGCGTCGTTAAAAAATCTGTACAGGCAAATTCGAAACGGTTCGTTTTATCTGTCGGTAAAGATTTCGAAATACATGGGACATTATGAATAATTCATACACATTATAGCCGGCATGTTGGTCTTGAATATACTGGACTGAACACATGATTGTTTCTTTGTACATGTTTAAAGCATACCTAGCTTTAAATAAAGCATTATATGCTCATTTAAAGGTGTATGATCTGATCACTATTTTTGTGGCTACACTCTTATCTTGCGAGTTACGAACATACCGTATTAAGAAATATTGTTTTAAATTGTTTAAAATAACTACCCGAATTAAGATTTAGTGCTTTTAAACAGTAGAATTAACACACATATTTATTAGGTTATTCAACCGGTATTTAACTCTTTTAATCATTCGTCGGTGAATCGATTCGAAATGAATGTTGTATACACAATACACAACACGTTATACTTGAAGCAATATCTGTTTAATTTATTGTCATTGTTATCGTCAATAATGGCGGCCGGTGAGCTCTCGCTAACCGACATCGTGGGGAAATACTGTTCACCAATAGGTAGGTTTAAGGTATGCTCATCTTATATCAGATTGATAAAAGGTTTTGTTGTTCAGTATAAACCTTTCTGGAATGGCTTTTGTTTATCTACAGCAAGGATTTCGTAACTCGCAAGATAAGAGTGTATGATTTTTTTCACATCATGATATTTTGATATCAGAAGAATCCCCATATTTTTCTCATCATATCTGTAAAATCTTGGGGCCAGAAACGTTCCATTTAAAATTATAGACTACAATGTAGTGAATTTCTGCCAAAGGTGGTTAAACACCAGCCAGTTTGTGTACTTCTCAATGGGCAAACTTCTTGTGACCTTGTGCTTCTAAATTTAGAACCATTGGAGTTATGCAACTCAAACTTTGGAATGTGACAATTTTAAGGATGACCTTACTGTAAACATCAAGTTGTAAATCGTGCCAGCATCAGCATTAAATAAAACATAATAGACAATAAATTATCATAATTGCACATTCATATTATTTTTTGAAAACAAAGTTACAATATCGTAGTCTTACAAGTGTCGCAAATAGGTTTCTTTGGGTAAAATAGAGATGTAGTATTTTTATTTTAGAGAAGGCTTATTATGCTAATAGGCTATACTTTGGTTTTAATAATAAATTTATAGTTGCAAAGCATACATTTTCTTAAAACACCCTAAACTATCTATATTGTAAAGTGGGCGTCTACAATTTGTGCAGCATGAGTTTTATGTTCTTAGCCTAGTTCGACAAAGCCGTGGCTATTTAGACTGGGAAAACAGCTTGCGTTCAGAGGCCTGCACTGTTATTTCATAAAACTCCTTAGTATTCATAAGTATGTGCCTCGTTTAATAAATCTGATATCTAGGGAAATGAAATATGAGCAGCCGTCACGATGCTGGGTGTGCAGATTCATCTCCAAGTTTAGTGATCCTATATGAACCGTCTTCTTGGCAAATGTGTAAGGCTAGACGTGCATGGGTGTACAAAACGTGCAAAAGATAATGTTAAAATCACAGCGTCAGTTTAGACAGTATTTTAAAGCCTGTTATCATAGCTCACGCCGAATTTCTGGGCATGTTGTTCATTTGAAAGATGTGTTTTTGGATTTTGGGAGATGTCGATCAATGGAAGGGCTCATGGTAAAGATCTACGCGATTTAAACTACAAGTCGTGCTGCTATTTTAGCAATGCGCGATTGTTTCGTAAGTGGTTTCTCATTGAGTCTCTTGCCTAATTTAATTTGATATTATATCTATAAATAGGCATAGCACAAATCATGCTGTTGAAACCTGCCACGCTCATAACAATACAACAATTGACAAATGTCTATTTTAGGCAAACTCAAATCTAATTTATAAACAAACGAAACAATACCAAAATGTGATCTTTTCATTTTATATAATTTAGTTACGTTTCTTGATATTGTAGTGAAGTGTCAATTCATTACCCCTCCTATAGTTTTAAATCAGTTCCAAACTGGCGCGAAATATTCGGTTTTTTATCTTTTCGCACGAAAAAGTAATCCAAGCGTACTCGCGCAATTATGGCGGTTTTGGTCGCACGCACGCGTCACGCATATGATACACAGTACGTGTGCTGCCGTCAGCGCGCCTTTGTCTTCTATATTCATCAAGAAGGCTTCGCTAATTTGGAACTGATCAAATTATAGAGACATTTGAAATAACATGTATTTCAATATTTTTTAATGCAGCGCGTGAAATCTACAATTGAAAGTGCATACAGAAATCAGCTTTCTCAGTCCTTATAAACACCCCTGTAAGAACTGCATATTCCTTAAGTGATGCATTCCACGTATGAGCAGTCCAATCCAAGGAATCGATTGGTATATTTGGATTTTCAAAACAATGAGTAGTGCATTCAAAGGTAGTGTGCATACTTTTGTCAAACATGGTGACGAATATTTGCATATTTGAGATTTGAACAATTAATTAGCAAATTTTTATATCGAACTAATTGTAAGTTTCAAGATACATCTTTGCACAAACATCAGTTTTTAGCTCAAAATGGCATTTCGTGGCAGGTTAACGCAATGCTCGATGAACATGATTCTTGCACCAAATTAAATATGTTGCTAAGATATTTAAAATGACACCTGTATATTGTTGAATGTCCATGTATTTGAAACCGTAAGTGTGCTATGCATACTATAAAGTGGTTGTTGATCTTTTCAAACTGAAGGTAAATTGCAGAACACATTTCTATGATGTAAAAACTCAATAGGTAATGGATTTGTATGTTTAAAGGTTGCCAGTTGATTAATTAATCAAAATATTCAAATATAAGTTCTAGACAAATATCATGGAATTTATGGCTAAATATAAAGTTTTCGAAAGTGGCAGCAGCAGTCGATAAAAAGTGCGAAGAAACGATTTTGAGACATCCATTTAACATGCAAATCATGGGGAAATAAGATAAGGGATAAGCATAAGGAAAATCGTAACACTGACCTGATTTCTGCAGATGTAAAAGTCCATAGACTATTAGGCTATTATTATAACACGTTCTTATGATGCTTGGTCTATTTCATAGAGATCTTTAGATTCCTAAGAGGATATTGCATTGTATTATTTAGGCGTGTGTTGCCCTAACGTCTAGATAAGCAAGTGCCATAGTGCGCAAATACAAATCTCCTCAGACACGGGTAAGTTCTTTCAAAATGTCTAAAGGTTAGGTAACACCACGCAGTGGTTAGGAGGAATTTCACTTTTTACGGTTCTGTTCCCTCTATATTCTGAGCTTTTTTTGACCACGGATATGCCATGTTATCCAGGGTTGTAAATCATCATTCCTTTCCCCCAACTCTTTGAGTTATTGCACCAGCTGTAAGTGCCTACAGCGCTTTGGGTACCTGCTCTGGCCCGTTGGACAACCCGGTATTGACTAGGTGTCTGGGAGCAAGGCCGTCACACTAGTGGGTCATTGTCAAATTTAAAAAATCCAGTTTTTTCTTTATATTCGTGAATTAAGTACAAAAATGAATACATTATATAAGATAGCACGCACAGTCTGCTTTTTGAACGGGCGGAATTGGTCGGATATAACTTGACTTATGATATTAGAAAAGATTTCATGTTCACAATATGTCATACTCAGTAGCTGTCTATAAATAGCTTCCAAACTCCAATAATAATGTGGGCGAGCAGCAGCAAGCCCAAAGTGTTAAGTTTATCATTTGTTATGTTATAAAAATTATACTTTAAACTTTAATTTGTTATATTAGTGCTGATTCAGATTTGTGAAATAAAATGTTCAAATTTCGAGAAAAATCACGATTATACTATTGTGAGCAGGTTTTAGTTTTAAAAATGAGCCCAGTTAGGACATTAAACAACCCTATGTGGCAACACTCTCATGCCTTGGTCAAGGGAGGAAGCGCTCAAGCAATAACCACAGCATGTGGGCTTGTCCGTGGACGGTGCAATATAGGTTTGCCAAGGCTGTATGCCTGTATTGGCTAGACAAAGTCAGGATTCATGTTCACGGAGCAATCTTGGCCTGTCATTATAGTCAACAAACTAAATTCCAAAGTGGCTCAAATTATAAAGGCGCTGGGACCGTAATGTCAATTACACGAACGAGTCAGACAAGTGGGCAACACCAGATCCCTTGCTGCTGACAATTCACCCCAGTCACAGACCGCTACGCCACAAGGGTCACTAAAAAGCACATACACATTTGGATGCTGGAGAGTATGTTAGTAAAAACTATATCACACGGTCAAATTGGGATTTTCCATTCCAAATTATACCGAGTGATACAGTGAATACTATTGCACAGAAACAAAGCATGCATTATTTGATATCACGCATTTAATACCAAGTCATGTGCAAGGGCGTCCCCAGACCCTTTTCATTGGGGGGGTGTAAAGGTCATCAATTGCCGACAAAGCCATTTGTGCCGACACTAAAAAAAATTTGGCTCGCTTCGCTCGCAGGAATTCATACACGCATATTTTAAAATGGACTGTATGGTCAGAGGCGTCAATCCGTTTTCAGACACATAGGGGGGGGGGGGGTGGGGGGGGGGGGGGGGGGGGGGGGGGGGAGGGGGGGACACAAGTTTGATAATGATAATTGAAATGTTAACATAAAGCAGCATATAGCGCTGATTGATTAGTTCTGGGGGAGCCAAGGGCGTATCCAGGACTGTTTTGATGGGGGGCGGGGGGGGGGGGGGGGGTGTGCAACAAATCCTCAAGCCATCTTGTTAATCTTAAATATTGAAACGTTGAAACTAATACAAAGAGCGCAAAAATTGTGATTTTGAAAGGTAACAGTATGACGTTTAAATGTCCTCCACATAACATTTAGGGCATAATTCTGTTATACCCTCCACACCCTACATTAGTAGTATGCGTCGTTCATGCACTGTGAATACCCCTGTGAAGGGTATAACAGAATTACTCCACATTTAGAATATTTGTTGTGGTTTGAGGGCCATTGCCATTTAATGTTTAAACCTGCAGAAAATATTCGTGCTGAGCGCGCAACATTTTTCAGTTTTTGAACTAAAATGGTCATGGAAAACTGTCTTGTTAAAGCTTAATAATGAAACATTGATACTAATACGCGCGAAGCGGGCAAAAATGGCAATTCTAACACTTAAATGGTCAAGTATGACGTTTTTGACGGTTTGATATTGCATAGTTACATATATATCAAGTCCAAATCCAAATCGTATGGTTTGAGGGCCATTCTAATATTAAAGCCTGTAGAAAATATGCGCGCAGAGCGCGCCCAATTTTTCAGTTTTTGAATTAAAATGGTCATTGAAAACTGGTTGAAGCCTTCTGATACTATAAATTAAGCTTAAATATTGAAACATTGAAACTAATATGCGCGAAGCGCGCAAAATTTTGCATTTGTAACACTTAAAGGTCCAGTATAACGTTTTTAACGTCCCACATATAATATTTGGTTTGGTTCGAGACCATCATAATGTTGATACCTGTAGAAAGAATGCGCGCGAAGTGCACAAAGATTTTCATTTTTTCAACTAAAATGGTCATGGAAAACTCGACCTATAGACCTATAAGCCTACCATTACGTGAGATAAGTGGCGTAACTAGATTTTTTTTTTCATTTGGAGGGTAAGAAGGGCAGTAACTTAAAATGGGGGCTCCTAATGGGTGGGCTCCATTCCAGTGTCAACAAATGCGCGCGTAGCGCGCGAAAATTTTCGACTTTACACCTACTTTTTGCACGATTGAGCTACATTTCGGCTCTAAACAAGCTTGTACCATAGAATATTGCATTTTGGGAGACATGCGCGCGTAGCGCGCGAATTTATTTTTCATTTGGGGGAAAGCGGGGGCAAGGGTTCCAAGTGGGGGCTGCCCCCCCCCCCCCCCCCCCCCCCCCCGTTGGTTACGCCACTGCGTGAGATATCGATTGTGCCCCTGGTGCACACACAAATTCTGGTCTCGCGCAAATAACGACAGTTGTGCTTATTGTCTTAATTATAATGATAATTTGCATTGTTCAAGTCGAAGTTAAGACAGAGTCTAAGCTCTTACATTGCAATGACACCTAATCGTTGGAGTTGGACTTACTTTTGCGACAGACTGATAGTGGGCTTGCAGAGTCTACAATCAGTACAATGAGAGCAATTGGCCTACATCATAAGTATAGGCGAATTATTTAATATCTCGTAACCTATGTGCCAACATGCACTGCAAAAACACCGGTGTTAAAAATAACACCGTTCGGTGTTCTGAGAGGTCCACACCAATTGGTGTTATTTTAACACTATCTTGGTGTTACATTAACACTTACAGTGTTACATTAACACTTACAGTGTTATTTTTCACACTTGCAGTTGTTAAAATGACACTACATGGTGTTGATATAACACCAAAAATTTAACATCGGTACACCGGTGTTAATTTTTTTTGGTGTGGACCTCTCACAACACCAATGGTGTTATTTTTAACACCGGTGTTTTTGCAGTGTGCTTGGCCATTGGCGACATTATTGACTTGGGTTTGCATTGACAACGACAATGATAAAGGCCTAGTTAGTATAATTAAAGAGCAATACAGGTCCCACACATTGCCCGTTAGGCCTAGCCTATACTAATCCGACACAATTTTTTGCTACATGTAGGTGTCTTGACAATAAGCAAAACACTATTTGGGCCTATAGGCTGTTCATGTGCGCCAACATAAAATCTCATACAAATGGGCTCGTTCACACAGTGCCTACAAATTTATATGCCTACATTGCCTTTGTTCATTTTTAATTTGTGTTAACATAACATATATGCCGACACAACATTATCATTTGCGCATACGATATCTGTTATAGGGCTTTCTCCCCTTCTTTATCTTTTCCTTTCTTTCTTTCCTCTTTCCTTTCTTCCTTTCTTCTTTCTTTCCTCTTTCCTTTTCCTTTCTTTCTTTCTTCCCTTCTTTTTTTCTCCCTTCTTTCTTTTTTCTTTCCCTTTTCCTTTCTCTTCCCTTTCTTTCTTTCTCCCTTTTCTTCCTCCTTCCTTTTTTTTGCCCACAGCCCCATTATTTTGCCGACAGATTTGATGAATGGGGGGGTGTGACACCCCCCACACCCCCCCCTCTGGGGACGCCCTTGGTCATGTGATAGTATACAAATATTGCCTGCCTGGGAGTGTTACATACAGTAGGCCTACACACGAGGTAACTTTTGGATTTCTCTGTAACATCAGATGAAGCCAAGTGTAATGGAAAATAGTTAAACGACACCACTCGGTCCAACTTGTCACATTTTGCTTATTTTTCACTCGATTACTTTCATTTTTTCGGAATTGAAAGTAGATTAAAACACGTTTTACAAGCAACAACTTTTTATGCTTTAATGCGCACAACACGGTCATGATCGTTTCAATTCGTGCACAATTCGTGTTTTTTGATTCACCCTGTATAGTAAAATGATACCACTCGGTCCATTTTGGTATACAAACATAATTATATCACACAATCAATTCCCTGCGATTGTGAAAATGGCTGAAATAAGGCCTATCATTATATAGTATACATGGAATACCCGAGAGTATGATAGTTATAGTACAAACTATATCACGAGGTCCAATTTGGATTTTTCCGGCGAGGCGAAGCACAAGCAAACGGCGTTCAATATTTAACAAAAATAAATTATTACACGACTGAGTTCATGCATTTCATTATATCATCATTCATCCTACAGTATGACGTTGGTTAATGTACAATCACGACATTTCTGTAAACTCATATCTATCCCGCCAAATTGAAAATTCAGTCAGCAATATGTGCCGATGGGTGCTAATGAATACTGAGGTTCACGTCATCCCATTAGTAGTATCAGGGTAGCCTACACACTTTGAATGTCACATATCAATGGATAGTATTATTGGTGACTACGAGTTCACACATATACTTATTTGACCATTTCAAGATTGCTTCAGTAGATGTGTTCCGTTGTGATTAGCTCGTATCTACTACTATAGTTTAATCAGTTCCAAATAGGCGAAAATATATTTATCCGTGGGCCCAAAAGGAATATCTTGTCAACCGCTTGCTGATACCTGCTTATGATGCCCAAACGCACACTTTCGCCAATACATATTTAAACAATATTGATTACACGAAAAAATATCAAAATAATTTACACTAAACCTCAAACAATAAACAAAATTAGGTGTACTGCAGACATTGTGGGGAATATTAGGCGTCTATTATTAAATTATGTGATTACCAAATGGTGCTTAAATTGAGACGGTTAAGCTTTCGGCATATCTTAATTTTTTATGACATTATGAGGAGATATATATAGTGCTAAACATTGACTGTGCATACGAGAGTATGGTGTATGAATCCCCTTTGATTTGTTGCCCCGGCTGCCCGGGTATTTTTACATCTAAAGTTATCCCCAGTAATCCCCATACAACTGCATACTTGCAAATCCGGTTCACTTTTGGCATTTGCCATGAAAACAAACGTATTTACCATCGGGTCCTGAGGGTCAGGTTGTTGTTCCTTGGTATCGTTATGTGCCTCGCTAACGTATTGACACGACAATGATCGATGTTAACCAACTAGTTTTAAGGGTTGGAATCTGGGTCCTGGTATGTACACTGTGGTTCATCCTGGTATGTACCCAATGGTACACAAGACAAACACTAAATCAACAATCGATCTATCAACACCTGACTTTGAGAGTAAGGATATGAGTCCCTGGAAACGTTCAAGTTGTAGTTACAGTATTCCCATCAAAAAGCCACAGAAAGTCAAAGACCTAGATTTCAAAGCACCTGTCTTTAAGAGCTTTAGCACAATGCTAATACCTGTGCATGCCTGGTGCATGGTGACTGCTGCTTTATGAAAACATAAATGAAAACCACAGAACGTCAACGACCTAGATACAGGTAAAAGGTTCACTGCATCGAGTGTAGACTCTTAAAAGTTAACTTGTGTTATCTGAAGCTACTAATGGGCTCAATTAATGCGATCGTAACGTCCCTAGAGGTGTGAAATGTATGTGCGCATGGGGGACATAGCTTACTACATTATGTATTACAAATAATATCATGAATATAGTGACATGCGTTATAATACTAATACTAAAACCTTGTTGATATCCATCGGTTATTCGTTCTTATGGATGTTTTGCAAGTGTCTAAGTCCATATACAAGGGTACCTCTGGAATGATGGGCAAGGTTTAGTATGATCGAACTTATATAAAATAGGTTTACAAAAGCGGCAGACTTAAAAACTTTCCCCCCTTTAATATTCCGAAGACAATCTTTTCATACATAACTACAAATGCATGCGTTCTTTTGCAATAACGTAATACTAGATCTCAATCGTATGACACATTTGTCCTGGTTCGAAAAGTGTTCGACTAATAAAAAGATGAGTGAAATTCTGGTTCAAGTACATGTATGTACGTTGTACGAGCTGAATGATATTCTATTCAATGGTTTCTTGAATTTTGAAAGGACACGATTTGTCGATATAAAATTCAGCAATAGCACTCGCTGTACGATTACTGAAAATCTAATGGCATAAACCAATCACAGGCATACTACGTATTCATTACTTCATGAATAATCGCGATAGCTGCGTACCAAGTGCGTTCCAATAAAATTATTCGTTAGATATGAACGCGCACGCCGAGCGCAGGTTACAAATAATTGCCCGAAAGTACTGCGCCAAAGTGTTCGATTGTTTTGCTCATTGACCGACCAATCAAATTAAAGCCTCACGCCCCTAAACGGAATACTAGTATTCATTTAGTTGTGGGAAAACACGATTAAAGCTTATTTCTGATTGGTTGAATATGTTAAAATGTTAATGAGGGGATGACCTGACTTGGACTGTTTCAATAACTAAGAAGCGGTGGACAAAATAAACAGAAAACTAATCAATTAATAGGGCGATTATATCGGTACAAATCAACGATTTGGATAAATATGCATCTTTTTCAGTAATGAATGAGAATAATGACTGCTTAAACAACTGTTTTCGTGAATTTGTTTTGAAATCCTCGGTTGTTGTTCTGGTCATTCGGAATTGTCCAGAAGGGGCGCAGCCCCTGAGGGACAATTTCTCAGACCAGAACAAAAACCTCTGATTTCAAAACACATTCACGAAAACAGTTGTTACACAGTCATTATTCTCTAATTAGATAAATAAAAAATCTGGCACAAGAAGTCCAGGAATTTCCCTATCTCCCATTGAACTTTCATGTTACCTTTTGTCTCTGATAATTGAGCTGCCATTACGATTCCATACCCTTAACATTTCAAGACTGTCCTAACCACCGATTCGCAAGCTTTTCGAGGGTACCGGTAATAAATCTTCTAACTCCTACACCATTTCTCAGATTTATTTCACACCGCCTGTGTATTGCCGGGTACTTACTACCCTATAACCACTCTCTCAAGCATGTCCCAAGGCTCTAGGCTTGGTCACAGTCTATGGCTTGGTACGGTTCCTTGGATAATTTCCTGGGTTGAACTAGAAGCCCAAAATGATACTTTTGAAAGTGGTTGTGTTAATAAATTCAAACTTTGAACTTCGATTTGTTATAAAAAGTAATATTTCAAATTCTGTAAAATCAAAAGTTCAAATTTCGAAACAAAATCACAATATAAATGATACTTTTGAAAGTGGTTGTGTTAATAAATTCAAACTTTGAACTTCGATTTGTTATAAAAAGTAATATTTCAAATTTTGTAAAATCAAAAGTTCAAATTTCGAAACAAAATCACAATATAACATCCCTAGAGCAGATTTCAGTTTTAATTTTTTTTTAGCCCAATGGGGCTGAAAGTCAACTTGTGTGGCAAGTCATCAAGTCATGGTGTTGGATCGACCAATTCTTGGGTGGAACTAAGAACCCAACACGCGAGTTTAGAAAGTTCTTGTGTTAAGAATTTCAATGTTTAAACTTCAATTTGTTTCAAAAACTAGTGCTATTTCAGATTTTGTAAAACTAAAAGTTCAAATTTCGAGAGAAGTTACGATAATTATAGAGCATGTTTTAGTTTTTAAAATTAGCCCAAATGGGGCTAAAGGTCAATAAATATGGTAAGGCTGATCGCAAGAGTGTAGACTGCTTTGGGTCATCCCAATAGTGGGTTCAGGGTGTTCACACCATTCACACCACGTTCATACACAAATACTAGCTTCATGGCCAGTTCAACCTGTCAAAAAAAATCTCAACTCGGGCTCAAACTATACACATGATACAGGTAACTCGAACGTAATGTCAAGAGCCATTACAGTGGACGGCGTTTTTTTCTTCTCGAAATGCTGTTTACACTTCATTCATTAGTTGAATCTCTATGGAATTGGCAGTAAAAAATAAACAAAGATGGTGAAACATGCCCTCTAAAAAAATGGATCTAAAGTAGTTCAAGAACACTGTCCTCGAAATATAACCTCTAATGGTTCTCTATCGAACCAAAAAGGCCTCTAAAAGGTTAGCTTAAAGAACCACATTTATAAAGACCTGTATTTCATGTATTTGGTTCATAAAGAACCATCTGACCATATTTGGTTAAGAACCGAAAAGGTTCTCCAAAATTTTAAGAATCATGTTCGCAAATTTTATTCTTAACACTTTCCACGCGGCTATTATTAGTTTTACCATTTCAAAACAGATTTTTTTTTCAGAAACCTTTCCCAACTTTCAAAGCCTATCTCAAAAATTAACATGATTACTGAACCAATATTAGAAATGTTTGTACTTCCTTAATGTATTTCTCATGGTGACTCCAAATATGGTAATGAAATAATCTAATTATGTTGACATTTTTGAAACATTTGGTGACATTTTAGAATGTCGTCTGCAAACGCCTGCCGCATGGAAAGTGTTAAGGGTTCCAGTTAGAGAACAAAAGGCTTTAAAGTTGAACTATTTATTTCTGAGAGTGTGCGAGAAGCATATGATAGCCAACCAGTGATTGTAATTGAAAGAAGATCCGTACTAGGTAACGGGATCGTGACAGTTAATCCTAATTGCGTCGTTATATGGTAATACAAACCAACATATCATACATATAAAGGAATTCATAAAATCGTTAACTATTTCGAACAATGAATATGTTAAAATGTCACTAATTATTCACAGACACATATTTAATACTCAAATACTCGACACTGCCTGTACCAAATGTGAATTTAAAACTCATCATACATGTAGTTATACTGAGAGTAGTCGTGTGAATAAAACGTTACCTTAAATATCACGAGCATAGTGCGTGCATCTGCCATATCATATTCATGAAACCTCTATGAATAGAAATCAATATATTTTTAATTTCCGTTCATAAGAATTAAATTATATGTATTCATTTTGTTTCAATCGTCTCGGATTATCGGTTAATTTCTCGTCTTATACGACTCACATGACTGATGTTCCACACTATTAGTAATCCACAACACGAGTTGCTTTGCTCAATAAAATGGCTATTTTAAAGTATGTGTTTTTATCAACCTCAAGTAAATGGGTATTTACAATCTACATACCCGTCAGTACGGGTAACAATTATACGAGGACCAGTTGAAATCATCTATTCCTACATATGTCAATTCCTTTTCATTTTGGCAGCTTATAAAACAATAAACAGAATAAATCATTGGTTTGGTTTAATATTGTGCAATTGTCAGGCACTTTTAGTTATATGAAATAAGAACAAACTGCCATCAATCCTCTTTGCTTTAGTATATCAATTCAAAACCATTACAAAAGCAGACGACGCAACATGAATCCATCCGTATTACGCATGCTTCGAATAGCCTAACAATATAAGACCCTCACTCCATCAAAACTATGTGGCCCTCTATGCAAGTATGGGTTCGTTCAGCAAGCGAAATTGAAGTTCCCTCATACAATAGTCTTTAATGATTTGCTCGTACGTGTCAATTTTTATCACCTGGTAAACCTACGTTATATTGTGCCATATAATCAATGCCACTGGTTACTTGTTATTTGATGACCTGTTTGTAAACCAATCTCTTGTCAATGTGGAATATATCTATAGCAATGTTTCAACTGATGCTTGGTCCATTTCTTAAGGTAAAATACAGTCCGATCTTGTGACAATTACATTAGATAATTTAGACAAGGGTGTCTGTTACGTCTAGAAAACATCTGTCTTTGCCATATAACTTGCGATTCTCAAACACGTCCAAGTTTAATAAAACATGCTTAAGGGCACCAAACACGAATTGAAAAGATATCAATATGTGGCCATTATTTCTGCATCGAGTACTCACGTCACAGAACAAGTATAAAGATTCTAGTATCACGATAATGAAGTGCTTCATTATCGTGTTATTAACCGGGTAACACGATCATAATAATAATAATAATAAAGGTCTAAATTTTATTGTCATCGCAGCCAACTGGCTGAATTGTAACAACATTACAAATCAAATACATTAATAAACAATGCAATGTCCAGGCAGCAGCTAAATCAGCGCCAAGTTGCGACATAAACCAACATGAACAAACATACATAACCCCTATAGTAACCCCCAATAGGCAATGTAGACTAAGTGCCTTGCCCAAGGACACAAACACATTGGCACCAGCGGGGCTAGAACTCACGACCTTATGATTATGAGACCAGCAACTACTCCACTGGACCACACGTGCTACCACATTTGAGGTGATATATTTAGGATTGCCTTTATAATGTTACGACGAGCCTTTGGGGAATTACTCGTATGGCGGAGAGGCGGACCAAAACACACACGGAATGATTATAACGGACGAAGCTTCTAAGTTCAACATATATGCATTATGTATTATTCATAACTGAATGTTCAACTTACTCATCTATACATGTAGTATTCAGCGCCCAGCATCTTGACTAATCCTTTATTAAACTAAACATATCCTTTATTAAACTAAACATAAAGCGTACCAATGAGCTTCTGTAAATTAGAAGCTCACCTGTTGTGTAAATTATAACATTGTCTTAATGATTATGATGACCTCCTAGCGTGGCGTGTTGACTTGAATTGTATTGCTGTCCATGTATACGTAATTAAGATTCGTACACGGCGGGAAAAGTGTTGCCAGATCAAGTAAATCATGGCCTAAATGATAGATATTGAAATATCTAGAATTACGGTATATCAGCGTCACAACAATAACAACATTAATATCTGCTGGTAAATATTTTCAGTCACACATCGTTGCACAAACAACATCCGATATCTTCAATTTCTTAAGATATGATATACTTAGCCTACTATATTATTCAGTTCCAAATTGGCGAGAGATTTCCTTTTTTTTATCTCTCCGCGCGCAAAAGTAATCCAAGTGTACACGGGAGATTATAGCCACACGCGGTTTCGGCCGCCCACATGAGTCACGCATATGATGCACAGTGCGAGTGTTTCCTTCATGCGCACCCGCGTCCTTCTGTATTCATTCACTGGTGTAATGAGGCTTCACCAATTTGGAACTAATCAAACTATATATATGTATAATCGGATTAATCAGTTTTATATTGTTTGAACGGACATCTTGTGGGTTAAAATGTGACGACGCAGAGACTTATAATAAGCGAAACAAATATAAACTACCGATCCAGTTGAATTCTTAAAATATCTTTGAACGGAGTCATACAACCTTTGAGAAATATTCACAATCAATTGGCATTATTGAGATACAACCGTAGCGCGTACATGTATATCTGAAATATCATATTCCTGAAGCTGCTATAAATAGAAATCAATATAATTCTCAATTCCCGTACATTATTGAAGATGTTCCAATAATCTAGGCAACTCCCTAGACTTCATGGTAATACACACATAAAGCTTGTGTTCCTTTACCTACTACACGCGTTTGGTGATTTGGATTGCCATTTCGATTTGTCTCGTAGATCAAACACATACCGATTGCCATCTTCATTTTGAGGTATCAACTTTGTTGCAAACTGCTGAACTATTCAAACAATCACTATTTCAATTTTAAATGCATTAAAGGTATTATGACATACACGATGAATGGCAAGATTAGGTAACCTACTGGTAAAGAATTTATAGATCAAGTAACAAATGAATAAAACGTTGGTTTTTACGGAAAGTTGATGCACGCGCGTGCATTCAAATCGATGCCAACGACAGCAAAACTGCAACTTGTAGATGCCTGTTTAGGCAAGACACTGGAGAATATGCTGTTATATTTCCGTGGTTAAAAAACCCCGATGTTCTCTATACATTCTGAAGATCCATGCATAAATGTGCACGTTTATCTACATTGAAATGCAAGCAGACCCCAGGTCATGCTGGTCGATTCTTAGTAAGCAGTCGCTCTCAAAACATTCATGATTAATTGCATACCTAAAATAGCTCTCCGCACACTTGTGCTATCACATGTTGGGATGAAAGATTGTCTCAACATTCAGGCCCGGTCTGGGAATGATGTTTATACACAAGTAATACCTTAAACGTGGGATGAGCAGGAATACGTTACCATGCAATTAGTAACAAGATCTTCTTCCATTACACAGTGCGGTATTTAAATACACACTTGGGGTTTTAGGGGATACGTTGTATTTAGGTTTCCAATTAAGATGAATTACAAAAACAAGACGCATAATGACTGACTATAAGCTGCCCCAGATTGGCGGTAGAAGTATTATCAGGTACAGCGTGGAGCGTCTTCTACTATCGGAATCCTATATACTTGTTTAACTATAAGTCCATGGCCCCGATATTATCATCGGTAATGTTGCAATCCTAAGGATTTCATCCGTGTGAGAGCGTAGTAAATTGTGTGTTCCCATAGCATACATGGCATAAAATGTATGGCAATATACTGGCACAGCTAGGCATTAAATGCTACAAATGTATGGCTGAGATTGAATTTCGGGCTTTAACCGCCATTGTCCTTTAACATACATGTTCAAGTCTTACCTCGATGTACCCGTCTTCTAGCTAACAGACCTGCAAGAGTAGAAACAACCATACCCTGCTGTAGCTCGTACTTGCTGTGATTTATCTGAGTTGTATTATATGATTCAGTCAGTGTTGCTTTAGTCAAACCTACCTCAATATTTGTCCCATTATCTTTCAGTTGTAAGACGCACTATATGACCCCGGGAGTGGTGCGTCAACTTCTCATGTACCATGACGCAGCCTGTGTCAAAAAAACGACGGACCATTACACAGTTAAAAAGGGTGGTAATTTTTCGAGCGGTAAAGTGAATGGGGTGAAATATTGTGCATTTTTTACCCCAAAATGAGTGAATAAACAATTTTTGATTCACAACACACACCGGTAAACTTTTACCGTGGCAGATGAGTGACGGTTTCCCCGGCAACGGGGTAAAAGCAACCATGATGACACCGCGCGCGGCATTTATTGCCAAAATGATGTGCGAAACTTGACTATACGAACGACACATGCTGCAATGATGGCGTCGAAGACGGTCACGGTGTTCCTGATAGAAAACGACATGAGCTTTTTTATTGCCATTATTTCAAGGTATGTGTTTCTATTGATATCCTAAATATGTCATTATCAAATTTAAAGGTGTACGCTGACTCAAAAACATATACAGGCTGGTAAAGCACGGTACATGACGATAAAAAAATGACCTGCATGCATGCATTGCATGTGTTTATAAAAGTTTAAGCTTACTTCAATCAAACATATGAAAAATGTACTTGGTTGGTATCCTCCGTATAGTACTCAGACCGTTTGGAAGTTTTCACATGATGCATGCAATGATTTGATAATGACATATTTAGGATATCAATAGAAACACATACCTTGAAATAATGGCAATAAAAAGCTCATGTGTAACGTTGAAAGAAACATGTTCAGAATAAAGGCTTTTGCAAAAATTGAATAAATGTATTCAGTGATGTTCATTTCATTGTGATGTGTAATTTATTTCCTGCAGGTTTCATCATGTTTACACAAAATTTTGTAAATATCTATACAACAAATGTACACAAACAGTTGTAAAAATATTACACAACTCTATGGGGTAAGAATATTTAACCCCATTTATGTGTAAAATAATACACAATTGAGGGGTAAAACTACTACCGCTGTTGAATTTGGTAAAGTTTACCCCATTCAGCGGTCCTGGGGAAACATGCGAGCAATTGTGTAAAAGTTACCCCATTTTCGGTAAAATGTTACTCCGAACTGGTGTAAATTTGTTACTCCCCTTTGCTGTGTAAAGCTTACTCCAGTGACGACCATGTTTCCCCAGAACCGCTGAGATGTGTAATATTTTACACCATACTGGGTAATTATTTTTTACAGTGTACCATCCAAATACGCACCCTCGGTCAACTATCAGCCCATTCGCACCCATGTAAAGTGACGGACCTTTACGCACCCTCCGTCATTTTTTTGACGGACCAAAGGCTGCCACTGACGCGATTGGGGTCGACCTAGGGGATTTCAAGCGACAGCGTACCTACTTTTGGATCAATAACTATCGATCACGTTTAGCACGCCTAAGTTGGTGTAAATCGTGAATACTAGGTACGCTGTCGCCTGAAATGCCCCAGGTCCAGTGTTTTTTGCAATGTTGCCAGACAAATCGTGTTGGCGCCCAACCCAATGATCTATAAGTCGTGGACATAGACAGTCTGTGGTTTTATTAATATAATATATGCAAGGTCTGTTTGTTTGAATACTAGGTACGCTGTCGCCTGAAATCCCCCAGGTCTAGTGTTTTTTGCAATGTTGCTAGATGAATCGTGTTGGCGCCTAATGATCTATATTAAGTCGTGGACATTATGTACATGCAGTCTGAGGTTTTATTAATATGCACGGTCTGTCTTATCATCTGTGGTTTGTTTGGAATTCTGATTATCGGGGGTGGGGGGTCAACTATAATACTGCAGTAGCGTATATGGGGTGGCAGGCTTTCTGGCAGGGAGTTCACCCCTTCTTCCCCACGAGTAATAGTGTGGTTATACATTATAATGTTTGGCTAACACGCGATACGCGAATATATCAAGGTTATAGGGTTGTCCCACGTTTCAGAGGTATTTTTTATGTGCATAAAACTTCCAATAAAGACTAACGGTGTCCATGTTTTTACAAATTCTTTTGATATAACATTTGAAAGGGGGTGAAGTATTTGGTATTCTCGGTTTTTTATGCGTGCACAATTTCGGAGAGAAACGTAAAATTATCACTAAGAGGGTGCAAAGATGACGCATACTTGATTATATATTTGACTTGACTGTCCTCCCCGCCCCCCCCCCCCTCCCCCCCCGTCCCCCCGTGACGTGACGTGACGTGACGTGACGTGACGTGACGTGACGTGACGTGACGTGTGCTATTTTGTTCTTCGTTTACCTTGTTTGTTTGCACGCGCACGCTGTTACAAGTGACGTAAACGAATTATTACACAGTTTACACACGATGGGCGTGAAAAGAGTCACGAGTCAACCGGCAACATCTGTAACTTTACATTGATGACTGACATGAAACAGAAACGGGAATCTTTGTCCATGAAATCCAACGTTATGGGCCTATAATAATATATAATGTGGGTAAACCATAATGTGTTCTTCCCGATTTTGTCAACAATATTATGAACTGTTTGTTTGGGGTTTGAGTTTATGCATTGAACCTTTTGTTGAAAGAATCCAAAAGTCAACGAATAAAAAGAACACCAGTCTGTACAATTAGATAATACTTTGAACCTGAATGAGATCCAGTTAAGTCGTTAGTCTAAAAGAAACCACAAATGGTCAAATAAAATTGACAGTGAATAGACAAACTAAACAACTTTTCATATTGTTAGTGGCGTCACACATGTATGTAAACGTCATGTGCCGTCATATAGACAATGTATACTCTTGTTGTCGGGAGAGGAGGGTGGGGGGGGGGGGGGGGGGGTACCCAATTTATTCTTTGACGGGTGTACACGCAATGTTTTGTCCAGGTGTTTTGTCCCGTGTTTGTGACTTTTTGCTCAGTGATGATGCAGTTAGCAAAAGGTTCAGTTTCACTGGGCAATGCATTTAAAATACGAAGACCATTTCTACCATGGGGCCCCACCCCCAGCCACGAACCGTCACCCCACTCAACCAGTCCGGTATTAGCCAAACCCACTTCCCCCCCCCCCCCCCCAAAAAAAAGAGAAAAAAAAAGAAGAAGAAATAAATGAATAAAACAAATTCTTTCTACGTCTACGTTTTTACGTATTGTATTGGTCTTTAAAATACCTAAAATTCAGACCGATTTAAGTTTATTTTTTATAGCCACAAAAGCCAGATTTCTACAAGTCTGTACTCAGTCTATTACCAAGCACTTCAAAACTGGCAACTTGGTATGAAGGGCGCTCGCTCCGCCAAGGCCTCGCTCGCGCCTGCTGCTAATTGGGCGAGCCAACCCGAGCGGCCAACCAGCAACACTGTTTTTGCTAGTTACACTGTTGTGATATAACGTCCGATAACCGGGGTTATAACGTCGATTTATTACTATAACAAACTTAATTCTACGCCAGACGGTATGAAATTATACCCGTTTGACATCACATTGTCAATGTACAGTCCCCTATACTGTTATGAAGGTAGCTGACATGATAGCTCACGCTTAAAGCAACTACCGTTAACTCGTGCCAATTATCAGTAAACTGAATGGTTACTTTATTGGTAAAATTAGCATATGAAAAGTAGGTACGCTGTCGCTTGAAATACCCCAGCTCGAGTCTTTTGGCGCCACTGACGTACCCTCCGTCAAGAATTATTGGTAAACGACGCACCCACGACGCACCTCTCCCGGGGGTCGTATAGTGCGTCTTACAACTGATAGGTGTATTATTTGGCAGTTTTCTTATGTTTTGCTATCAAAATTGAATTACGGATTTTAAATGCCATTGTCTTTGAACAGAAATACATGTTCATGTCTTATAGTTAACAAACATGCTAAAATGGAAACTACCATACCCTGCTGTAGCTCGTACTTGCTGTAGTTGAACAGAGTTTTATGATTCAGTCAAGGTTGCATTAGGGTCGTTTCCATATCCTCTATCACAGCTTTACAGGGAAAGCTGTATGTATGAATGGCGTATTGCTATTATTTGGCAGTTTTAGTATATATGTTTTGCTATGAAACAAATTGATGAGGTCAGAACATTTGAAATTAAGATTTTAAACTTAAATATTAAAAGTGTGTACGGGTAGAATGGCTTCTAGTATTGAAGCACTAGCCCTGACTAGTGGCAAAAACGCTGTTTTGAAAGTGTTTTCCGAATCAATAAATAAAATAAATAAATAACCCTGACTCACTAAATACCGTGTGTCGATACTATATTGTTCACTGTCATGCCTAATATTGCATAGCATGCGTTATTAATTGCCACTTAATTTGTGCATGAATGCAGTAACCATTAAATTATATTTTTTTGTGGTTATCGGTGATTGACGATGGAAGGATTTATCTCGTAATACCAAATAGATATTGACACAAAATGCATTAAGCCCTTTCCATTTAGTCAATTTTATATGGTTGACCTTGAAGGAAAAATTATGATGGAATTTCGTTTCAACAAGATGCGAGGTTGTTGGTGAAAATAATACAAAATGAATAGTTGTATTCCCAATTGTTTTTGAGTTTAGTGACTTTTACCATTCATGCTGCTGATAATTTACCATTCAGAACCTTGGCGAACCTTCGAATCTACTATAGTGTGTAATATACCTTACCAAAAACTCAAAATATTGAAATGAATAATAAAGAGGCCAGCGCAAAACATTTTTGGATCATATATTTTAAGATACTTTGTTCGGCATCATTTCGTTTTCCGTCAATCTGATTTCTTTTGAAAATTCCGAAATCCTTCTTCAAAAGTAATATTGACTCAAATCTTGATGCGGGTAGTTTTTTATCCAAAGATCCTTATGCGTTTAATGTTACTGATAATCCACCACTACCATATCAACTATCTTCTTTTCACACACGCATACAACACCGATATAAATGGTTCCAGCTATATCACAAACGACATCCAGACAGGCCATAACTGGCCATGTTGGTTATGTACTGTAGCCATTCTCCAGCATAAGCTAGAGGTTAATGGCAGAATGATGTGGCCGGTCAGAAGTAAAGTTTGATGAATTGATACCTTAGTGTCCTGTGAAGTATGCAATTAATTATCCATTACATGCACAGTCTCAATCACTTTCTTCGTAACGTCGTTACGCTGGTGGTATGAGGTAGGTTTTTAATGAATATAATGCTATGCTTTTGGATGAGTTCTTTCAGAAAATAATCACAACGAAAAGCATATCAGTACACAATGGATATCATTGTTGTCTTTGTATTCTGCACACTATTATAACAAAACATATCATGACTTGTTTTGAATGCCAACCTCATGCGACGGACGCTTATTGTTATACATTGAATAAGGTGGACCTAAATACTGTTCTTGTGACATCTTCAAAGTCTAGACTAAAACTGTGGGTATTTGATCTCGGCACTCCTTTTAATTATCTCCTTGTTGCAGTGCAACTACACTCTAGACAGAGGCACTATGTTCATCGCTCGCCAACCAGATAAACATAATTGCAACGCTGTAAATTTATTGCGTAAAGAAGATTTATATTGTTAGGGTTGCGGGCAATTGCGGGTAAGCATCTATAATGATCTCATATACCGTGTGTTGTTGTATTGTTTGTTAATTAACAAATTGACTGCTCTATACTACTATCTGGTTTGTATTCTGTTTATCGGTTAGCTCAGTGATTAGAGCGTTCGATTACTCTTTGACACGGGTTCAAGTCCCACACCGGCTCATGTCCTTGCTTTTTAAGTGGGATATGAGTCGAGGATTGCTATGTTTGTTTTAGTTGTGGAACTTGCGGTAGTTATGCTGCCTCTCTGTTATTTATTTGTCTTTGCACTTGATATCTGATAGCTGCAGATATGACAAGTATAGTAGCTATAGACATAAATATTAGAGTAGCTATAGACATGAATATCAGAGTAGGACCCCTTTTGAAATATATATTTCCGTTTAAGATATGACACCCTAAGGTATACACGCACACATTTCCCTTTCTCAGGTGTCATTATCGGTGCAGTAAACTCCTTGACGCGAAATACAGTATGCCTGTGTTCCGCCTTTTGACCCAATAAACTATATTCTAGTTGCCCGAGAGCTGATCAAATTCTGACATGATTCAACTGGAAGACAGAATGAAAGCTACATACACTTGTGTGTATTGACGATTCATAAGCAGTTTATGAATGGGTTATTAAACCTTTTGTCTTGAGGTATCTACCCTCGATAATGACTCATGAATATCATCTAAAAAGTCTGAGCAATGGCATTCAATCAATTCAGAGTATACTAATGCCAGTTTGTAGATATTGAACTAAGAAATATAGGTGGCCCATGAGATTTAACATATCATTTGCCGAGGAAAATACGGTCAATCAAGTATTTATCAAAGAGGCAGTCAAAGACTTTTATTTCTACCTGTTCATGGCATTTTTAAACGTAATAGGTTCTCCGTACATATAACACGTAAATAGTGGCATTGATAGTAAAATATATTGTAGGTTTACCGGTTGATAAAAAATGACACATTGTGCGGATATGGTGTGCAAATATTGAATGAGCATGAGAGTAAAGGGGAACATTCCGGATTCACCTAAGGATATTTTGCACTAGGGTCATTCCTACATCTTAAGGAAATCCATCTTTGATTCAACCTTATGATGCCAATGTACAATACAATCCAGAATATCTGGCTAGTGGAATGTAAACATCTCTATTTAACAGTGAGTCCTAGGAGCAGGTTGTGGTTCCTTGGTACCCTGCTCTATAAGCGTATTGACAGGATTACTAAATACGAGCCAAATCGGGGCCAAATCAACAATGGACGTTAACCAACCGATGGTTGGAATGTGGGTCCTGGTATGTACACTGTGGTTCATCCTAGTACATGTATACATCTTATGGAGCACATAAGAACAACACTGAATCAACAATCGATCTATCAACCCCTGACTTTGGGAGTTACAATGGGAATGTGATTGGATGCTTGGAATCATTCAAGTTATATTTTAAAGTATCCCCCATAAAAAGCCATACAAGGCAAATACCTAGATATACGAGCACCTGTCTATGAGAGATTATAGCAAACTGCGCATGATGACTGCTTTGTGAAAACCACAGAACATCAACGACCTAGATATAGGTAATAGGTTCACTGCAACGAGTGTAGATTCTTGAAAGTTAACCTGCGTTATCTGAATCAGCTAAATGGTCTCGTTGAAAGCGTTCATAATGTCCCTTGAGGCGCGAAATATATTTGCGCATCGGGGTTTACCTTTCTATGTTATAGTATTTTAAAATAATATCATGAATATAGAGGCATGTGTTATAAAACGGGAGGTCAAACACCTTGCTGATATCCATACCATATACGGTTACATGTGTGACACAGTGTATGAGACACGCCTTCATCATATTCGTTCGTATGGATGTGTTTTTAAGTGTCGATGTCTATATCTAGACAGGTACCTCTTGATAGAATAGATGGACATGATATAGTATAAGCGAACTTATATGTAATGAACAGATTCACAAAGGCTGCAGACAGGAAAACATTTCCCCTTGGATTTGAAGACAATCTTTGCATGCATCACTGAAAAGAGTGCGGCAAGAAATCATGTATTCTTTCGCTTGCGATCGTAATACAAGACCTCAAATGTAAGATATTTTTCCGGGTTTGAAAAGTCATCGACTTTTTAAAAAGGTGGAACGAAACTCGGGTTCAAATACGTGCGAGTAGAATGATATTAAGCCTGTGGTATATATATAAAATACAATTTGTCGACAAAGAAGATTTCTTGAGAATTACCAGCATGCCTCGCTTTCATCATATGACATGTGGTTTCCATTTTCCTGCGTCTATTGGTTCCCATTGGCATAACATTGCAATGGAAGGCTTATAACTTTGCTAATCGAGGGTCTTTAAGAAAATCTTGCTGCATGTAGCACAACTGGTGTGATATCAATACAGTCCTGTGTTGCTTTCTTAAAGACCGTCTATTTTCTTAATTACATATATTTATAGTTTCCGAAAGAAGTTGCATATAGGTCTAACTTGGGCCGTTCCCAATCATCATGGGCGAACACTGCAATTTGGTGTACTATATTTTCGTTAGCTGTCACAACAGTCACATACATGCTATATAGAACTAGTGCTGTCATATCCAACAGCCGTATAGAACGGTAGTGCTGTCATATCGAATGGAAGTGCTGTCATATCGAACGGTAGCTGTCACATACATGGCATATCGAACGGTCGTGCTGTGCTATTAGTATACTAAGAAGGTAGAGGTCAAGCTGGTAACTACATCAGCACATCCCTCCTCAGAAATAGCCCTGTGAATACTGCAGTGTTGATAAGCATGCTGGACTGCACACAAATCGAATGTGGAACTTGTCAGACTATTTCTCTCAATTACTTCTAAATGTAATAGTATAACTTATCGCAAGCAGAGACTACCCTAGTGATAAAACAAAAACGTGACACAAGAATACCCGTTGACGTAAGGTTTGAAGATTAAATTGCCGCCGCAGGAGGATCCCAATGTCCAATTTAATCTTCCGTGTTACTTTTAGTCACTAAAACTGGGCTTCACGGGACCTTTCAGGACAGTATCGTGTCAACATTACAAATACGTTGGGACTGAACGGATTCTTTCAAAACGTTGCTTTACATTTAAACCATCCAGTTGAATCTCCCTGAATATCAAATTGACGGTAATTAATATATGATACACCGAGGCTGGTGAAACATTCGTGTAACATAAGAAAGTCAACCAGTGATGCAAGGCATTTTAATTACGTAGTTATATGGTAATACAATCCAGAATCTCATACATTTCAAGAAATTCACAACATCATCAACCTATTTCGAAGTGTTATTGCTCGATACTAAGTGCATTAAATGTACCAAATGATTACTTTGAAATAAAAACAATTGTATTAAGAGGAGTCTTATGGAACCTTATAAACACTACTACATTCTAGATACCTGAATAACACAAATCATAGTGCGTGCATCTGCCATATCATATTCATGACATTTCTGTGAATATACTCCAATATACTTTCAATTTCCGTACATAAAAATTCAATTATATTGTATTAAGTCTGTTTCAATCTTCGCGACACATGGTTCAATTTCTCGTCTTATACGACTCACATGACTTATGTTTCCAGTATTATTAATCCAATGCATGAGTTACGTCTCTCATTAAAGTGGCTATTTTAAAGTATTCAAAACGCTTTCCATCAACCTCACGTAAATTGGTATTTACAATAAACAGATCCGTCGGTAAGGGTAAAAAGGATACGAGAGCTAGTCTTTCTCCTATTTGCGGGCCGATCTTGCATTTCATACCGCATTTATTAACAATTGTGCGATTGATATTATTGATATGCGTGCAGATTATCTATATTATTTCCTTTTTAGTTAGTAAGTAAGGTTTTCATTCGGCAAGAGGAGTTCCAAGTTCCCAATACAACAGTTTTTAATTAATAAATGAATGAATGAGGTGCACGTAGTTGTAAATTTTTATCACTTGGTAAATCTACATTGTAGTGTTACACACAATCAATGCTAACAGTTACGCGTTTATTTTATCACTTGTTTGTAAATTAATCTCATGTCAATCATCCGAATATATATAGAATAACAACGTTTCAACTGATGCTTGGTCCATTTCTTAAGGTAAAATACAGTCCTACGATAATTGCATTAGCTTATTTATACAAGAGTGTCTGTTACGCGTACGTCTGGAAAAACAGCTGTATTTTTCATATAACTTGAGATTCCCAAATACGTGTGTATTTTCTTTCAATTTTCTCTCAAATTCTTATGAGCCCAAGAAACATACATTGAATGGAAAAAAGGGGTTCAATATTTGAACTTTATTTCTCGACGAAAACAGAGTGCTCACATAACAATTTCAACTACTACTAGTATATTAGTAAACATCACCTGAACAATGACATCCACATCTAATAGCAACTGACTTTGTTTTTGCATGCGTGTACATTCCAAGGGTGTTAAAGGCAGCACAAATCACAAAGGCCATATTTTGGGCCCTAAACTTTTGAAACCGTGCTGAAACTGGAGGATGTAATATTTCTGTGTTTTTTCAATACCTACCATGGAATACTAGTAGCCCTCTGGACATGTTGGTTGAATCTTTAATAGCAAGAAGTCGCTCTCAAAATAGTCGTGATTAATTGAATACCCTGCTCTCCACGCACTTGTGCTATCTCTTGTTCGGATGAAAGATTGTCTCAACATTCAGGCCCAGTCTGGGAATGATGTTTATACACAGGTAATACCTTAAACGTGAGATAAGCAGGAATACGTTACAATGCAATTAGTAACAAGATCTTCTTCCATTACACAGTGCGGTATTTAAATACACACTTGGGGTTTTAGGAAATGCGTTGTATTTAGGTTTCCAATTAAGATGAATTACAAAAACAAGACGCAGAATGACTGACTATAAGCTGCCCCAGATTGGCGGTAGAAGTATAATCAGGTACAAGGTGGAGCGTCTTCTACTTTCTGAATCCTATATACTTGTTTACTAAAGTCCATGGCCCCGATATTAGCATCGGTAATGTTGCAATCCTAAGCATTTTCATCCGTGTTAGAGCGTAGTAAATTGTGTGTTCCTATAGCATACATGGCATAAATGGTATGACAATATACTGGCAAAGCTAGGCATTAAATGCTGCAAATGTATGGCTGAGATTGAATTTCGGGCTTTAACCGCCATTGTCCTTTAACATACATGTTCAAGTCTTACCTCGATATACCCGTCTTCTAGCTAACAGACCTGCAAGAGTAGAAACAACCATACCCTGCTGTAGCTCGTACTTGCTGTGATTTATCTGAGTTGTATTATATGATTCAGTTAGTGTTGCTCTAGTCAATATTTGTCCCATTATTTGGCAGTTTTCTTATGTTTTGCTGTCAAACAGATTGAATTACGGATTTTAAATGCCATTTGAACAGAAATACATGTTCATGTCTTATAGTTAACAAACATGCTAAAATGGAAACTACCATACCCTGCTGTAGCTCGTACTTGCTGTAGTTGAACAGAGTTTTATGATTCAGTCAAGGTCGCTTTAGGGTCGTTTCCATATCCTCTATCATATCACAGCTTTACTAGGGAAAGCTGTGTGTATGAATGGCGTTTGCTATTATTTGGCAGTTTTAGTATGTTTTGCTATGAAACAAATTGATGAGGTCAGAACATTTGAAATTAAGATTTTAAACTTAAATATTAAAAGTGTGTACGGGTAGAATGGCTTCTAGTATTGAAGCACTAGCCCTGACTAGTGGCAATTACCCTGTCTCACTAAAGACCGTGTGTCGATACATTGTTCACTGTCATGCCTGATATTGCATAGCATGCGTTATTAATTGCCACTTAATTTTTGCATGAATGCAGTAACCATTAAATTACATTTTTGTGGTTATCGGTGATTGACGATGGAAGGATTTATCTCGTAATACCAAATAGATATTGACACAAAATGCATTAAGCCCTTTCTATTTAGTCAATTTTATATGGTTGACCTTGAAAAAGAAATTATGATGGAATTTCGTTTCAACAAGATTCGAGGTTGTTGGTGAAAAGAATACAAAATGAATAGTTGTATTCCCAATTGTTTTTGAGTTTAGGGACTTTTACCATTCATGCTATTGATAATTTACCAATCAGAACCTTTGCGAACCTTCGAATACCAAATCTGTGCGTTACTAACACGAATACAAACATGCGTCAAGCAATATACTATAGCGTGTTATATACCTTACCATAAACTCAAAATATTGAAATAAAACATTTTTGGATCATATATTTTAAGATACTTTGTTCGGCATCATTTCGTTTTCCATCAATCTGATTTCTTTTGAAAATTCCGAAATGCATCTTCGAAAGTAATATTGACTCATTTGTTTGTTTCGGGTAGTTTTTTATTCAAAGATCCTTATGCTTCGCATATGGATTGCGTTTAATCACAGATGTGGTTTAATGTTACTGATAATCCACCACTACCATATCAACTATCTTCTTTTCACACACGCATACGACACCGATATAAATGGTTCCAGGTATATCACAAACGACATCCAGACAGGACATAACTGGCCATGCTGGTTATGTACTGTAGCCATTCTCCAGCATAAGCTAAAGGTTAATGGCAGAATGATGTGGCCGGTCAGAAGTAAAGTTTGATGAATTGTTATCTTAGTGTCCTGTGAAGTATGCAATTAATTATCCATTACATGCACAGTCTCAATCACTTTCTTCGTAACGTCGTTACGCTGGTGGTATGAGGTAGGTTTTTTAATGAATATAATGCTATGCTTTTGGATGAGTTCTTTCAGAAAATAATCCCAACGAAAAGCATATCAGTACACAATGGATATCATTGTTGTCTTTGTATTCTGGACACTATTATAACAAAACATATCATGACTTGTTTTGAATGCCAACCTCATGCGACGGACGCTTATTGTTATACATTGAATAAGGTGGACCTAAATACTGTTCTTGTGACATCTTCAAAGTCTAGACTAAAACTGTGGGTATTTGATCTCGGCACTCCGTTTAATTATCGCCTTGTTGCAGTGCAACTACACTCTAGACAGAGGCACTATGTTCATCGCTCACCAACCAGATAAACATAATTGCAACGCTGTACATTTATTGCGTAAAGAAGATTTATATTGTTAGGGTTGCGGGCAATTGCGGGTAAGCATCTATAATGATCTCATATACCGTGTGTTGTTGTATTGTTTGTTAATTAACAAATTGACTGCTCTATACTACTATCTGTTTTGTATTCTGTTTATCGGTTAGCTCAGTGATTAGAGCGTTCGATTACTCTTTGACACGGGTTCAAGTCCCGCACCGGCTCATGTCCTTGCTTTTTAAGTGGGATATGAGTCGAGGATTGCTATGTTTGTTTTAGTTGTGGAACTTGCGGTAGTTATGCTGCCTCTCTGTTATTTATTTGTCTTTGCACTTGATATCTGATAGCCGCAGATATGACAAGTATAGTAGCTATAGACATAAATATTAGAGTAGCTATAGACATGAATATCAGAGTAGAACCCCTTTTGAATTATATATTTCCGTTTAAGATATGACACCCTAAGGTATACACGCACACACTTCCCTTTCTCAGGTGTCATTATCGGTGCAGTAAACTCCTTGACGCGAAATACAGTATGCCTGTGTTCCGCCTTTTGACCCAATAAACTATATTCAGTTGCCCGAGAGCTGATCAAATTCTGACATGATTCAACTGGAAGACAGAATGAAAGCTACATACACTTGTGTGTATTGACGATTCATAAGCAGTTTATGAATGGGTTATTAAACTTTTTTGTCTTGAGGTATCTACCCTCGATAATGGCTCATGAATATCATCTAAAAAGTCTGAGCAATGGCATTCAATCAATTCAGAGTATACTAATGCCAGTTTGTAGATATTGAACTAAGCAATATAGGTGGCCCATGAGATTTAACATATCATTTGCCGAGGAAAATACGGTCAATCAAGTATTTATCAAAGAGGCAGTCACAGACTTTTATTTCTACCTGTTCATGGCATTTTTAAACGTAATAGGTTCTCCGTACATATATAACACGTAACTAGTGGCATTGATAGTAAAATATATTGTAGGTTTACCGGTTGATAAAAAATGACACATTGTGTGGATATGGTGTGCAAATTAATATTGAATGAGCATGAGAGTAAAGGGGAACATATATTCCGGATTCACCTAAGGATATTTTGCTCTAGGGTCATTCCTACATCTTAAGGAAATCCATCTTTGATTCAACCTTATGATGCCAATGTACAATACAATCCAGAATATCTGGCTAGTGGAATGTAAACATCTCTATTTAACAGCGAGTCCTAGGAGCAGGTTGTGGTTCCTTGGTACCCTGCTCTGTAAGCGTATTGACAGGATTACTAAATACGAGCCAAATCGGGGCCAAATCAACAATGGACGTTAACCAACCGATGGTTCGAATGTGGGTCCTGGTATGTACACTGTGGTTCATCCTAGTACATGTATACATCTTATGGAGCACATAAGAACAACACTGAATCAACAATCGATCTATCAACCCCTGACTTTGGGAGTTACAATGGGAATGTGATTGGATGCTTGGAATCATTCAAGTTATATTTTAAAGTATCACCCATAAAAAGCCATACAAGGCAAATACCTATATATACGAGCATCTCTCTATGAGAGATTAGAGCAAACTGCGCATGATGACTGCTTTGTGAAAACCACAGAACATCAACGACCTAGATATAGGTAGGTTCACTGCAACGAGTGTAGATTCTTGAAAGTTAACCTGCGTTATCTGAATCAGCTAAATGGTCTCGTTGAAAGCGTTCATAATGTCCCTTGAGGCGCGAAATATATTTGCGCATCGGGGTTTACTAGTTTCTATGTTATAGTATTTTAAAATAATATCATGAATATAGAGGCATGTGTTATAAAACCGGAGGTCAAACACCTTCCTGATATCCATACCATATACGGTTACATGTGTGACACAGTGTATGAGGCACGCCTTCATCATATTCGTTCGTATGGATGTGTTTTTAAGTGTCGATGTCTATATCTAGACAGGTACCTCTTGATAGAATAGATGGTCATGATATAGTATAAGCGAACTCATATGTAATGAACAGATTCACAAAGGCTGCAGACAGGAAAACATTTCCCCTTGGATTTGAAGACAATCTTTGCATGCATCACTGAAAAGAGTACGGCAAGAAGTCATGTATTCTTTCGCTTGCGATCGTAATACAAGACCTCAAATGTAAGATATTTTTCCGGGTTTGAAAAGTCATCGACTTTTTAAAAAGGTGGAACGAAACTCGGGTTCAAATACGTGCGAGTAGAATGATAAAGCCTGTGGTATATAAAATACAATTTGTCGACAAAGAAGATTTCTTGAGCATTACCAGCATGCCTCGCTTTCATCATATGACATGTGGTTTCCATTTTCCTGTGTCTATTGGTTCCCATTGGCATAACATTGCAATGGAAGGCTTATAACTTTGCTAATCGAGGGTCTTTAAGAAAATCTTGCTGCGTGTAGCACAACTGGTGTGATATCAATTCAGTCCTGTGTTGCTTTCTTAAAGACCGTCTATTTTCTTAATTACATCTATTTATAGTTTCCGAAAGAAGTTGCATATAGGTCTAACTTGGGCCGTTCCAAATCATGTATAATAGCCTACTATCATGGGCGAACACTACAATTTGGTGTACTATATTTTCGTTAGCTGTCACAACAGTCACATACATGCTATATAGAACAGTAGTGCTGTCATATCCAACAGCCGTATAGAACGGTAGTGCTGTCATATCGAATGGAAGTGCTGTCATATCGAACGGTAGCTGTCACATACATGGCATATCGAACGGTCGTGCTGTGCTATTAGTACGTAAGGCTATATCTTGCCTCGCGTCCCGTACGGAATAAACCGTATAGCTACAACGTAGTTTTAATTGGTTTGAGCATGCGCACTTGAGTTACGGGACGTCTAACCAGACATTGCCGTACGTAATAGGTCTCCTCGCCTTCGCTCGTCGACACTATTACTACTACTAAGAAGATAGAGCTCAAGCTGGTAACTACATCAGCACATCCCTCCTCAGAAATAGCCCTGTGAATACTGCAGTGTTGCTAAGCATGCTGGACTGCACACAAATCGAATGTGGAACTTGTCAGACTATTTCTCTCAATTACTTCTAAATGTAATAGTATAACTTATCGCAAGCAGAGACTACCCTAGTGATAAAACAAAAACGTGACACAAGAATACCCGTTGACGTAAGGTTTGAAGATTAAATTGCCGCCGCAGGAGGATCCCAATGTCCAATTTAATCTTCCGTGTTACTTTTAGTCACTAAAACTGGACTTCACGGGACCTTTCAGGACAGTATCGTGTCAACATTACAAATACGTTGGGACTGAACGGATTCTTTCAAAACGTTGCTTTACATTTAAACCATCCAGTTGAATCTCCCTGAATATCAAATTGACGGTAATTAATATATGATACACCGAGGCTGGTGAAACATTCGTGTAACATAAGAAAGTCAACCAGTGATGCAAGGCATTTTAATTACGTAGTTATATGGTAATACAATCCAGAATGTCATACATTTCAAGAAATTCACAACATCATTAACCTATTTCGAAGTGTTTTGCTCGATACTAAGTGCATTAAATGTACCAAATGATTACTTTGAAATAAAAACAATTGTATTAAGAGGAGTCTTATGGAACCTTATAAAACACTACTACATTCTAGATACCTGAATAACACAAATCATAGTGCGTGCATCTGCCATATCATATTCATGACATTTCTGTGAATATACTCCAATATACTTTCAATTTCCGTACATAAAAATTCAATTATATTGTATTAAGTCTGTTTCAATCTTCGCGACACATGGTTCAATTTCTCGTCTTATACGACTCACATGACTTATGTTTCCCAGTATTATTAATCCGATGCATGAGTTACGTCTCTCATTAAAGTGGCTATTTTAAAGTATTCAAAACGCTTTCCATCAACCTCACGTAAATTGGTATTTACAATAAACAGATCCGTCGGTAAGGGTAAAAAGGATACGAGAGCTAGTCTTTCTCCTATTTGCGGGCCGATCTTGCATTTCATAACGCATTTATTAACAATTGTGCGATTGATATTATTGATATGCGTGCAGATTATCTATATTAGCTCCTTTTTAGTTAGTAAGTAAGGTTTTCATTCGGCAAGAGGAGTTCCAAGTCCCCAATACAACAGTCTTTAATTAATAAATGAATGAATGAGGTGCACGTAGTTGTCAATTTTTATCACTTGGTAAATCTACATTGTAGTGTTACACACAATCAATGCTAACAGTTACGCGTTTATTTTATCACTTGTTTGTAAATTAATCTCATGTCAATCATCCGAATATATATAGAATAACAACGTTTCAACTGATGCTTGGTCCATTTCTTAAGGTAAAATACAGTCCTACGATAATTGCATTAGCTTATTTATACAAGAGTGTCTGTTACGCGTACGTCTGGAAAAACAGCTGTATTTTTCATATAACTTGAGATTCCCAAATACGTGTGTATTTTCTTTCAATTTTCTCTCAAATTCTTATGAGCCCAAGAAACATACATTGAATGGAAAAAAGGGGTTCAATATTTGAACTTTATTTCTCGACGAAAACAGAGTGCTCACATAACAATTTCAACTACTACTAGTATATTAGTAAACATCACCTGAACAATGACATCCACATCTAATAGCAACTGACTTTGTTTTTGCATGCGTGTACATTCCAAGGGTGTTAAAGGCAGCACAAATCACAAAGGCCATATTTTGGGCCCTAAAATTTTGAAACCGTGCTGAAACTGGAGGATGTAATATTTCTGTGGTTTTTCAATACCTACCATGGAATACTAGTAGCCCTCTGGACATGTTGGTTGAATCTTTAATAGCAAGAAGTCGCTCTCAAAATAGTCGTGATTAATTGAATACCCTGCTCTCCACGCACTTGTGCTATCTCTTGTTCGGATGAAAGATTGTCTCAACATTCAGGCCCAGTCTGGGAATGATGTTTATACACAGGTAATACCTTAAACGTGAGATAAGCAGGAATACGTTACAATGCAATTAGTAACAAGATCTTCTTCCATTACACAGTGCGGTATTTAAATACACACTTGGGGTTTTAGGAAATGCGTTGTATTTAGGTTTCCAATTAAGATGAATTACAAAAACAAGACGCAGAATGACTGACTATAAGCTGCCCCAGATTGGCGGTAGAAGTATAATCAGGTACAAGGTGGAGCGTCTTCTACTTTCTGAATCCTATATACTTGTTTACTAAAGTCCATGGCCCCGATATTAGCATCGGTAATGTTGCAATCCTAAGCATTTTCATCCGTGTTAGAGCGTAGTAAATTGTGTGTTCCTATAGCATACATGGCATAAATGGTATGACAATATACTGGCAAAGCTAGGCATTAAATGCTGCAAATGTATGGCTGAGATTGAATTTCGGGCTTTAACCGCCATTGTCCTTTAACATACATGTTCAAGTCTTACCTCGATATACCCGTCTTCTAGCTAACAGACCTGCAAGAGTAGAAACAACCATACCCTGCTGTAGCTCGTACTTGCTGTGATTTATCTGAGTTGTATTATATGATTCAGTTAGTGTTGCTCTAGTCAATATTTGTCCCATTATTTGGCAGTTTTCTTATGTTTTGCTGTCAAACAGATTGAATTACGGATTTTAAATGCCATTTGAACAGAAATACATGTTCATGTCTTATAGTTAACAAACATGCTAAAATGGAAACTACCATACCCTGCTGTAGCTCGTACTTGCTGTAGTTGAACAGAGTTTTATGATTCAGTCAAGGTCGCTTTAGGGTCGTTTCCATATCCTCTATCATATCACAGCTTTACTAGGGAAAGCTGTGTGTATGAATGGCGTTTGCTATTATTTGGCAGTTTTAGTATGTTTTGCTATGAAACAAATTGATGAGGTCAGAACATTTGAAATTAAGATTTTAAACTTAAATATTAAAAGTGTGTACGGGTAGAATGGCTTCTAGTATTGAAGCACTAGCCCTGACTAGTGGCAATTACCCTGTCTCACTAAAGACCGTGTGTCGATACATTGTTCACTGTCATGCCTGATATTGCATAGCATGCGTTATTAATTGCCACTTAATTTTTGCATGAATGCAGTAACCATTAAATTACATTTTTGTGGTTATCGGTGATTGACGATGGAAGGATTTATCTCGTAATACCAAATAGATATTGACACAAAATGCATTAAGCCCTTTCTATTTAGTCAATTTTATATGGTTGACCTTGAAAAAGAAATTATGATGGAATTTCGTTTCAACAAGATTCGAGGTTGTTGGTGAAAAGAATACAAAATGAATAGTTGTATTCCCAATTGTTTTTGAGTTTAGGGACTTTTACCATTCATGCTATTGATAATTTACCAATCAGAACCTTTGCGAACCTTCGAATACCAAATCTGTGCGTTACTAACACGAATACAAACATGCGTCAAGCAATATACTATAGCGTGTTATATACCTTACCATAAACTCAAAATATTGAAATAAAACATTTTTGGATCATATATTTTAAGATACTTTGTTCGGCATCATTTCGTTTTCCATCAATCTGATTTCTTTTGAAAATTCCGAAATGCATCTTCGAAAGTAATATTGACTCATTTGTTTGTTTCGGGTAGTTTTTTATTCAAAGATCCTTATGCTTCGCATATGGATTGCGTTTAATCACAGATGTGGTTTAATGTTACTGATAATCCACCACTACCATATCAACTATCTTCTTTTCACACACGCATACGACACCGATATAAATGGTTCCAGGTATATCACAAACGACATCCAGACAGGACATAACTGGCCATGCTGGTTATGTACTGTAGCCATTCTCCAGCATAAGCTAAAGGTTAATGGCAGAATGATGTGGCCGGTCAGAAGTAAAGTTTGATGAATTGTTATCTTAGTGTCCTGTGAAGTATGCAATTAATTATCCATTACATGCACAGTCTCAATCACTTTCTTCGTAACGTCGTTACGCTGGTGGTATGAGGTAGGTTTTTTAATGAATATAATGCTATGCTTTTGGATGAGTTCTTTCAGAAAATAATCCCAACGAAAAGCATATCAGTACACAATGGATATCATTGTTGTCTTTGTATTCTGGACACTATTATAACAAAACATATCATGACTTGTTTTGAATGCCAACCTCATGCGACGGACGCTTATTGTTATACATTGAATAAGGTGGACCTAAATACTGTTCTTGTGACATCTTCAAAGTCTAGACTAAAACTGTGGGTATTTGATCTCGGCACTCCGTTTAATTATCGCCTTGTTGCAGTGCAACTACACTCTAGACAGAGGCACTATGTTCATCGCTCACCAACCAGATAAACATAATTGCAACGCTGTACATTTATTGCGTAAAGAAGATTTATATTGTTAGGGTTGCGGGCAATTGCGGGTAAGCATCTATAATGATCTCATATACCGTGTGTTGTTGTATTGTTTGTTAATTAACAAATTGACTGCTCTATACTACTATCTGTTTTGTATTCTGTTTATCGGTTAGCTCAGTGATTAGAGCGTTCGATTACTCTTTGACACGGGTTCAAGTCCCGCACCGGCTCATGTCCTTGCTTTTTAAGTGGGATATGAGTCGAGGATTGCTATGTTTGTTTTAGTTGTGGAACTTGCGGTAGTTATGCTGCCTCTCTGTTATTTATTTGTCTTTGCACTTGATATCTGATAGCCGCAGATATGACAAGTATAGTAGCTATAGACATAAATATTAGAGTAGCTATAGACATGAATATCAGAGTAGAACCCCTTTTGAATTATATATTTCCGTTTAAGATATGACACCCTAAGGTATACACGCACACACTTCCCTTTCTCAGGTGTCATTATCGGTGCAGTAAACTCCTTGACGCGAAATACAGTATGCCTGTGTTCCGCCTTTTGACCCAATAAACTATATTCAGTTGCCCGAGAGCTGATCAAATTCTGACATGATTCAACTGGAAGACAGAATGAAAGCTACATACACTTGTGTGTATTGACGATTCATAAGCAGTTTATGAATGGGTTATTAAACTTTTTTGTCTTGAGGTATCTACCCTCGATAATGGCTCATGAATATCATCTAAAAAGTCTGAGCAATGGCATTCAATCAATTCAGAGTATACTAATGCCAGTTTGTAGATATTGAACTAAGCAATATAGGTGGCCCATGAGATTTAACATATCATTTGCCGAGGAAAATACGGTCAATCAAGTATTTATCAAAGAGGCAGTCACAGACTTTTATTTCTACCTGTTCATGGCATTTTTAAACGTAATAGGTTCTCCGTACATATATAACACGTAACTAGTGGCATTGATAGTAAAATATATTGTAGGTTTACCGGTTGATAAAAAATGACACATTGTGTGGATATGGTGTGCAAATTAATATTGAATGAGCATGAGAGTAAAGGGGAACATATATTCCGGATTCACCTAAGGATATTTTGCTCTAGGGTCATTCCTACATCTTAAGGAAATCCATCTTTGATTCAACCTTATGATGCCAATGTACAATACAATCCAGAATATCTGGCTAGTGGAATGTAAACATCTCTATTTAACAGCGAGTCCTAGGAGCAGGTTGTGGTTCCTTGGTACCCTGCTCTGTAAGCGTATTGACAGGATTACTAAATACGAGCCAAATCGGGGCCAAATCAACAATGGACGTTAACCAACCGATGGTTCGAATGTGGGTCCTGGTATGTACACTGTGGTTCATCCTAGTACATGTATACATCTTATGGAGCACATAAGAACAACACTGAATCAACAATCGATCTATCAACCCCTGACTTTGGGAGTTACAATGGGAATGTGATTGGATGCTTGGAATCATTCAAGTTATATTTTAAAGTATCACCCATAAAAAGCCATACAAGGCAAATACCTATATATACGAGCATCTCTCTATGAGAGATTAGAGCAAACTGCGCATGATGACTGCTTTGTGAAAACCACAGAACATCAACGACCTAGATATAGGTAGGTTCACTGCAACGAGTGTAGATTCTTGAAAGTTAACCTGCGTTATCTGAATCAGCTAAATGGTCTCGTTGAAAGCGTTCATAATGTCCCTTGAGGCGCGAAATATATTTGCGCATCGGGGTTTACCTTTCTATGTTATAGTATTTTAAAATAATATCATGAATATAGAGGCATGTGTTATAAAACCGGAGGTCAAACACCTTCCTGATATCCATACCATATACGGTTACATGTGTGACACAGTGTATGAGGCACGCCTTCATCATATTCGTTCGTATGGATGTGTTTTTAAGTGTCGATGTCTATATCTAGACAGGTACCTCTTGATAGAATAGATGGTCATGATATAGTATAAGCGAACTCATATGTAATGAACAGATTCACAAAGGCTGCAGACAGGAAAACATTTCCCCTTGGATTTGAAGACAATCTTTGCATGCATCACTGAAAAGAGTACGGCAAGAAGTCATGTATTCTTTCGCTTGCGATCGTAATACAAGACCTCAAATGTAAGATATTTTTCCGGGTTTGAAAAGTCATCGACTTTTTAAAAAGGTGGAACGAAACTCGGGTTCAAATACGTGCGAGTAGAATGATAAAGCCTGTGGTATATAAAATACAATTTGTCGACAAAGAAGATTTCTTGAGCATTACCAGCATGCCTCGCTTTCATCATATGACATGTGGTTTCCATTTTCCTGTGTCTATTGGTTCCCATTGGCATAACATTGCAATGGAAGGCTTATAACTTTGCTAATCGAGGGTCTTTAAGAAAATCTTGCTGCGTGTAGCACAACTGGTGTGATATCAATTCAGTCCTGTGTTGCTTTCTTAAAGACCGTCTATTTTCTTAATTACATCTATTTATAGTTTCCGAAAGAAGTTGCATATAGGTCTAACTTGGGCCGTTCCAAATCATGTATAATAGCCTACTATCATGGGCGAACACTACAATTTGGTGTACTATATTTTCGTTAGCTGTCACAACAGTCACATACATGCTATATAGAACAGTAGTGCTGTCATATCCAACAGCCGTATAGAACGGTAGTGCTGTCATATCGAATGGAAGTGCTGTCATATCGAACGGTAGCTGTCACATACATGGCATATCGAACGGTCGTGCTGTGCTATTAGTACGTAATAGGTCTCCTCGCCTTCGCTCGTCGACACTATTACTACTACTAAGAAGATAGAGCTCAAGCTGGTAACTACATCAGCACATCCCTCCTCAGAAATAGCCCTGTGAATACTGCAGTGTTGCTAAGCATGCTGGACTGCACACAAATCGAATGTGGAACTTGTCAGACTATTTCTCTCAATTACTTCTAAATGTAATAGTATAACTTATCGCAAGCAGAGACTACCCTAGTGATAAAACAAAAACGTGACACAAGAATACCCGTTGACGTAAGGTTTGAAGATTAAATTGCCGCCGCAGGAGGATCCCAATGTCCAATTTAATCTTCCGTGTTACTTTTAGTCACTAAAACTGGACTTCACGGGACCTTTCAGGACAGTATCGTGTCAACATTACAAATACGTTGGGACTGAACGGATTCTTTCAAAACGTTGCTTTACATTTAAACCATCCAGTTGAATCTCCCTGAATATCAAATTGACGGTAATTAATATATGATACACAGAGGCTGGTGAAACATTCGTGTAACATAAGAAAGTCAACCAGTGATGCAAGGCATTTTAATTACGTAGTTATATGGTAATACAATCCAGAATCTCATACATTTCAAGAAATTCACAACATCATTAACCTATTTCGAAGTGTTATTGCTCGATACTAAGTGCATTAAATGTACCAAATGATTACTTTGAAATAAAAACAATTGTATTAAGAGGAGTCTTATGGAACCTTATAAAACACTACTACATTCTAGATACCTGAATAACACAAATCATAGTGTGTGCATCTGCCATATCATATTCATGACATTTCTGTGAATATACTCCAATATACTTTCAATTTCCGTACATAAAAATTCAATTATATTGTATTAAGTCTGTTTCAATCTTCGCGACACATGGTTCAATTTCTCGTCTTATACGACTCACATGACTTATGTTTCCAGTATTATTAATCCAATGCATGAGTTACGTCTCTCATTAAAGTGGCTATTTTAAAGTATTCAAAACGCTTTCCATCAACCTCACGTAAATTGGTATTTACAATAAACAGATCCGTCGGTAAGGGTAAAAAGGATACGAGAGCTAGTCTTTCTCCTATTTGCGGGCCGATCTTGCATTTCATAACGCATTTATTAACAATTGTGCGATTGATATTATTGATATGCGTGCAGATTATCTATATTAGCTCCTTTTTAGTTAGTAAGTAAGGTTTTCATTCGGCAAGAGGAGTTCCAAGTCCCCAATACAACAGTCTTTAATTAATAAATGAATGAATGAGGTGCACGTAGTTATCAATTTTTATCACTTGGTAAATCTACATTGTAGTGTTACACACAATCAATGCTAACAGTTACGCGTTTATTTTATCACTTGTTTGTAAATTAATCTCATGTCAATCATCCGAATATATATAGAATAACAACGTTTCAACTGATGCTTGGTCCATTTCTTAAAGTAAAATACAGTCCTGCGATAATTGCATTAGCTTATTTATACAAGAGTGTCTGTTACGCGTACGTCTGGAAAAACAGTTGTATTTTTCATATAACTTGAGATTCCCAAATACGTGTGTATTTTCTTTCAATTTTCTCTCAAATTCTTATGAGCCCAAGAAACATACATTGAATGGAAAAGAAGGGGTTCAATATTTGAACTTTATTTCTCGACGAAACAGAGTGCTCACATAACAATTTCAACTACTACTAGTATATTAGTAAACATCACCTGAACAATGACATCCACATCTAATAGCAACTGACTTTGTTTTTGCATGCGTGTACATTCCAAGGGTGTTAAAGGCAGCACAAATCACAAAGGCCATATTTTGGGCCCTAAACTTTTGAAACCGTGCTGAAACTGGAGGATGTAATATTTCTGTGGTTTTTCAATACCTACCATGGAATACTAGTAGCCCTTTGGACATGTTGGTTGAATCTTTAATAGCAAGCAGTCGCTCTCAAAATAGTCGTGATTAATTGAATACCCTGCTCTCCACGCACTTGTGCTATCTCTTGTTCGGATGAAAGATTGTCTCAACATTCAGGCCCAGTCTGGGAATGATGTTTATACACATGTAATACCTTAAACGTGAGATAAGCAGGAATACGTTACAATGCAATTAGTAACAAGATCTTCTTCCATTACACAGTGCGGTATTTAAATACACACTTGGGGTTTTAGGAAATGCGTTGTATTTAGGTTTCCAATTAAGATGAATTACAAAAACAAGACGCAGAATGACTGACTATAAGCTGCCCCAGATTGGCGGTATAATCAGGTACAACGTGGAGCGTCTTCTACTTTCTGAATCCTATATACTTGTTTAACTAAAGTCCATGGCCCCGATATTAGCATCGGTAATGTTGCAATCCTAAGCATTTTCATCCGTGTTAGAGCGTAGTAAATTGTGTGTTCCCATAGCATACATGGCATAAAAGGTATGACAATATACTGGCACAGCTAGGCATTAAATGCTACAAATGTATGGCTGGAGATTGAATTTCGGGCTTTAACCGCCATTGTTCTTTATACATGTTCAAGTCTTACCTCGATATACCCGTCTTCTAGCTAACAGACCTGCAAGAGTAGAAACAACCATACCCTGCTGTAGCTCGTACTTGCTGTGATTTATCTGAGTTGTATTATATGATTCAGTTAGTGTTGCTTTAGTCAATATTTGTCCCATTATTTGGCAGTTTTCTTATGTTTTGCTGTCAAACAGATTGAATTACGGATTTTAAATGCCATTGTCTTTGAACAGAAATACATGTTCATGTCTTATAGTTAACAAACATGCTAAAATGGAAACTACCACACCCTAATGTAGCTCGTACTTGCTGTAGTTGAACAGAGTTTTATGATTCAGTCACGGTTGCTTTAGGGTCGTTTCCATATCCTCTATCACAGCTTTACTAGGGAAAGCTGTGTGTATGAATGGCGTTTGCTATTATTTGGCAGTTTTAGTATGTTTTGCTATGAAACAAATGGTTTACATCCATTGTTGTTTTGGCTCGTTTTAGTAATCATGTCAATTCAATACGCTTACAGAGCACATATGAGGTCTGATGAGGTCAGAACATTTGAAATTAAGATTTTAAACTTAAATATTAAAAGTCTGTACAGGTAAAATGGCTTCTAGTATTGAAGCACTAGCCCTGACTAGTGGCAATTACCCTGACTCACTAAATACCGTGTGTCGATACTAAACTGCTCACAAAAAGTATCGAAACACTTAGAAATGATCCAATATATAACGGCTCGAAAGGGTATGCATTAATCGAAGCAAATATCCAAGTGTATAATTTTGTTCTGCATATTTTGACACCTCGATCGATGAGATACGATGTTGCGGAGCGGAGTTATTGTCATTTTAATGATCGTGGGTCCAGTTTCAAAAGTGACAATCATCCTATAGAAAGAGGTTTGCGTTACTTAGTACATAGGCTTATGTAAACATTCGGGCATTTTATAAACAATCTCCATAAATTTCATATTTATATCAAAATTTTGTGTAGATTTCAAAAATCCTTGGTGGGAATTTTCTAAGTGGTGTCTTGGGCGCTTTTTGGGCTACTTTTGACGGCCATCTTGTTTTGACTTTTTGATGGTATTGAAATTGATAAAATTGGAGTACTTTGCATGTAAAACATTTGCACACCACCTCTTATGATATAATTAGAAATATGTGATAAGTAAATCTCTAAAAATAAAATTAACAGTCACACTATGGCATTTTTGTGTGCTTTTTTGGGCTACTTTGGGTGCTTTTTGTGTGCTTTTTGGGCTCATTTTGCCATATAGTCGGGTATCAACAGAGGGTTAGTGTGCACCCCCCCCCCCCCCCAGGACTCCCCCAAACCAACTTTTTTTGCTTCCTATTATGATCCTAAGACATAATCAGGATGTTACCAAAAATATTTTCATATTGCTAAGGGGTTATGCAAGATGGCGTCCAAAATGGCCGCCATAACTGGTCAAATCTCATAAAATGACATATAGCAATCAAATTGTATAGAGAAAGTAAAGTTTTAATAGTGGGATGTATGTATTAGACCACTAGACACTCATATCCAGAACTTTTTCTTTGTTAACACACCTAAATCCAAGATGGCCGCCAAGATGGCCGCCAAAATTGGTAAAATTCCATATATTGGCATATATAAACTAACATGTATGATCAGAGTATATTTTTAACAATGGGATGTATGTGTTAGACCACTAGAAACTCAAATCTAGTATTTGTACTTTGTTAACATACTTCAAAAACAAAATGGTCGCCAAATTAATGGTCAAAAGTGGTCAAAATTCCATAAAATAGCATAATATCAACCGAAATGTATGATAAAAATATAATTTTAATGATGTGATGTATGTATTAGACCACAAGTAACTCATATCCAGTATTTGTGCTCTGTTGAAATAGTTCAAAATCCAAAATGGCTGCCAAAATGGCCCCCAAAATGGTTCCTAAAGTGGCTGCAAAATTGTCAAATTCCAAAAAATGGGATAATATCAACCTAAATGTATGATGAAAATATAGTTTTAATGATGGGATGTATGTATTAGACCACTAGTAACTCATATCTAGTATTTTTGCTTTGTTAACATACTTAGAAATCCAAAATGGCCCCCAAAATGGGTCCCAAAATGACTGAACAAATTGTTGAAATTTCATAAAATGGTATAATATCAACCAAAATGTATGATGAAAGTATGAAAGTATAGTTTTAACATTGGGATGTATGTATTAGACCACTAGTAACTCATATCCAGTATATTTGCATTGTAATAACATACTTTACATCCAAGATGGCCACCAAAATGGCCGCTGTAAATGTACAATAGTCTACATGAGTGTATGATAATCCACAATGGAAATTGTAAGAGTGTATATTACATCACATTCACCAAATAGTATGTTCGAAACTACTAAGCTATTGCTTTTAGATATAAGGCCCACCTCTGTGACAATTTTGACTCTGTATCACTTTCCAAAATGGCTTCCAGAGTGGTTAAGTTGATGTTAAATGACCTAAACAATTGTTTTGTATTGTAAATGACCATACTATGTAATACCAATGCCTCCAAATCTAATAAGACAGCATTCAATATATGTCTATGATAACGCCTAGGGCTGTAGATCTAGTTTGAGTATTTTAAAAATATATATAAGATGGCTGCAAACGGTTAAAATAACTGAAATCTGTATTAGTTTTATTGTTAGTGTTACATTAGATATGAACAAAAGATTATATCAATAGATTTTAATCCACCCAGTAAACGTATGTATGTGACAAGGTATGATTGAATGGTATAGACTCCATATTTTGATCAATTGGTGGCCACCTGTGGTAATTATTTTGACCATTTGGAGGTAATTTTATTGACCATTAGGGGGTAATTTTAATGAAATGGTCATTATATGTCAAAATGGAGTCTATACCATTTAATCATACCTTGTCACATATACAAATACGTTTACTGTATGGATTAAAAGCTGTAGATATAAAGTAAGATATAAAGCCAATATAGTGAATACTGTCCCATTAAATTTGGGGGTATTAGTATTACTTAGTATGGTACAAAACCATTGTTTTAGGTCATTAAACATCAACTTATCCATTCTGGCAGCCATTTTGGAAAGTGAAACTGAATCACAATTGTCAGAGGTGGGCCTTATTTCTAAAAGCAATAGCTTTATAGCAGTTTAGAATAATACTATTTGGTGAATTTGATGTAATATACACTCTTACAATATCTATTTTGGATTATCATACACTCATGTAGACTATTTTTACATTTACAGCGGCCATTTTAGTGGCCATCTTGGTTTTAAAGTATGTTATTACAATGCAAATACTGGATATGAGTTACTAGTGGTCTAATACATACATCCCATCATTAAAACTATATTTTCATCATACATTAAGGTTGATATTATCCCATTTTTTGGAATTTGACAATTTTGCAGCCACTTTAGGAACCATTTTGGGGGCCATTTTGGCAGCCATTTTGGATTTTGAACTATTTCAACAGAGCACAAATACTGGATATGAGTTACTTGTGGTCTAATACATACATCACATCATTAAAATTATATTTTTATCATACATTTCGGTTGATATTATGCTATTTTATGGAATTTTGACCACTTTTGACCATTAATTTGGCGGCCATTTTGTTTTTGAAGTATGTTAACAAAGTACAAATACTAGATTTGAGTTTCTAGTGGTCTAACACATACATCCCATTGTTAAAAATATACTCTGATCATACATGTTAGTTTATATATGCCAATATATGGAATTTTACCAATTTTGGCGGCCATCTTAGCGGCCATCTTGGATTTAGGTGTGTTAACAAAGAAAAAGTTCTGGATATGAGTGTCTAGTGGTCTAATACATACATCCCACTATTAAAACTTTACTTTCTCTATACAATTTGATTGCTATATGTCATTTTATGAGATTTGACCAGTTATGGCGGCCATTTTGGACGCCATCTTGCATAACCCCTTAGGAATATGAAAATATTTTTGGTAACATCCTGATTATGTCTTAGGATCATAATAGGAAGCAAAAAAAAGTTGGTTTGGGGGAGTCCTGGAGGGGGGGTGCACACTAACCCTCTGTTGATACCCGACTAATATGCATGAATTTAGACGTTTTAGTGGTAATTGGTAATTTATTTTTGATGTATTTGTATTTATTTTATTGCCACCGCATATCTGACGATGGGATAAGTCAATTGGAACTGTGTTATCTGTTATTAGGCCATCACCGGGGGGCGGGGGGGGGGGAGGGGGGGGGGGGGGTGGTAACTCAAATATAATACTCTGATTTTCAAGACACACCCTAAATGCATATTTCACCTTAAATACCAGTAAAACAGGCATCTCTTCTGAACGAGGTCTGTTTCATAAAAAGTGTAAAGAAATAGGCACATCACAATCAAATATATACCTGGTTAAAAGTAACTTTCAAGTATGATATAGATTACTTTTCCCAAACCTATTGATAACAAAGTGAATGCGAGGAAATTAAGAAATGAGTTCAAGAGGATTTTGAAAAGTACCCTTTTTCTTTAAAAAAATATGAACAGTTTAAAAAACTTATTCAAATTGCCCTCAAAAATGAGAAAAAGCTAAAAAAAATTGCTCAAATTATATAGAACAACAAGGAGACAAAGTCTAATATACATGATTATATGCAACTAGGGCTGCTAAGGGGTGATTAAAGGGTTCAGAAGGCCCAGTAAGAAAGGCACCCCTTAAACTGAGAAAAAATTGTGACACGTTACTAAATGGGCCTATATTGCACCTGTTAATCATATTATTTTGATATAATGTACATGTAAAGTGCGATGTACAAGGCATTAATCTATAAATATAACGAGCACACACGTCAAATTTCATCCCAGGTAGAAAATGACATTTAAAGTTTAGAAACACTGAATATTCAAATTTACAATTATGGAAATTAGATCTTCAAAATAGGCCTACTGATTACTATTACAATCATATTTTAATTAATACTTTATACACAATTTCCAGTGAAGAAATCAACATCATTAACTGTGTAATTCATTTTTATTTGCAAATTTGTTAAATATCCCCCCTTGAAAACAATGAAATACATAGAGACCGACAGACATGACAGACACAAAGACAGACAGACAGACAGGCAGACAGACACACATACATTGCGCAAGACAGCAAAACAAATATGGACAAACTGGTTGCTCAAGCAACATAAATGATCGAAACCAAAGTGAAACCGAAAAAGAGAAGTAGCTGGAAAAGAGTAAGATGAAAATGATATCAAAGGAAAAAGTAATATAAACTATAGGAACAAAAGTAATGTAAAACAACTCAACAAAAAGTTGTGAACGGGCTAAAAAGCAAATGAAATATTATGAACTACATTGGATATTGCATGTTTAACTCTGAAAGTAAAAGTTCAAATAGAGTTGTGATTGGGCATTCCTAGAATGCAGGCCTTTGTTTTAATTTTTAACAAAACATGATAGTATCATAAAACATAAAGGAATTATAACACGCAATCAAGACCAATACCAGTATATTGATACTGTGGTAATTTTTGTATAGATAATCAACATAACAATAACATATTCAAAGTTTGGTCACAATACAAAATGTGACAATCTGGAATTGTTCGTTCACAATACTACAGAAAAGTTAACTTTCTAAAAGTGTCTTATATGACCTGGTTGCGATGTAACATGTCCCAAATTTCACCCGTGATGATGGCAAGCGGAAGCGCCTATCAGTCTTTATTTTAACTAGCCACTAACAATATACATTTTTTTGTGTACCACTTTACCTCTTTTAGAGGCATAAGTAGGTTCCGGCGGTACATTTGCCACTTTTACCATGCAATTTCTTTTGCCGGTTTTGAGACAACCACATCGCTCATCGCTACCCCCTCCCTCCTTAAATGATCCCCTGTGGTAATTAAATGTTCCCTTGTGGTCATTAAATGATCTCCTGTGGTCCTTAAATGAACCCCAGTAGTCATTAAATGATCACTTGTTGTCCTTAAATGATCCCCTGTGGTCATTAAATGATCCCCTGTGGTCAATAAATGATCCCCTGTGGTCATTAAATGATCCCCTGTGGTCAATAAATTATCCCATGTGGTCATTAAATGATCCCCTGTGGTCATTGAATGGTCCCCTGTGGTCATTAAATATCCCATGTGGTCCTTAAATGATCCCGTGTGGTCCTTTAAATGATCCCGTGTGGTCCTTTAAATGATCCATTGTGGTCCTTATATGAATCACTTGTGGTCATTGAATGATCACTTGTGGTCATAGAATGATCACTTGTGGTCATTGAATGATCACTTGTGGTCATTGAATGATCACCACTTGGGTCTTTAAATTATCACATGGATGGTAATGATCTTATGTCATATGAATATATTTAGTCAGACAGTTCAGTCATCTGTGGTTCAACGGTATCTATTGATGTCCCATTTGAATGATTTCGGTTTTAAATCCGTACTCAAGCGGTGAACTAAACAAAATAAGTACCATACAAACAGGTGTCTACTCCAATAGGGGCCGGTGTATAAGATGCTCTCAGTGGTGCTAAGGACGGCATTTTAGGTTTTTCAAGATGGCATCTTAGGGCGTGTTCACACTATAGCTTTTTCCTCAACCCGGGTCGAACCCGGATTGATCAATAATTCATTTTCTGTTCACACTAGAGCGCTATGTATGTCAAAGTCTATTTGTTGCAAGTGTTGGCTGTCTTTTTAACTTTCTAAACTTAATTACCTTTAATATGACACCTTGTTTGTGCAAATTGAACATGTAGTTTTTTTCTGTAGAAATTCACAAACTTTGGCAATCTAGTGTTTCTAGAAAATAGTGAAAAAGTACTAACATTCCCATTGAATAAACCATCCATCACCACTCAGTTGTGGAGGGAAACAAATTGTGTTATACCTTGGTGTTTTGGCATCAAAATAAAATAAAAGTCTTTAGCATACATTGATTTTAAAGAAGATAAAAAAATATTTACAAAACTATGTGTTTTCTGAAATTTGGCAGTATTTGGGAATTCGGCTACGCCTCCTATATTAAGTCAATGGGTTTTCAAATAACAAAAAATTCCGTAAATCAAAAAACGGCTTTTTGGAAAAAATTCAAACTTGGCATATCATCTTTTCTCATCAATATACACATCCTCTGTTATTTTGAAGCAAATCATTGCTGGTCACCGTAGCCGAGTTAGTCACCTTAAGCTTTATCTCAAATGAAATACGTATGTAGGGATTCTGTACATCTAAAAACAAATCTACATTCTAAAACACTGGCAAATCCAAAGAAAGATTTGGGTTCCACCCCAGACTTGTTGTTATGTGTTTCAGTATCTGTGATTTTTTTATTGAGTGCTTTGATTTTATTTTGGCATTGCTCAATGTTACGGTGGAAACCCATTGCCTCCATCTGGCGTGATATATTGGCGTAAATATTCTTATTGTGGATCATTGAGTTGCACGGTCTCATCCGACCAGAGTTCCATCATGGCTTCCGTTTCAATTTGAATCCATTTATTTGTCATTTTGATAATATTTCAACCAGAACCAGAGACAGAAGAGAACGTGCGAAGCAAAGCTCGAAACTGACGTAAACAACTACCACGACTACCATGCCAAACCACGATCAGATGTTAGGTCAGCAGTCAGGTTATCTTTCCGGCATCCCAGGTCGAAATAGCGATTTCTGTTCACACTATAGCTTTTTCTTCAACCCGGGTCGAACCCGGATCGATCGATATTTCATTTTCTGTTCACACTAGCCGACTAGCGCTATGTATGTGTTGAAGTTGTATCCGCATTGGCAAATGGGTTTATTGAATCCGGAAGTTAACATTATTATATTAATGACCTATGACCTAGCTTGCTCATCATGGCGGGTATAAACAACAAACAACAGTGGCTGGTAATGAAATACCGTCGAAAACATCAGCGACAAAGTGCCAGAGGCCGTAGAATGATGGTAAGAATAAAGCGGGCAACCATTAACATTCTTTTCAGGTTATCTACTTCCGGCAACCCGGGTCGAAACAGCGATTTCTGTTCACACTACAGTCGATGCGGGTTGAACCCGGGTTCTACCCTTCACTTTCGCAGGGTTTTAATTTTCGACCCGGGTCGGATTTTTGAGCCATTTTTCTGTTCACACCAGACTTCAACGTCGTGGAGAAAACTACCTATAGTGTGAACACGCCCTAAGATTAAGATGGTAGAGTCACCCACAATGACTCCTCTATTGGATTTGTAAATACCAGAATTAGTGGAAAATGACACCTCATTCATCTTTCTAGCTCACCTGGATTGTAACAACGAATTTGACCGATGAGCAGTATTCCAGTATGCTAAATGAATTGTATAATATTGCTTACAAGCTTATTTATACACGATAAGTCTGTATTATTTTTAAATAACATCCATTGTTTTTCCATTTTCAGTATAAAATCGTGCTATTATATCCCACACCATACGGAGAGGAAAATAGTATTTATTTTGAGGGTACTTTTCTGTTTCCGTTGTCCAAAATTTATCTCTGGCTTTGACCACAACTGACTGAAACAGATATCAATTATCATTTACTTTAAATGTATAGCCATGATTCAGATAATCATGACAAATGTCATGGGGATGACATTCATATGCGATTTTAAGGATGTAGAACTTAGTGAATGACCCTCATACTTTGCAGACAGACAATATTTTGCCTAAAGCATGAAATTATCATCTAAATCAAAAGTTAAAAAGTAAGGGACTTTTTAATGTTTACCAATTTTGAAAAGAAACTCCACCCAATGTGAAAAAGAAGAATAAGACCACTTCTTTACACGTTTAAATGTCCCTAAAAATTAGCCTGGCCCAATGTAGAAACAAAGCTTTGGATTACTCATGTGTGATGCACATCACGTACTCGTCAAAATGAGAATTATTACTGATTTTGAACAAGCATAACTATGCAAATAATATATAGACTTGGACAAACTGGCGAGAATTACATTTAAGACCTTAAAAATACACTGTCTCGAACCCGGTCCCTCTCGCATTTGCGGCGATTGGTTAATCCACTAGACCACAGGGACTGTGTTTACATGGATACCAGACGAATGAGCATACAAAGTCTTTGTTGAAAGCATCTAGCAGCCGAAATACATGAGTAACTATTAACAACATTATATAATAACAGTATTAACAATATTATATAATAACAGTTCAACATAGAAAAGAATAACATAGTAGTTGACAAGAGATTAACAGAAGCCTTTTTCCTCTCAAACGCGTTAAACAAGACAATTCGCTGCACTTTGTCTTTACACAATGGTGTGTATCTTTGCAGTCTGATAAATCCGAGTAATTATATGATCTAAAATTCTAATGAAAGGGTATGTAAAAGATGATGAAAAAACAATGGACCTAATCTCATTTGGTTTCATGATGAAAAACATGATGAACTTGGGATATGATGGGTACTAATCATTTTGGGACAGTCTGAAGACCCATTACTGTACACTCTTTATGGAACAGGCCTCGTATAGAAGAGAAAAAAACATGCGAGGATGTAGGCGTATGTGTCCTGGTATTTAAGGTGAAATAATATGCATTTAGCTTTCATTCAGTCTTCCAGTTGAAACTTTTATCAGCACTCGGGCAATATGAATATAGTTTATTGGGTCATAAGGCGGAACACAGGCATACTGTATTTCGCGTCAAGGAGTTTACTGCACCGATAATGACACATGAGAAAGGGAAGTGTGTACGCGTATACGTATAGGGTGTCGTATCTTAAACGGAAATATATATTTCAAAAGGGGTCCTACTCTGATAATTATATCTATAGCTACTCTAATATTTATGTCTATAGCTACTATAATTGTCATATCTACAGCTATCAGATATCAGGTATAAGATGATCACTTTTGATATTCTAATTGGTTTCTTCATCCAGTAGTAGCCCTCGGTAAACAGTTTCAAAAAGTGATAAAAAAGAATGATTTCATATTGCCATTTTATACACTATAAAACACTTGATCTTTAAAATCGTTTGATAATAATATTATTTGATTCGTTGACATTTTCAAATGTGATTCAAGAAATTCTCACTTGGAATATATGATGAGACAAGTCTGTCTTGAGGTATCTACCCTCCATCATGACTCATGAGTATCATCTGAAAAGTCTGAGCAATGGCATTTAACCATTTCAGAGTACTTGGCAGTTTGTAGAAATTGAGCTAAGAAATATCGGTAGCCCATGAGATTTAACATATCATTTGCCGAGAAAAATATTAGAATACTCATCAATATCAATCAAGTTTTATTGAATGAGAGTAAAGGGGGAATGTATTCCGGATTCACCTGGAACCTTAGTGTAATGCCCTAAGGATATTTTGCCCTAGGGTCAGTCCTACATTTAACATTAAAAGGTAATCCATCTTTGGTTAAACGTTATGATGCCAATATACAATACAATCCATAATATCTGGCTAGTGTCATGTAAACAACTATATGTAACATTGGGCCCTCCCTAGGTACAGGTTATGGTTCCTTGGTACCAGTATGTGCTCTGTAAGCGTATTGACATGATTACTAAAACGAGCCAAAACAACAATGGATGTAGACCAACTGGTCCTGAGGGTTGGAATGTGGGTCCTGGTATGTACACTGTGGCTCATCCTAGTACATGTTTATACATCTTATGGAGCACGTAAGAACAACACTGAATCAACAATCGATCCCTGACTTTGGGAGTTACAATGAGAATATGATTGGATGCTTGGAATAATTCAAGTTATATTTTAAAGTATCACCCATAAAAAGTCATACAAGTCAAAGACCTAGATTTACGAGCACCTGTATATGAGAGATTATAGCAAACTGCGCATGATGACTGCTTTATGAAAACATTTATAAAAACCACAGAACATCAACGACCTAGATATAGGTGATAGGTTCACTGCAGTGTAGATTCTTGAAAGTTAACCTGCGTTATCTGAATCAGCTAAATGGTCTCGTTGAAAGCGTTCATAATGTCCCTTGAGGCGCGAAATATATTTGCGCATCGGGGTTTACCTTTCTATGTTATAGTATTTTAAAATAATATCATGAATATAGAGGCATGTGTTATAAAGCGGGAGGTCAAACACCTTTCTGATATCCATACCATATATGGTTACATGTGTGATACAGCGTATGAGGCACGCCTTCATCATATTCGTTCGTAGGGGTGTGTTTTTAAGTGTCGATGTCTATATCTAGACAGGTACCTCTTGATAGAATAGATGGACATGATATAGTATAAGCGAACTCATATGTAATGAACAGATTCACAAAGGCTGCAGACAGGAAAACATTTCCCCTTGGATTTGAAGACAATCTTTACTTGCATCACTGAAAAGAGTGCGGCAAGAAGTCATGTAATCTATCGCTTGCGATCGTAATACAAGACCTCAAATGTACGATATTATGTCCGGGTTTGAAAAGTCATCGACTCTTTAAAAAGGTGGAACGTAACTCGGGTTCAACTACATGAACTATGTACGAGTAGAATGATATTATGCCTGTGGTATATTGAATACAATTTGTCGACAAAGAGGATTTCTTGAGCATTACCAGCATGCCTCGCTTCCATCATATGACATGTGGTTTCCAGTGTCTTGTGTCTACTGGTTCCCATTACCATTACATGGAAGGCTTATAACTTTTCTAATCGAGGGTCTTTAAGAAAATCATACTGCAAGTAGCACAACTGGCGTGATATCACTTCAGGCCTGTTGTTTTCTTAAAGACCCTATAATTTGTTCAATTACATCTATTCATAGTTTTCGAAAGAGGTTGCATAATATAGGGCTAAACTTGTGTCTTTCCCTATCATGTACATGTATAAGAAGGCAGATGTCAAGCTGATGATTACATTAGCACATCCCTCCTTAGGAATATCCCTGTTGGTAGGCCCTACTGCAGTAATGCTAAGTATCCCGGGCTCAGTATGCTGCACAAACAAATCTCAAATGGAAAATGTCAAAATATTTCTCTCAATTTCTACTAAATATAAATAGTATAACTTATCGCAATCAGAGACTATCCTAGTGATAAAACAAAAAGGTGACACAAGACTCCAAGGTTGACGTAAGGTTTGAAGATTATTTTGCCCCCAATCTCCAAGTTACTCTTCCGTGTAGTCACTAAAACTGGGCTTCACGAAACCTTTCAGGACAGTATCGTGTCAACATTACAAATACGTTGGGACTGAACGGATTCTTTCAAAACGTTGCTTTACATTTAAACCATCCAGTTGAATCTCCCTGAATATCAAATTGACGGTAATTAATATATGATACACCGAGGCTGGCGAAACATTCGACGTGTAACATAAGAAAGTCAACAAGTGATGCAAGGCAATTGAAAGAGGATCCTGAGGATTTTAATTACGTAGTTATATGGTAATACAATCCAGAATGTCATACATTTCAAGAAATTCACAACATCCTTAACCTATTTCGAAATGTTATTGCTCGATACTACGTGCATTAAATGTACCAAATGATTACTTCGAAATAAAAACAATTATTTTAAGACTCCTCTTAATACTTAAAAGTATTAAGAGGAGTCTTATGGAACCTTACAAAACAATACTACATTCTTGATACCTGAATAAAACAAGCAGAGTGCGTACATCTGCCATATCATATTCATGACACTTCTATGAATATACTCCAATATATTTTCAATTTCCGTACATAAGAATTCAATTATTATGTATTAAGTCTGTTTCAATCGTCTCGACACATGGTTTAATTTCTCGTCTTATACGACTCACATGGCTTATGTTTCCCAGTATTAGTAATCCAAAGCATGAGTTGCGTCTCTCATTAAAGTGGCTATTTTAAAGTATTCAAAACGCTTTCCACCAACCTCACGTAAATTGGTATTTACAATAAACAGATCCGTCGGTAAGGGTAAAAAGGATACGAGAGCTAGTCTTTCTCCTATTTGCGGGTCGATCTTGCCTTTCATAACGCATTTATTAAAACAATTGTGCAATTGATATTATTGATATGCGTGCAAATCATCTATATTATTTCCTTTTTAGTTATAGTAAGTAATGTTTTCATTCGGCAGGAGAAGTTCCAGGTCCCCAATACAATAGTCATTAATTAATGAATGAATGAGGTGCACGTACATGTCAATTTTTATCACCTGGTAAATCTACATTGTAGTGTTATACATACAATCAATGCTAACAGTTACGCGTTTATTTTATCACTTGTTTGTAAATTAATCTCATGTCAATCATACGAATATATAGAATAATAACGTTTCAACTGATGCTTGGTCCATTTCTTAAGGTAAAATACAGTCCTGCGATAATTGCATTAGCTTATTTATACAAGAGTGTCTGTTACGCGTACGTCTGGAAAAACAGCTGTATTTTTCATATAACTTGAGATTCTCAAATACGTGTGTATTTTCTTTCAATTTTCTCTCAAATTCCTATGGGCCCTGGAACATACATTGAATTGAAAAAAGAAGTGTTCAATATTTGAACTTAATTTCTCGACGAAAACAGAGAGCTCACATAACAATTTCAACTACTATAGTATATTAGTAAACATCACCTGAACAACGACATCCACATCTAATATCAACTGACTTTGTTTTTGCATGCGTGTACATTCCAAGGGTGTTTAAGGCAGCACAAACGCAAAGGCCATATTTTGGGCCCTTAACTTTTGAAACCGTGCTGAAACTGGAGGATGTAATATTTCTGCTGTTTTTCAATACCTACCATGGAATACTAGTAACCCTCTGGACATGTTGGTTGAATCTTTAATAGCAAGCAGTCGCTCTCAAAATAGTCGTGATTAATTGAATACCCTGCTCTCCACGCACTTGTGATATCTCTTGTTCGGATGAAAGATTGTCTCAACATTCAGGCACGGTCTGGGATTTATGTTTATACACAGGTAATACCTTAAACGTGGGATGAGCAGGAATACGTTACAATGCAATTAGTAACAAGATCTTCTTCCATTACACAGTGCGGTATTTAAATACACACTTGGGGTTTTAGGAGATGCGTTGTATTTAGGTTTCCAATTAAGATGAATTACAAAAACAAGACTCACAATCACTGACTAAAAGCTGTCCCAGGTTGGCGGTTGAAACATAATCAGGTACATCGTCTACCACGATTGGTATCCTATACTTTGGCCATGGCCCGATATGGAACGATATTATTGCCGGTATTGTTGTCCTTTAGCCACGTTAGAGCGCAGTTAATTGGGTATCTTCATATATTGGCATAAGAAAGTAATACGAAGCATGCGAATAATGTCAAATGTATCGGTTAAATGTCGTCATGGTTTTTTGAAATGGAGGTGAATGCACAAAAACTCTAATTTGTACATCAGCGTATCCTATAGGTGGACCTGTCTTAAATGGGTGCATGTATTCATCATTAGAATTATAAAACCAATTAAATTGAGACAAAATAGTGTATACATGTGATTAAAAAAAAACCACCTTTGATCAAACTTTCATATTTTTGCCAATACTTTTGCATTAGTATTATTTCCGGTGTCAAACAAAATGACGAAGTCTCACCAGCGGTGTGCGACTCAAATTGCCAATCGGAAGCTACATCATCCGGGAACCTTAACTTTTGTGTGATCATATCATGGTGGCGCTGTAGCGCTGTCTGTCGTCTGTTTATGTATAGACTTGCATCAAGTCTGCCAGACACAAACAACAACGGTATGGTGTATATTTCAATGGAAGTGAACTAACTGAGAGCTAAAAATGTATATGGTATTTGTTTTGCCGACACCTGCACAAATTTATTGTCAATGCCATTTGTAGATATAGCGTAGTTCACTGTCTTGACTAATAGAATAGTATATACTTCAATCACCACTAACGTAATACATTAAGCCAGTAACAGTTCAATTTATAATGTTGTGGTTGTCAGTGATTGATCAAATATTACAATGTACACACGGAGCGTGGTAAATAATCGTTGTCATGGCTATACATGGAGCTTGGTAAATTGTCATGGCTATAAACATATCCAATGGGATTTCACTACCGACTGGGAATTAAAACAAATGCATTAAGACCCTTCCATAAATTCATTATTTCCTTGTCGGACTTGGGAGATACTACTTGCGATTACCTTTCTATTCGGCATGTTCATAGTAATTATAAAGAAATGCAAAATAATTGTATTTCAATTGATTTCGATTCAAGTAACTGTTACAAATCATTATTTACTATTCTTACGTAAGAATGGTTACATTACTAATGTCAAATCCGTGTGTTACTGAAACATATTAAAAACATAATACTATGTTAGGCATCCTACCACGTTGTGATAAACCTTACAAAAACAAACATACAATACATTGAAATGATCGATAAACAATGTCACAACCACATTGCTTATCTAAATGAAAACAAATAAAAATATTGTTCGACACAATTATTATAAGAATTTATATAGCGCATTTCCAAAAAAGACCAATGCGCTGTACAATGTAAACATTATATAAAATAAATGCATTTAAAAAGTGTTAAAAACCACTAAAAGACCACTATATATATATACAATAATTGTGTAAAAAATAAATAAAAATAAGGCTGAATTATTCAACAGGGAACAGATGAGTTTTTAAAAGCTTTTTAAAACGTTTCACATTTGGGGCGGCACGCACGGAACTGGGTAGGTCATTCCACATTCTTTGTCCTAAAGCAGAAAATGATTTATCCCCAAATGATCTTTTAGTTTTGGGGATGGCAAGACGTGTAGGATCCTGAGATGACCTAAGCCCTTGACGGCCTGAGTTATAAACGTTTAGTAAAGCCTGTAAATATTAGTTGGTGACGAATCATTCATACAATTGTACACATGCACCAAGATCTTGAATTCAATCCTCTGCTGGATAGGCAACCAATGCAATTCTCGGAGCAATGGTTTCGCGCTAGTTCGTCTGCCGACATGGTAAACAAGACGCGCAGCGCGATTTTGCAGTCTCTGTAAACGCTTAGTCTCGGTCGCAGACAAACCGCCAAGCAATGAGTTGCCATAGTCCAACCGGGAAAGAATCAAAGATCTCACTGCATGTGCACAAGTGGATTTATCAATAAAACGACGGATTCTCCACAGGTTTCTCAAATGAAAATTAATAGTTCTACATAATGTGCTAACATGATTTTCATTGAAAAGCTACTGTCAAAAACGATGCCAAGGTTTTTAACAGTCTTTGATGGGGCAATCACAGGGCCACCGATATTCAGGTGAAGATCGAGTGTCGATACAGCATTTGCAAGCCTAGGTGAAACAATCACGAACAGTTATGTTTTAGAATCATTAAGCTTTAATTTGTTTGCACGCATCCATGATCGTATCTTAGCAATGCAATTGGTCATGTTAAGTTTAGCAGCAGCTGTATCTTCCTCTGATACAATACAATTACTTACGTTTCCGACACTAAATGCATTTTTGAAACAGGATAGCTATAATTCTTTTTTAAACCACAGACGTTTTGGTATCAGTTAACCCCTGGGGTCTACATGTCTATCTTACAGTGATTCTGATTGGTTTATTACAAGATTACTCATATGAATAGCCAATCCGCTTGTAAAAAGGTTTCACTCCCATCTTTATCAGTGATACAATTATTCTAACAATGTCTCTCATTGGTGCAATAAATGATGTATCCATCTTTCTGACCAATCGGCCGATAGTTCTCAGGGGGTTAACGTTATATTCCGCTTGGGTTGTTTTAAATGTTCTTTGCATCACCACCATCGTTTTCAATAAGATCGGCGACGCACGCCAACATGTGCAAGCTCTTTTTTTTCTTTCACACAAGCATCTCATTGCAAGCCTAGTATTAACTGCTTTTATTATCACAAATGACAACCAGACAGGCCACAACCGGGTATGTAGTCTAAGTAGCCAATAGCCATTCTCCAACATTAGCGGCAGGAAAATGTCAAAACGATGTGGCCGGTCAAATGTTAACCACATTCGAGGATTGATAGATAGTTATTCTGGTGTATTGTGATGTTCGCACTTGACTACCCATCGCCTTTAAGCACAGTTACAATGTCGTAAAGCAAATGGCAAGGGTAGGATGATGCTTTGTTATCTAATCTTACTTACAAGACTGGTGTTCACTCTGCTATCCATAGGAAAGATTGCTTCCTCTCCAATGAAAATATCATACATCAATATTTCCTGCCGCACCCAGCTCTAGCCACTGTGCATATTGGAGTCTCCTAGGAAAGTCTGCCGCCAGACGGTCCATTTGAAATGAACCATTGTCTCACAAAACTGAAAACATTGTGATTGTTACCAAGTTAGTTTCGAATATCGTAATACTGATAGCGATCCTGGTCGTTCCCGATGATGTAATTTACGTCATTTGTTGTTCAATCGAGTGCAATCAAGTCAAAGGCGACCTCACGCTACTTTCCAAAAGTTGGGACAGGTCGCACCAGGTCGCTACCCGATTCGCTGCAGTAGACTTCAAACCAACTCGGTGAGCTACTTACCGGTCATTCGATATTTCGGGTTGATATAAGTGATTGCGTTTCATAGTCCACTCGAACGACTTCAAATCGCCACAATCTGCCACTGGCTAGTATGTAAAGAGCATAAGCGAACACTGACTGAAATTTTAGCTGACGCCGCGTCTGAACGCGCCGAATTTTCCGTATGAATTTTAAGGCTAAGGATGTGGTCACGTGTTTTTTTTATTTCATAATGCAAACCTCATACGACGGACGGCCATTGTTGTACATTGAATAATGTAGATATCACTCTTTCGTCATCGTAAAAGTGTAGAGTAAAAAACCGTTTATACTCTGGAGCCCAGCCTACTGATTTCAGCGTAGACTGAGTCCACACGTCCTTCTGTCGTCATCGTAGAAGTGTAGACTAAAAACCTGGTGTTATCTTCATGTAAGAGAGGCAGAGTTAGTCTAGGGTAAAGACTTCATTGAGGGATTATACTGAATAAAGCTTAAAATCCAAGAATGAAGTTTTCACACTAGTCTATTTTCGTTATTCCCATACTTGGAGGTAGAACCAATAATTCTTATACTCTGGAGCCCGGCGTACTGATTTCAGCGTAGAGTGGGTCCCCGCGTCCTTCCTTCGTCATCGTAGAAGTGTAGACTAGAAACCTCTTATACGCTGGAGCCTAGCGTACTCAGCGCAGTTCAGTAGTTACACATTTAACACAGGAAAATGTTCATCTGACCTTAACACATAAACATTTATCACAACCATTATATAAACACAACATCAAAAGTAAGTCCCCCTCTCAAAATGTCGTAACATTGTCAGGTAAAACATTTTACCAATAAAACTTAGGTAGAAATAATTCTATGACTGTTTCCTAAGTGGTGTTTGAAAATGAAAGATGTCCATGATTTCATGGCTGAATGAGCTCAAATGAAAGACAAAAACTGCCCTTCTCAAAAGTCACAAAAGTTTATGAATTGCTTCTTACTAATGGAAAGACACCCGTGGTTAAGCGAATATTACTGTAATGTGTAATCAATTCATGATCATTCAGCCATGTAAATCCCATTCTTGGCTCAGATATTAGCACAGTGAGTTGTGACTTTTGAGAAGGGCAGTTTTGTCTTTCATTTGAGCTCATTCAGTTATTCAGTCATGGACATCTTTCATTTTCAAACACCACTTAAGGAAGACGTCAAAACTCGACCGCCCGTTGACCGCCGGTTACGGGAAGTTCCGCCCGGTTCTTTTAGGTCAAATGTTTTACTGGTATATGAATATTCGCGCATGCAACACTGAACAACCGCCGGTTGACTTAATACTGTAACCGGACCAATTTACACTATCAATCTGTTACTTTGCGGTCATAATAGCTCTCTCTATAATCGTTTTATAAAAAAAAACATTCATAGACTTTCTGTATTGATTTAAAAAAGTTAATTGAGCTATAAACAGATTGAAAAAGCCAACCCCAGCGAAAATCAATAGCTGTATATGTACTGGTTGTCAACTGAGCCCATTACTTCAAGATTTTATTGATCACGCGTGATCAACCGGTCGTGTTCACCAGAGTGTAACTATTTGACCTCATTATGTGTGTATATTATAACAGACGATACGTTTTGTGAGAACCGGGCAGAACCGGCCGTAACCGGCGGTTGCCTGGCGGTCGAGTTTTGACGTGATCCCTTAGGAAACAGTCATAGGATTATTTCTAACTAAGTGTTATTGGTAAATTGTGTTACCTTACGATGTTATGACGAGATTTTGAGAGGGGGACTTACTTTTGGTGTTGTGTTTATATACAGGGTGTAACATTAAAAGTTATACAATTGCAATTTTATTTTTAATCCAATATTAAAAGTTATACAATTGCAATTTTATTTTTAATCCGATATTAAAATCATGTAATGTCAAAATCATTTACACTTTGTGATATTAACTGATGTGTTGATTACCAGAATAATTGTATTTGTTCTTTTTTACTGCTTTTGTTTAAAAATGATGACCTATCTACTAAGTCGTCTAGAAATCGAGTTGGGGCCACTTTCAGCATAGAATACAATCTTGTTTGTTGAAATTAAATGGTTAGGGTAGCATGCAAGGATCATTAAGAGAACTACATAATTCTTTTTTATATATAGTTTTATTTTATTTCAATAAATAAATTCATATACCGTATTTAATTAATAAATAATAATATCTTGATAAATTTCTTTGGGTCCATAAATGAAATTACTCATTATTCCTCCTGACATGGTACCCATCCTGAAACCACCATAGACGAGATATACAGAGCCAATCTGGTACAACAGGTATCTTCCATGTGCTAACAACTCAGGTATCACCGTGTTGTTAAACAGATAAAGGTAGCGTTAAGCATTTATGTTCCCATCTATGAAGATATGTCCAATCAAGTCCCACTCTCTTAAATCAGAAGATTGAAAATGTCCGTCATTTAGGGACCGTTCATTATTTATGGTGGAGGGGCGGTCGGGTAAACTATAGGGGGGTCATGTAACTTTCATATGTTGAAATAGGGGGGGGGGTTATGTAACTTTTTATTCTTGAACAGGGGGGGGGGGTTGTGTAAATTTGTTTAAACTATAAAGATGGTGGTGATTGGAGTGATTTTAGAGGCTATTGGAGTGATTTTAGAGGCCATTTTTTTCTGCGCTTCGCGCATATTTTCTTAAAACCTATCGACTTCAAAAACTTTTACTATGAGACGACTTCTGGACAGCAAATCGACGATATGGTGGAAAAACATCTATATATTCATCAACGGTCGAGACGTTAGATCCCGGCAGGGTGTATAATGTTACAAAATCCAATTTCATGATTTAAAAATGTGATTTATTGCATGCTTTTCACCTCATCTCTGCTTTGCACCAATGCTAAAAAAAGTAGAACATTTCACTGGATTATACGTTTCTGCTCAGAATGTTCTAACTTATTCGGGTTATAAAGACTCACAAAATCACCCAAAATGTATAAATATGAAGAAGAAAAATCCAATTAGCTACGCTCGCCATTACTAATTTCACACAATAAAAAGAAGGGGCATCATAAAATTATTGGCCGTTCAGATAAGGCACAAACAAAATTTGCCAACGTATCCATGAACAAAATTCCAATAAAGACAGCCCCTTAAGTATGTAACAAGTTGATTTTTTCGGGGAGGGGAGGGGGGGGGGGGGGGGGGGTGTAAAAAGCTACTGGTTAGCAGGGGGTCATGTAATTTTCAGTTTCAGCTGTAGGGGGGGGGGGGGTAGGTAATTTTAACATACGAGTCTCGAATTTGTCCCAACCCCCCCCCCCCCCTCCACCATAAATAATGAACGGTCCTTTACAGATTGACTTAATTTTCTCAATCTATTAGATTGATTTTAGATTGAAAACATGATATATTGTGTTTGTAAAAGTGTCAATCTAGAAAATGATTGAATTCCACACATGCGCAGGTAGGTAGGTCATATTGGTTTCGTAACACTTTGGATTGTGTATTTATACACTTCAACAAATGATTCGATCTGCAACATAAACTAGTTCATAATTAAATGGCAAGTCAAAATCTTAATTTACACAAAAACTGTACACATGAACAATTATTTTTGGAAAATGCTAATAAAAAGCCCAAAGATATTGTTCTTCCAATTGCCAGTCATTTATTCGTGTCTAAATTCTGGATTGGAAAATTTCGATCTAAATAAGAATGAACCTATCAATCTAATAGATTGATATTTTCAATCTTTTTTAAATTGAAACTTTTCAATCCAAAAAAGATTGAATGTCAATTTTAAAAGTTTGTTCCCTCACGGCAATCTATGAAAGATTGAAAAGTCAATCTTTTAGATTGCATTTTCAATCTTTAGAATTAAGAGAGCATCACCAAAGATTCCTGCCCGGACAAGCAATTTCTGTCTGATTTTGGGCGGCCATAAGGGAAATCTAGAGGAGGCATTCCTGTGCGCATGGCTGATAAGACTGGTGTTCACTCTGCTATCCATAGGAAAGATTGCTTCGTCTCCAAAGAAAATATCATGCATCAATATATCCTACCGCACCCAGCTCTAGCCACTGTGCATATTGGAGTCTCCTAGGAAAGTCTGCTGCCAGACGATCCACTTGAAATGAACCATTGTCTCACAAGAGCATTTTTCATTTATTCATGGTTTGACTCTATTCATAATGTTCTCCCCAGTGATTTAGCCAAAGTGGCCCAGATGGTTTCAAGACTACTTTAGACAATTGATCATATCTCTGCTTCCTGACCACCCATTTTTCATAAAACAAAGCTTATTAAGAAGCTGAGAAAAAGCCCAACATTAAAAATTGACACAGATATAACTTTGGATTTATTTTTTCAAAATTGTATAACTTTGTTTGGCACACACTGTATACATTACAAGCGCACATTAGTGGCAATAGGTTGTTGATTAAGCACCACTTGCGTTTAAAACCTCCAAGCAATGAGCATGCTTTCTTTATTATATCAGAAGGCGGTAATTTGGAAAACAGCTGATATCCTTTGTTAAAGAATGTTCCATCCATCGGAACACCTTCGGGTTTCAATCGGGCGCGAAGTTACATGGTGAAAATATAACTATTTTAAAAGAGGCCATGCATTTATTTATAAGGTTTTAAGGTAGCACTCTACACCAGAAACAACGCATTGGATTTTGCTTACATTTTCAGAGCTTGTATACTTGTATGACCTGCTTGCATTAATTTAATCAGGAATAAGTACAAATATGTCTTTTCCGCTAATGAATACGGTGAGATATTACAAAGTCAAGCTCCGTACGTAGTATCATAAACTGGTTTACTGTTACAAAATGCACCTGTAACATTGATGGGAATCGCTTCTTGCTGCATTACCATACTTAAATTCATATATAATTCATTGGAACCGTATTTTGGTGAGGTTATCAACTACGTTATAGAAATCCATATGATTCGCCAAAATGAGTTCATTTAAATATAGTGTTTTAGTTCTGCTGACTTACAAATCAAACCCATCAACTAATAAGACGAATGAAAATTTGCTTCTGAATTGTGAACATAAACAGGTGCTTTTAAACCCTTAAAGCAAGATTAATCTTCTTTTGATTAAATGCTATAGCTTTCATTCAGCCTTTCAGTTATATCATTTCAGCAGTTTCAGCTCTCGGCCATCTAGGATATAGTTTATTGGGTCATAAGGCGGAACATAGGCATACTGTATTTCGCGTCAAGGAGTTTACTACACCGATAATGACACCTGAGAAAGAGAAGTGTGCGCGTGTTCACCTTCGGGTTTCGTATCTTAAACGGATATATATATATTTCAAATGGGGTTCTACTCTTATATTTATATGTATGGCTAGTATGAGTTTTCATAGCTACAACTTATATGTAGAACGAGCCTAGTTAATATGATCCATGTGATTTTGATATTTTAAATAGTCATCTTATTAACCATAAATTAAAACAAATACCTATCTGTAAAAGGATTTAAACGTAATCATATTAATTATCTCCTGCATGTTCACACAATACGGAAAATACCATATGGTTTGGCATGCCATATCACATGAGGCCGAATTAGTCAAGTGACCTCGAAAGATCGAAGAAAATAAATGGTATCGAAAGCACTTCAACTTTCAAGATCCAGCCTCCAACGCCGAATTCAAATCTATTCTGTATCTGAAAATCAACAGACTATGTACCGTCACCTCTCTCTAATAAATAAGCGCGACAAACACGGGGTCTAGCACTAATCAGGCTTGGAATTTGAAATCGATGTTTTGAAGTTTTGATGCATACTCCACAACTTTCGGCTGCTGAGCGCAAGCATTGACCATCGTATTCCAATGAGGATGCGTCATTTTGCTGTGGTGGAGCTACTACGCATGTGTCAGACTCGAGCGAGAGTGGAGTATGCTCAGATATGTCCCGGAGATATGTATGTGTCCGTTGATTGTTTGCTTTTCCCATGTTAAGGAGGAAACTACTAGTTTGTAGAAGTAATACATGGCGTGTTTAAATGTTCGCACAAGGTATATATTTTTAATGGATGATGAAGTAAACATTTGTGGAATGAAAATCCAGGGGTATAAAATTGTTTGAGGACGCCGTTTCGTTGAATTTTAATTAAGAATGTTCATAATTTAGGAATGAACCTATTCCCTTATTTGTGGTAAAAGGTCATCTAGGGTCAGTTTTCGTATGCTTCGAACGCGAATTACTGCTCCTATTGCACTTAACAAGTGTCGCCTTTAAATTCATCTCTCATTTCGACTGGTGGCTCAATCCGTCATATACACGGCTTGATAAGTGTTCCAAAAAAACATATCAAGAAGATAAATGAACTGTCATTTTGCCATATTCTGTTCATTGGTCGCAAGACGAATGGAAGGGAAAAGGTGTACTTTAGCTCCCAGATACTAGACTGTACTAGTATCGACCAATTCTAGAACACCCAGTATCGTTCGATACTGGTACATTATTTTTGTCCAGTATCGCTCGATACTGGCACGTTTAAAATGTTCCAGTATTGCCCGATACTGGATCAAAATAATGTACCAGTATCGACCGATACTGGAACATGTAAATTGTTCCAGTATCGAGCGATACTGGCAAAATTCATGTACCAGTATCGACCGATACTGGTATACCAGTATCTGGGACCTAAAGTACACTTTTTCCAATGGAAGTCATGATAGCAATACGATTATATTTTATGGCATGGCTTATGGTTGTAATTGAATAGCTTGCGACCAGTAGTGACAACCATTATGGGGCAAAGGCTAGCCCAGCATGCTTTGAAAAAAACTGCATCACTCACGTTATAAATTCACAATGCAGATTGCCTAACAGTTAGTCAACCACCTATGACATATTCAATTCCCCTTTCATAAACATTAATGCAGATGTACATATTGGTTTTCTTCCATACTATTTGTTCATGAAACTGTAAACCACCCGTTTCAAGCCTTTTTTTTTATTGCAATGTAGATCAGAACTGAAATGCTCTGGTAATTTGAAGAAAATGAAGCATGATGGTATATTGGTCAAGAAATGTATGGGTGGACGCGTGCATGGTATCGTCTCTGAATACAAATTGCGCCAACGCCATGGTCGATTTGTTTAACGTGTTCAAACTAAAACAGCTATTGTATCAATCATGCGCATAACACGACAAGTCATGCGTTAAAAAAGGTTGCGAAGACGTGGCCGGAAAAGGTACTCCCCTTGAGACGTTTGGTACGTATCCGTTCAAGATGCTCACGGACTGATTATCCGCTCCGTCCAGGAGCGATAAATGCACATTTCGTAGATCGTAGAAGGGGATTTCCCCGATTGCTGCTGTTGTTACATACTCCATCCTGTATCGTGATCATGGTGGTTGGATTTACTTAATTAATTGGATGAGGAGTGATTGTACTGTTACTGGTCATGCTGTGTGGAGTAATTGTACTGTTACGGGTCATGATGATTAAATCCACATTCTCATTTCCCATTTTTGTTTCTCCCGGTTTTTTCCTACAGTTTTCTAATTTCGTGTCTTATCTGTATCCCATATACAAATAACAAAGCATCGTTTAGAAAAGAAGATATATACATTCAATATATGTATACGTAAAGCAGTAATTAGGAATGAACGATTTGGCATATTTTAGATTCAATTTGATCGTAACTACCTCAGCAGAGACGACTAAGCCAATGATTGATCGATTGTTACGAATGAATTATCACAATCACTGTGATCCTGTGTTTTCATAACTAACATGCAATTGCAAGTATTCACAGTGGTAGGTGTATCCCTAAATTTTCAAGTAAAACGTGTGTTCCAGACTTTGAATTGAAAAGTAAAACTGTTGACAAGATGACTGATAAACCTAGGAGCTTCGATTGACAGAATCATCTCGAATAATCTATAACCCTCACTTAAAGGATACGCTAAATTCGCACTATTTCCATACGTGATGAATAGTAAAGAGTAAAACATTCGATGAAAATAGTTCAAATGGAAATAGAAGATGAAGACTTACGATAATGTCATCCTGGGGCGGTCTCATCATCAAACTGGATTATACGTAATGCGGATTTACAATCCTCTTTTGACATGTTGAAATGTATAAGCATTTTGCATGATAGCTTGATGGATATGATCGACAGGTCAAATACAGTGTAAGAATAAAAAATATGTACATATTATAGTCTGATTGAGGAATTTAAGTTGAGTCATTCCTGGGGCGTTCTTATTCAACTAGATCAGAGATATAAAGATCTGCAATCCTCTTAAGTAATGGCAAAGATTGTGACATGATTGCTAGACGATACTGATAGACAAAATAGTCTTGTCAGTCTTAAAATCTGCTTAATTCGTTATAGGCTTTTAGAATTCTATATGAAACAGTATGATTAAAGTATCACAACCACAGAAGTAACTTTGCCGCCATTGCCGTCGTCTACGGCTTCTAGAATAGGCAAGCTTCACCTGCCTCGGTTGAATACATTTTGACAATAATTGGCGCATGAATTAGTGTATGAACACGCTTTTTTATCTTCATCCATGTCTTTTTGAAAGACGCTACAGTTCCATTTCGGTATATGTCGTGCTAGCGCTTTCCGAGTGTTCACTTTTTCAAATGATATCAGGAAAAACGCGGCGACACGGGTTGGTAGGGAAACTCTGCTTTCTCTCTTTTTACTTGATTACTGTACAATATGATTATTGGTCGTTTTTGATTCTATAGTAGGAGTAATTTATTGGAACGTATGGAAGTGGGCCTATCTTAAGACTATTTTGTAATGGATGACCATAATATACAGTTTTACATATCTCGGATATAGAAGCAATAATAATAATAATAATAATAATAATAATAATAATAATAATAATAATAATAAAACTATACTTATTGAGCGCATAACAGAATAAAACCCCTTTGCGCTATAACAAACAAAACAGTAACAGTAGTAACAAAAGACAAAACAAAAAGAAATAAGCATTAACATTAAATAGGTAAGTAATTAGCAATGATTTGAACTTCTCAAGGGTTTTAGGCTGATTTAAAATGATATGGTAAATTGTTCCAAAATTGAATGATCAGTATGTCTGGCACGTGACATACATTTGATAACTGGAATCTCCTGATTTATAGTTCAAACTTTTACACCTCACTGTATAGAACACTGTCATGTACATTTAGTTTTTTAAACGGTATTTTGGTTATAATGAGCATGACACATGATGTTCACATTTATTTTCAGCTCCAACATTAGGTTTTTTGACGGAAACGTTTGTTAAGATTTTGAAATTGCGTATAAATACAGGCAAAACCCTCTTCAAATGGTTTTGAACAGAAAGTTTCTTTGAGGTTCTTTAAAGAAGGCAGCCAGGAGTAAGACAACTATGAAATCTAAAGGGGCTTTTGACTTGCAATTGCTAAACATTACGAAAAGTGCCGTTTTATGGTTAGCAAACCGGTTAAAAAAGACATAATTTAGCTTGTGTCGTGTGTGATGTTGGGGTCAAAGGTTAAATTAAATCATCGAACTGGATGATGCAAGGAGTTCTGGTACCTTATGCTGCTCTCAACTCGACGGATAGTTACTTTTTATGCAGATAATTGGGGGTAAAAGGCGAAAATTCAATCATTGCGCAAATTGACGGGTGTGCGTTACCTTGGTTACGTACACCCGTCGTTTTAGAGCGCCCTCAATTGAAACGGGGCCCCGTTCTACAGCTGACTGTTAATCATTATTCAACTCTAAAGTGCGCTACCAAATCAAAAGGATAATTTCCTTAGTCAGCCTGTGACTTAGGCAGATTTATTTTATTGCCTTAGTCAAACCATGTGACTTCGGTAATTTTTTGTAACTTCCAACATGGCCAGCCGTAGGGCAGAACGCTTCAGTAAAACCATCACAACAAATGAAGTTATTGAATTGATAGAAGAATCTGCTAAGTTATGAAAAATGACTTAGGCAATTATTTTATTAAGCTGACGAAACTAATTATTTGTTTTTGAAATTTCTCAAAAGTAGTAAATATGACGTAGGCAATTATTTTATTGAGCTGACGACATCTAACAAAACGATGGTGTTATCAAAATACATCGGTAGTATCAGGCCCGCAATTTAGTATCCCGGACAGGTAGGCGAAAGAAGAACAAGAGGTGTTATCAAAAGACGTCGGTAGTGTCAGGCCCGCAATTTAGTATCCCGTACAGGTAGGCGAAAGAAGAACAAGTGGTGTTATCAAAAGACATCGGTAGTATCAGGCCCGCAATTTAGTATCCCGTACAGGTAGGCGAAAGAAGAACAAGAGGTGTTATCAAAAGACATCGGTAGTATCAGGCCCGCAATTTAGTATCCCGTACAGGTAGGCGAAAGAAGAACAAGAGGTGTTATCAAAAGACATCGGTAGTATCAGGCCCGCAATTTAGTATCCCGTACAGGTAGGCGAAAGAAGAACAAGAGGTGTTATCAAAAGACATCGGTAGTGTCAGGCCCGCAATTTAGTATCTAGTGGCAGGTGTGGCAGATATGTAACACAACTGTGGGCTACCGGTTCTTTTTCTATGATAGAATATTAGCAATGAATTTAGCCACTTTGTGTCATGAATTAGGCAACTTGAACCTATTTTGATGACACTACGTATTTTTGCTTTCATTAAATGTCATTGAGAAAACAGGTTACGACAGTTGACATACAGTACTGATGATATTTGAGATAGATATAGAGATAAATTGGCGCCCAATGTTCGTCAGTCTTGTACATTGTGTATAGATACGTCCATATAAGCTTCAAACGGTATGGTAACATATTTTGTCAGGCTCATACATTCTAGTTATATATATATATATCTCTAGTAGCATATTTGAATTTTTCACATGGTATTTGATGTTGGAAAACAAAGACTTATATGTCGTAAATAATCCCCTTATAGTTCTTTCATTGTATTCCATTTTGCATTGAAATGCATGCTGAATTTGTCAATCTTTAAAAAAATCAAAAAATCCCTAGAAGTACACGTACTTTGAACTAACTGAACAATGTCATCCCAAAAGGTTTCAAATTCTAATTTAGATATTTTTCATTCCATGAACGATTTCTCGATAAGATAATTACCTCTGAAATATTGCTCTTATATAACTGCAATGTCTCATGAAACAAATATCTTAAGAGGATAACTTGAACCCCTTGGAGTACGCTACATCTATCATCTATTTGCTAGCTATTACATATAAATAGCATTTTGATGAATAGTATTTGCGTCTGAACTGCCAATATCCATCGATGCCAAACCTATTACAATTCAAAATTAACTCAAGACGTGGATACTAAGATACGGGGCAAAATGCTTTGTTGAATAATTAACACACAAAAGTATAGGAGTGAGTTTTCCTCCATTTTTTGCTAACATAAAAATACAATGGTTGTTCAGCTTCATTTCACTTCCTCCATCTTGCCCTTCCAAACATGTGATATCGTGATTTTAACTTGATTATACGAGTATATAGATTATAGACCATGTCATCTCACTGTTGATCAACAATGTTAGGTGCCCAGTTTTAATCCATGCATTGGGCAACATGCATTGACTGTTGCATTGACTGATGCTGTCGTGTACAGATGACTGGTTTGGTTTAATGTATGTTTTATAATGGACACCCCTTCGAACTGGCAGGCAATGTGCGCGCATACCGACAGTCATGATTTTGTATGCTTGCATGCTGTGACGCTGCACGTGATATCGTCTATAGAAACAATAACTCGTTGTGTATAAGGCCAAAAACAAAAGTTGTGTTGCCCTCAAGTGCTAAAAATTTAAAATCGGGTCGGTCGGTCGGAAATCTTTTATTTTTTCTTGGCTGAAAAAATAAATGGTTTATTCGTCACCCAGCGGAAGATGGACTCCCGTCAGTTGATGCCGCAGCCGTGTAAACATTGACGGCAGTGCGTCACTAAATAGTGCGCCCTCAAGCCGACCGCGCTCCCGTTCCGGAGCAGACTGTTAACGCAGAAATTCAATCTATCAAACTAAAAGAGAACACTCTGTCTGATTAAACTGACGATGTTTCACTACACACTGGTTGCTCCAATTACGATCTTACTTCAGAAACTTGATACATGTATGGGAAAACCATAGGCACCGCACGCTCATAAAGGACCTCGCAAATTTTAGATGGGAAAAACAAATTACAAAAAGCGAGATACGTTTCACATTCGGAGAGAGTATCCAGCAGCGATACTTTCCATACGAAGTCTAAAGCGATATGTGCGGTGGGCATTTCTTATTCCTTTAGTAATCACAACTTGATCTACAATTGAATGCTATTTCCCCGATAGCATTTGTCTGTTTACCATTAGCTACATGTGTACCCACTGATTCTCTATCTACCTTGCACATCGGTAGTATTACTAGACTCTCCATTGTATTAGCATGACATAAATTGCCCGCTTAGGAGCGCTATTAATTCAGTCTGGTAAACCTATTGTTATCAATTACTACGAGAGGATTGCCTGGTTGTATATTTAAATTGCGGGGCGTGTACGAGCGGTACTACTTGCTAACTGCATGGGTGAGTTTCCATTATGTTTCAAATTACATCCACGCTCATGCGTTTAAACTACTCAATGGGCGTTGCAATACAGCCGGTTGGTTGCACACGAGAATTATGTCATATAGCAACCAGGTTTGATTGAAGGCGAATATTTAAATTTGGTGCCGGTTTTTAGGGCGCTCCTAAGCGGGCCTTGTAGCGTAATGCCCATATCGGCAAAATTTCATACCGGAAAGTTTGAAAGAATGCCAAGATTTGCAAATCAGACTAAATGTGGTCACATGTTTTTGTGATCAAAAATGATATTTACAAACTAAATTGTGCTAATTCTTTCGGTGACATTGTGGATCTGTACTTCCATCGAAAGCAATTGACATGTTAGCATTTGAGAATATATATTATGTGTATAGCACGTTCATTTGAACTACTTATCACAATAGCTAAGGAAATAAAGACAGATTAGTACACAATTCTTCAGGAATCCCCGATGGGTTTTTTCATTGCAAAATAATTCTCGTTGAAATGTATGCTAAATATGTATATTTTAACAGTGCGAAGCATATAGAAACTCTATCAGTATGTTAAAACACGCATACTATCATTTTGCTTGATATATACATTATGAAATAACTGAACATTTTTATCCCAAATGGTTTCGTATTTTAATTTAAAGTAATTCTCAATTTGACACAGATATTCTCTAATGGCTTTTGAAATGTTGTTCTGTACATTTTTTATCCATTTTCATGCAATAAAGTATGGCTCAGGAGATATTTTTGGTCACGAACTATACACTGCTTTACCTTTGCAAAGAGGATCACGTCATCTCCAGGGAAACGCTAGTGCTGTAGTGCACACATGCATTTGCTATCAGTTTGAACTATTCCATATAAATAGCATCATTTAATGAATATTATTACCCTCTGAGCTGCCAATATCCATCGATCTTAAACTTATTCTAATTTCAAATGACGCAAGCCATAGAAAATTCGATACAGTGCATAATACAATGGTGAATAATTCAGTCAAAGATGTCAAGAGTTCCTACTTTGAACAACCCAACCACCCATTTCATTACCCTTATTATTTGTGTCAAACATGTGAGTTTAGAGGCACTCCTGGCTGAAGATGATTATTTGATATCAGATTCACTTGGATTCATAGGGGACGTAAATCCAGAACATTTGGAACAGAGTGCTCAATACTAAAATAAGTAGAGCAATATATATTATATAAAATCAACTTGATTACAATTCCATGATTATACTACAGCACTGTTTCATACAGCCAGCATTGGCTGCACTCATCAGGTATAATCTAGGGGCTTATATATCAATCAGTCACTTGTTCGCATAAGAGACATTTTAATAAGCATGATATATGTTGGGTTTTGTTTCTAATTTGCATCTGCATACTGTGTCATAAGTCGTTTGATAGAAACATTTGTTTAGATTTAATGTTATAAATAGGTCTAACAGGTCTAAGTCATCATGGTGATGCTCTCACATATTGGGTGTACACAAGGTGGGAAAGAAATGTTGTACGGAAAATGGTTATAGTAGCTCTACATAAAAGAATATCTACCACAACAAGAGCACGTATACATGTACATATTCAAGGACTGTATTTTTTTCTGAAATTCAATCTATTCAACAAAAATCAGATACTTTCATAGAAATAAATATGAATAAAGCTAATTTGTAGGTGCTTTTAAGTATGACTTATGGCCAACCTTTTTCGTTGTTGTGATTAATAACTTATTATTTTGACATAATCGTTTTCTTAATTAAGTTTTACAAAGTCCCAAAGCCACTTGGTAATCGAGAAAAAAAGGTTTGGCGTATAAAAATAATAATATCTAGACTTGTTTTAACACAGTGAAGTACACACTATATAATACGTCACTATATTATAACACCGGCGAATTGTGTACACAAGGTCATATTGTAGAAACTGGATATGAAAGACCATTGGTATCGTATCGGGCACAACAAATTACAGAAAACAAGATATTGTTTTCATTCGTTGCAAATCAAATAAAACAATTTTACATCACTGTAGCTGATAAACTTGGATGATGTGCGATGAGGTTGTATACTACTTCCATAGTAGTTATCGAACCTTGATAAAACTTGCAATATAAGTGCTCACTATCCCCCGCCCGTTTGCCTGTGTGCCATGCTATATACAAGTAGATTGATTATCTACCTTTCACTTCGGCACTGTTACCAGACCTGCAATTCGTAAGCCCATTGGAGATGCCACGATTACAAATTCATATTTCTTATTATTGGGTTTATTGCAAATTTAACTGCGTTTGGTCGCAGATCTTCCTAATTTTAATCACAAGTTACAAACGATATCGTGATGTTTTTGGATAAGGGCATCGTGTAGAAGTCCCAAGTACGCAAATAAGAAGTATGAGATTTATTATATTATTAACTGCGATTAGATGTGTGGTAGAGCATAACATTGTATTCAACGAGAACATTTGCAAACTTGGGACTTTATAACACAATTTATAGCCATATTTCTGGCAACACTGCAATCTATACATCTATTCAAAGCCATGAGGAAAAGTAGGTTATGAATTGACATGTTGGCATTTGAGAATATATAGATATAGATATAGAGATAAATTGCTTCTTAGTGCTCATCAGTCAAATATTATGTGTTATGACACATTCATTTAAGCTACTTATCACAATTGTCACCGTATCATATTCTTTTCAACTATCATTCTTACTTTGCATTTCATTATTCGCTCTGATTATTATCTAGGGGTAGATTTGGATTTTCTAATGGTTTGTATTTCGGAACAATTTGGTACACATTTTGGAAGAAACCGCTTTAGGTTACTTTCATTGTAAAAAACCATTCACTTAACACGAACACTGTATAATATCAGTCTTTACACTTTCACAACGAAATGAACTCTTATTATACTATTTGCTTGAAGTAACAGAACAATTTCATTCCAAAAAAATATAATTCTAAATTTAGTATATCTCATTTTCGGATGAGTTGTGCTTTTATTTTTTTTGTTCTGTTCGTACTTTTCCATTCATTATTCATACATTGAAGTAGGTCTTAAGAGATGTGTCTGATTACGAAAGTATTGCACTGGTTAACCTGCACTTAAAGGGATAAATTTAATTCCCTCGAATGTGCCAACTCAGTCTGTATTCCACATGCTATCATTTAGAGCTATTTCATATAAATAGCATCATTTAATGAATAGTAATGGCCTCTCAGCTGCCAATATCCATCGATCTAAAACCTATTACAATTTCAAATGACGTGAGGCATACTCCAGTACGAGCATAATACATTGATGAATAATTCAATCGTGAATGTATCGTAGTTACTCTCTCCACGCTGATGTCAAATATTGGCAACTTTATTCGAAAGAGTATAAGACTAAATTCAAACGAGCACAAACGGGTCTATTCTTTGCTGCACGATGTATGATAAGACCCTAGAAACTTAAAATAGATGGTTGACCCTTTAATAACCAAAACGACTTGAATTCAAGTCGCCGCTTGGAAATAAAAGGCCGGATAAGCTCTTGGAATATGACCTTGATTATTTTAAGACATGCGTTCGATATTCATGTATGCGTCCTATAGTCTGTCAGTATCACAGGTATCTAGGTTTTACAGAGTGTTACTATTAACAGTATGATCAAATTTCGATGATATCAGTCATCTGTTATGTACCACTCACACCATTAATCACCCTCGAGGAAATCAATCAAACGGGGATATGTTCGTAATTGTTTTTTCCCACCATATTATTGTCTTCATGTTGAACGTTTGATTAAGACAGTACAGATGTACGTAAGATGTTGAACAAAGCTGACAAGTCGTACTTACGACGTGTTCCCTTTTTATTATTCCGTGCACATTAATACTTCAATTTTACTGTTTGCTTGAGTGCCATTCACAACGTTTGGTTTGGATATTGTACATGTTTATTTTTATATTTATTTAATTGTTTGTCCGATTTAATGTCATACTTATACCTATTTAGAGAAGAAAATAAGTATAATACATATGTGATAGAGAAATGTGTAAGTGGTCAGGAATGGCCCACCAGGGTGACCAGCAACCGTTGCTCGGACAAGCTCCTCCTCATGACAATGTTACAGTATGATCACGTAGTTTATTTCATAGACTGGTCAGGAGGGGTATGAATACATCATATAGTTTGCTATTCATTTAACAACGATATTCAAACTGTAACACATATTTAACGTGTGCAAAAATGAATGTATAATATGCTGTAAAGAGCAGTGATGATTGTAAATATTACTCTTACTTGGAGAAAACTCGATGTTAACTTCGTCTTTGATCACTTGTGTACACCCATAACAAAGACACCACCGCATTCCTGTCACGCGCGCACGCCCATGGTATAAAGTGCATTATCAACATCAATTAAGGTGAACACTCGTGGTCCAGAGGTCAATGCCCAGTAGCTATGAAGGCAAATATGACTTGATTTATTGATATCCAGAGCAACGTATGACCTACATTGAGGTTGTCAAGCCATAGTGAGTAATTGACTTCGAAAACGTAGAATGGGTTCATTGTCCGCTTGAATGTCATGGAAATAGAAATTCCGTTATAGTAGAACGGATGTTTTATTTCCTTATGACCCATATGTCATCGTCAAATGAGAGGATTTTCTTCATCGGTCATTACTTTGGTTCCACACACCCCCACCTATATCCGCAACCACAACCACACGTCCTAAACCTCCGCAATGCATGGAGCATCAATAGACTATAACTGCTGCACGTTTTATCAACCTCATGCTAAGTCGATAGATAATGGACTCTGGAAGAATTGATCAACAATTAACGACAGATTGTTATCGTAATACATTTAATTGAACTTCGAATAAGGGGTCATCAATAAAGGTGAAGATAGGAAAACCATTAGTACTCTAATTATCATAACGCTTCTAAAATGGTATAATTTGCTCCAGTTAGTGTTATCACCAATCTACAATGTAGTTCTATGGGAAATGAAATATTCAACGCAATGTAGGTCACACATTGTCCTGGATGTCATCAAACCAAGAAGTAAATTATACAAGTGATGAAGAAATTCGTTTTTTATTTTAAATTTGACTTTTCATTTATCGGGAATTCCATTATTATCATTATTAAGTATACATCAATGATGAAGAAATTCGACTTTTGAAATTTGACTTCACATCTGACGGGAATTGACTTCTATTTTCATTATCATCATTATTATCATTATTATTATTATTATTATTATTATTATTAACATTCTTCTCAACATTACTGTTACCCTTGTACGAGGAAATCACATTCCATACATGTGCAAACAGTTCGTATATGTCATCCTACCGTTTGTCATCTCTGTCGTACCGGGACGGGGGAAATGTACGTTATACGCATTGTAATAGGATATGAAAGTTGTCGATTTCATGCATTTTGTTTGAAAGTTTGAAAATATTTCCAAAACCAAGCTTTATTTTGGGAAAAATTGCCTCCTAGACAAAATTGTTTTTTGAAAATGAAAATTTTGGGGTAAAACAATTTTTTAAACAAAAATCGCTTTTTGGTTCATTTCTCAAAATTTAGTTCATTTGGTATCACATTGATATCACCAGATTCCTTATCAAATTTCCTTTCTAAAAATGTATACTTTTATGTACTTTTATTCAACATTCTCAAACTTAGAAGCAAAAGTTGATCATCAAAATAATAGGGTTGACACTTCCCTTAAGGGGGAGGGGGAGGGGGGGGGGGGTTACAAAACATTGACTATCTCGCTTATAAAGTGACTGGATTGTTCAACATTTTTCTTCAGGTTCATGATATTTGTGATCATAGAAATACACACTTTATATAGGGTAACCCTGAAAGTTCCGAGAAATTAGCCCCGGTATTGGACAGCTGGTGTATCGCTCTCATTTATCATCACAAATTGAGCAGTGTTGACAGTGCAAATAAAATCAAAATCACCCCAAAACCTACCAAATAGACCGAAAAGATCTGTTTTTGCACTGAATATGAATAGATAGTAGCCCGAAAATCAGGATTAGATTCCATCTTTAATCATTTGGGGGCAATAAGCACCTTTCCTGATTACTTATGATTATGTTTGGGCCACCAGATTTAAAAAAAAGAGAGCAAGCACGATTGTCATCGGCTAAGAACATTTAGCGGTTTGCAATCTTCAAGTGTTTCTCATATGTCAGATTGTAGGCTACGAGTAGAGCACAGAGGCCTCTGGTCAATGATCTTTACATGGTAGAGGCTACTCAGAAGATGATGAAATGGATATTTCGAATGTACATCTCCCTAATTCGGTCAATGCTCTAGCAACGCAGACTAGAGATTTGTAACATATATTTCGACAGCACTTTACTGGGATGACGTTGCTTTTAAACAGTGAGAGAATACTGGATTCAAATTGATCGAGTAAGTGCGCAAAGCACGTTTTGGCCTGTATATAAAGGTTTTACCTTCATATTTTCCCATTGGTGCATGACGATGCAAATACCCTACTAACACAGGTTATGATCTGCTAAATATGTCAACCGTTGCACGTAAACGACTGAACAAAGCGCATAACCTGCTACCCCCATTGTCCCGCAGGGCCAGAACTCAAATGCACACGCGTATTGTTCCATTGAATGCCGTGTCAGGGAATGACTTTAAATTATAACGACCGGTACAGGATAGATAGTAAACCGAAAGTAGTTGCCAACGTGGGTTTTTGTTTTGAATTACATAACATTTTAGGAGAGGACAGCAGTAACTCTTTACACTCAAAATGATCTTAAAGGAGAAGCGTATTTATACCCGAAAGTATATTAGTCTTTAGTATACCATTGCAAAAATAGCATTCATTGTCTTCACTGTAATGCCGATATATGGAAAGTGTACATTATACTTGATGCACGTTATACATTATACACATAGATTGTGCCATTTTTCTTCATGCAGTGAGTACCTCATTGCGCGTGTCCTCCGATTCATCATGTGAAAACTGTCATATTAAATCTCATCGTTGTGACACCTATACAAGGGAAAAGGGTATTCTTAAATTAAAGTGCCTTACAAAATACGCACGAAGTTCATGTAATGTATATGATATGATCTACTTGGTGCCAGGATAATATCGTGATATTCAAAGCTTGATTTCTATCATAATAAATAGTATTTAACCCAGTGGGGATGATTGCTTTCGGATGTTTTAAAATATTGTTTCTCTTTTTTCTTCTTCTCGTTTCTCCTTGCAGTAACGATATTTGGACTGTGCCTTTTTCTCATTATATTTGAAGCCTATGGTCTGCGGCTAAGGAGGGCCATAGCGGCCCACTACTACCCGGACAGAGAGAAACAACGTATACTCTGGCTGTATCAGCAGCTTCTGAGGAAAAGAACCAAACTATTCAAGACGATTTTTAAACGGCTTAAGCAGAGTGTCCGTCTGAAAAATGACCCTATGATGGAGAAGGTGAGCCTGCGAAGTAATCTAGCTGCTGGGTAAGTGTTATCATTCAGGCTGCACTGCGAAACTAATACGCATGGCTCATACGTATAAGTCACTTACACGTTTTAACACTTTCCTCGTGGCTATTAGTTTTACCATTATACAAAACACATTTTTCAGAAATCGTTCCCAATTTTCAATGTCTATCTCAAGGATTACTGATTCAATGATAGGTATGTTTGTACTTATTTATATGCAGATTCTGTCAGGGTGTTTCCAAATATGGTGAAGTAATTCACTAATCTTATCATTTTTGAAACATGTTGTGACATTTTGGAACTGTCGTCTGGAGGGGTCAAACTCGCTAGTCATAAGGGTCGCTAGTCATGAACGCTAACCCTAACCCTAACCCGAATCCTACCCAAAACTCTAACCCTAGCCCTAACCATACCCTACCATAACCATAACCCTTAACCTAACCCTAAACCTACCCTAACTCTACCCTAAACCTAACCTTAACCCTAAGATACTTTTATGACTAGCGCACTCGTGGTATAGGAAAATACACGTTATGACTAGCGACCCTTATGACTAGCGGGTAGACCCCGTGTGGAGACGCCTGCCGCGTGTAAAGGGCTAGGGTTGCGTGTGCGTATGGTGATTCCATATATTCCTGTGGCGACTATAGTTTAAGTCTTACGTACAAGTCACTTATACGTATGAGCCAGATGTACTAGTTTGGCAGTACTTTCATACTAGTGTTTTAATTTTTCATGACAAGAAATGCATCACCACAATCAATATCTTAAATTAAGTTGTATCGAGGATAGATTAGGTTTCTTTTTGACAAACTCACTCACCGCTAACAGCAACATTATTACCACCAGAAATGAATAATAGCAAAATGTTGATAAAATACGTAAATTGCATCACTATTTGAAGGTCATATGAATCGAATCGTAGATATGTATATAATCCATTTTAACTAGAAGTGCAAACGTAATGTCATTGCAGCCTTGGTTCAAGGCTTCTGGGCCCTGGGATACTTTTTTTTTTCTCTCTCTCTGTTTTCATTTATTTTATTTTTTCTGTGAGCTTGATTGATTTTTATTCAGTGTGGTGTCCTGTCCTCCTACATGTTGTTGTGGTCAGATTCAAGTGGTCTTGGTTTGCACAGTTTTAAAAGTAATTTGAGTAAGTTGCTGATCCCCTGTATATCTATGACACTCCTCTCAACAGTAACAGGTACCCGGTCTACTAAATGCTCCTACAAATCTTACTAATTGCCCAAGGCGGCAAAAACTCGGAAGGTGTGCACAGTGGGAGGCAAGCAATAGAGATTGGAGCATTTAGTAGACCGGGAACCTGTTACTGTTGAGAGTAGTGTCATAGATATACAGAGGATCAGCAACTTACTTAAAACTGGGCCAACCAAGACCACTTGAATCTGACCAAAACAGAGGTAGGGGGACAGGACACACTGAATAAAAATCAATCAAGCTCACAGAAAAAAATAAAATAAATGAAAACAGAGAGAGAGAGAGAGAAAAAAGAGTATCACAGGGCCCAGAAGCCTCGAACCGTGGATAATATCATTGCACATTCCAGTGAAATTTGCTACCAATTCACTAATACCGGAATTCATCTTCGAACCATGAATATAGCCAGTGCAAACGAGGTATGCGGCCATCGATAAAGCTGCGCACCATTCAATACGCTATGACGTCATAGTCAGATGGAATGACGTCATAGTCAGGTGGAATGGACGTGAAGTATAGGAGTTTTGGCTTTCAGTCAGTTTATATTGCACTGCACGCACATACGTAACATACAGTCATTAAAAAAAGGAACTATACAGGTAATAAATGGGCTTCTAACTCTAAATTATGATATATATCCTACCTAAAAATATCAAATAATAAAGTTGTGAAAAATTCATCTTCTTTAATAATCATGAGATATTGCACGCTAGAATCGGGTGATTATTAAAGAAATGACACTCCCCAATGTAAGGTGAAGTCCGATTTTCATGTTCACATTTTTATTTTCTACACGCGGACCCATCTACGAGTACCTTATCGATTACCGGTAGTGCATTTGGAGGATGCATGCGTAGGTTGGACAGTCGGCCGAATTGTTCCGATGGATCAATACACCACACACACGCGCGCACACCCCTGTCATACTCTCCCCCGTGATGAAATGAAATGTAAAATGTGAAAATGACATTGTGACTTTACCTTACATTTCAGATTGTCACTTCTTCAATATTCAACCGATCCTAGCGTGCAATATCTCATATTAAAGAAGATAATTTTCTCAACAACTTTATGATTTAATATTTTTAGGATAGGATATGTATTGTTTAGAGTTAAAAGTCCATTTATTACCTGTATAGTTACCTTTTTGATGACTGTTCTTAATTACATTAATTATAGTTGGTTAAAGTAATTAAGTCGATTTACTCCAACTTCCGCATGCACTCACGTGTCAAAGAGATCCATGATATACTCTTGTCTTCTAAATAAAAACAGTTTAATGAGGTCTTTTATAAACTCTCCCAGAATAAAAATGTGAACAAAAACTAGGTCACTCATGTTGACGCCGACTGATACGAACCTCGATTGCGATACTCTTACACTGTAGCGCAAGCCATTATTGGTTGAATTAAAGGGGTTGAGTATACGTGTCATGTTAGAGAGAGATTGAAAGCCGGGTAACATGTACGGCGTCGTGTCACATTACCCCATATAATATACATATACGTGTAAGAATAAATGGAAAACGTTTCTTCCATTCATTAACGTGAGCGTGCGGTGCTCTGTTGTTCATTTCGACTATGGAACATAGCTGAAGTATTAGGTTAGCAGAATATATGATAGGATTAGTGCACGGAACCTTTATAGCAAGATGCATCTCTTTCAGACATGGCAAATATATTTACTCGTCTATTGACAGGGATGGATAGTGTGACCCGCATTCGTATGAATTTGCACTTTCTGCAGAGCGCAAGAGTCTGAAAAGTCAAAAAGAGTCATGTACATTTCGAACTATGTAGGACAAGAAATATACAGATGCCGCGGTCTATTTGGTAAAATTAAATATGTTTTCATCGATCTTACAGCATACAAGTTTAAGATGTTGATAAGAAAAATTCAAATGTTTTCGTTAAAGATCCCAACGATTATCATTTATTTGAATAGCCCACAGTTTAGTTTCGTTGTTGTTAATTGTTATACCAAGTTCATTCAATAAGGTCTACTTCGGCCCTTATAACTTTACTAATACAAAAGAGACAGTCGTATGAAATTTCCTATGGTATAGTCAGATGACCTTTATCTTATAAATCCCTTGACGTTTGATTGCAAAAAGCCCAAAAGATGCATCTTTATACCTCTATTGATATAATGTTTTATTCAATTATGTTTATATCGTTACCGCATTCAGTGTTGACATGACATTCCACTATTATCCAAGTCTATATCCCCAAAATGAGCCAATTTTCAATCACTGTTCTAGAAATTCATTAAGGATGCGCCAAGAATCATCTGAGATCATTTAAAAAGTTTCACCTACAAATCTATACAGACATTCCAGGAAAACTATGGTAATATATACCGTGATACCCAGGGCTTGAAAAAGAAAACAGTTTAATGGAGCTTGTATTGAGTGAGCTGCTTTCAAACCTAGTATTGTGTTGCCGGGTTCTGAATGTCAGTTGTATTGATTGTGTACTTATATGTAGATTCAGACGGGTGCGTCGGTCGATTGAACTTTGATTTAAAAGCCTATTCTTCAAAGGGGAGTCGTGTTTCTGTATAACGAGGGGAAACAAAACAGACAAGGAGTAAATACTAGTATGTGTGCATACACAGTCCCTGGTTTGTCCTGGACTGTTGCCACATACATTTTCCCTCTAATGTTTGTATATTACTATTAGCTTTTCATGTTGTTTTTGTGATGTTTATACAATTCAACGATAACTGATCTAAATATATGACGTGTCAACTGTCAGCAGTCAGATGAATGAACATACACCATTTAAACTGGAAAAGGAAAAAAAGAATACGTTTTCAATTACCCGAAACCAGACCAAGAACCTTTTGACAAACATCCGCCAGGTCAATACTTATTTTCGAATCTGCAATGTTAAAAGAAAGTGTCTCTGAAGAGTAGTGAAGTTTCTTGCAAAGCCAGCTCGACACATCCTTTCAGCAAAGTACTTGTGTAAACTGCTACAGTCGTACGACTGTCTTTCGGACGGTCATATGACAGCAGATCATCGTGAATGGCGATTATTCGTAAGCCTGCGTCTTTTCATGGTTTACTTGTGTCTAGATATTCGATGGATTTTCTGCTTTGACCCCTGAAGCGTTCAACTGAACATCTTTTTTTATTCAAGTGTGTGTTTACGCATGCAAGGGAACAGTTCCTTTTATTGTGCTCGATACGTTTTGGGCTCGATAAGTTGAGGCTCGATAAAATAGACATTGGTGCGCGGTATCGCGCTCGATAGACAATACCAGTAGTTACTAATACCTGGGGGTATATTAAGCAATCACACCAGGATAATACTGTTGATTTACATACGTTTTATTTAGACAAGGGGTATTATGCTGCTCGATAAATAATCTCTTTCTGCACGTAAAGGGGCTCGATATTGTTTCAAATCAGGCTCGATAAAACACACATCGGGTCCCGATACATTCTCGATAATTGTATCGAATTGTAACTGCTCCCTAACTAGAAGTAACTGGAACTATATTTGGCAACACCTTTGAAAATAGAAGGCGGTATTGAATCATATTGTTTAAGCAACCAATATGTAATATAGGTATAGTAGAGTAACTAGCAATAATAATTTGAATTACGGAGTGCGTGATTTGCGCGCAAGTGTCTTCAAAATGACGTCATTTTTCGCCAATTTTTGCACGCTTCAACATTTTTTCATTTTTTCTTTCCCTTACCTTGTAGACGAAAATGATGTTTTATTCTGATTTCAGATATGTTGTTTTGCTAAAGCTCCCGAAAAGTGGTGTAAGTTTCGTTAAGAATTTCATTCAAAAGTGTATATCATCAATGCAAATCATATATGTTACCTACTTTGTTTATGACTTAAACCAAATGAAGTAGGTATTTAGAAATATGCACACACTTTTGTATTCCGCACTTACAAAATAAATAATTTTCACACATTTTTGCGCGCTTTAATTTTTTTCTTGTAGACGAATATAATGTTTGATTCTAATTTCAGATATGTTGTTTTGCTAAAGCTCCCGAAAAGTGTTTTCTTTAAGAATTCCATTTGAATATGTTAACTAATTTGTTTATCTAAATTAAAACCAAATGTATTAAATAGGTATGACAACCCATACATTTTGTAACGAATGGTTAATATGATCTGAGTAATGTATAAATTGTAACACCAGATAATCTTTCACGTGACCATTTATTGAAGGGATTACATCGACCATTTCTTAGAAGAAAAAACAAAAGATGTTGAGCTATTTACAACTGAAGCTTACCTATAACTTAATTTGACTAAAAATGGCACTATAGAGCCCTTTTTCAACTGAGGTCTTCATTTTAAATTAACTCCTTAGCTTATTCGACTATTTGAAATAAAATGATAATAGTGGTATTGAGCGTCCGATATGTAGGCCAGATTGTATGACCTATTTAAATTACCAGTTCTACTATATAGCATAGCAAAGCGACAAACCAACTTCAATTTGATTTTCTGTCGAACTTCCCTACATATATGACTCTGTATTGAGGAATATTCTCAGGAGTGCTTTGAGTGTATGCCACTTTATATTATGTTTGCTTAAGAAAACTCCATTGAGTACCCTTGCAAGGTGCTTCAGAATGGTCAAAGAGAACCTCACTAGTACCTTCGCCAGACAGGATTGTTTGTGAAATAATGATTCTCAAGTGCTCTCTAAAGTTAACTTTGAATTACCCGAGGATGATTATGTATAGAAAATATTAATACATATAGATAGTTGAGGAGATTCCGTGATAAAGTCAAGTGTTTGTGCATTTGGCTCGAGGGAAATATGTCGTCTCTTGTTTCGTTTGCGCATTTGGTAAATTAAGGCATAGTTGTTATCCAATATTGAATAGCATCTAAACTGAACTTCGGATAGGGAGCCCACAGTGTTGTGATGCGAATACTTTATTCAAGGGACAAAGGAATGTTGTATCAGTCAGAAACATTGTATATTGCCAAATCACAGTAACTCTTTGAATTAGCCGCTTCATTGCTAGTCTAGTAGGAGACACAGTCCCCTGGAGCCATAGTCTGCCCTGTACAGTAAAGCATAGATGGCACTCATCTCTACACGCAACAATAGTGTCACGCTTCATTCCATGTGTGTCTATCGAGGCAAGACTATGGTTCCAGGGGGAACATGGCTCCTTTTTTGAAGAACCCTCTAATCACAGAATCTATAGTTTGATCAGTTCCAAATTAGCGAAGCTTCCTCACAGCAGCGAATGAATACAGAAGGACCAAAACCACGTCCGTATGGCCATACTCTCGCGCGTACTCTTGAATTACCTTTGCACACGGAGAGATAAAAACTGAATATTTTCCCCAAATTTGGAACTGATTCCACTATAGTGATAGACATTATAATGAAAATGTCCATCTGTTTGCATCTTCATTTTGATCAAGAGGATTAGAAAGAGGTTGGATAATATTATATGCATTGCCTTAACTTCATGGCAATAAATATAAATGCTAGTTTCGCGTGAGCAGAATTGTATGATGATGAATTGTTCGTGTTTTTATGAATGTTCAACCGAATGACGATATTGCGGCATTTCACCATTCTTCTTTATTTAAGCGCTTGACTCAATGCGACCTTGCGTACTTGTGCAGATAATTTCAAAATATTAATTCGAGCTCATTATTTAAACCTATAAACTATGCTTTAAAGATTTCATTCCACGAGATAAGTAAGAATACACCAACTTATTATATGTTTCGCTTGATATCTATACTAGCGTCATTCAGCGCGTTATTTCATACATATATACTGAAAAGCGATAATACAACCGTGATATCAGCTACATTCATGCTCTATACCATACTTTGAAATATATAAGGATCACTTCTCTTACTTACGAATCAGTAGCTGTACCCCTATCAAATACGCTAGTTACAAGGTGTGACGAGACTTCGAGACTTAATTGGAAATGTTCCTATCACAACGGGCATTACTATAGTTCATCGCTCATTTTCTTAGCAATATCTTGCTTCAATCGGACCAATCCGACTGCTGCCAGAGGTGGTGTCCCCAAATCGACTCATCACAATACTCGCTGCTCGTACTCGCAAGTATTATAAAATATAGGCCTGGAATGTATTCCATGCATTGCCCCGCGGTAATTTAATTGTAAATTGGGTCAACCGTTAGAGGGCCAAGTCCAATTACTCGACGGATTGGTGATGCTCTCGAATTCAGTGTTTAATGTATAATTTGTTCTTTGAATAACAAATATTGAGTAATACGCTAAGAGCTTCATTTCCAATACCATTTTCACCATATTCACAACAAATGGCACTTTAAGATAATGCAAATAAAGTTTATGATGTCGATACTAACTTTGGCTTATGTAACTTGCAAGAAACACTAACTTTGATTCCCAAAATGGTGCTAATAAAATAAAAAGGTAATGGCGTTCTACTGTGGGATAGTGTTCAGTGTTTGTAATCATATTATTTCAAGCTCACTTTGTGCTTGCGTGAATTGGGAAAAGTAATCGTGCTACATGATTCGAAAGATGTGAAAGAAACTGGTAATATATCTTGTGGTTGACATTATTTGATAAATGCCAACAGTTACACTCGTGCAAGGCATCTAATCACAAATTTAAGAAAACAGTGAGAAAAGAGATTGAAAATCGTTGTTTCAACAATGAAACTACTATGTTATACGCCTCCTCCTCCTTCTCCTCCATACGTTTATTCAAAGAGATTTCGTGACTCCCTATATAAGGTAGATCAACATGATCGTAACACAAGAGTACAAACGGTTGACAAAGGGTTAACATTTAATACAGACGGTGCCCCATTTCATCGACGCCGCTAAACAGTAACACAACTCCATTCTCAAGAATATGCTCCCTAAAGCCGAAATCGACTGCTTCCTCATGAGCATAACCCACCGATATACTAAAAGGACAAGAATTTAAAGCAAGTTCGAATCTCAACTATACTGCATACACAGCATTTGATTTGACATCACTTAGGGCATAGCCGACACTCGAGAGATACACAAGTGAAAGGAGCCTGCATATATAGAGCATTCGCCCACGTGACAATCGATTATGTGCACTTCAAGAAAGAGTATAATGCGTTGAATTGAATGAATATATTATTCGTTTTTCGAATGATAAATGTTGGCGGTATTGATTGCCTTGATCGGAAGTTGTTTTTTATCCATATAGATACAAGAAACGACTATATATATATGCCAAGCATCGTGCTGTGCAATATTTATAAGGACAAAGTGTACTTTAGTTCCCAGATACTGGTATACCAGTATCGTTCAATACTGGAACATAAAATCGGGCGATACTGGAACGTTTTTATATTTCAGTATCGAGCGATAGGCACTGGTACACATGCTGCCAGTGAGTTTTGTCCCAGTATTGAACGATACTGGTACATAATTATGTTCCATTATCGCCAGATACTTGAACATTTTATATGCGCCAATATCGGCCAATACTGGAACACGGACTTGTATCGAAAGATACTGGGAGTTCCAGTATCTGACGATAATAGTACAGTCAGAATCTGGGACCTAAAATACAGTTTCCTTTTTCCCAATAAATTCCTCCTTACAGATAGCGTTTACCTGCTGATTCCATATCGCTTTAGCGCTCTTTTTACCCAACTTTGTAATAATCTTCGTCTATCAGTTGTGTTACTCCAGTAAAAACCGAGAATGATCATTAATTTCACGACGATTTCTAAATTAATCCAACAATATACCGTACTCTAGAGCATATTCCAAGTGTAATTTATAGAACACAAATTTAATTAACGTTACCGAGATTGCTGACGTCGTCCCCTTGAAATAACAGTTTCTACTTACCTAATGCCGTGTAGATTTTTCGTACTAGAAAGGATTTTCCAAAGCCCTAAAGCGTACCTGGGATCCATACCATCGCGTTCAGAAAGATTGCTACAAATCCGATAGTAAAATAGTTTTTTTATCCAGGAAAAGCAAAAATACGTCAGTTTGTCGCTCGCACTGATAGCTCGAAGCTATGTCACTGGTCACTCTCTTGTTGGTTTTTATTATTATGTTATGTTGCAATTATCAGACATTAACACATATACCTGCCATATCTTCACAAGTCAGACTTTCTACATTTGCTAGTAAGTAACATAAAGGGACAATAGCAGCTATCATTTACTTTTAAACGATAATACAGGCTGTCCCAAAATGATTAGTACCCATCGATGCCCAAAGTTCAATCATTTTTTTCATCATCAAAATCAATAAGATTAGATCCGTTGTTTTACTATCATATTTGCTATACTGAACCCTTTTATTAGAATTTTAGATCATGAATATCGAAATTATTTTAATGAAGTTACACTCCATTGTGTAAAACTTGGTGATTTCACCTTTTTGGCAAAGTGCAAAAAAAAAAGTGTTTTTAAACAGCTTGTTTGAAAGAAACTAATACATTCTCTTAATCTCTTGTCTGCTAATATCTTTGGTTCCTTTCTATTTTAAACTGCTGTTGTATCATATTGTTGTTCAAACCATTAATACTTCTTCATTTTGATTCCATTTGAAGAGTACAAATGGATCGTCACGCATGAGCGACCCAAGCTTTCTTTCTATAATGAGCTAGTTTTGAGGCTAAACTTGAGGGACATTTAAACAGGTAAAGACGTGGTCATGGGTAATTAGCAGTGGCTTAGACTTCTTTTTCATATTGGGGAAGCAATTCCCTACAAACTTGCTAAAAATGATATAGTCCCTTAGTGTATAATCTCACGAAATCCATTCTCCAATTTGAAAATGAAATCTAAGCTACTTATAGTGATTCACCAAATACCACTTAATTTAGAAGTCCCTAACACTTGTCATATAAAACAATGCATGGGGTCACTCAAGTGTGACAAACTTATTTTATCCATTAAAATTGAATTATGGAGAAGTATCATTTTAATAATCATGAAAATGATTTGAACACCCATAACTAATAACAGTTACAACAGAAAGACACACAAGATTATATCGAGTAGACAAGAGATTATGAGAATACACAAGTATTTTCAAACCAGCTGTAATACTAATAGCACACACATTTTTTAGCACTTTGTCAAAAAGGTGAATTCACCATGTTTTACATAATGGAGTGTATCTTGAGTTTGATAAATCCGATATTCATGATCTAAAATTCTAATAAAATAGTACGGTATGACAAAGATGATGTTAAAACAACGGACCTAATCCTATCGATTTTGATGATGACAAAAATTATTGAACTTTGAGCATCGATGGGTACTAATCATTTTGGGACAGCCTGTACAGTTTCATTTTACAAACTGCCAATTGCCGACTAGCAATGTTCCATCGGTGCTGGTGCATATGGATGCAAATAGGAATTGGGTACCAATCATAAAAGTATCATAAACAGTGAGAAATCAGATAGAAAATAATTGTGTAAGTAATGAATCGTATCGTATACACTTCGTCCTCTAGAATATGGATCAAAGAGCAACATGATTGATTGCCTATGATTGAATTACTCTTTGATCATTTGATAAGGTAGATCAACATGATGGTAACACCATAGTGAGGTTGACATTAAATGCAGACATATATACGGTGCCCCATTTCATTGACGCCGCTAACCAGTAACACAACTCCACTCTCAAGAAAAGGCTTTTAAAACAAAAACAAAATCGACAGTTCTATCCGTCTCTAGCTCATTTAAGAGCATAAAAGCCTATTCTTCAAAGGGGAGTCGTGTTTCTGTATAACGAGGGGAAACAAAACAGACAAGGAGTAAATACTAGTATGTGTGCATACACAGTCCCTGGTTTGTCCTGGACTGTTGCCACATACATTTTCCCTCTAATGTTTGTATATTACTATTAGCTTTTCATGTTGTTTTTGTGATGTTTATACAATTCAACGATAACTGATCTAAATATATGACGTGTCAACTGTCAGCAGTCAGATGAATGAACATACACCATTTAAACTGGAAAAGGAAAAAAAGAATACGTTTTCAATTACCCGAAACCAGACCAAGAACCTTTTGACAAACATCCGCCAGGTCAATACTTATTTTCGAATCTGCAATGTTAAAAGAAAGTGTCTCTGAAGAGTAGTGAAGTTTCTTGCAAAGCCAGCTCGACACATCCTTTCAGCAAAGTACTTGTGTAAACTGCTACAGTCGTACGACTGTCTTTCGGACGGTCATATGACAGCAGATCATCGTGAATGGCGATTATTCGTAAGCCTGCGTCTTTTCATGGTTTACTTGTGTCTAGATATTCGATGGATTTTCTGCTTTGACCCCTGAAGCGTTCAACTGAACATCTTTTTTTATTCAAGTGTGTGTTTACGCATGCAAGGGAACAGTTCCTTTTATTGTGCTCGATACGTTTTGGGCTCGATAAGTTGAGGCTCGATAAAATAGACATTGGTGCGCGGTATCGCGCTCGATAGACAATACCAGTAGTTACTAATACCTGGGGGTATATTAAGCAATCACACCAGGATAATACTGTTGATTTACATACGTTTTATTTAGACAAGGGGTATTATGCTGCTCGATAAATAATCTCTTTCTGCACGTAAAGGGGCTCGATATTGTTTCAAATCAGGCTCGATAAAACACACATCGGGTCCCGATACATTCTCGATAATTGTATCGAATTGTAACTGCTCCCTAACTAGAAGTAACTGGAACTATATTTGGCAACACCTTTGAAAATAGAAGGCGGTATTGAATCATATTGTTTAAGCAACCAATATGTAATATAGGTATAGTAGAGTAACTAGCAATAATAATTTGAATTACGGAGTGCGTGATTTGCGCGCAAGTGTCTTCAAAATGACGTCATTTTTCGCCAATTTTTGCACGCTTCAACATTTTTTCATTTTTTCTTTCCCTTACCTTGTAGACGAAAATGATGTTTTATTCTGATTTCAGATATGTTGTTTTGCTAAAGCTCCCGAAAAGTGGTGTAAGTTTCGTTAAGAATTTCATTCAAAAGTGTATATCATCAATGCAAATCATATATGTTACCTACTTTGTTTATGACTTAAACCAAATGAAGTAGGTATTTAGAAATATGCACACACTTTTGTATTCCGCACTTACAAAATAAATAATTTTCACACATTTTTGCGCGCTTTAATTTTTTTCTTGTAGACGAATATAATGTTTGATTCTAATTTCAGATATGTTGTTTTGCTAAAGCTCCCGAAAAGTGTTTTCTTTAAGAATTCCATTTGAATATGTTAACTAATTTGTTTATCTAAATTAAAACCAAATGTATTAAATAGGTATGACAACCCATACATTTTGTAACGAATGGTTAATATGATCTGAGTAATGTATAAATTGTAACACCAGATAATCTTTCACGTGACCATTTATTGAAGGGATTACATCGACCATTTCTTAGAAGAAAAAACAAAAGATGTTGAGCTATTTACAACTGAAGCTTACCTATAACTTAATTTGACTAAAAATGGCACTATAGAGCCCTTTTTCAACTGAGGTCTTCATTTTAAATTAACTCCTTAGCTTATTCGACTATTTGAAATAAAATGATAATAGTGGTATTGAGCGTCCGATATGTAGGCCAGATTGTATGACCTATTTAAATTACCAGTTCTACTATATAGCATAGCAAAGCGACAAACCAACTTCAATTTGATTTTCTGTCGAACTTCCCTACATATATGACTCTGTATTGAGGAATATTCTCAGGAGTGCTTTGAGTGTATGCCACTTTATATTATGTTTGCTTAAGAAAACTCCATTGAGTACCCTTGCAAGGTGCTTCAGAATGGTCAAAGAGAACCTCACTAGTACCTTCGCCAGACAGGATTGTTTGTGAAATAATGATTCTCAAGTGCTCTCTAAAGTTAACTTTGAAATACCCGAGGATGATTATGTATAGAAAATATTAATACATATAGATAGTTGAGGAGATTCCGTGATAAAGTCAAGTGTTTGTGCATTTGGCTCGAGGGAAATATGTCGTCTCTTGTTTCGTTTGCGCATTTGGTAAATTAAGGCATAGTTGTTATCCAATATTGAATAGCATCTAAACTGAACTTCGGATAGGGAGCCCACAGTGTTGTGATGCGAATACTTTATTCAAGGGACAAAGGAATGTTGTATCAGTCAGAAACATTGTATATTGCCAAATCACAGTAACTCTTTGAATTAGCCGCTTCATTGCTAGTCTAGTAGGAGACACAGTCCCCTGGAGCCATAGTCTGCCCTGTACAGTAAAGCATAGATGGCACTCATCTCTACACGCAACAATAGTGTCACGCTTCATTCCATGTGTGTCTATCGAGGCAAGACTATGGTTCCAGGGGGAACATGGCTCCTTTTTTGAAGAACCCTCTAATCACAGAATCTATAGTTTGATCAGTTCCAAATTAGCGAAGCTTCCTCACAGCAGCGAATGAATACAGAAGGACCAAAACCACGTCCGTATGGCCATACTCTCGCGCGTACTCTTGAATTACCTTTGCACACGGAGAGATAAAAACTGAATATTTTCCCCAAATTTGGAACTGATTCCACTATAGTGATAGACATTATAATGAAAATGTCCATCTGTTTGCATCTTCATTTTGATCAAGAGGATTAGAAAGAGGTTGGATAATATTATATGCATTGCCTTAACTTCATGGCAATAAATATAAATGCTAGTTTCGCGTGAGCAGAATTGTATGATGATGAATTGTTCGTGTTTTTATGAATGTTCAACCGAATGACGATATTGCGGCATTTCACCATTCTTCTTTATTTAAGCGCTTGACTCAATGCGACCTTGCGTACTTGTGCAGATAATTTCAAAATATTAATTCGAGCTCATTATTTAAACCTATAAACTATGCTTTAAAGATTTCATTCCACGAGATAAGTAAGAATACACCAACTTATTATATGTTTCGCTTGATATCTATACTAGCGTCATTCAGCGCGTTATTTCATACATATATACTGAAAAGCGATAATACAACCGTGATATCAGCTACATTCATGCTCTATACCATACTTTGAAATATATAAGGATCACTTCTCTTACTTACGAATCAGTAGCTGTACCCCTATCAAATACGCTAGTTACAAGGTGTGACGAGACTTCGAGACTTAATTGGAAATGTTCCTATCACAACGGGCATTACTATAGTTCATCGCTCATTTTCTTAGCAATATCTTGCTTCAATCGGACCAATCCGACTGCTGCCAGAGGTGGTGTCCCCAAATCGACTCATCACAATACTCGCTGCTCGTACTCGCAAGTATTATAAAATATAGGCCTGGAATGTATTCCATGCATTGCCCCGCGGTAATTTAATTGTAAATTGGGTCAACCGTTAGAGGGCCAAGTCCAATTACTCGACGGATTGGTGATGCTCTCGAATTCAGTGTTTAATGTATAATTTGTTCTTTGAATAACAAATATTGAGTAATACGCTAAGAGCTTCATTTCCAATACCATTTTCACCATATTCACAACAAATGGCACTTTAAGATAATGCAAATAAAGTTTATGATGTCGATACTAACTTTGGCTTATGTAACTTGCAAGAAACACTAACTTTGATTCCCAAAATGGTGCTAATAAAATAAAAAGGTAATGGCGTTCTACTGTGGGATAGTGTTCAGTGTTTGTAATCATATTATTTCAAGCTCACTTTGTGCTTGCGTGAATTGGGAAAAGTAATCGTGCTACATGATTCGAAAGATGTGAAAGAAACTGGTAATATATCTTGTGGTTGACATTATTTGATAAATGCCAACAGTTACACTCGTGCAAGGCATCTAATCACAAATTTAAGAAAACAGTGAGAAAAGAGATTGAAAATCGTTGTTTCAACAATGAAACTACTATGTTATACGCCTCCTCCTCCTTCTCCTCCATACGTTTATTCAAAGAGATTTCGTGACTCCCTATATAAGGTAGATCAACATGATCGTAACACAAGAGTACAAACGGTTGACAAAGGGTTAACATTTAATACAGACGGTGCCCCATTTCATCGACGCCGCTAAACAGTAACACAACTCCATTCTCAAGAATATGCTCCCTAAAGCCGAAATCGACTGCTTCCTCATGAGCATAACCCACCGATATACTAAAAGGACAAGAATTTAAAGCAAGTTCGAATCTCAACTATACTGCATACACAGCATTTGATTTGACATCACTTAGGGCATAGCCGACACTCGAGAGATACACAAGTGAAAGGAGCCTGCATATATAGAGCATTCGCCCACGTGACAATCGATTATGTGCACTTCAAGAAAGAGTATAATGCGTTGAATTGAATGAATATATTATTCGTTTTTCGAATGATAAATGTTGGCGGTATTGATTGCCTTGATCGGAAGTTGTTTTTTATCCATATAGATACAAGAAACGACTATATATATATGCCAAGCATCGTGCTGTGCAATATTTATAAGGACAAAGTGTACTTTAGTTCCCAGATACTGGTATACCAGTATCGTTCAATACTGGAACATAAAATCGGGCGATACTGGAACGTTTTTATATTTCAGTATCGAGCGATAGGCACTGGTACACATGCTGCCAGTGAGTTTTGTCCCAGTATTGAACGATACTGGTACATAATTATGTTCCATTATCGCCAGATACTTGAACATTTTATATGCGCCAATATCGGCCAATACTGGAACACGGACTTGTATCGAAAGATACTGGGAGTTCCAGTATCTGACGATAATAGTACAGTCAGAATCTGGGACCTAAAATACAGTTTCCTTTTTCCCAATAAATTCCTCCTTACAGATAGCGTTTACCTGCTGATTCCATATCGCTTTAGCGCTCTTTTTACCCAACTTTGTAATAATCTTCGTCTATCAGTTGTGTTACTCCAGTAAAAACCGAGAATGATCATTAATTTCACGACGATTTCTAAATTAATCCAACAATATACCGTACTCTAGAGCATATTCCAAGTGTAATTTATAGAACACAAATTTAATTAACGTTACCGAGATTGCTGACGTCGTCCCCTTGAAATAACAGTTTCTACTTACCTAATGCCGTGTAGATTTTTCGTACTAGAAAGGATTTTCCAAAGCCCTAAAGCGTACCTGGGATCCATACCATCGCGTTCAGAAAGATTGCTACAAATCCGATAGTAAAATAGTTTTTTTATCCAGGAAAAGCAAAAATACGTCAGTTTGTCGCTCGCACTGATAGCTCGAAGCTATGTCACTGGTCACTCTCTTGTTGGTTTTTATTATTATGTTATGTTGCAATTATCAGACATTAACACATATACCTGCCATATCTTCACAAGTCAGACTTTCTACATTTGCTAGTAAGTAACATAAAGGGACAATAGCAGCTATCATTTACTTTTAAACGATAATACAGGCTGTCCCAAAATGATTAGTACCCATCGATGCCCAAAGTTCAATCATTTTTTTCATCATCAAAATCAATAAGATTAGATCCGTTGTTTTACTATCATATTTGCTATACTGAACCCTTTTATTAGAATTTTAGATCATGAATATCGAAATTATTTTAATGAAGTTACACTCCATTGTGTAAAACTTGGTGATTTCACCTTTTTGGCAAAGTGCAAAAAAAAAAGTGTTTTTAAACAGCTTGTTTGAAAGAAACTAATACATTCTCTTAATCTCTTGTCTGCTAATATCTTTGGTTCCTTTCTATTTTAAACTGCTGTTGTATCATATTGTTGTTCAAACCATTAATACTTCTTCATTTTGATTCCATTTGAAGAGTACAAATGGATCGTCACGCATGAGCGACCCAAGCTTTCTTTCTATAATGAGCTAGTTTTGAGGCTAAACTTGAGGGACATTTAAACAGGTAAAGACGTGGTCATGGGTAATTAGCAGTGGCTTAGACTTCTTTTTCATATTGGGGAAGCAATTCCCTACAAACTTGCTAACAATGATATAGTCCCTTAGTGTATAATCTCACGAAATCCATTCTCCAATTTGAAAATGAAATCTAAGCTACTTATAGTGATTCACCAAATACCACTTAATTTAGAAGTCCCTAACACTTGTCATATAAAACAATGCATGGGGTCACTCAAGTGTGACAAACTTATTTTATCCATTAAAATTGAATTATGGAGAAGTATCATTTTAATAATCATGAAAATGATTTGAACACCCATAACTAATAACAGTTACAACAGAAAGACACACAAGATTATATCGAGTAGACAAGAGATTATGAGAATACACAAGTATTTTCAAACCAGCTGTAATACTAATAGCACACACATTTTTTAGCACTTTGTCAAAAAGGTGAATTCACCATGTTTTACATAATGGAGTGTATCTTGAGTTTGATAAATCCGATATTCATGATCTAAAATTCTAATAAAATAGTACGGTATGACAAAGATGATGTTAAAACAACGGACCTAATCCTATCGATTTTGATGATGACAAAAATTATTGAACTTTGAGCATCGATGGGTACTAATCATTTTGGGACAGCCTGTACAGTTTCATTTTACAAACTGCCAATTGCCGACTAGCAATGTTCCATCGGTGCTGGTGCATATGGATGCAAATAGGAATTGGGTACCAATCATAAAAGTATCATAAACAGTGAGAAATCAGATAGAAAATAATTGTGTAAGTAATGAATCGTATCGTATACACTTCGTCCTCTAGAATATGGATCAAAGAGCAACATGATTGATTGCCTATGATTGAATTACTCTTTGATCATTTGATAAGGTAGATCAACATGATGGTAACACCATAGTGAGGTTGACATTAAATGCAGACATATATACGGTGCCCCATTTCATTGACGCCGCTAACCAGTAACACAACTCCACTCTCAAGAAAAGGCTTTTAAAACAAAAACAAAATCGACAGTTCTATCCGTCTCTAGCTCATTTAAGAGCATAACCCATCGCTATACTAAAAGGACAGGAATTCAATACAACTTCAAATCTCAAACTATACTGCGCACACAGCACTTGATTTGACATCACTTAACAGTCCCTGCCTGTAACAGCGTACCATGTGGGGATTCATGGGTCCTCAGATCTGCTTTGAACAAAAAACAGTGGTATATTATCATATCATTATACACCTAGAACATATTAATAATAATAATAATAATAATACTAATAATAATAATAATAATAATAATAATGATAATAATAATCAGTATTTAAATAGCGCCTTTTCCAAAGGATCAGAGCGCTGTAATATTGCTGCTGGTGAATCATACTAAACAATGCAACGTCCAGGCAGCATCTAAATCCCGCCAAGTTGCGACATAAACACACATGAACAACATCCACCATTTTTCAATGCAGCTCCCCAATTACCATTGGGTCAAGGAAGATTTTGGTAACCGAAACTATAATCACCGATTTCGAAAGCAGGAGGAGAAAAGTCCCTGACCAGGTGCTTTGAGGTCAGCGTTCGCATTAAGTGGTGGTAAGGTTGCCCGGCACAACCAAAATAAGCACCGGGCAACCAACATTTACTTTTGCAGTTGCCTGGCAACCAAAAATCTTACTAGAAGTTAACACATGAATTTAAATATTTTACAGAACTGTAAATGAAACAAAATCAGCAGCTAAATAATAATTATATAATTCAAGTTTCATACGGAAAATATCAATCTATCAATCGTACCCCTTAATTCGGACACTGTTTGAGGTTGGCTAATTCAAAATAGATAATCGGTATCAAAAATCTGAGATATACATTAAATGGGCATATTTCTTCCCCGTAGTTTGATAACTCATTTGTAAAGATCAAATTGATACTTTCAAAGTTATGGCGATTTCAATGACCGTTAGATTTGTGTGTGATAACGCAGTGAAAATGTGTGTAAAGACTCACAGCTAATCAACAAAAGAGTTTAATATTCACAGCTAGCCTCCCCCTTTATACCGCAATCACTTCAGGCCCCTAGGTGGCACGTTCAGATAGCACACAGTTAATTATGACAGTAATCACACATAAATCAATATTTTTCCTATACCTAGTGCAACTTTGCTGTTGTTATGCGCGGTCATTGAAATCGCCATAACTTTAAAAGTATCCATTCGATTTTGTTGAATGAGATATCAAACTGCGGAGACGAAATTTGCTCATTTAACGTATATCTCAGATTCTAGGTACCGATTATCTGTTTTGTATTAGTCAACCTCAAAACACCTGGTCAGGGACTTTTTGTGCTAGGTGTACTTTAGCCACATTTTGAAATTCCTAACGCTTTTGGTTCGGTTGTAAAAAACACAGTAATTGTTTTACTAGGACTTTTTTTCTTAAAATGTCGATGTTTTTTACGACCGAACCAAAAGTGTTAAAATGTTATCTGAGGAACCACCCCCCCCCCCCCCCCCCCCCCCGCCAATATGGTACACTGTAACAATCAGGGACTGTTTATGCGTAGCCGACGACACTCGAGATATACACAGGTAAAAGAAACCTGCATACTATAGAGCATTTGCCCATGCGGCAATCGATTAAGTAGAATTTGCAATGATACACTAAGTAATATTTTAATATAACTTATTGTATCATATAGAACTGCTTGTCATGTGCACTTAAATAAGAGCATAATGTGTGGAATTGAATGAATATATTCGTAGTCTTTAAAATAGTCGCATGATAAGTAACGGTGGTATTGATTGCCTCGAAATGGAAGTTCAAAATGATAAGCTTTTTCTCAGATGGCATCTGCCTTGTCATCATACGTTTATATAAGACTCATACATCCTAAAGCGACATCAACAACAAAAAAATCACCTTTTCTGTTGCAATAGGAGGAGGTTGTATAATCTGTGTTCAACGAATCGATCCTAAACCAGAGTCATGATGCGTCCCTATGTGATGCAGTATAGCATATCTTTCTCTGTGATCTCATATGGATGTATGGCTCGTATTTTCTAAGTTAGCAATATACGAGTTGTACAGCCTCTAATAACGTATCTTCGTTATGCAAAGGGCACCGTCATTTAGTAACGATCTTTTCTAAATCAAGTTAAAATACTCAAGATACTTAAAGGGCCACTAAGAGATGTGTTGGAGGCTGCGCCCTTAATCAAGGGTTAGCATTTCGGCGCGCATCCGGGAATCAATTTCTTTTACAATTTTTTTTTACAATTTTCTTTGACCCTTAATAACCCACGTAATACCCCTTAACCCACACCATTAGGGATAGTAACTCCTAATTTTAGAACTTATATTAAATTATTTAATTCATTCTTATCAAAAATATTAATTTTTCAACACTATTTTCTGTGTAAAAAATACAATTTATTTCAAAAGCAACATCTTATTTCAACGTCCCCAGTAGGCGTGCAGGTATTAGAAAGTGTACATTTTTTTTTTGGGGGGGGGGGGGGGGCTGGGGGATATAATAGGTCGGTTACCCGGGTACACAATTACCCGAAATTCCCACCCTTAGTCAATAAACATGCCGAATTTGGAAGTTGTGCAAGCTTATAGCTTTCGTCTTGATATTATTTTCATTAACTTTGCAATAATCCATGGAATCTCAAAATTCGCGAGAATCCATGGATTCTCGCAAAAACCTTCCGTGATGATCCGTTTGGATTCTCGCGGCTGATTACGAATTTCTACCCATGCAATTATGATAAAAACTGGGATTAGTATATTTTTACAATTATATTACATGTATGAACTTACACCTCTTACGTAAGAGCAGCATTTTACGTCAGACAGTGTCCCTCTGCAGCACGCGACAATAATGGCAATTTTAAATGTTTATCTTGAATTCTGAAGTAAATTAATAAAAATTAAAAAAAATGTAAGACATCTAGAGCTTTTCCAGGAATACATTTTCCATAATTCCTATAACGTTGTCCGTATACTATTAGTTATTAGGTGAGGTTGGGTCGGATACGGATTATATCTAGCCGAGGATTCTGTATCGGGACGAGGGCGCACGATACAGACTCCGATACTAGATATAATCCGTATCCGACCCAACCTCACCTAATAACGATTTTATCCTACTAAAATACTATTAAACAAGAACAAATGATTCTGTTTAAATAAAAGTAGTAGTCACCTAAAACCCGAGCAAGTTCAACCCCGGAGTTCAACTTTAGCAACCCTACTACAACGCATGCGCAGTTCGTTACTGACCGGATACGAGGGTCGGATACGGAATATATCTAGTCACCAAATTCAGGCGCTTATCCAATAGGAACGCGAGAATCGTCGCGATGGTAGGATAAATAGCTATTTATATTTACCTAAAGGGAAGGACATTTTTGTTCTTGAAATGATTTCCCAAAAATCTGAAGCGTCAATAAGATTCATGTTTACAGAGATTGTTACAAATCCAAAAGCAAAATAGTTTATCATTACGATAACCATAGAAGAACGAAAATGCGACAGTTAACAGTGTCATTGATAACTCGGGGCTATTTTAGTCTACTAGCCTAGGTTTATATTGTTTTTGTTGCTGTAATCAGACATTATCATGAAAGCCATTTCTTCACTATAATCGAAACTTACAATTCTTGATCAATTAGCCACATACTCGCATTGCTGTTCGTGCATGGACGAAGTGAATCCAAAACTAGTCCGCACTTGACTGCATTTTATTTGTGAGTGTTTCTGAGAAATATTTGTTTTGTGAAATTGCATCTTAGTAGACCACAATAATGGTTTATCTGTAACTGTAATTCTGACCTTTAGCTGAATGTTATATACACTACCAACAACAAATAAGCAGGCATACTATTAGATAAACTATTGTGCACCCTCTGTAGTACTAGTAGTGTTTATTCATTCACGCACACTGATCTAGCGGTGCAAATTGCAGTGATAGAAAAATAGATTTTTGTCCGACGCTTTAAGTGCAATCACCGTGTACTCAAGTATTTGTGACCACGTTTTTAAAGGTGAAAATGAAACGTTAAAAGCTGCCACGCCGTGTTTGACATTTGCTGAGAGTGATATAGTATACGGTTCCTCAGTGGTAGAATTTATAAATAGAAAACATAGTTGTATATGATGTATGTTAAGTGCAATTTACCACCGTGCAATGATGATAACCACAGCAGTCGTAAATACATCCAGGTGAAACATAAAACGTTAGAACTAGTAACAACCTTGTCGTATTTGCCAAAGGTGAAGACTTAGAGAATAACATATAGTTCTTAGCTGTTTTGCTATATACGATAGTCTTATAATGTATAGGCTGTACCATATTTTGAGTCATGTATGGTCGCCGCATTCCCTTTCTATTTAGTTTATTGGTTATTTTGATCTTTTATCATAAAATATCGCAGTTTGTCGGTATTATTTTGTTCAAACAACAACAAATTTCCCCTTTATAAAATCTGCGAATCCAGCGAGCTGTTTACCAACTTCCTGCTTCGAATTATTCGCGTTCTTTAGCACACACGCACATAGCAACGCTGCGTTATAAGCACAACGCATACGCCGGCGACTTTGTGTAGGGCACGCTAACACGATGATCATACGCACTGAAGGTATTATTATTCGAAAGAATTAAACACCGCCCAAAAACTATACACCATTGTCTCATAATGTATGGCCGAATCGGCTGAAAATCGGCCTAAATCCAATTAAATTGCCTGCTGACATCCCAAACCACACCCACTATATAAGAATATAGAATAAAAAAACCTGCACTGCGTATGCGTGTTACACATGGACCGCTTGGAATCCATGAACACTGTTTGTCAAATTATCATATGAAATGTACAAGCTACAGAAGGGGTTTTCCCTTTTCAATACCAAAATGTCATTCGATATCTTATCATTTTTGTAGTTGTAAATATTGCAATTTCATTGGTTAACACGTTTGAAATCTGATCCATATTTAAGTATGAAGCCCTGACCATACGATATTATCCATATCGTCAATTTGTATCACGTTTACAAACATTTGCGTTTATGATAGGTATGATCTTTCACGTAATGCGATCGCATTGCGTTGGTTAAAATCTACAATGTTTCTGGTAATAGTTAAAGGTCCTACTTATTGAAATCATGTAGGGTGTCAATGGAAAGCTTAGATTGTATAGAATATGTTAATTTTTATTTCATCTCAACCTAATAAACTGGGAATGACCAATAAGCAATCCAAACTTTCGAGTACAGACCCCCCCCCCCCCCCCCCCCCCCCGCCCCTTATACCTTGGGATAAATAGTCAAAACGGGGTTTAGAATTGTGACGTCACCCCAGGCACAAAAATTCATCCTCATCCTATTCAACCCATTCATCGAAGTCCGAGATCGATACCACACAGACAGTACTGCACACAGAGCTACTATTCAAATTGATACAAGAGAGGCATGCATCACAATGGACAATGAGTTTGTTTACATTACCGGGTCATGCAATACGTCATACAAGAATCTTGATTTTCACCTCTCCACTTCCGGGTTTGCGTCCGCCCTACACCGGTACTTTCTAATGCTATTTATTAATTACAGTGGCATTTTGGGACGTGGACACCCCCGGGTGGACACCACCATTTTTCTAAGCTTTCCAATTATATAATTTGGCTATATTTCGATTTTCAATGAATTGCACCTTTAAGGGGTTATTGCGCACGGCGAATGTAAACATCGAGGAAGCCTGGCAAGAAGTACTAGTGTTGTATATATCATTCATGTTTCAATTTAGTCCTCTTGACTAAATTATGAAATAGTTTTGCCCTGCAAATGTTCACAGAATACAGAAAATACCTATGGTTTGGTGTCATATCAGATTCGGCCTTCGGCCTCATGTAATATGGCATGGACAATCATAGGTATGTGTCCGATTGTGTGGATATACCCTGGGGATATACAGGGCCCGGGGATAACTAAAAATACCGAATACAATGTTTACAAAACTGTTTCGATGCCGCTTTGCGACGTATACATATTCTAAACGTGTATGTTTCAGCAAAACATTAGTGTGTGATGAAGGTCAAAAAGTTAACTACATGTAATCATGTATGAGAAGGGACAAAGATGAAAGCCGCCGTCAATGGCACCCGTAGAATAAAAGCATATATGGACGAGACTGTGGTAATTAAGAGATATATTATTGCCACAAGAGCCAATTCATATTGGCTGCCATTTGTCGTTTGTCGAATCATATTGCCTTTGTATCACTGTTAACTCCGTAAACAATGCATGAGGAAATGACACGTGGCAGCTAAAAGAGGCCTTTTACCAATAAAATGTTGGTATTAAAGGTACTATCTCCAGTAGGCGCCATGGCTTACTCCATTTGAAACTACGAGAACCAGTATTAGTTATAGACGTGACTACTTTATACTAAATTAATCCAGTATTGTTAATCTTATTCCCACTGAGCCCTGCATATTGTTATGTAACCCACGCACGCTTTTGGTGGTTGAATTCCATTTTGTATACGACGTCGTTAGTGGAATACCACGGTGCAGAGATGGTAACCGCAGTTGGCGTAAACACTCACATGATGAACATGAAACGGTAAAAGCCACACCATGTCGTGTTTGGCCTCTGCCAGTATTCAAACCCATATATGATCATAGAGACATACTTCGGACAACATTTTGTCTACTTGTATCAGGTATTGGATATTCAAAACCCTAGATGATTGTCACAGAGAGGGGTTTCTCTTGCAATATATGACAAATGTTATAATAGTATGTTTGTTTTGGTTGTTTTTAGTTTGTTTGTGTATTTTAGTTTTAGCTTTGTTGTTGTTGGGGTGTTTGTTGGGGTGTTTGCTGTGTTGTTTGTATGTTTACACGGTCGGTTCGTACGAACACACGCTTGGGTCCTGACGGCACCATACTAAATGGCAATGGTCTGTTTCATACCTCAGCGGCAGAACGCAATCCGTCGTCGTAAAGGATGTATCATTTGACCCAGATGTCTTAGAATTCGGTGTTCCACAAGGATCAGTAGCGGGACCATTGGCTTTCACTCTTTTTAGTTCTCCGCTGCAGGATATTGTCGAGTTTCATGGCATCAATTATGTTATCTATGCCGATGATACACATTTATTCCTGACGTTCTCAAAGACCACCTCAAAGCCATCAAGAAAATTGAGTCTTGTATCGCCAATGAGTACCATCATGGTGCCAATTGAATAAGCTAGTCTTGAATGATAGCAAGACTGAGCTTATTTATTGTTCATCTAAGTTCAGCAAATCAACTTGTGAGCCTTCAATAAAGATCGGCGGTGCTACGATTCATTCCCAGGAATTTCGGCGTTACCATGGATTTTACTCTTTGTATGAGAGATGATTATTGTAAACAACGTGTGCAAAAAGGAGCATTGGTTGGTATAAGAAAGATCGGACAGATTCGTAACTATCTCACAGAGGATGCCACCGTGAGGCTAGTGCACGATTTTGTGACATCAAGGTTAGACTCCTGTAATTCTCTCTTGTTCGGATCGCCAGATTGTGACGTACGCAAAGTGCAGATGATACATAACACAGCAGCTCGTCTAGTTTCTACGCGTTTCGCGACATAAGCATATTACGCCATCGCTCGAAAAGTTCCAATTGCTTCCAATTAAACAGATCTATAAGATTCTACTTCTAGCGTACACAGGCCTGAATGGTATGGCACCTGAATTTATTTCAAATTTTGTCCAGTTGTAAAACTTGTATGCACCTACATGTACCATAAATCTTAGAACTTCATCAGAGTATCGCTTGATTCTACCATCTTCTGCAATTCTAAATTCTACGGTGATAGATCATTTGTCTATGCAGCTGCTAGTTTGTGGAACAATCTTCCAATTCGCATTCGACGATAGTCTTCTCTCATTTTTTTTAAAAATCGCAACTGAAAACGCACCTTTTTATCCACCCCTCAGCCTAATCATGTAATTTGTGGGGTTTTTTTCTTCAGTTTTTGCCTGGATGCCATGATATGATCATGATGATTGCTGTATATATTCGTGAAACGAGATCGACTCTACGGTGATGTTCTTGAACCTCTCCCCTCAGTCCAGGCTCTCTCATTATTTATTATGGTAATCATTTATCGTTTTGGAATTGTGCCGGTCACAACTATTTTTTACGAGTTTTGTATAGTCGTGTTTACCAGTTTACTGTTTGCTGTGCATATATTTACTGACATTTTATAATTGTATATTACATTTTGTCCTGCTACTAAAAATTTTCTTTAATATTTTACATTTTGTTATTTATGGTAGTTTGCTCATTTTGTGTAGTTTTATGGCTTGTATTATGAAGTGTATTGATAGTTATTGTTGGTTTTATTTTAATGAAGTTTTTTATCTTTTGGATTGGGCCTTTTGCTTTATACAGCGCACAGGTGCTCACATTTTGGGCGCTATATAAATACGTTATTATTAGTATTATTGTTGAGTTGATGAAAGAAAAATTACAAAAGATGAAAGAAATAATGAAGTAAGCAGAGCCACTTCCAACACATAGTTAACAATTTTGATTCTAGCCATCGGACTTGAGAAATGATAATTATTATTCCGAATTCTACTCTCAGAAAACTGTATCGTTTGTTGTTTAGTGGCGAGTGGAAATATTCTTATTACGAAGTGTTTCAGCAATGGTGCCGTGTGAAATTGAAGATGAAAGATTAACTGAAATTTATAATTATCTTCGAGATAAATGGAAACGAGATGATGAGATAATAATGCATAATAGAATCTCAGGTTTCAGTACCACATGGTTCAAACTTGGTGAGACGAGTGTTGACGAAAATGAGACGATTGGCTTCTTAAAGATGACCCACTTTACTCTGAATTACACTTTCTTAAATTCGGCAAGTGTGCTCGAGGAAAGTGGGTCACTTCACTGTATCACCGATGACACAAGACAATCCAAACGACCTTTTCAGGTTGCTTGTACTTGAGTGCATTGATCATTTTGTGGACAGGGTGGAGTATCTTCAAGTCGATAACAGAAAACAATATTGTCGGTTCTATAACATTATACTTGCATGAAGTGTTGAAAAGCGTATATTGTGCCGTTAACACTTCTCGCAACATTTAACGACTTGGTAGATAAAGTGAAGGATTCAGTCACTTATCTGTCTCGGTGAAGAGGGTTTCTTTTTAAAGGGACCCATGTCTTTGGATTTGTTGCCATCAGATTTGAACTACTTTAGCATTTTAATCGTTTAACTTAAGCTATTTCACCTAGCCTGTAATGTAATATGGTGAGTGGGATTTCAAACACTGAATGTATTATATACCACAAGGGAAATTCTATGTTACAATTACCCATTTACAATGTGATCTTGGTGGATGGGGTTTCCCTGTCGGGAAATCACGGAACCACTTTTGAGATAATAATTTGGATGTGCATCCGTCAGAAAGCCTTGTCTACATTGTAACCAAGTGTTACCTTTCGGCCAATTATTTGCGCTTATAATATGATGGCATATATCTATATTTTTAATAAAAGCACACATGTGTATTTCTATTAATAAAGCACTTGAATTATTTAGAAATATACACACACTTTTGTATTCCGCACTTACAAAATAAATAATATTCGCAAATTTGTTTTCTTGTAGACGAAAATTATTTTTTATTCTGATTTCAGATATGTTGCTTTGCTAAAGCTCCCGAAAAGTGTTTTCTTTAAGAATTCCATTCGAAAAGTGAATATCATTAATGTAAATCATATGTTCTGAAAATGTTACCTAATATGTTTTATCTAAATGAAAACCAAACGTAATAGGTATGACAACCCATACTGTTTGTAACGAACGGTTAATATGATCTGAGTAATGTATAAATTATAACCCCGGATAAACTTTAACGTGACCCTTTATTGAAGGGATTACATCGACCATTTCTTAGAAGAAAAAAGAAAAGATTTTGAGCTATTTACAACAGAGGCTTACCTTTACATCAATTTGACAAAAATGGCACTAGAGCCCTTTTTTAACTGAGGTCCTTCATTTAAATTCACTCCTTAGCTTATTCAACTATTTTAAATAAAATGATAATAGTGGTATTAAGTGTCAATTATAATTAAGCGTCAGTTACAATATGATATAGCAATGCGACAAACCAACTTCAATTTGATTTTCTGTCGAACTTCCCTACAGATACGACCTCTTTATTTGGGAATATTCTCGGGAGTGCTTTGAGTGAATGCCACTTTATATTATGTTTGCTTAAGAAAACTCCATTGAGTACCTTGCAAGAAGCTTCAGAATGGTCAAAGAGATCCTCACTAGTACCTTCGCCCAGACAGGAATGTTTGTGAAAAAAATGATTCTCAAGTGCCCTCTAAGTTTAACTTTGAAATACCCGAGGATGATTATGTATACAAAATATTAATACATATAGATAGTTGAGGAGATTCCGTGATAAAGTCAAGTGCTTGTGCATTTGAGTCGAGGTAAATATGTCGTCTCTTGTGTTGCTTGTGCATTTTGTAAATTAACGCACAATTGCTATCCAATATTGAATAGCGATCTAAACTGAACTTTGCTTCGGATAGGGAGCCCACAGTGCTGTGATACGAATACTATATTTAAGGGACAAAAGAATGTGTGTACCAGTCAGAAACATTGTATTAGGCAAATCATAGTAACTCTTTTCAAATAATTTTGCCGCTTCATTGCTAGTCTAGTAGTAGACAGAGTCCCATTGAGCCATAGTCCGCCCTCTACAGTAAAGCATAGATGGCACTCATCTCTACACGCAACTATAGTGTCACGCTCATTCCATGTGTGTCTATGGAGGCAAGACTATGGTTCCAGGGGAAAATGGCTCCTTTTTTTTGAAAAACCCTTCTAATCACAGAATCTATAGTTTGATCAGTTCCAAATTAGCGAAGCTTCCTTACAGCAGCGAATAAATACAGAAGGACCAAAACCGCGTGCGTGTGGTCATACTCTCGCGCATACTCTTGGATTACCTTTGCACACGGAGAGATAAAAAATGAATGATTGATTGATTGAAATCTTCCACGGGCATTACTATAGTTCAGATCATAATATATATGAGCAATTGTTTGGGTCAAATCCCTAAAGAGGGTATGCAATGACCAAAGCAAATTGTTCCGTGGAATCCATCTTGGAGGCACAGTTCAAATGAGGACATAGTGACGTAGCATTGCATACTCTCTATTCTCATCGCTCATTTTTTAGCAATATCTGGCTTCAATCGGACCAATCCGATGGCTGCCAGCCGATGGCTGCCAGATGTGGTGTCCCTAAATCGGGTCATCACAATACTCGCTGCTCGTACTCGCAAGTATTATAAAATATAGGCCTGGAATGTTTTCCATGCATTACTCGCTATAATCAAATGCCCCGCGGTAATTTAATTGTAAATTTGGTCAACCGTTAGAGGGCCAAGTCAATTACTCGACGAATTAGTGATGTTCTCGAATTCGGTGTTTTATGCATAATTTTTTCTTTGTATAACAAATATTGAGTAATAAGCTACGAGCTTCATTTTTAATACTATTTTCACCATATTCACAACAAATGGCGCTTTAAGATAATGCAAATAAAGCTTACGATATCGATACTAACTTTGGCATATGTAACTTGCAAGAAACACTAACTTTGATTCCGAAAATGGTGCTAATGAAATACAAAGTAATGGCGTCCTACTGTGGTATAGTGTTCAGTTTTTGTAATCATATTATTTCAAGCTCACTGTGTGCTTAAGTGAATGCTTTAAAGATTTCAGTCCACGAGATAAGTAAGAATACACCAACTTATTATATGTATCGCTTGATTATCTATACTAGCGTAATTCAGCGCGTAATCTCATACAAATATACCGAAAAGCGATAATGCAACCATGATATCAGCTATATTCATGCTCTATAGCATACTTTGAAATATATAAGGATCACGACTCTTACTTACGAATCAGTAGCTGTACCCCTATCAAATACGCTAGTTACAAGGTGTGACAAGACTTCGATACTTGATTGGAAATGTTCCTATCACCATGGGCATTACTATAGTTCAGATCGTATGAGCAATTGATTGGGTCAAATCCCTATTCTCATCGCTCATTTTGTTAGCAATATCTTGCTTCAATCGGATGTTATATAAGCATTGCTCTTCTATGGACCAATCCGACGGCTGCCAGAGGTGGTGTCCCCAAATCGAGGCATCACAATACTCGCTGCTCGTAAACGCAAGTAATATAAAATATAGGCCGGGAATGTATTCCATGCATTACTCGCTATAATCAAATGCCCCGCGGTAATTTAATTGTAAATTGGTTCAACCGTTAGAGGGCCAAGTCCAATTACTCAACGGTTTGGTGATGTTCTCGAATTCAGTGATTTATGTATAATTTATTCTTTATCAAATTGAGTAATTAGAGCTTCATTTTCAATACCATAATGAAACTACTATGTAATACGCCTCCTCCTCCTCCTCCTCCTCCTCCTCCTCCTCCTCCTCCTCCTCCTCCTCCTCCTCCTCCTCCTCCTCCTCCTCCTCCTCCTCCTCCTCCTCCTCCTCCTCCTCCTCCTCCTCCTCCTCCTCCTCCTCCTCCTCCTTCTTATCCATACGTTCATTCAAAGGGTAAATGATTGATTTTCTAGGATTTCGTGATATAATGTAGATCAACATGATCGTAACACAAGAGTACAAAAGGTTGACAAAAGGTTAACATTTAATACAGACATATACCGGTGCCCCATTTCATGTCGAAGCTAAACAGTAACACAACTCCACTCTCTAGCATAGGCTCTTAAAACAAAGCCGACATCAACTGCTTCTTCAAGAGCATAACCCGCCGATAAACTAAAAGGACAGGAATGTAATGCAAGTTCGAATCTCAACTATACTGCATACACAGCATTTGATTTGACATCACTTAGGGCATAGCCGACACTCGAGAGATACACAAGTGAAAGGAGCCTGCATATATAGAGCATTCGCCCACGTGGCAATCGATTATGTGCACTTCAAGAAAGAATCTAATGCGTGGAATTGAATGAATATATTATTCGTCTTTCAAATGATAAACGTTGGCGGTATTGATTGCCTTGAATCGGAAGTTGTTTTTTTAACCATATCGATACAAGAAACGACTATATCTATAATGCAGCAATGGAAATACCCACATGACTTTCCACCCGGGGTAGACAGTCCTGGGGTAGACAAACCCTGGGTCGACCTAGCACCCTGGGTGAATAGGGTTAGGGTTAGGTTCAAGGGGTCAAAAGAGGAAGCCCCTCCCTAAAATTTGATCACGTTTGTTTGCATAACTCCACACATAAATATACGTTTTGAAAATTGAAACGTTTATAAAAAGTGAAAACGATTGGCTACCCATCAAAAGTTTTTTTAATTTTTAATATATAACATGTTCACTTTTCCCAAAACATTCACATTTCCGCAAAATAATGTTTTCATTAAAGGTGGCACTTTTCAACATCTTATGCAAGAAAGTTACAAAAATGAAAAGAAAGTATTTTCTTTTTTTAGCTGATCCTTATTCTAAATTAAAAATAAATGATTTTATTTCATGCATGACTAGCCAATAGTATCCACTATTCACGTCAATAACTTCCTTGTATCGTTGTTCGGAAAACATCACTGTGGGGAAATGTTACTTTTTGGGGAAAAGAAAACATGGTATTGAAAAGAAGAAACTTTGTGTGGGTAGCCAAGGGTTTGCCCTTTTCGCAAAGGTTTCAATCTCTCAAAACGGCTTATTGTGTGTGGACTGATGCACACACCCCGGTATAGAATCTTGAAAAGTGCCATTTTTTTTAAAAACATGATTTATGTAAAATGTGACTTTTTTGGGAAAAGTAATAATGATATTGAAATGGAGAAACATTCTATGGGTAGCCAAGTGGTTTTTTTCTTTTCATAAGTGTTTCAATCTCTCAAAACGTTCAATTATATGTAAAGTTATGCAAACAAACGTGATCAAATTTTAGGGGGGGGGGGGGGGTGACTTACATTTTTTTACCCCTTTATATGCCAAGCATCGTGTAGTGCAATATTCATAAGGAAAAATGTACTTTAGGTCCTAGATACTGGTATACAGTATCGTTCAATACTGGAACATAAAAGTTGATAGTATTCGGTTGAAAATGGAACGTTTTATGATTTAGTATCGGGTGACACTTGTACATATGCTGCCAGTGAGTTTGGTCCCATATTGAACGATACTGGTACATAATAATGTTCCAGTATCGCCCGATACTTGAAAACATTTTATATGCGCCAGTATCGGCCACTACTGGAACACTGACTTTTATCGAACGATATACTTGGTCGGGTACTGGGTGTTCCAGTAATAGACGATACTAGTACAATCCAGAATATGGAACCTAAAGTACACTGTTTCCCAATAGACCCCTCCTTACATATACCGTATACCTGCTGATTGATATCTATGCCATTTCTTCACAAGTCAGACTTTCTACAATTGCTAGTAAGCAACATAAAGGGATTGCAGCAGCCATCACTTACTTTTAAACGACATTACTGTTTCATTATACAAACTGCCAATTGCCGACTTGCAATGTTTCCATCGGTGCTGGTGCGTATGGATGCAAATAGGAATTGGGTACCAATCGTTAAAGTCTTATAAACAGTGAAAAATCAGATAGAAAATAATTGTGTTAGTAATGAATCGTATCGTATACACTTCCTCCTCAAGAATATGGATAAAAGAGCAACATGATTGATTGCCTATGATTGAATTACTCTCTTGATCATTTGATAAGGTAGATCAACATGATGGTAACACCATAGTGAGGTTGACATTAAATGCAGACATATATACGGTGGCCCATTTCATTGACGCCGCTAACCAGTAACACAACTCCACTCTCAAGAATAGACTTTTAAAACAAAAACAAAATCGAATGTTCTATCCGTCTCCAGCTCATTTAAGAGCATAACCTATCGATATACTAAAAGGATAGGAATTCAATACAACTTCAAATCTCAAACTATACTACGTACACAGCACTTAATTTGACATCACTTAACAGTCTCTGCCTGTAACCGCGTACCATGTGGTGATTCATGCTCCTCAGATCAACTTTTAATGTAAAATAGTGATAATATCATACTATTATACTATAGCCACATTTTAACATTCTTAACGCTTTTGGTTCGGTTGTAAAAAACGCAGTAATCGTTTTACAGGGACTTTTTTTCTTGAATTTCGATGTTTTTTCACGACCGAAGTGTTATAATGGGGGTAATGTATCACCGGGTTTTTTTTAAATCTGAGGTCCCATGAATCATCCCCCCCCCCCCCCCCCCCTCTCCCCACACTCAAATATGGTACACTGTTACAGGCAGGGACTGTTTAGGCATAGCCGACACTCGAGATATACACAGGTTAGAGAAACCTGCATAATAAAGAGCATTTGCCCATGCGGCAATCGATTAAGTAGAATTTGTAATGATACAATAAGTAATATTTAATATATTACTGCTTGTCATGTGCACTTAAAGAAGAGCATAATGGGTGGAATTGAATGAATATATTTTTAGTCTTTCGCATGAAGATCGAAAATGCGACAGTAAGTGGATTTGCATTGATAACTAGGGGCTATTTTATTGTACTATAATAGGTTTATATTGGTTTTGTTGCTGTATCAGACATTCACAAGTCGGGAGAAAGCCATTTCTTCACTATAATCGTAACTTACAATTCTTGATCAATTAGCCACATACGCGCATTGCTGTTTGTGCATGGACGCAGTGAATCCAAAACTTGTGCGCCCTTGACTGCGTTTTATTTGTGAGTGTTTCTGAGAATTATTTGTTTTGTTTATAAAATTGCACCTTAGTAGACCACAATAATGGTTTATCTGTAACTGTAATTCTGACCTTTAGCTAAATGTTTATATACAGTGCCAACAACAAAAAGCAGGAAATATATAGAACTAGTTTGCACCCTCTGGTAGTGTTTATTAAATTCACGCACACTGATCTAAAGGTGCAAATTGCAGTAATAAAAAAAAAAAATTGTATCCGACGCTTTAAGTGCAATCACCGTGCACTCAAGCACTTGTGAACACATTTTTAAATGTGAAAATGAAACGTTAAAAGCTGCCAGCCGGTTGACATTTGCTGAGATTGAAATACCGTAGTATGCGTTTCCTCAGTGGTAGAATTTCATTAATAGAAAACATAGTTTTATATCATGATGTATGTTAAGTGCAATTTACCACGTTGCAATTATGGTAACCACAGCAGTCGTAAATACATCCAGGTGAAACATAAAACGTTAAAAGCAACCTTGTCGTATTTGCCAAAGGTGAAGACTTAGAGAATAAAATATAGTTCTTAGCTGTTTTGCTATACCGTATACGATGGTCTCATAATGTATAGGCTTTTCCTTATTTGGAGTCGTGTATAATGGTCGCCTCATTCTCATTCTTATTTAGTTAATTGGTTATTTTGATCTTTTATCATAAAATAAAAATGTATCATTATGAAATGTACAGGCTACAGAAGGGGATTTCCCTTGTTTTAATACCAACATGTCATTAGATATCTTATCATTTTGTAGTTGTAAATACTGCAATTTCACTGGTTAACACGTTTGAAATCTGATCCATATCAAGTATAAGACAGTATGAAGCCTTGACTATACGATATCATCCATATTGTCAATATGTATCACGTTTACAAACATTTGCGTTTATGATAGGTGTGATCTCACACGTAATGCGATCGCATTGCGTTGGTTAAAATCTACAATGTTTCTGGTAATAGTAAAGGGGTTATTGCGCACGACGAATGTAAACATCGAGAAGGCCTGGCAAGATAGTTGAAAATAGTACTTGACAATGTGTTTTAAATTTCAATCTGGTTTCAATTGAGTCCTCTTGGCTAAATGATAAATGCGTTTTGCCCTGCAAATGTTCACAGAATACGGAAAATACATATGGTTTGGTGTCATATCAGATTCAGCCTTCGGCCTCATGTAATACGGTATGGCATGGACACTCATAGGTAGTCCGATTGTGTGGATATACAGGGCCAGAGGATAACTAAAAAATACCGAATACAACGTTTACAAAACTGTTTCGAAGCCGCTTTGCGACGTATATATACATATTCTAAATGTTTATGTTTCAGCAAAACAGCAGTGTGTGATGAAGGTCAAAAAGTTAACTACATGTAATCTTGTATGAGAAGGGACAAAGATGAAAGCCGCCGTCAATGGCACCCGTAGAATAAAAGCATGCGGCTTGAATATTACACGTTTAGATGTCTATAGATGGTGGTAATTAAGAGATATGAGCCATTTTATATTGGCTGCCATTTGTCGTTTGTTGAGTTAAATTGCCTTTGTATCACTGTTAACACCGTAAACATTGCATGAGGATATGACACGTGGCAGCTAAAAGAGGCATTTTACCAATAAAATATTGGTATTTAAAGGCACTATCTCCAGTAGGCGCCATGGCTTACTCTCATTTGATACTACGAGAATCAGTATTAGTTGTAGACGTAACTACTTTATATAAATTAACACATAGCCAGTATTGTAGATCTCATTTCCACTGAGCCCTAAATATTGTGATGTAACTCACCCACGATTTTTGGCGGTTGAATTCCATTTTGTATACGACACCTTAAGTGAGATGGTAATCGCAGCTGGTGTAAATACTCACATGATGAACATGAAACGGTTAACATGGTTAAAGCCACACCATGTCGCGTTTGGCCTCTGCCCGTATTCGAAACCCATATATAATCGTAGAGGCATACTTAGGACAACATTTTGTCTACTTGTATCAGGTATTGGTTCAAAACCCTAGTCGATCGTCATTCAATAATCTGTCATTAAAAGTTAAATATATATCAGTAAAGGAAATGTTTTGTTAAAATTAACTAGAAACACTCTAAATTGTTCTTTTAGAATCACAAATAAATGGGCACCATTACAGAATATTTCTGTGTAGTTCTACGCTTTCGCGACGTAAGCATATTACACCATCGCTCGAAAAGTTCCATTTGCGCAATTGCTTCCAATTAAAAAAGAGAGCTACATGTATAAGATGATTCTACTTCTAGCGTACAAAGCCCTGAATGGTATGGTACCTGAATTTATTTCAAAACTTGTTCAGTTGTATGCACCTACATGTACCATATATATTCATTTGTCTATGCAGGAGCTAGTTTGTGGACAATCTTCCAATTCGCATTCGACGATCATCTTCTCTCAGTATTTTTAAATCGTAACTGAAAACGTACCTTTTTATTCAGCACTTCAGCCCATTCATGTGATTTGCGTTTTTATCTTCAGTTTTTGCCATGCCATGATCATGATGATTGCTGTATTGATAGTTATTATTGGTTTTTATTTCAATGTAGTTTTTTATCTTTTGGATAGGGCCTTTGCTTTTAAAGCGTCCAGGGACTCACATTTTGGGCGCTATATAAATACGTTATTATTATTATTATTAAACTAAATTGCTGAATAAGATGAAAATTACAAAAGATGGAAGAAAGAATGAAGCAAACAGAGACACTTCCAACACATAGGTAACAATTTTGATTTTAGCCATCGGACTTGAGAAATGATATTATTCAGAATTCTACTTTCAGAAAACTGTTCAGTGGCGAGTGGAAATATTTCTTATTACGAGGTATTTCTTCAGCAATGGTGCCGTGTGAAATGAAAATGAAAGATTAACTGAATTTGAAAATGAAACGATGAGATAATAGATATAAATAGAGTCTCAGGTTTCAGTGCCACAAGGTTCAAACTTGGTGAGACGAGTGTTGACGAAAATGAGACGATTGGCTTCTTAAGATGACCCACTTTACTCTGAATTTCACTTTCTTAAATCCGGCAACCTTACGGGAAATCATTATTTCGTAAGTTTTCTAAATTCATACATTTTCCACGCCATATACAAAACAGATTTTTCAGAAACCTTTCCCAATTTTCAAAGTCTACCTCAAGGAAAACTGAACCAAGACGAGGCATGTTTGAACTTCTTCAATGCATTTCTCATGGTGATTCCAAATAGGGCATTGAAATTCACTACTTCATGTTATTTTTTAAACATTTTGTGCATTTTTTGAATGTCGTTTGCAGACGCCTGCCGCGTGGAAAGTGCTAAGTGTGCTCGAGGAAAGTGGGTCACTTCACTGTATCACCTATGACATAAGACAATCTAAACGACCTTTTCAGGTTGCTTGTACTTAAGTGCATTGATCATTTTGTGGACAGGGTGGAGTATCTTCAAGTCGATAATAGAAAACAATGTTGTTGGTTCTATAACATTATACATGCATGAAGTGTTGAAAAGCGTTCATTGTGCCGTTAACACTTCCCGCAACATTTAACGACTTGGTAGATAAAGTGAAGGATTCAGTCATTTAACTGTCTTGGTGAAGAGGGTTTCTTTTTTAAAGGTCTATGGATTTGTTGCCACAAAATCGACTAAGGAGTTGCACAACCAATCAGATTTGAACTACTTTAGCATTTCAATCGTTTAACTTAAGCTATTTCACCTAGCCTGTAATGTGATATGGTGAGTGGGATTTCAAACACTGAATGTATTATATACCACGAGGGAAATTCCATGTTACAATTACCCATTTACAATGATCTTGGTGGATGGGGTATGCCTGTCGGGAAATCACTGAACCACTTTTGAGCTAATTTCGATGTGCATCCGTCAGAAAGCCTTTTCTGCATTTTAGCCCAGGGATACCTTTCGGCCAATTTTATACGCTTATAATATGCTTACATTTATCTATAAGCACGCACCATTTACATCCACACAACAGTTGCAATTAAATATGCACACACTTTGTATTCCGCACAACACAATTAATCTAGTTGTTCTATTCGGTTCAATGTAGTTAGTTGTGGACATTCTTACATTTGTCAGGGTAACGTGCGCCCTATTATGGAAACACCCACATAAACCCGCTCAAACGATCCTTTTAGGGTTTGTGTACGTTTCCTTAAATACCGAAGCTGCGTTTGATCAGCCTGCAGACAAGATCAAGTATTTCAAGTCAATAATAGAAGACAACATTGTCAATGAATAACATTATACTTGCACGGAGCATGCGAAACCGTGTTCGTGCCAACAACACATCTCAGGCTCGATAGATAAAGTTAGGGATCCAATCGTTTTATTGAAATGATTGGAAGCCGGTCGGGTCAAAGGACGGCATGTGGTGTATTGGGATCCCATGAAGCAACATTCATATTACTGCAAGGTGCCTCTCGTAACATTTAATTTACATTTCAACAACTGTATTTTGTATTTACCAAGTGCCTGTGGTGGAGTCTAATATCAAAGGATTCGTAGAAGATGCCTACAACTATTACGCGATGTGGTTTTTTTTTCTAAGAGAAAATACTGCAATATATATTTATGTATCTGTTCCAACATCTACATTCATTGCACACGTGTCTTTAATTCTAATTAATGAGTGTTAACCAGTAGAATCATTTTGACAGCTGCATAACCCAAATTAACCAGAAAACAATTGAGGACTGTCGTAGTTTGAAATCTGGGAACTTTAGGTACCAAATTCTGGACTGTACTAGTATCGTTCGATACTGGCACAAAGTCGGTGTTCAAGTATCGGACGATACTGGCACATATAACATGTTCCAATATCAGGCAAAACTAGAACAGTACCGTTCAATACTGGGACAAAGCACTACTAGTTGCATGTGTACCAGCTGTACAAGTATCGTCCGACCGATACCGGAACATAAAAACGTTCCAGCATAATAGAGCGATATGCATTGCACGATACTAGTATGCCATAACTGGGATCTATACCCCTCACGAAATCTGTTAATACTTGCTTCAAACCAGCACTTAGATGTCAGAGGATATATTGTCAGATAGCAAGCGATAACAAGATATTAACTTAAAGTAACATAATGAATGATATAACAAGAACCGCGCATTCATTTATCATGCAGCTTCCAGGGTTACAGTTATTGATTTCACATCGCAATACTCTTCGCGGGTATGATACAGGAGAGATTCATATGCATGAAAGAAAACACCCGAGAGCTAAAGTTTTTGCGCGCTTTGTCAATCATGAATCAAGAAACATAATTCAAATGTTATGACTCTTGTGGTAAAATGCCAACCCTATGTTACTGCAATAACTAGAAAGAGATTATGATTGAAGTCAACCGAGCGCACTATGGATTTCCAGATTATACAGCACGTCAAATCTTAGAAATAAATTCATATAAATAACTGTACTTTCCTGCAGGAATTTTGTTCCGATTTCAATTTGCCAAGTAGGACCTTCCTTCGTGATTGTGCGATTAAATCACGCATCGATCGTATTTAGGTCTAATAGTGGTGTACACTAATTACAAAATTTGATTGATATTGTGTTTAATAGGACATACTTTTGTCATAATAAAGAAAAATTAGGTGACTTGTCGTGTTTATTGATGCACCTTGCCATGCAGTCACTGGCACACCTGTTTTCTGTAACACACTATGAAATGAATTCTATGGTATGCAACCGTAATAGGCATCTAAAATGTATATAATTTCGTTTAATGAATACTGGACTGAAATACTTTACTTTTTCCGGACCGTTGGATGGTTTTTTATATTAAATTCTTAATACCAGCCAATTTTCATTTTAAGAACCCATGGGAATCATGTGTTCTACAGGGTGAGTCAAAAAGAAGTTTACCCGGATTGGTGATGTTTTAAAAAACAAACAAATGACACTCGAGAGTTCAGTAAAGCATATACTTAACAAGCATTCTCTCCTGCTTATTAGGAAAAAAGAATGACACAAATTGATCATTGCTAAGAGGAGTTATGCCTATTTTAATAAAGGTACTCATTTTGCAAGCTGTCCACGGAATACTTGACAAAACAAATGTAAAGTAAGCATTCCATGGACAGCTACAAACATGAGCGCTTTCAGTAAAACAGGCATAACTTCTCTTAGGAATGATAAATTTGCTTCATTGATTTTCTCTAATAAGCAACAGAGTATATGTTTGGTAAATAAATGCTTTACTGAACTTTTAAGTGTCATTCATTTGTTTTTAAAAACATCACCAATCTCGGTCAATAGGGAAGTACGCAGCTAAAATGCATACTTCACATTTGTTTGGTCAAGTATTCCGTGGACAGCTTGCAAAATGAGTACCTTTATTAAAATAGACATAACTCCTCTTAGCAATGCACAATGTGTGTCATTCCTTTTCCCTAATAAGCAGGAGAAAATGCTTGTTAAATATATGCTTTACTGAACTCTCAATAGTCAATTTTTTGTTTTTTATTCATGTTAAAAACAATACAAAGTTTAAATATAAAATAAACACGCAACTTAAGTGACACAAGACCGCTGGCCAGACTAAGAACATGCTCGCTCATGAGCAAGAATGAGCAAAAGGAAAGGCCAGTGTCTGGCAATCGATCTTGACCTGTTCAATGCGAGTGTTTATATCAGTGGAACATCGCCTTCTTTCTTCGTTGAGTGGGTGGTCCTCTGTTTGAAATGTGACCCTCCATTCGTATGAGTTGTTTGATTTGCTCATTATACTCTTACTCTCAAATAGGATCATAAAACAACACTTATGTTACCTGCTTTACAAAACAAGTTATTAAAAATGTAAAGACTTCTTCCTGCAAGGCAATGGGATTCTGCGATGATGGATAAACGATAGAAACAAAGTTGTTAATGAGCAAAGTGGTTATAACGAATATCAGGAAGTATTAGATTAGTGTATTGCTCGCAGTGTCAGTGGTGAAATATGGATGAACAATGCCTTAATTTATGATCAAAACAGCATACACCATCGAGAATATGTACGATGCCATTATGGCGCATTGATGGACAAACACTTTTGCAATGATCCCGTTTCAAAAATAAAATACAACAGTTATCCCATACTAGCATCCGTGTAACAACTACGGGTCTCTAAGAGTATTTCTCATTCATAGTATGTAAGACAAACCCCTACAGGGAAAACATGTCTTACGAATTGTAATCACAAATTAGTACGCCGCCTTTATTATATTCACAACATAACGCCTGACTGACTGTTTAGATTGATAACATGCAAATGATGCGAAAGAAGTAGTTCGGGTCGTCATGTCGTTAATACCCGAGCTATTGCGATAATCCTCCATTGAAGGTGATACCTGCAAGGAGCGGCCTCTCTAAATGAAAAACGCCCTTTGCGCGAAATTAACTGTACCAGTTCAAAATATGTATAACGGGTTAGTTACAAAACACGCCGCCACTCTTCCATCTCGGATATTATGTCACCGAGTTTCAATTAGACCGATCTTGTCAGTGCACAAGAAAGTTGCCGAGTGTTACTTTCGAAATTCGCCTGTTCTCATCCGATGCCATGGCAGTGGTGGCGGGTTTTATACGAATTATCACTTGGCAAGTGGCGGTGATACTTCTAATAAATTATGCTTGACTACTCAACCTCAGAGCCATCCATACCGTTTTGTATGAGGTTGAATTCGAGCGTTAGAATTGTCATAAACTTGCCGAAGTGGAAAACCTGAGGATTAAGATTGCGCGACGAGTACATATTGAGTAGTATTTCAATCGCGAATTTCATTAAATCCTTTACGAGATTAATGTTGGAAATGACGGAGAAATCCATGGCATGTCTTTGGCTATACACGACACTAACAAGCCTGTCGTGTAAGATTGATCTACACATCTTTCCATTTCGTTCACAACTTTTGTTTTTACTACAAGTATTTTAAATTTAGGAAATAAGTGAAATCGCTAAGGGTGTCAATAAAGAAGTGCGTGTGCCCTTGTTTCTGTGACACAGCTGGCTGGTGGCAGAAAACGTCTGCATAATTTGGATCGGACTAATCAAAACTTGGATCTGGTTAACAACTTCATATTCTTACCCCATCGGGTCCATGATTGAAGTGCCTCAATCGTTGAATGTTCAGGGTTTTATAAGGTGTCTAAAAGAAATGTCACCCTGGTACAACATATTGCATAAAAAATCAAAAATGTATTTGGATAACGTTCACGTACCAATGATCTGTGACCTAGCTCAAATCATGGCGCATCGCAATTACAATACTTTAACTCCTTTTCCTGTTAAAATATCGCCGAAAATCGCGAAAATGCTAAAAGCCGGTGACAATTGTAGGGAAATGTGGCGGAATATGAAGGAAATCATAATAGGCCAACACATGTATCAACAACTGATAAAGCGGTAAACATTTTCATGATAACCGGTAACCAAATATTATTGTTCGCCGTTGTCGCTAGAATACGACCTGGGCAATGGTGGAAAGTGGTATGGGAGACCAACGGTGTGTTTTTACTTGAAACGTGCACTTTTCCAAGATTCAACGTTTTATTCCGCATCAATCACTTTCTTAGCATAAATTCCTGTTCTCACTATGCTTTTTATTCGGATATACCAGGGTTTTATCCGGGAAGTGGGGAAAACTTGCTCTAATGGTAAACACGCCCTTAAATTTTCTTGTGTCCTTATGAATCCAGCTTCCGAAGTGCTCGTTTAGTATTTCGCTGCACTTTAAAAAAAAGTGTGCTTTCAGTTGATTTCATGATGGGGTTTCGTTGATAGAATAAAATGTGTTTCTGGCGCATTTATTTGAAGTCCCACTTTGCTTGCTGAGTAGAGGAAATTACATTATGCACCATAAACTTATTCCCATTCGCGCCTCCCTGTACGCAAGGCACGTGAGCTATATGCATCTAGAAACACGAATTCATGGTGTAGACAGCCTTAGGCTATCGGCTAAATCTTTCTGTAGTGTGAGGGAATCCATTTTAATAGTGGGACAGCGTTTTCTAAAGCATTTACGACGAGATAGCACGTACCTTAACGAATGGGTGAATGCACGTATTCATGTTGGTGACATACACATACTGTAGGATAAATAAACAGCGACATGATTCATATATCTTGCCTTGGTCTGGACCGGTGTGACATATTCTAAATACGGTTTTATTAGGTTTATATCAGATATAATTTAATGGTTACAAGATACAGCTGCAAATGATTTACTCGTATCTTGATAGCATTTCCGCCAGAGACATCAACTGTATAAAAAGCACTAAAAATCACTTGCAGTCGTTACATGGCGATATATCATGTAATTCGCAATGCGTAAACCCCATGGTCGATTTCGATTGATCCAATCACATTGAACGTAGATGTGATTTGAAACATTTACTAAAGCATAAATGATCCGATTTTGTAAGACAACAGTTAAGGGTCCATATCCAAACTCTCAGTGATTTTAAAGCATTTTTCTACCGATTTTACAACGGTATTCCAACGGTATTTCGTTCTATTGTTAAAAGCATCGGTGATTAACAAGAGACTCTCTACTTATCTGGCGTTAACAATAGAACTATTGTAGTACTCTTGATGGCTCAATTAGAAATACTATAAGCTTTTTAAATCCGATCGTAAAATGTTTACGTTCACCGCCGATCAATGTATCTGGTCGTCTAGAAATATGAATTAAGCTACCGCTCCATCACGAGTGTAGCATGTTGTTTACTCTCACTCTATTCATCTATTGTTCGGCGCAGTATTGCCAAGATCTTGTGAAAGTAGCCCATTATAATGAAATCAGAATTACAATCTCCTTCAGCATATAATCAACTTTTGGGCGATAACCCATATTAAAAATGCACACCAATCGAAATATAAAGCATTTTAGCCTCCGATTTAAGAGATATTTGTATTTTGAACCCTATGTAACGTTTTTCTTCAAAACGTTTATGTATAGCCTTCATTAGCTCAAACGTCAAAGCGCCGGCTTCACAATCATGAGGTCAGTGGTTCGAATCCTGCGGATGGGGATGGTTTTCTTTTCTGTTTTGTTATTACACTGTTTGTTTTTATAAATTGACAGGATTGCTTATCGTTCGCTATATTTATTGAATGTTGAATGATACTTTTTTTCTTTTGCAATTTCACTGCGATAAAGAATGTCCTGTAAATATAATTGTGTTTACTACTCCTAGGCCTACATTGAATGGCCCCTAGCTAGTCTATGAACATGATCTGCAAAGGCCAATTGTAATGTAAATAAGAGGCCAGTCGGCTCATGTCCTTGAATCGATTTTCCTATTTCCTACACCACCGAAACATTATTTCAATAATAATAATACAGGCACATTGATTTGTATTACATAACGGCTGGCATTTACTTAACAAGTTTAGCTCAATCGATAATAACACACAACGAGTTTCTATTGTATTGGCCTGTTGCATAGGAGTAGGACAGTTCGGTGGTATACCGCGGTTCATTCACATTTCATGATGCCATGCACACTAAACAGTCAGTGGAAAATTAAAATGAAATCGTAAATAATTCCACATTCCAAAATAAACTATAATTGAACAATAATGAATAATTATACGAAATGATAAACAATATCGAAAACTAATAAAAAAATGTATGTAAACGATTAAAATAAAATTTCAAGACGTGATAGGATTCGAACCAACGACCTCCGGTTTACTAGTCCAATGCTCTACCGCTGAGCCAACTATGCGCTATGTGAACGCAATAACAAACAAAAGTAATATGGTTCAACATACCACTCTTCTCTAAATTAGATGTTTAAAATGCTTTATATTTCTTAATCTTTGTAGTTTTAAGATAGCTTCTCGCTCAAAAGTTGATTATTTACTGTTAAAGAAAGTAATTCTGATTTAAATGTAACGAATAACACTACTTTTTGAAACAATTCTAGATATATTATATTTCGTTTGTACAGCATTTTGTCGATTTATGTGCACATCTTTTACGACTTTCTTTGTGGCGGTTTATATTCCTTGTGCTCTATACTTAGAGCGGTCGAGTCTGGGTAGAGGTTGGTTAGGGTTTTAAGTATGCCGAAATATAATATTTATTATTGTTCTCTCATTATACGTCCGTTCGGGGTTTTCATTTATATTGACATAATTTTAACGTTATTTATTTATTTTGTATTTACTTTCTTCAATTGTTGATGTTTATTTAATTATTTATCAATCAATTAATTATAAATAGGCCTTAATATACTATTTTATTGATATAATTATTAATCTATATATTATTTATTTACATTAATTACTTAATTTCTTCATATTTATTATTTATTTATTATTTACTAGGTCACGTTCAGAGTGTATGCAACATTCTTAAATAGTCTAAAAACGCAGAAAAATGACACTATTTAGGGGAGTAAGATTCATAATGCTACTTGATTACACACATTATGCCTATACCAGAAAACAATAACACGTTGTATGTTTAATGGCTCCCATATTGTTTAGTATTCAATGATAACATTATCCATGCTTGTACCAGGGAGGTGTCATTGACACCTCCCTGCTTGTACTGCTTACTCTAAAATCATCCACGGCTGAACAATAGTCTTTAAAGGCCACTTCAAGGAGGATTATTCTTATGACGTTAACAAGTGGATTACAATGAATAGGCGGCTACAAACATATCTCGTTTGAGTCGGGGTTTGAGGAGTGTCGCGATTAGCCTCTATCACCTGCCATGATAAAACCTGGCACTTGTACTAGAAACCCGGTAGGTGTACAATCTGGCAAATGGGTCGCTCTTTACGTCACAACGGGGGTCGGGTGAACACTAGTCAGCTTAATAACACAACCTTCCTCGCGCATACAATAGTTCTATTGTTAACGCCAGATAAGTAGAGAGGCTCTAGTTATTCACCGATCTTTTTCCGATGCTTTTAACAATAGAACGAAATATCGTTGGAATACCGTTGTAAAATCGGTAGAAAAATGCTTTAAAATCACTGAGAGTTTGGATATGGCCCCTAACTCAATTTCAAAACAGGATTTAAGATGTTCCGTGAATCTAATTACTTTGACCATTGCTCTGTAAGAGGATTTCTAATTTTAGAAGAAGGAAAAGACGCGTTTCATGGCTAAAATGCATTTGCATAGCAGTTTAATAATCGAAGTAAACGTCATTTGACAGTCCGAAATAAAACGACGTTAACATTGATTAGGTGGCCTATATAAGGATATAATTCGTCGCTGTTCTGACATACCGGCACATCACGAAAAACAGCGTTTTGAGAAAATCGTGTTTGAAAATTGTCCAATTTTTAAAGGCTTGTTAGAGAGCATTTACATCAAATGTCACTATCATTGTCAAAGAACACTAATAGATAATACTTATGTTTGTTATGAGCATGTTACAACAACAAATTGCAATTATTAATTAGGAGTAATTACATGTATGTCATAAGATCATGTGCCGGTATGTCAGACAGTTCTACAGTGATATGCCAGTGATATGCCGGTATGTAGTTACACGGTGGTCGATGGCAGAATATTGTGATGTGCCGGTATGTCAGAATACAAAATGAGGTTTTCATGCCGATATTATGTTAAAACCCTGGCATATGACAATATTTAGTGCGGTATCTCATTAATTAATTACCTTTTTGTCTCCATTTTTTTTGAGAATAAAGAGTTTCACTAGTAGATCATAAAATGCAACTTAACTTATTTTGCCCAAAATGGCACATGTGCCGGTATGTCAGAACAGCGACGAATTAAAAGTTATTTGGCAAAACACAATTACGCAACCGTCGAGGTTGTGACACAACTGTTGACCTGAAATCTACCATATACCAATTGAGGACGATGAACCTTTGAAATCGGTTACTACTACTTGCTTTAAACCAACACTTAAATGTAAGAGTAGTTGTCAAATATTAAAAGAATGACAAAATGTTAACTAAAAGTAACATGATGAATGATATAACATGAACCACACATTCATTTAAAAACAGCTTCCAGTGTTACATTCATTGATTTCACTGTGTAATACTCTACGCGGGTATGATACAGAATACATTTATATGCATGAAAGAAAAACTTGAGATGTATTATGTATACATTTACGTATAGCAACGGACGATGAACTCTAAATCTCTTCGTCGTGTAAAGGTAAAAAAAAAAACATGGATAGGAATTACAATGATGATATTAAGTCACATATCCCTTTATACCAACCATGTTTTATGAATCTATTTTATGAATTGATGCTATACAACATCGTTATTTACCTTTCTTGTTGTCAAGCAATCGGCATGTTTCCAAAGAAAAGATCTAGTTAAACGGCTTATCTTGTCCGGAATAAAAAAAATCCGTATCGGCGCTTAACCGACACGTTTCCACAGAGCGCAATAAACCGTTTAGATAATCGGCTCCTGCCCCTCCTCACTTAAACCGTTTAAACCGGGTGTTTCGAAAGTCAAACTTTGACCTTGTGGTGTTTTTATACACTCAATCACGTAATCCAAAATGACAACTAGTCTAATAATACTAGCTTTTAATGCATAACTACTCTGGTAAAAATCGGTTGCCAAGATAAACGCGTCCCAAACACTAACCTCTACACCACTTCCGGGTCCGCGTCATGACCTCACTTCCGGTTTAAATGGTGTATTAAACCGGTGCGTTTTCACAGCGCCTTGATGCCGATCTTGAGCAGAAATAACTACCTCTGGAGATGGTTATGATAAACCGTTTATTGGTGATAATTAATTTCTCAATAATCCAATCATTGTGCGTTTGAAGATATCTAACCGGAATTGCATTGTCTGACACGTCAAATACCGGAAAGTTAAGTTAAGTGTTGAAACATGCCGAATGTTAATGAGAATAAATGGTCTTCTTAAACGTGTAGTAGACACAGATAAAGAAGATGTAATATTATTGTTCAACGCTCACATTCAAATGTGAGTGGTGAACAATAGTTTTAACTCTTCTTTTATCTAACGTTGATGAGGTATCTATTACACGTCTCCTTGGAGCCAGAGTCCGACTTCCATAGACATACACGGAATGAAGCGTGAAACTAGTGCTGCGTGTAGAGATGAGAGCCCTATACCAACCTATACTTTACTGAACATGGCGGACTATGGCTCCAGGGGACTATGTGTCTCATTCTACACCTGACTGAAACACTTTTAACTACTTCGAACCCGCAGGCTGGTCTTTCGTATTACAATCTTAATTAATACCAGTCTATTTTGAAACCCATGGGAATCATGTGTCCTAGTTACACATATTAAATTGCTGTCAGGGGCTACTTTGTAATTACAATATGTTCGTTTATACGTTTTTTCCCCATGGAAGCGGGTTTGGTTGTTGTCGCAATGAATTGTTTGCATGCTTCGAAAGGTCTAAGGTATTTTACTCTGATATTGATTTCGCTGCTCCCTCTGATAGATGTCTACTCTGTTATCACATGAACACCATTACCAAGGAACCTTGTTTCTACACATTTATTGACCGTCCTTTGTATATTACATATCCCTGGGTCAAATCCACGACTTGTCGTTCTTATGAAATTGTTCATTAAAACGCCATTGACTATTATTACTCGTTATGAGTTTTTCCCCATATACCTTATATACGGCGCCACCGCAGAGCTACATGTATGCACATCTGTGAAATTCAAAACGTCTGCAAACGCCTACTTGCAATAATCCGGAAATTGCTTTCACACTAGTCTCTATTCAAACACTGCCAGTCGTGAGCCGAATGGCCTTTACAATACATCGCTATAACACCTTATGCAGATTAGCAGTATGAAAGCTAGTTTTGGAAATTTACAAACTACCATTTTGAATATTCATATCAATAAAACATGATGAAACCACAACTTTATTATTCTTTGATGCGTTCCTTTATTTCAGATTTGACCCTTACCTCCTTTCATGAGTTGTTTTGCCTATCATTCTCTTCATCTAAAATCACTTTCAACCCTCTTCTCCAATTACGAATCATTATCGTATCGTATAAGTCTGAGGCCGTGTTCTCACATTAGTAGAAGTTGCCCTGGTCGGGACTAGTCCGGACCGGGACCCACTTGGATATTGTGTTCCAACCTGAGCGTTCGCCGCCACGATGAATCAGTAAAGTGGTATAATGTGGCCTGATAACAAAATCCACTTATACCCAGATGTTAATCTAAAATCATTCAAAACCCGCCGGAAAATGCATCTATAAGTGAAGGAAAATTCCATTTACATACAAATAATAGAAATACCTACTATTTGTTTCGCATAATTAAATAAGTCTCAATAGTTGATATAAAACCTCAAACAGATCCTGAAATACTGTTTTTAAAAGTTATTTACCTAAATCGTGACGATCACTGCGTCCGATTTCACCACTCTTGCGCCTTTTTTTATAACGCGAGCGCCTTCCGTTATACCGCGACCGCTATAGCAACACAAGGCACAGTAATACTCGCAAAGTGGTCCCGACCATAGACTAAAACTAGAGACCGATCATTACAGTGCGCTGAAGACGCCGTACCATGACGACGGTCAATCTCGTCATGACGACGGCCAATTGCTTGTGCAGCTTGCCTTCGTTCTGGCGAAGCTTCTGCGTTGAGCGTATATAATTACCACGCACACATCTACGCGTCCATCATTTCATATCAGCAAGCAGGGACGATAAGTGATGCACTAAGGGACGCGCTTGGGAGAGAAATTGTTTGGAAGCGAGTATTTGTTGTTGCCATGGTTCGCCTGTGCGTTGTTGGCTTCAACATTTGAGAGTCGTGAGCAGGCTGTGGTCTTTGCCTCGAGAAGTCTCGAGTGAGTTGTGTTCCCACATGAAAAAATAATGATTTAGTCCGGACCGGGACTACCTTTCATGGTGGGTCTTAAAAAATAGCAAAAGCCACTCTGAGTCTGGACCGGGACCACTTGAATCGCGTTCCCATTAGCGATAAGTCAGGACCGGGTCCGGACTAGACTAGACTACTCGAGATGTTGTTCTTTGTGGGAACACGACCTTGCGTACAATTCACGTATACGTACCGTACATACTGGGTTTGCAGCACTTCCTTATATTTTTGTTCATGTTTATCAAACATATATAATCTTATTTCGAGAATGTACAGGGTGGTTCAATAAAACCTTGACAGTTTTTTGAAGCCATTTTTTTGAAATTTTGTAAATTTAAAAATAAAAAAAATCAATATTCATCAACTATATGATCTTGACCATCTATGCTGAAAATATCATTACAAATAACCATACGGTTGCAAAATAACAGCTATTTGAACAAAGTCTGTCCCATTACACTCTGTCCACGGGTACTGATTTCGCGACGTTACAACCAATGTGGTTCAATAAAACGTTGACAGTTTTGCAAAGCCATATTTTTAAAAATTGGGGGATTTGAGTGGGTTTTTTGACATATTCCTCAAAAATATCATCTTGGCCGTCTATGCTGAAAATATCAATGTCAATAATGATATGGCGGCAAAATGATAGCTATTTGAAGAGAATCTCTCCAAATCTCTTTGCCCACGAGTAAGTCTACGGGAAATGCCCAGCAAGATAACATTAAATGGCATCATCACTGTTATGCCTTAAAAGGCATAGAGCATAGACAATTACACTTCCAATCTATGAAAATCAATAATTCTAATTAGGGTCACTCGTGGTATCATTATAACGTATTGATTTCACACCTGAATAGATAGTTAAGATGTTAACAATTACCCTTGTTCACCTGGCGGGATCTTCAAATCTTAGATTACTTGCATGCAATTCATCATTCAGTATTCAATGTAACGTCGCGAAATCAGTACCCGTGGACAGAGTGAAATGGGACAGACTTTGTTAAAATAACTGTTATTTTGCAACCGTAAGGTTATTTGTAACGATATTTTCAGCATAGATGGTCAAGATCATGTAGTTGATGCACATTGAAAAAGATTTAGTTCAAAAAACTGTCAAGGTTTTATTGAACCACCCTGTATACAGGCGCAGGCTCTTAAATTTGTTAGTGTTATAATGATCTCCTGCTATCCTTTTCCTAGCCATGCTAATGGGCTGCGCACAACCCGTGTCGAGCAATTAAATGATTTCTTCCTTTAAAGTATATATAAGGGAATGCGACCAGAATAGAAATACAGTAACATTGGTAAAAATACCAGGAAGTAGAAGGGTAGAGCGTGACCCGCCCGTTCCGTGTCAGAGTAAACATAATGATTAGTCTCAATCCATGGTCAATGTTGCACTTTGAAGGGTGAGCACCATATGTTTACGGCGTATTCTTCTTATTATAATAAAATATAGATTGAAGCTGTTATAATGTACAGGCTATACCATATTGGGTGTTAGTATACTTGGTTATGGGTCCAAATAGGTCCAAATGGATTCAAACGGGTCCAAAATAGGTATAAATGGGTCAAAATATGTATCGAAATAGTATCGAAACGGGTTGAAATGTATCACAGTTTGTCTAGAAAAGGCATTTCAAAATAAAGGTAAATTACGTAATATGTGGCGGGGGCACACCACTAAATAATTCCCCCATTGAAATACACGCATTTCGGCCCTTTTTCAAGAACGTGGTTTTACCCCACGTAACATTAACAATGAAGGAAGTTTCTATTTTGAATGAATGTCTTAGAATATATGTGTTGAATTTCATTTTAAACTAGATTTTTCTTGACCAATCTAGACAAAAAAATCGCTACGGGCACCTAAACAGCGCCCTCACCATTTTAAACCGATATTTTCGCTTCCTCAACGATTCCAGCGATGATGTCCTTTCGCAGCCTAGGCTCCCGTGCGTATCGATTCCGACGATTTTTGACCACTTTAGCAATGCTGAGGGGCTATTCTATCGTTTTTATGAAAAAATAAGCAAGATTTACTTCTATTTGCTTCCCCTGGGACGATGATCAAATTGATATAGGTACTATTTCTCCGAACCATACACCAAACGCGCAATTTAGTAAAGTGTCCCCTTAGTAGCAAAACTTGTTTTGAGTTTTCATTTTTTTCCTACATATTTCAAAACACCCCTCTCAATATCCCCTATTTTCCTCCCTTTATCCCCTATTTTCCTCCCCCCCCCCCCCCTCCTCCCCCCCCCCCCCCCCCCCCCCACGCACCTAAACTTATTGGACTCTTCAGGCTTCGACAACCTCATGTAACTAAAGTCCATCTGGAACTCTTTCAGATAGGAACGTATTTCATAGGTATTGTCCAGCACTAATGAAGAGGCAACTAGGTGTAATTATTCGTCGTCCATCTTTTACGTACTTGACCTTAATTTTGTAATGCATTTTCCAGTCATTCTGTGATACATTTCAACTTGTGTCGATACTATTAGACCCATTTTGACCCATTTAGACCTATTTTGGACCCGTTTGGACCCATTACCAAATGTACTAACACCCGTACCATATTTGTGTCGTTGTGTATGGCCGGCAGCGGCGACCATACACGACTCCAATGGTATGAAACACATTATGAGACCAAACGCATTATAGCAAAACAGCTACGAAGCATATGTTAGTCTCTAATTGATAGACTGATGCTGTACTGATGCTGTATCAAGAGAAAGACAAAAACAATAACAAATATTATTCAAATTACTTCCTTGTGGCAACTATGTATCTAGCTATACGGTGCATCTCATTCATCGCATAAGATAAACCCCTGCGGGGAAAACAGGTGTTATGAATGGTAATCACAAATTGATACGCCCCGCCCTTAGTATAGTCACAACATAACGCCTGACTGACTGTTTAGATTGATAACATGCAAGTGATGCGAAATAAGTAGTTCGGGTCGTCGTGTTGTTAATACTCGAGCTATTTCGATAATCCTCAAGCGAAGGTGATACCTGGCCTCTCTAAATGAAAAGCGCCCTTTGCGCGAGATTAACTGTATCAATGGAGAATATGTATCAGGGTTAGTTATCTAGCACGCCATCTGGGATATTATGTCACCAAGGTTCAATTAGACCGATATTACCTGGGAAAAAGAAAGTTGTCGAGTGATATTTAAGAAATTCATCTTTCTTATCATCCGAAACCATGGCGGGGTTTTGTGAATTACCACTTCTGATAAATGATTCCTGACAACTCCAGCACAAAAGCCATCATTTCATACGAGGTTGGAATCTAGCGTCAGAAATTGTCATAAACTTGCCGAAGTGGGAGCCAGAGGGTTAAGGCTGCGTGAAGAGTATATTGAGTATCTCGGTCGCGGATTTCGGCAAATCTTTGGTGGGCTTTACGTTTGGTAATGAAGTAGACATCCATTGCATGTTGCTTACAATATCATGTGACTAGTAGTGTGAGATTGGTGCACGAAGCATTCCATGTCTAACATTGTTACTACTTAGGACAATCATTAACGAACTTCACTGGACTCATCAAAACTTCGGTCCGGTTTACTTGTTTATTTCAAGAACTGTTCATAGTCAAACTTCACTGGTCATTTATCCAGTATTTCCTTTTATGAATGTGCCACTTCGTAAGGGTTGTATAGTGTGTCTAGAAGTAACTATCCTTTTCATGTCATTAAAGATATATCAAGCTATTAAATATTGGATTCTAAAGTGTAACATATTTTAATTGGATAGAAATATAACAATACTGAGAAGTGTACTTTTCTTTTTTATCATTAGAAAATACTGTGCATTTAATAAAGAGGGTAGTCAAAAGGTATATGCATTTGATAATGACCAACACATTGCTAGTAGATCTGTAACTGTTTAAGGTTCTTATGGGATATACGAACAAACAAATTCCAAGGTTAAATCCGGTTTTATAAGAAGAATTAGACGTTGCACAAAATCATAGTTTGATGTGTATTCGTAACGTATTGTATGTCAGCTAACATTGAATGTGACGGGTCATTTAAGGAACGTGTCGTTGTAGTAAAGAACATCCCCGCGGCAATCACCATTATCACGAAATCCAAATTACAAAAAAAAATGTTACAAATACTTACAATACTATACGAGATCATGTTCGTGCATTATATCGTGATTGTTTTAAGAAATAAGTAGTACAAGGCTCAATTGACACTATGGTGCATGAATACATTGGATTCTTTCCACATTATGTGTTTATTAAGTTATATGCAACATATATCTTGCTTCACGAAGTGATCTTTGTTTTACCTTCCTAGATTGTGACTATGTTTCCATAGTTTACAAAGATTCTGTTGTCAGAAATATTCTATGCGGCCGAATAATGTTCTTCTGTTCTTATGCATCCAGGATCCAAGGTACTTTTACTAGTTGTCTACATTTATAAAGATTAAAAGTCACACTTTTCTGGATGAGTAAGAGAAAGTCATATTATGATGATTATGCACCTTGAACTTATTCTCACACGCGGCAGTCGTCTGCAGAAGACAGTTCCAAAATATAACAAAATGTTTCTTCACCATATTTGGAATCACCATGAGAAATGCATTGAAATAAGTAAAAGCATGCCTGTATTGGTTCCGCAATCCTTGAGATAGACTCGGGAATTGGGAAAGGATTTTGAAAAGTATGTTTTGTATAATGGTAAAACAAAGCCATATGGAAACTGTTGAACTTCATCACACGCGTAAACATTGTACGCAAAGTACCTGAGCCAAATGCATTCAGAAACACTTAGGGAGCACATCAAAACTCGACCGCCCGGCAACCGCCGGTTCCGTGCAGTTCCGTGAGGTTGCAGCCAGTTTCTATTGTTCTAAACAATGATATGCGGTCCAACCGGGCGGAACCACCGGTTGTCGCGCGGTCGAGTTTTGATTTGCTCCCTTATACGTAGTCTACGTATAAGGGAGCAAATCAACCCGTAGTTGCGTCGAGCCCTAGGCTATCAACGAAATATCTCGGTGGTGGTAGGATTTTCATTTAGTAGGATATCGTATATAAGGCTCTCAATACACTTTATATGAAGAGATCAAAAGTACCTTAGCGAATAAATGCATGCACGTATTCACATTAGAGACATAACAATGATAATATATACGAGATAAATATAAAACAGCTTGATTCAATTATCTTTTCTCGGTCTGGAGATTCATACCAACAACTTGATTATTAACGATTTTGCGAACTTATGGATCCAGGAGAAAGTCATTGTGAAGGGCGTTGGTAGCTCAACGTTGGCTATCTTTATGAAGGGCGTCTTTGGCTCAACATTGGCTATATTGATGAAGGGCGCGTTGGTGGCTCAACGTTTGCTATAATTTATGAAGGTCGTCGGTGGCTCAACGTTGACTATCTTGATGAAGGGCGACGGTGGCTCAACGTTAGCTATATTTATAAAGGACGTCGGTGGCTCAACGTTGGCTATCTTTATAAGTGCGTAAGGTAGCTCAAAGTTGGATATCTCTATGAAAGGCGTCGGTGGCTCATCGTTGGCTATCTTTTTGAAGGGCGTCGGTGGCTCGACGTTGGCTATCTGTTATGAAGCGCGTCGGTGGCTCGACGTTGGCTATCTTTATGAAGGGCGTCGGTGGCTCAACGTGGGCTATCATTATGAAGGGCGTCGGTGACTCAACGTTGGCTATCTTTATGAAGGGCGATGGTGGCTCAAGACCAAGTGATAGTAAACCTACATATGAGACTTAGATAACATGAAACATCGCCTTGAGCTATCAACCGATGATATGGTTGCCGATTCATAATTAGTAGAATTATGTCGCCTGGGTATTGACAGATTCAACATATACGTGTCAGTTTCAGTGGAAATTTTCTCATTTTTGATACATCAGCCCTGCGGTGACAGCCCTCACCTTTATCATCAAAACCTGTTAAAATAACATACACGATCCACAGCGCTCGGTCATCATATTTTGAAGACAATAACAGAAGATGGGAATAACGGTTGCGAGGAGCAGATTTTGAGAGGAGGAATATATTGGATTTGTGCCCTTGTGAGTTTATAGTTGAAGATGTCAGAGTGCGGTCAAAATGAAGCCTGCGGTTCAACTTTGCCGTGTGGTTTGTCTGTGATGGATGCATGTTGTTTGTTGACTAGGAGGTTCCATCAGCCCTGCAGGGATGACAATAGGAGGTTCCATCAGCCCTGCACGGATGGCAATAGGAGGTTCCATCAGCCCTGCTGGGATTGCGATCAATTCTGAAACTAAAAAGTACGCCGTGTTACAAATAATGTAATAGGTTAAGGAAATAGTCGAATGTAACAACAAAACATTTGAACGAGGAGACAGTACTTAATTTAATCATTTTTGTAGTATTCTACTGAGCTTTTTTTGGTAACGCGGTTTACAAAGGGCCCGCCCACCCCCTGATTAAATCCAAACAGATGCAGAGTATTCTTATTTTGGTACCATGGTTTAGCTGGCGGCTCCTCTTTCCATGCATACAAAAATAAGTACAAACATCTCACGCATCGGAATTTTACCGATTTTTGTTTATAAGTGACGGAAATGATGTTTCTAACTGATATTATAAGATTCAATGTTATACTATTCAGATATTTTATAAAATGGCGATTTGTTAATAATATTGTAATGTGGCAACCTCCCTCAAGCTTTGACGGCTTACCCTGGTAAGGTGGTACCCTTATTTTCCCGTTAAAAATGACCGCACAGGATGTAAAAGAGATGCCCTAGGTCACTGTTTGTTGCGTTGTGTAGGGGGGAGGTAGGACGATAGCTAAATACGGACCTCATATGTAACATAACAAGAGTTTGCAGTATGTTTTAAAAATTTTAATTTTGTTTTTCAAATACTGGGAAATACCTAGTCTCGCGCTCTTTTACCGTAACAACAGTAATTTTAAAAACTCACAATGCGTAGCTATAGAATGGTAATATCCAAACACAATTTACATTGACGCGGAACTTTGTCAAAAGTGTCGTGTTCATATTTAACCCATTTTAGATATGTCTCGTACAAGAATGGCTTAACACAAAAAAAATGTAAACACAAATAAATACCACGGACAAGTCAATATTGTTTAGGGTCGGGCATTGTTTCATATTATTATTAATTGTTCCGAACAACAACTTCACCTAATCAGACAAACTCAATTTAAGACATAATGAAAACGAGGGTTATCCGTAAATAATGATTCCATATCCCGTCATGCTATCATTTTATTCCCTGCCCAATTTTTGTTTCTTGCGATAACTCCGAGGAGCGGAGAACCAATTGATTGGACATTTAATGCACTCCCTTTGAGAGAGAGAGTCAACATTAGCCTTGTTAATGTCTGGGATGCTGTTGCTCTATTTGCACCTCATTTTGTCCAACTGTGCATTTACAGCATTGACTTTGAATACCCTAGAGGTTGTTTGTGAATAAATGGTGAAGCATAGACGGATAGAGTAAATTAAAGTACTTTCTAGTTGGTTTTATTTGTACCTATGTTTCTTTTATTTTATTTCCTTTCAGATCAAAGTTATTCAGGTTGATACTAAAGTGTTGCGGTTATCATCGTAAATTCTGCGTATCGTGTAGTCAGCCAGGAAAATGTGACGACTTCAAATACTTCAAGCACTGTGACAACGCAGATTGTTCAGGTAAGTTGATTAAAGTTGGTTGAATACATAGTATATCGAATATTTTTCTCCGTCTAGGGTCAAAATACAATATCCTGACCGGCTGGCCACATTTTAATTTGAACAACAGACCGATTAAAACTATGGCTAAGTGATAGATTATGATAATTATTTAAAATCACATTTTCCGGCTATTGAGGGCAACTACTCTGTACGGACTATTGTTAATAGTTGGTTAAGCGCAAACGGAACTGAACGTGTAGGGGCAAGAAAGTTGGGACAAATAACTGACTGCACACCACTAAGTTACAATGACGTAATGTCATTAATGGCTCAAAACGAATGGATAAAATCGAATATCTTATTCGTACAGACAGACTGTTGATCGATATCATTAGGTCGCATATGTTTTGCTCTTGTGACATTTTTCCTATATTTGAATTTCCTGTATCACTTAACATGACTAGTTTGCAACGGGTAAAATGCAAGCTAAATCTGCCTGCCACCTTCCCCAAGAATTCTCAACAATACATCCAGTGAGCGATACTTCTATCAAACAAACCGTAAATAGTTAGTGAAACATTCCTTTCTTAACGCGTCCGGAACTATAACATATTGCCACAAGCAATGTTATGCCAAACATACCACAGGTGAAAATAAAACAACGTAGCAATCGTTAAGAGAATCGTCACTTTAAAGTTAAAAGGTTCTATCTTAAAAAATTGTCATTTTGCTTGACATATACATAAAATAGAAACTATACATGTTAAAACGTTAAAATCTAGCCATAATAAATAACATTTTGAAGTGGTCAAAACTGAGATTTAAAAGGTAATTATCTACAAAGCCTGAGATGTCAGTCAGAATCTTGTAATTCTTCGATGTTTACCTCAGAAAGTGCACTGCCTACCGCTAAAATAGCTTCACGTTGAACAGCGTTTCAAGCTAGAATAGTCAATTAAATGCAGTACATATCTGAAATGTATAATGAAAGAGCGGATTCCATTGACTGTAAAGCTCTATCCAGCAGGCGTCCACAAACCTTGAAAATCAAATCATGCTAATAACCAATCTGGCTGACACCCAATGTGGCATCGCAGAGAATTGGTAATCAAGACCAGAAAGCTTTATTTCACACACGAGATCAGTGTTTCTGTGTTCATCGTTGCATTAGAGTTTACAGATTAAAAAAATGTTAATTTGCAAAATCCTTGCTAAAATAACAGAAGAGACCAAACCAACCTAAACTACATGTATTTCTTTACGCTTTACTATGACCACGCTGTTGCAATTAACTTTATTTTCATCCCACGGGGTGGCTGTATGTGTACTATATACCCCTGTGGGAGCAGTTGTGTTAAAATTGCATTTGCTGCCTTAGCGTCTTATTTCCTTTTATATTGGAACATTGTTCAACTATTAGCAAATGCGACAGACATTGAATTGCACGCTATAGGCTTTCGTGACATTATTGGTTTGACCAAACAGTTCCATCTGTGTTATCAAGCGTAATGTAAATATGCTGTCCTACTTAAACTTAACAATTCGCATACTACATTACTATTGCAATTCTGTGTTATTTTAACCACGAAATGTACCTGAAAAGGGTTTAGAACACCTTGTCAAAACCAAAACACTTCTGAATTGCTCTAAATAGTATACTTGATGGTTACATATCCTTGTAAATACTGCAACCTGGTGCACTCCGGAACATATTGGCAACTAGATAAAATGTCTACTTTTATGTGTGACGACGACGATACGATAAATGACATTGACTGGCATCAGCGTATAGACATACGAGTTAAGATTTCCATCCAAACCAAACAGTAAATCCAGGAGATCTATGAAATCTGCAATTATAATCATATAAATAACTATAGTGTACCCTTCACCTTTTTCATATTTGGGACTTTTAAGGAACGATAATGATAATATAATAAAGGTGTATGGCATTCTATAGTTAATATGAATGGTGTAGATTGACATTTGCCTAAATACCACCATAGGAATGCTATTAAAAATATCTGACTTTGGCTGAAAAAAATGACATCGAAACATATCGTTAGACATATCACTCACAATGTTTACAAAAGTCAGGTATTGGCCTGCTACATTCAAACGGTTTGTGTGTGTTGAATTCTAACAACGTGTACATAGCACAAGGTACATTTTCCATTACCAGCCATTCCTCGCGACATACTTTTAAATTGGAATTAATTTAATTTAGTATGTTTGGATTAGTAAATCCCGCTTGTTTGGAGAGTACCACGTTATTCAGCAGAGCGTGGTTTATAACTAACTTCATTTCCTCATAAGAACGATATGTGTACATATGGAAATCACGGTGGAATAGCGCTGTAGCTGGAGTAAAAGAAAAAGTTCATATAATTCGATTTGTTAAAATCATACCTCGGGATATTCTTTGTCAGTTATGCAATGCTTGGGCACAATTTTATTCCACAATTGTTTGTAGAAACATACATTTATAGATATTGTTCGTGTTTAATCTGCATCATTTACAGCTCAACCCAAACCTAAGGTAGAACATAATACATGAATCAACATAAGTTTAACTATTGGAATTTTATTGAAACATTATCTTTAAAGATATAGTTATCTATCAATCAAGCGGATAAAATATGGAACCCGCGCTATATTGTGGGGTCAATCTGTCAGTATTACCTTTAAGATCACGTGTAGACATTCCTTGTACGTTCAACATTCAGAAATGTATGTCAGGCATAAACAAAATGATAAGTTCAATCACGTATACTCTTCTTGTGAAAGTTATGGTAAAATTGAATGTCTTTGTAAATCTTTAAATTGAATTAAGAGTCAATCAATATTAATTAAAAGTTAACTTTTGTCGAACCCTGTCATTGAAGTTCGAATGAAAGTACTTGTTTTAGAATTACCCTTACACAGTGCTCGAGCTCATATTCATCAATGGGTTTCCTTATACAAAAATATTAAACTATTTTATTATCTTATTATGTCCGCGAGTAAAATATGCTGAAGGGTGTCTTAATGGCTACGTTTTAGGTCGTTATGACGAGCCCATTATCAACTATGCTATGAGTTGAATGGATCGTATGCGGATATTTGATTGGGAGCATTTTTAAAATTCGTATACGTTTAGGATAGAAGTATATTTTTCCATATAATATGAACACCAAGCAAGTATGTGACTTTTCCCATAACACCTTCGAAATGAATTTCATATGCCCAGTCATAAAGTTAATATATCTACGTCAGTAAACGGATTGTTCTATAAGACTGCATGGTTTAACCCGAACTTTGAAAGTTTTACTGGGTGGGTATAGAAGTATATTTTTCCGTTTAGAACAGTACCATATAATATGAACACCAAGCAAGTATGTGACTTTTCCCTTAACACCTTCGAAATGTATTTCATATGCCCAGTCATACAGTTAATCTATCTACGTCAGTAAACGGATTGTTCTATAAGACTGCATGGTTTAACCCGAACTTTGAATGTTTTACTGGGTGGGTATAGAATAAATTATAAAAATGTTGGTCACAGGTGATCCTCGGGAGGACGTTGGGATTACAGATGACATCAATTAATCACGTCATTGGTGCGAACAAAAATAACATGATCCGCGTCCCGTTTGTCTCTAAAACCAATTCGTCTCATCTGAATTGTACACTAGCTTTGTGGAATGCTCAATCAACATTGATTTGTGACTACATCATTTCTAATCACATTGACATCATGACAATTGTTGAGTCTTTACGGTGATGATCGTGATAAGCGGACAATCGCTAACATTTAAGGGGACTTCAACATCCATGTTGACATTACATCTGCTCCAAATTCAAAGATCTTCATGGAAATGATAGATACTGCTGGCCTGTATCAATTGGTTGACTTCCCTACACATCTTTTGGACATACCTTGGATCTTATCATCACAAATCGTGAGAAAACGCCGTTATATCCCAAGTTCGTTCCGATACGTCATTGTTTGCAGTTCACTCTGCAGTAAAATGCAGATTGAAAGTCTGTCGTCCATCAGCTACCAAGAAAACCATTTACTTCCGCAAATTCAAAGCCATAAATGTTGACGATTTTTGTAGCGATATTGCCTCTTCATCACTCACTACCTCTCAAAAGAAGAGTTTAGACGGACTAGCAAAGCAATATAACAAGATCATATCCGATATTACGGATGATCACGCCCTTGAAACGATGAAGACTCTAACGCCACAACCCCTTTGTTTTCGGATACTACACGTGCCGCTAAACGTGACAAAAGGCGGCTGGAGCGCCGTACTCAATCAAGCAAACTTATAAAGTCAAATTCAAAGAATACCATAGTCTGCTTGAGGATGCAAAGACAGAGCATCACATTTCTCAAATTGCTAATGTAATTTTAAGCAACTCTTCCATACCATCGACAAATTGTGCGGCTTTAAGGGGGGACTTAAGGAAGTTTTTGATTTGATTTTTTGAATTTTGTGTGTGCTGTAATTATTGAACTATTAATCAAATGTTTATAAAAGTATACATTTTTGGAAAGGAAATGGATCAGAGAATCCAAATTTGGCGTCAATTTTGACCAAAAAAGTAGATTTTTTGAGAAAATCACAAAATTCAATTTTTTGACCCAATTTTTTTTGAACAAAGCTAACAAAAAATAATTTTGAGTACAAAATGGCCAAATCACTTTATAATGATGTTAAGACACTAATGAAGGGACGATTTTTTTTTTTTAAAACCTAATCTAGTTTTGGTTTTTTGTGATTTTCTCAAAAAACCAACATTTTTGGTCAAAATTGATGCCAAATTTGGATTCTCTGATCCATTTCCTTTCCAAAAAGGTATACTTTTATATACATTTGAGTCATGGTTCAATAATTACAGCACTAACAAAATTCAACAAAAAACTTCCTTAAGTCCCCCCTTAAGCCTAGCTTAGTTCTTCCGTCTGGAGAGGAGAATGTTGTGACTGATAAATTTAGTGACTACTTCACTAATAAGATCTCTAAAATCAGTTCAGATTTGGACAGTAATTTTCCACATTGTACCGGCGGCTTTAGTGACTCTCCAACATGTTCTGTGCGTTTTAACCACTTCAACGAACTCTCAGAAAAAGAGATACGAAAGCTTGTTATGGACATGCCCACTAAATCATGTGCCTTGGACCCCATCCGACCTAGGCTACTTAAACGGGGCCTGGACTATCTCATGCCTGTTCCCAAGATGATTATTATCACCTCCTTGAAAACTGGGCATGTATAATACTGATTAAAGCCGATATTATTAGTATCTTACACTTGGCAATTTGTTGCGTGATTATCAGAAGTACATAAATGCTCGACAATCACATTGCACTTTGACCTTGATCAATGTACGTTTGGTAGCTGCAAGTGTTAAACTAAGGTTTTCGTGAGATATAATACGAACGCCAGTATAGATATTAATGGTTCACTTGGTCCAAAGTACACCCACGTGGGTTACAAGAAGCTGTGTTGTGAATACTTTGTCCTTTGGGGGAATATAAAAGAGTTCAAGATTGAACTGTAGAATTGCGACTGACATTTCTAGTAAATGGTTTAGTGATGGATGTGAGACGATTTGAGCACAAATTTGCACATGTTTTAATAAGGCTATGTTCTGAATAGATAACTCATCAAATTCTCGGTAACGGAAATATGTGTTAGACAAATTCAAAAGCGTCTTAGTCAGACATAAACAAATCTGCAGATTTTTCATAACTCGTATTTGGTATAAGGTGGGGCATCACAATTATTTAGCTTTCTATCTTGTATTGTAAGCATCCTTGTGGGAGCAGCTATGTTGGAATTGCCTTGCTGGCATAGCGTCTTTTTCTTTTATATTATGCGACAAACATTAAATTGCACGCTGTTGGCTTTCACGCAAGTATTGGTCTGACCCAACCAGTTATATCTGTGTTATCAAGCGCAATGCATGTATGATGGATTTAAACTATTTGCAAATAAGTTAACAATTTGCATAGGCTGAGCGAATACAATTACAATTTGGAATTATTGTAGCCACGAATTGAACCTCAAAAGGATTTCTAATACCTTATCTAAACAGAAACACTTCTGTATTGCTCTAAATAGTATTTGATTCTTGCACAAGTGTCACAAAAATTGACAGAAACTCTCATAGTAGCAAATGTGTACACTTCAACTGATATCCTAACTGTGTTTGACTAGAGGCGTTGTGTAACACTCAATGACCCGAGATCTGTAACATGCGTGATAACACCATACTGTCATCCACAGGGCATTGTCATATGTCTGATATATTTCCAGGATAATATCATATCTTAACCATGCTGTGGACAAACTTAAACAGTCTCGCATAAAATATGTCATATTGGTGCATACCAAAACGTGCAAATATTTATATTATGGGGACGAAAACAATTATTACGATGTGGCCATCACTAGTATCACAATATAGATACACACCATCCACACAGACCATAAATCATAATTTTAGACCATGTTACAATTGTAGACCATTATATAAAAGTTGGTTGGTATAGCTGTAGTATATCCTTTACCGTATGGTATCATTGGGGGACTTTTAAGGAACGATCCAACCTGCATAATGATAACAATCAACGTGTATGACAGTCTATAGTTAAGATGAATAGTATGTGCAATGACACTAGCCAGAAAAACACATAGAAATTATATTGACAATATCTGCTTTTAACTAACAAAAATGACAACTAGGCATATCGTTCGACCATATCAGTTACAATGTAAACAAACATATTAAGTCATGTATCGACCTGCTACATTCAAGCGGCTTGTGTGTGTGAAATTCTAACAAAGTGTACATAGTACAAGGTACATTTTCCATTACCAGCCATCCCTCGCGGGATACTTTTAAATTGGAATTAATTTAATTTAGTATGTTTGGATTAGTAAATCCCGCTTGTTTAGAGAGTATCACGATATTCAACAGAGCGTAGTTAAATAACTTCATTTCATTACAGGAATGATATGTGTACATAGAAAGCACGATGGAATAGCGCTGTAGCGTGAATAATAGAGTAGGATGTTGATATAATGCAATTTAATAAACTCATACATCAAGACATTTATTCTTAGTTTTCAAATGCTAGCGGCGCCATTCTATTATACAATGTTAAATTTTGTAAAATAGATTTATTCGATGTTGTTAATGGTAAAATCTTCAGCATTTACAACACAATCCAAAGCTACGATGAAAGCTTTAACTGACAAAAATGACAACGAGACATATCGTTCGACCATATCAGTTACAATGTATACATAAGTCAGGTATTGACCTGCTACATCCAAGCGGCTTGAGTGTGTGTGTTGAATTCTAACAACGTATACATAGCACAAGGTACATTTTCCATTACCAGCCATCCCTCGTGGGATACTTTAAATTGGAATTCATTTAATTTAGTATGTTTGGATTAGTAAATCCCGCTTGTTTGGAGAGTATCACGTTATTCAGCAGAGCGTGGTTAACTAACTTAATGTCCTCACAGGAACGATATGTGTACATAGAAAATACGGTGGAATAGCGCTGTAGCGCGAATAAAAGACATTTATAACTAGGATGTTGATATAATGCAATTTAATAAACTCATACATCAATACATTTATTCTTAGTTTTCAATGCTAGCGGCGCCATTCTATTACGCAATATCATCTTGTAAAATAGATTTACTAGTATAGATGTTGTTCATGGTAATACCTTCAGCATTTACAACACAATCCAAAACTAATGGCTCTCTGGCGCGCCGCAAATGCCTAGTCATTATTCCATACGCCTCCGATGGGATTTTTCAAATGAAAACATCTTTTTCACACTCTTTTGTTATTCATAAAGAAAAACAAAACCGTTTGACAATGTCAATGAAGATTGCTTGTGTAACTTTATTTTATATTCTCTTCACACATCATTTTAAAATTAACCGAGCGAAACTCGCGCTATGTTTGGGGTAAATCCGTCAGAATCACGTGTCGACACCCCCTTATCTGATATCTTTGATGGAACGGCATGACAAAACATCAACAAATAATGCCAGGCATGAACAAAATGATAAGTTCAATTATGTGCGCTCTAGTTCTAAATTCAATTCTAACCATATTATACGTGCACTAATATTATGACAAAAACCTCTGAATGGTGACTAACATCAACCACGCGCCAACTAAATAACACCGATAAAACACGGTCTAGTGACCCTTAAGTACGTCTTTGATTTATATAATGAGAATTGTACTCTGTGTAATGATCTTAATTTCGATGATAATTTCGAAGCATGTTATAGCTAGGTCACACCGAGTATTCACTTGCTGAAGGTCATTGGTAAAGTGAAAAGTGTGTTAATCTTGAAATGAACAATAAAACAAGAAATTGTGTCCAAGCTATTAATGTTCGTAGGAAAAGTATTTGATTTAGGTATACCCTTACACAGTGGTTAACGGTTACGGGTGAGTCTACATGAATCACCCGTAATCTATGCGGTGAGTTGACAGAGTTGTATCTAAAATTCATTTGAGGAGCCTTTCTTAAATCGTCTACGTTATAGACACGTGTATCTTTGTCCTCTTAGAGCAGTGCTATATATATGATATAAAACTAAGCAAACGTGGCTTGACATTCAATGCATAGTTCTACAGAAGCACATTTACCCCTTGAACACCTTCGCATTGAATTTCAATATGCCTAAATCAATCTATGTCAGAAAGCAGACTTTCAGCATGACTGCATGGTTTAGCCTGAACTTTATGGGTGGGTAAGATGAAATTATAGAGTATGTTGGTCACAGGTGATCCTCGTGTGGACGGTGGTTTTACAGGTGACATCTAACACCTGGCAATTTGTCAAGTGATTGACAATAGTACGTAAATGCTCTGTTATCACATTGCACTTATGACCTTTTTGTCGCGACCAAGTGATTGATATCTGTTAGTAAATTCCAAAGGCCGAGCTTTATCAAGTGTTAAACCAAGGTTTTCCTGAGACATTCCACACGCGACAGTATATATATCAATGGTTAACTTGGTCCAAAGTACACCCACGTGGGTTTACAAGATGAGAATATTCCAATGAGACTATGAGCTGCTGTATAGATAACATTTTGAATTTACCATATTAACGGAAATGACTCGTAAAGCAAAACTGTATATTTTTCAGATATTTTCGGTAAACCGATATTATTAATCTTGTAAATCTATGCCGTCTTTGGTATAAGATGGGCATCAAAATGGAGCTTTCCTTTCTTGGTAAATATATACCTTCGAATGGAGGATAGATATAAAATAGTGTTTTAAAAGCCTGATGTTAAGACTTGGCTTCCCAGCCAAAGAGGGAATCTCACTGGTTGTCTTTGCGCAATGCCAATAACGTAGCTATTCCCAAAGTCAACACCAGTAGACATGATAACAGTCCTGTTCCATACCTTGTCAAACTGTGGAGCAAAAACCTGACCAAACATTAATGTTCAAATCTTTCACCTCTAGTTATTCGTATCGTACAAATGTATATCTTGGTGTTTTTACACTATTTGGTAACCTTTGTATTTCCTACATTTTTAATGTATATTGTAATACTTGTAATTGTAATATTTTGCCAATTCAGTCGGTTGGTTACAGTGACAATAAATCATACACAATGTATAAAAATAATAGTAATAACGGATATTTCTATGTAGATAACCCACAATTAAACAGATACGGGATAGGAAATTGTCTGAGAACGGTACATGAGTAGTCGGTACAGCTTTAATCCCTACGAGTTGACTCGTGCAAGACTTCTATAAACCAATTTTCCAATACCATTCCCGAGGGCATGAAAGAGCTATAAGTTTTACGAAACGAGCGAAAATGTATTTACAAAGTTTCAAGTGACTTGTTTATCAGATACGCAAACACAATGTTTCTGGACAATTGGGAATTTACGAAAGCCGAGATATAAATTGGGCTAACGTGTTTATTCTGTATAACCATCTCTAAGACACTTTTTAAGAAATGCAACATACTTGTTTATTGTGCTATTCAACGCAATTGGTGTCTTTTATGATGAATACCTTCCACTGTGTAAATAACAAATCACAAATCATAAGTGTTTTTATAAAACCACTAAATTAGTTGTCTTATAATTAGTTTGTGGTCAGCGGCAAATGATATCTAGACACATCCGAAAAATAAATACTACCAACATTTAACTTTGATAATCAAGTACATTTGTACATTTGTATATACCGTTCGCATTAAAATGTAATACATATTCCCAACAGCCTTGTAGCTTAGTCAGTCAGTATTCATGGATCTATGAAGGAGTAATAACATGGCGTTTCCATTCACTTACCTAAATGTATCAGTGTTTCATAATATGGCCGTCCGTTAATTTATACATTCTTTTTATCAAACTAACCCACTTATTCCTGAAACGTTGGCAACGAACACTCTCTATTATATACGCTATCATTTAATTATAGTATTAACTGTATTATCATTTTGATACCCTGCTCACCACCAACGATTATTGATCTTCCAATGTTAAAATCAGTTAATGTAAAACCAGCAGTTTCAAGGGCAATAGGCATCAAGGTTTTAAATACATGCATGCAGAGATCTAAACTTGCAACCGTTGTGCTCCTATGTATATGGGTGGGTGTGTGTGCTCCTATGTATATGGGTGGGTGGGTGGGTGGTTGGGTGGTATGTTCATCGTGCCAGCGATGTATTTTTGATCTTACAAATCCGCTGAAAAAGAAACATACATTTTCAAACAAATTAGGGTACCTTTGGGTAAGTTATAACACCGTAATGACCTATTTATCCTCGTAATTAATTTCAATGACACGAAACATGAGGTTCTTGGTTTTAGGAAATCTGTACTACGCTCGTGGTATGTAAACTTATTATAGTCCTTGCAGTCTCCTGAACATGAACTACGAGGGTCATTCAATAAGTTCTACCTCCTCACTCATAACATCGCTAATAGGAATGTCAGCCTCATGACATTTTTAATAATTAAAGCTCTGAATCATAGTTACACATTTATGGAAAATGGTCATTGATGTCTGTTTCACTTTTGATATGATGCGGTCAAAGTCAGAGAGATATGTTGGACAACGGAAACGGAAAATTACCTTAAAAATAAATACATGTATTTCGGGGGTGGGGGGGGGGGGGTCGGTATTGTATTGTTAAATATAAAAGCATGAATTAAATATTGAAAATGGAAATCAATAAAAGGTGTCTGAATTGTAAGCAATAATATTGCCTGCGGGCTTGCAAATATTGTAATATCAACACGAATGTATTGCTATGCCTTTGGCATACTGGAATAATGATAATCAGTCAAATTTCCATCGTTACAAGTCAAGCCACAGTGATGCCTCGTATGTTAGATATTTAACATTATAGTAACTGTTTGAGTTTTCCTTATGTATAACCTGAATAATAGACAATCAGGTAGTTAATGATAGAATATGATATCTTTGAGAGGCCTGAAATTCCTCCTTTAGCCCTGTATATTGAAGATCTCTTAGTTCTCATGAAAATCAAATATGACTTTTGCAGGGTTCTCTAGGAGGGGTAAACTTAATGGTTGTCTTGATCTGTTTCTGGCTAATGAGAGGGCATATTGTTTTCGAAGAAATCAGTCACCTTTATTATAATTATAGTCTGTTTAAGAGATATCTGACATTTTGAACGTTTTATAATTGACCGTTTTTTAATAATACTTCGGCGATATTTTGCTGTTTTCATCCGTTTCCGTCACACTAAATGGAGGTTCGGTTTTTAATGCGTCTCCAGATGGGTACAATTATTACTCGGATCAATTAAAAATGAATCTGTAGCTGAGATCCCAAGCTACAATTGTGTAATATTTCATAAACCTATAACACTATCATGAGGTAGGAGGTAGAACTTATTGAATGACCCCTGTAGATTGTATTTATTTTTAATATAGCGCCGGAACAAAATATCGACGTTACGTCATGTAACATACTTCGCGTCATTGTCTGTTTCGATGTATATATTACAAAACGGGGAAAAGAATATACTAATAAATGATGCAGCAATTGTCAATTACGTTATTTAGTCGAGTACAATCAAATTCTATGTCTCGATATTATGCAAATACCATATACCAGTTTCCCTGTACACAGATGGGGCCATTATCACAATTATACTAGAGCTAGTGCACAGCGGTTGAATGGTAATAGAGCCACGACATTTAGGCAAATTAAATTGGTTCTGTTTATCAATAATGAAGTATTAAAGATCGATTGCCGACTCCAGTGGTTATTCACAACTTGGTAAAGCATTAACAATAAGTATTGTATCGAACCGGTGACGATAGAACTGAAGGTCAATGTTGGAACTGAAAAACATGTTTAAAAAATCCTGCGGTACATAGTTTATGCCCTTGGGATGATATGTGACAACTGTCTGTGTCGGCATTTGTAAAGAGAAAACAAAAATGTGATAAGTGCGTCGATGTCTCATATAACACAATGCTGTCCTGTCATAATACACTTATTAGTTTTACCATCGTCTAAGTAATTTTTAAACGACCTCTTAAAGATTGGCCAGAGTTTTGATTACACGCTGCTAGTCAGAATTTGGGATTGCATAAAGCAAATAATCCTATACAATAATTAGATAGATTGAATGCATTCGCCTATGAGCTCGAAGGTGTCATATTAAATCTTCAGAATGTTACGAACGCTTAAAGAGATATCACAGTGTTGATAAGAGAATTCATTGGTAGGTAACAGATATAGTTGAAACAGGTATACCTTGGCCACAGTGCAAAAATAGTACATATAGCTCATACGTATTAATGACGCTTACGTAAGACTTGAACAATAGGCGCCAAAGTAATAGTGCATCACCATATAATACATACACCCATGAACATTGAATTGAGACGTTACAAGTATATCACTGCTACTTAATAGATATTTGCATTGGTCTCAGTTCAATTTTCGCTTGTACGTACATGTACGCACAATATTACTCTGGCGACCATCATTAGTATCGTACGTTAAAACCACTTATACGTATGATCCGTGCGTACTAGTTTTGCGGCCATAACCGTAAAATTATATAACATGTGAAGGTAACCCTACCATATACCACAATATACCACGACTGGGCACGTTGGTACCACCCGGCCAGCCCATATAGTTTGTGCAACACACTGCGCAAACTAACCTTGACAGCCGTGGTGTTGTGTGGAATTCTTCGCCTGTGGTGAGAGAGGTCCCTGGATCAAATCCCGGGGGGGGATATTTTGGTCGATTTTCCACGTTGAAGAACAAATTCTGAAAAAAGTGGGGGTAGAGTTAGGGTTAATGCGGTTTTTCAATGGTACCCTAATAGTTTGACCAGTGCAAAGTTTGCGATTCAACATTGTTCAAAGCGATATTCTGGATAGACCTACATCTTAGCAGGCTCAAAAAGTTTCAGGTACACTTTACAGAAAATAATGTTAAGTTAAATATTCGCTCCTGTTCGCTAAAGCGTTTTCTGAAACAATTGCAGACGGCGCTCACTCATAACATTATGTCAAGGAATAGTTGAAACATATAACCAAATATGTTACAACTTTACGAAATGTTCGGATTCTTTGCTCTACCAGAAATCCCGATTCAAAATAAAACTAGAACGTGCGGTTATAACTGTTTTAGATACTATCGTAATATTCTTCACCGAACTCTGTGTCAATTTTCGGCAGACATCCCTACAATTACACTATACGACACTTTTTATTTGTATAAAGTCACATTAGTGACTGACTTTCTTTCAGACTACCCAGATCAATATCGACGGGTCAGAGTAGCTACAGCACCTGTCGTTTTAAGTGACAAGTGAATACCATTCGCTCGTGTATTTTTGGTAGAAGTCAAACTTGACTATTTTGATAATCTTGTTTGCCTAGAAGACGTCACAGGTTCTTGACGTACATAGGTTTTGATAAGATTATTGTCTGGAAAACATCCCAATGTTTCATTCGTAAATTGAATGGCTATGTCAATCTAAAACTAAAGGTTTGTTAAAATGATGTTGTTAATGTTAGATAATTAAAATATTTTAAGACCATTTCGATCCAGTGTGTTTTTGTGTACATATTCATATGTCCATGCGGCTGCATATTTGCATCCTGTGCGGAGTTAAAACGCTTGCCACTTCCCTAAAAGTTTGTTTTAATATACCTCCAACTAGACTTGCATACCAAAGCTAACGCGTATGCGCGTTTATAATGCAGTTTATTTGAAGAAGCATTGAACTAAAGTTGAGCTAACGGTGATGATCTAACACGTTCTGACTTCTTATTCAACAGGGATGATTCTTTATACACACCTCTATGAATTTACAACAATCGTTAACGTTAGTTGCTTATAGTCCCGTGTTCATATTACCGTGGATATGTTTTCTAACAGTATATAAAATAGGTGTTTAAATTGCCGTTCAAATCGACACCGTGAATAAGATACCTCCCTGTAGACGTTAAAGAGATGGGTGTATCAAACATATACATAACATGATATGTTTGAAACCTATAGTATTTAAATTAGACAGTCCCCTATGGACAAAAAAGTGTTTGTTTGTCTGGACTGCATTAAAAGTTATGAAACCAATATGTATATATATATATTATTTATAGAATAAAATATAGTTTTAAGCTGTTTTGATATTGTATATCAGCCAAAAACCAATCAAATTGCCTGCTGACATCCAAAACCACACCCACTATATAAAAATGTCGTTTGTTTGCATTACAGACCTTTATTGTTCCATTGAGTTGTCTGCCTTTAATAACAATAATATATCTCTTTTCTAGTTTTCTTAAAAAATTGTACAAAAGAGGGATTGTTTTCTAAAATGTTTCATGATACATCGAACAACATGTTGTATTCAACTCTTTGCAGCAACCTGATAGTGATTCGCAGCAAACGTATTAAAGTGCCAATTGCCGAAGTGGTGTCAATTGTTGATGTTTAATAGTGTGAGGTTGACGCTTTCCACGCGACAGGCGTCCCAGCGGGCACTCAACCATATAAATAGGATTGCGTTGTTGAACAACATGATGATAACATGTTCTCAACTATATTGTGTGCTTTGTTGAAGTAACGTTAAATACTGACGTTGATTCAACGTTGTGGAATTGAGTTGTCAGAAGGTGGAAGGAAGTCCGGAGCAGACGATGGGGATCAGAGATCAGAAGGTGAAAGGAAGTCTTAGCACACAACGGGGATGGGAGATCAGAAGGTGGAAGGAAGGCCTAGCAGACAATGGGTATGGGAGATCAGAAAGTGAAAGGAAGTCCAGAGCAGACGATGGGGATGGGAGATCATAAGGTAGAAGGAAATCCGGAGCAGAAAATAGGGATGGGAGATCAGAAGGTGGAAGGAAGTCCTAGCAGACAATAGGGATGGGAGATCAGAAGGTGGACGGAAGTCCGAAGAAGACAATGGGGATGGGAGATCAGAAGGTGGAATGATGTCCGGAGCAGACAAGTCCTTACAGCTTCCAGATACATGTTCCTGCCCACAATGTAAAGTAGCCTTTGAGCTAGAAAAGGGCGGTGTATTCTGCTCTTTTACTCAGAAACTTATCGACAAAACCCTATTTTATTGATGCTTATAGCATTTCAAGATTGTCCACTTTTCTTGAATTGAAGATAAGGAAAAAGTAAAGAGCCCATTAACTGAAAGCGTGCTTTACTGATCATGCATTGTCGTGATAGACATCTTGAGGCAACGAATAAACAATATAACCACCTGTATTTTAGACACTGATGCATGAAACTCCCGCAACGAAGCCAGGCAATTTGAAATCTCGACTTGTAAACCAATTAAAAAGCCGCCAAGTATTCCACGCTACTGAAATTGTCTGTAGCAAGGCGTTGATATCGTCTGACATTGTAATTACATTTTGGATCAGCTTTGCATACAACAAAACCAACATTATGGTCCGGAGTACAATACTTTCTTGACCTTTTTTGAGGGCGGGGAATTTGTTTTAGTTTTTAGTTTCAAATGTAATGAAACTCTTTACCTTTAAACAAAAAAGAAATCACTCGACCAACCGACCATACCTGAAATGTCCATTTGCCTGTAAATCACGGGGATTTATCGTTACCTAATGGAATATTTTGAACCGGCTTAAAGTATCAATGCTCTAACCAAACCAAACCATTTCAACCATGTTTAAAAATAACGCTACTAGTCAGCTACTAGGAATCCAGTGTATCTGGATTTGGAATAACTGGAGCCACGAATTATATTGCAAAATACGTATATAATACAATATACATGTATGTCGATGTCTTACCAAATAAATAAAAAGGTTTGAATTGCACTAAATGTTAGTTGGTGGTTACCAAAGTATTGCACATGAACTGACACTTTCAGTAGCACATACACTTCAACTGATATCCTCACAGTGTTTAACTGGAGGCGATCTGTAACACTCAACGACCCGAGTTCTGTAACATGAGTGAAACCAGTATGTCATCTTTAGGGCATTGCTATATGTCTGGGTTATGGGTTATGAGTGACAGAGGAGATCCCATAGCTTGACCTTCTTTTTGTTCATAGAATTTGCCGTGCCCTTGTCACCCATAACAGCCAACATATTTATGGAGCATTTTGAAACAAAGGCACTGGACTCGTATCCTTTGAAACCGGTGGACTGGTTCAGATATGTGGATGACACGTTTGTAGTTTGGAGACATGGACAAGATGAATTGGTCAAATTCCTAGATCACCTAAACGCACAGCAGCCGTGCATACAATTTACCATGGAATTGGAAGAAAATGGGTACATTCCTTTCTAGATGTCAAAGTACAGCGAATTGAATCTGGTTTGAGCTTCTCGATCTACAGAAAACCCACACACACTGATCAGTATCTTCATTTTACATCCAATCATCACCTATCGGCAAAAAATAGCGTCGCCAACACGTTGGTATACAGAGCTCTGAATCTATGCGACAATGAACATCGCAATAATGAGTTAAAACACATTGAAAAAGCATTGAATAAGAATGGCTATCCCTCGAAACTCGTACACAAAGCTATTAGAAGACAAAGTGCTAATGTAAGCCAGGAAAAGATAGTGGAAGATGACTACAAAGGTATCACGTTCATGCCATTTGTCAAAGGTGTCTCAGACAAAATTTGCCGATTCTTAAATCGTGCCGGTGTTAAAACTTACTTCACCAAATCGACCAAACTCAGAGATATTGTCAGCAAACCTAAAGATCCTATGCCCAAGGGTCGTTCACCTTGCGTGTATAGCATACCATGTAGTTGTGGTGAACAATATATTGGTCAAACCAAAAGGCCTTTAAAGGTCAGATTGTCTGAACACAAAAGAGCTACATTACAAGGCAAGAAAGATAGCTCGGCACTAGCTGAACATGCGTGTGAAGAAGGTCATGAACCACTCTGGAACCAATCCAAAAGCATTGCACAGGTTTCCAATCTTAGTATGCGGCTTGTTCGTGAAGCTCTAGAGATCAGAATCAATGAATCATCTACAATCAATAGAAATGACGGCAAAGATATCAGCCGCATGTGGCGCTCTCTATTTCCTACAGTATCAATCAATCCCGCCAATCGATAACAGTCTTGTAATTTTTTCAGCCAGGTCCGCAATGAACCATTATACACCCTGCTCAAGTTCGTTACAGCGTCAAACGATCTTTACAGATCAGTGACAGCACTACTGTGCATTAGACTTTTGTAGTCTGTAGTAGACAAGGGGCAGTCTCTACGTTATTTCATACGTGTTCAGTGGAAGCGGCAATCCATCTGAACGGCTCTTTTCAGAGCCACCAATTCTTTCACAAGTAGGAAAGGGCACCTACTCTCAAATCATCGGGCAAGGGGCAGCCCAAATGATGATAACAAGAGACGTGGCAATCTCTATGTTTTGTTCAATATTATAATAATTTGGTCCTGAAGAAGTCAGAGCTAATCCTGACGAAAGCTTGACAGATTAAAACTCGTCCGACGGCGAACCCGTTAAACTTTTAACTTATATTATGAATACCCGTCGTAAAAGCCTATCTCACAGTAATATCAATGTCTATGTTTTATTTTGAGACTGATTTTTTTTTAAATATATGCCAATATCTTGCACCGGAACCGCATACTTGCGGTGAAAGGTATAAATGGGTCACACACAGCCCGGTTAATCTAAATGAGTCCTAGAAGACAAAGCACAAAAAAGCATTTGTCTTCATAAACATAACTGCTTTGGAACGAACAATAACATCGAGTTCATTCGACCATATGGTATATGTTTATAAAAGCCATATCTTGATCTGCTACATTCAAACGGCTTTGCATTCTCGTATGTAATAAAGTGACCTAATATATTACAAGGTACGTTTTCCATTACTAGCCAGTCCTCGCGGGCTACTTTTAAATGGAATTAATTTAAGTCAGTATGTTTGACTAAGAAAATCCCTCTTGGAGAGTATGACATTATTTTGCCGAGCGTGGTTAACTAACTTAATTTCCTCCTCATAAGAGTGATATGTGTGCATAGTAAACGCTGTTGAACAGCACTGTGCACAAGCTAACCTAGAGAATTTGATGCGATTTTAAAGAATCATATATATATATTCTCATTTCGCATTGCTTGCGGCGCAATATATGATCGATTCATTCATTCCATCCACCTAATTTCTAAAACAGATATCCGATTATTAATCATCTTCTTCGTCTTCTTCTCTTCGTCTTCTTTATTTTAACGTAGAGTTTTGATTTTAAATGTTAACTGTTTTGAACTTAATGTATATTCAAATTCTTTAAGAAGCAAAGCATATTAATTTCGAAACGTTGCCCCCCCCCCCCCCCCCATTCGGCGGAGCGTACGAGTCTGGCATCGCAACTGCCTATTTAAAATGCCATACGTAGTCTTAAATGTTTGTTTTACAATTGAAAAGCCTGATACCCTTTATCAAGCCTTATCACACATCTTCATTTTGAAGAAAACAAATCCTCCTTGTATAAAACTAGCCAAATGACCGCGCAATTTTGGACGGTTATTCTTTCAATATTACCTTTCAGATCATGTGTCGATGCCCCTTGTACACTATACTTGTAAAATACATGGCAATATATTGCACCGGAACCGCAGACTTGCGGTGAAAGGACTGGTGTTAAGGGGTCTCACAGCCCGGTTAATCTAAAGTTCTAGAAGACTCATCAATTATACAACCGGAACCATCCACCATTCATTAGCAAAAAAAAGACATTTGTCTTCATAACATAACTGCTTCGGAACGAACAATAACATCGAGTCCATTCGACCATATGTTATTATGTTTATAAAAGTCATATCTTGATCTGCTACATTCAAACGGATTTGCATTATCGTATGTTATAAAGCCACCTAACATATTACAAGGTACGTTTTCCATTACTAGCCAATCCTCGCGGGATACTTTTAAATGGAATTAATTTAAGTTAGTATGTTTGATTAAGAAAATCCCGCTTGGAGAATATGACGTTATTCTGCCGAGCATGGAACTAACTTCATTTCCTCCTCATAAGAACGATATGTGTGCGTAGTAAACGCGGTTTAACAGCACTATGCACAAGCTAACCTAGAGAATATAATGCGATTTTAAAGAATCATACATTTATATTCTCACTTCGCATTGCTTGCGGCGGAATATATGATCAATTCATTCATTCCATCTAGTTTCTAAAACAGGTAACCCAATAATAATCATCTTCTTCTTTGTCTTCTTTATTTTAAGAGTTTTGATTTTAAATGTTAAGATAGGGTTTTGATCTTAATGTATATTCAAATTATTTACGAAGCAGCTGCCTATTTAAAATGCCATACGTGGTCTTCAATGGTTGTTTTACAATTGAATAGCCTGATACCCTTTATCCAGCCTGATCACACATCGTCATTTTGATTAAAAAAACCAAATCCCCCTTATATAAACTAGCAAAATGACCGCTCAAATTTGGCGGTCATTGTTTCAATATTACCTTTCAGATCATGTGTCGATGCCCCTTGTACACTATCGTTTGTGGCATAGCATAACAACACTTTTAAAACAATATTCAAGGCATAAACGAAATGATAAGTGCACCAATGTACGCTCTGTGTCTGAAATCCATTGGTACCATTAGTATACGTGCAATAATATTATTATTATGTGGTTTTCATGATTTTGGAGGTAAAAAATCATGGTTTTTGGCACTTTTTGGTCTGTAATTCCAAAAATGAAGGAGCTTTTCCCATGAAAATATTACCAATAAATGTAATTATAATTATGGTTTTAACAATGTAAATGCTGCACCTAATTTGCATAATAATTAAAAACAGTGTTTCTAGACTTCAAACGCCGTTTTCTCGAAATTATCATTTCGATCAATCCCGGGTTCATTTTTCAAAAACGGAATCATGTAAGAAGCTGCAATTTTGAATGCAACTAGAATTAATAGTTGATCAGAGTTGATCAGGGAGAACATAGCCTTTTTTGCATTCTTTTTCTTGTTTGAAATTTATAGCCATTTTTATTTTCAAAAATGCACATGTTTTGGTCAAAAAATTGACTTAGGGCTATATCATTCCAACATTCATGTGCATAAGCATATTTCTAGTTTTAAAAAGAAATATGTTTACGTACTTCCAGGAGTACCTCGGGATAAAATAGCCGATCAAATCCAAGTTGGCCGCCGGTATTATGCAAATGAGATGAATTTTAAAAATAAATTCACCGGCATCCTCTTGTATGGTTATAAGTATATCCAAACATATCCAAAAATGAATTTTGTAGGACTTAAAATTAAAATTAAATGTTTTTTATGGTAGACCTGCACCTTAGTAATGGTTTTGCCCTAGAAATGGATATATAGAATAAGCGCCTTAAACCAATTTTTATCAAAGAATTTGTCAACTCCCAATCGTCCAGAAACGGATGTTTGCCTTGCATCGTACGACCATTCGGTAAATAAGCCATTTGAAAGGTTTCACTTTAATTTTCGTTCGTTTCAAACTAAACAGCTTATAACTCTTTCATACCTTCGGGAATGGCACCGGCGAATTGGTTTATAGATGTATCGCACAAGGCAACTCGTACTATATAACAAAGGGATTTTAAAGCTATGCTGAATTATCATGTATAATTCTAAATAACGATGGCCTAGACCAGGTCACTAGTAGTTGAACCATTGTGTAGCAATATCCATTTATATGCTAGTCAGGTTTTTTTAGAATAATCTATCGTTTTGTATATCTAAATACACATTCACCCCATCCCCAACCCGACATTCTCTCCCTAAATACACCCAAAGGCAGAACAATTAGCACACAAAGGGTCATTCATGGCGATACCATTAGACAATCAATGACAGCATGCTAACCCCACATTTCTTAATAATTTACAATGTGTTAAAGCATTGTAAACATACTCTATTTTTCAATCCAGCAGTAGTTGCAAAGAACCGTTGGCTAACGTATAAGTTAAATAATTAAATAACATGCTTAAAATAGTCTGCAGTGCATAGATTATGCCCCTGGTAAGATACTATTAGTTATTAGGTGAGGTTGGGTCGGATACGGATTATATCTAGCCGAGGATTCTGTATCGGGACGAGGGCGCACACCTAATAACGATTTTATCCTACTAAAGTCTAAACCACTATTAAAATTAAAACAAAACAAGAACAAATGCCAATGTAGTAGTCACCCGAGCAAGTTCGACGTTCAGAAACGCCATATTGTTGATCGTCACGTCGGCGTAGCAACCCTAACGCATGCGCAGTTCCTTACTGACCGGATACGGGATACGGGGGTCGGATACGGAATATATCTAGTCAGCGCTTATCCAATAGGAACACGAGAATCGTCGCGATGGTAGGATAAATGACAATAACTGTCTATGTCGGCATTATAAAGAGAACTGCACGTGTTAAGTGCATCAATGTCTCCAGTATCATTTCTGTATCCTGTTATAAGGCACTTGAATTCAGCATCGACTAAAACAACACCTCTTTCAGTTTGGCCAGGGTTTTGATTGCACACTGCTAGTCAGATTTTGGGATTGCACAAAGCTCATATAATATAATCCGATACCATTAATTAGATGGATTAAATGTATTTGCCTATGAGCTCGAAGGAGCCACATCGAATCTTTCGATGTTACGAACGCTTAAAGAGATACATGTATCACAGTGTTGAAAGCATGATTGGGTCCGAGAATCCACGGGTAACTGGGTTGAGGGGACCAAGTGGTGCGGCTGTGTAACTGACAATTTTGTTGTTAGTTAGTCAGTGCGCTGGGGCTTACTATGATGTTCCGGATAGGCTTACTGCCTTGCAAATCTACTTAACCCTAACTCTACCCCCCACTTTTTTCAGAATTTTTTCTTCAACGCGGAAAATCGACCAAAATATCCCCCCGATCCCCCCCCCCCCCCCCCCCCCCGGGATTTGATCCAGGGACCTCTCGCACCAGAGGCGAGGGATTCCACGCTTCACCACGGCTGTCAAGCACACTCTGGGCAGTGTATTGCCCAGACTGTATGGAGTGGGTCCATTTTTTCATCAAAAAACTTCCACGCCGGGTGGTACCAACGTGCCCAGTCGTGGTATTTTGGGGTATATGGTAGTGTTAGGGTTAATAAGGTTTATGAAAGAATGATTGTCATGAATTTGTCAATTCCGTGTATAAATATTTCGTTCGCAGCAAAAGCTGTTTACGCCTGTTACATAATGTCCAGCTGCTTGGATCTACAACACAAATCACAGTGCAAAATAGAATAAGAAAGACATGATTATGACTGTTTTGTTACATTATACAACGATTGTTTTGGCTTTGTGACGGGTTTGTGACTTTGTAAACATAATTAAGAACACGATATTTTAAAACAATAGGTTATATATCACAAAGGCGACCACAGTTAACCATACGTCAGTATGTAAAAAGTCCAACCATGCGTCACTTTCTACCACCGAAGTGAACCGTAGTCAAAGATATTTTCTGACTTTAATGTAGACTACACACATCGGTATCGACGTGTCGGAGCAGCTGCTGCTACTGTCGATTTATGTGGCAAGTGAATACCATTCGGTCATGTGTTTTTAGTAACAGCCAAAGTTGTTGGATTATCTTGTTTGTCTAGAAGAAGTCCACCGCGATTAATTTAGACATACAGGTAGCTGTACGGTTTGTTAAGAGCCTCGTGTTGAAAACATACCGCCGTTTCATACGTAAACGTAATGACTGTGTCTAAAAACTATGTCTGTCAGCACCAGTTAAGTCGTAAAACCAACCTTATTTAAGAACTTTGAATTAAAAGCGTACAAAAGAACAATTTTTTTTGTCATAACAGACTATTCTTTTTCCGGAACAGATGCCTGGATTTTGTAAAAAAATATATCTCCCTTCGCGAGGAAAAATCTTGGTCGTTTAGAGTATTTGTTGGGTGTTTTCTTTTAAAAGAATTATACGAAAGAGGTTTTTAGAGTGTGTCGTGATACATCGAACAAGATTTTGTTATCAATGCCTTCAGTAACGTAATACTGGTTCGTAGCGTAGGAATGAAGTGCCAATTGCAGAAATGGTATCAATTGCGGGGTTGTTCTGTGAGGATCAAAGAGGTTGTCGCTGATGGATGCGTTATGAGATATTTACATTATAATGAGACTACATTTATACAAAGGGATTCAAACGAAATATTGAATTCTGAAATAGCAGTTCCATGGATGAATGTTTAAAGTTTATTTTAATATGCTTGTTTTACAAAACCTAACGCGTATGTACATTTATGATCAACTTTACGAATCACTGCAAAACTGATACGTATGGCTCACGCGTATAAGTGACTTATACGTAAGACTTGTACGATAAAGTACTATTTGCTTGAACATGCAACGTTTATAACAATTGAACTGAGGCCAATGTCGGCAGGCGTTGGAATCACCATGATAAATGCATTAAAATAAGTACAAACATGCCAAGTAATGGCTCAGTCATTCTTGATATAAAAAAGTTGGGAAAGCATTCTGAAAAGTCTGTTTTGTAATGGTAAAACTAATAGCTAAGGGGTTCCTCATATCTACAGAACAACGGGTTTTGTCTGCAAAATACATCGTTCAAGAACAGTAGTGGAATCGACAAAGTATTCCTACCCGTGTCCTGGTATTTTTGTTCGCACACGCGTACAAATGAAGCTTCTGATTTATAATAACACAAGGAATTGCTTTATGTATTTTACCCTTTACACAACAGTACCACTAAACTTATAAATATAATAAGCCCAGATGGCTGCTGACTTCAAGAAAAACGTTAAGAAAAGAGGCCATTCACTGGCAACGTTGAATTTGCAATCTTCTACCGATCGTGCACAGTCGTAATATACAACTTTAGGCAACAAATAAGCAATAACCACCTGCGTCTCCGACACTGGTACATTTAAATACACAACTCCCGCGGCAAGCAGGGAGTTAAAACAACTGAGCAAGGCAATTGTAAATCTCGGATTATAGTAAACCTATTAAATAGCGACCAAGCATTCGACGCAGGCGAAATTGTCTGTGATAGGGCGTTGATATCGTCTGACAATGTAATTACGTTTTTATCAGAAATTCCAACAACAAGACCAAAGAAGCTATCAACATTATGGCCTGGAGTATAATACTTGCATTACATGAAACATAAAAGCCAATTAGCATGCGCACAGATTTTATTATTTCTATTGCTTCATGCGGGATTTTACCTCATGTTTGTTACCTGTAGTATGCCGGGTATTTCGTTTACCGTACTACGTAAATAAGAACCTATATATATGGAAAATGCATTGCTATTGTGATATCACGACTAATGTTAAATTCTTTTTATATCCAAGAGATGAGGTGAATGCTGCCAATAGAATGCTCAAACCTGGAACTCTGCTGTCCCATACATCATCATACATACTTAGAAATGTCACTTTGAGACGAGCTACATGGCCCAAGGATGATATTTACTCCGTCACAAATAAGCATTTATGGATTCATCTTTGTGACATGTGCATTCGGCAACAAAAACAAGTTCCAACACATGGCTGTGTCTCTATACCAGTCTTTAGTTTTGGATGCTTTTTTATTTTCTCAACGAATTATTGTATTGAAAAATAAACCCTCACCTTATGATCACATACTTTTTATTTTTTATTTTTTATTTTGCATCTCTGGTTTGTTGCATGGTTTTGATGGATTTCCGAAGTCTTCGGTTTTACCTTTGCAGGCCAAAACTTAATGCGAGGTAATGTGACGGCATTTTGAAAACGAATGTATTATCATGACATATACTTGCCTATCAGTAACCATTCTCCTAGAGCAAAGTCCTCTAAAACGTGTTCTCCTAGTATGTCGTGATCGTACGAAAAACACTAATAAAATGAAGATCCATAATAGTGATTACGGTTTCCAATCATTAGGCTTCTATGTTCTCGCTCTAAGTGCACAGTCCATTGTACTAGCTCGGCATAGAAGCAACGGCCAAAAGTTGGTTACCCCAAACGTTGCAGGCGGTGTAATAACTCATAGAGATGGTAGAAACTTGGTAGAATCACCGTTTATTTATTACCCCTGATATTGCCTCAAATCGATGGTTACAAATGGCTGGATATATGCAGGCGATGGACTTGTAACGGTACGTGCTTTCGTGGCCTTTGGGATTCCTCTATGATCCTTCCAACTATAGTTGATAGGGCATTTGCTGATGTTTTAGCAATTGCCAGACGTCTTTTAATCTGTCCAGTGCTTCCACCATCTTTAAGAATGAGTGATCCAGGGAAATTGAAAGAAGTATCATATGTTTCTTTGCCAGCTTGGGCAAAACTGATTTTTCAAATTTGAAGTATACACTATAATGATTCTTATACTCACAAATTCAGGAACAATGTTTCATTTCAAATAGCCAGGAAACCTTTGTTTCAGTGCATTTCTTTTGGTCTGGACAGCCAGTTCCTAAGAAATTCCCAAGATTCGGAATGTCTCCAACTCTGGTCTGTCTGTCTGTCATTAAGTGAAATGTAGAAAGCACTTTTTCGAAGTAGAACTGACCGTGGTGGGCTACCTCCTTAAAATCCGTTCAGTATTAAATTTGTAGCTATAACTCATTTTGTTAACAGAGATGGTTAGGATAATGTCTGTAAAATGAATATCAGGACAAATTGAAGAATTTCATCGTCAAACCCAGTATACGTACAAAAATAAATACGTAAAGTATACGTATTTTATATTTTGACACCGTTGAAATCATAGTGATACATAATTATATATATGTTAAAACACTCAGGTGGTTTGTTGTCGGGGAGGTAAATACAAGGATGGCTCAATCTTAAACTATAAATCTTAAACTATAAATATCGGATATCCTACATTCTTAAAAACAATTGGGATATCCTACAATGCTTAAAATATTTTCTCAGTGTTTTTGCGCTTTATTCTGTTGAGGGCGCTAACGGAATAAATCTAATCTGGAACTTTAACTGCACTATACAGATTTAGACGAATTGTAAACTGCATTATTATATAGTGCAGTTTAATAAGGACACCAACACGAAGGGAATGAACTCATATATCTGATTTATCTTAAGCTTTCGAAATATTTAATACAAACTCTCTTCATTCTTTATTGTATGAAGTTTATCATGTTTATCGGCAGATTTCTGGCTTATAATGTGTTTATTGCAAATAAATGTGGAACGAAGTAGAACCACTTTCTTTAAATAAGAATAGGTGTTTAAAATGTGACATCGTATCAGAGACAAATCCATTATTAGTCTTATTCTGGAGTCTTACATTAAAATTCAAAACGGGATCAACTTTTGTATCCAAGTTAAAATGTAGAGGTGAATTTGGGCACATCGACAAAAAATGTCGACTGTTCTTATGTCGATACATAACAGGTGATGTCTTAGTCTCTAAGATTTATTATTCTTCGTTTTGACCTTTGACCATCGAATTGACCGTGCATCTTATGTAAGTTCGTATCTCAAATAAGATATATTATAAGATCATGGTAGAATTGTACCTCTCTGTATGATTGTTGAATGAAAAGGTACGTCTACATTAATCTGAATAGGATGAAGTAATGTGGTCACAATATACGGTTCCACACCACCAATTAAATTGCCATTGACTTACATGCAAAAGAGATCAAATTAAAGTATGATTTGACTGGTTTGTTCAAATCCTTGTTTTCTTTGAAGATACTGATGTCTTCCATCAAAAGAACACCCATTTTGGTGGGGTTGACCTTCATTTTTTTTCCGCAACGGGACGTCGAATACTAGTACACTCTCTAAATTGCTGTCTGCTAGCTATATTCGGTGCATGTGTTCTAGAAGAGGTGAAAAGAGAAAAGTTGTCAAATCTTACTATTACAGAAAATACCAGGGTTCTTTGGTTAAATATTAAGTTTATAGTCTATAAATCACAAATAACACAAATTTCTTTCATATTAAGAGCATTGTATACCTTTTCTGTACATTTAAATTAATGGTTGGAGGTCCTTCTTGAATTAAAAAAAACTGGCTAGTGTTGGGTGCTAGCACACATTTCATTGGTGGTGTGGAATCATACACCCGCCTGATTGCATAACACATGCATACCCAATGCCGTGCTATTTATTTTTGCATTTTGATTTATCGGAATCGCTGCACAATTTTTCTTTCGCACAAATTACTTGGGGACTCATAGCAATCGATGCTGATGAAACAAACATTATTCATATGAGTAAAAAAGTCAAACAGACAACGGCAAGTCGTTATACCCTGATGAGACCTCTTAAATGTATTATCGCGAAAATGAATCGGCGCGAACTCGATTGTCACCTAAGGCGATATTATACGTAAGCAATCACAAGTAAAACAGCTTTAAGTACAATCTGACAATGAAACTCAAACGACATATTTATAGGGTGATCAAATGTGCTTGTTTGATCGTGTCCATATGCTTTGAACGACCTTTCTTATAGGTTTTTCAAAAATCAATAATTCAGTGATAAAGTAGTGATAAACTCATTTATGATGAAATTGCCTTTAAAAGTCGTGCATTTTTCACGTGTCAATTACGCCATTGACACGATTCATTCACCATAATGATTTCACAAAGGTTATAAACATAAAAATAACATGTTAGTGTGTCTCTCACTTGCAATGTGAACATTTATGAAAATTGAACCTCTCACTGCGATTATGAAACATGAAAACCTCTTACATCACCAACTTATGAATCTCATTTGTGAAAGTTTCACTGCAGTGGTGGTTGGTAAATGTCTAGCGAGGATGGTCACTCAAATAATGTATATCATTGCTACATGTTGTAATTAGAAACATTTCACGTAATATATAATTCATCACATAGAGAAATAATGGTGAGAGAGCCGTATTAATGGTCATGAACCATCCCACATAGTAACAGTTGCCCTTTGTTCTATCCGTTAAAATGTAAACATGTTTGTGCTATAACTTTAGTCAGTTAACATAATCCATGAGAGTGGACCCACTCGTGGGGTTCTTTACACTTTGGTATGAGTCATCCAGTACCACGCTTACAGATTTCGTTCATGGTTTTCATGTTTCATGACCATATTAGCAGTCTTCGCACTCACACGGCATGGTGAGTGTGTTTATAAACATGTAGACTAATAGCGAATAGCCGTGAGTTACCACAAATCATGTCTTTGAAGCGTTCTGCTCAAATTACCAAGCTGAAAATGGCACGTACTACGAGTTAAGTTTACCGTGCTTTCGTTTTAAATGTAAGTTTTAAATGTGTTTGGCAGATTCATGTGTTATTACTTTCATTCCTGTAGGGCAACATTTCACAGTAAAGTAACACACGCGTGATTAGTGGGCCGTTAAAAAAAGATAAATTGGATTTTGATGTAAAGTCTTGTTGCACATGGTGTACACAATAGATTTAGCCTTCGAGCGAACTCTACGTAGGAGACGGTATTGCATTACTATTGCTTGAAGAATTGATGTACTTTACACTGTGGTTTTACTTACTATGTATATCTCGAATACGTCAGATTGCAATATTGTTAAGTGAACCATAAATGATGATGTGTTAACAAAAAATAATGTTTAAAGAAACAACTACATTTAAAAGGCTAAAAACGTTTCAAACATATTCACACATTTTTGGCATCTAAATATTTAACGTCAATGAATGGATATTATCATAGCTTTTTAGTTTCATGCTGTCATATTCCTTAAATATTTTTAAAACCACAAAAGCTATCACAACAATTTAAAGCCCTAATAACAAGCTATCTGCCTGCAAAATGGCATTGGTATAGCTAATACAGAAAGGAAGATACAGCTGTTTGAAGTTTGGGGACCAGGAAGGGGTGCCGCCAGAAGGGTGCCGCCTGTACAAACTCAATGGGGATAATCCCATTCGTTGTTCTTTTTACAATAACTAGTCATCCTATAATGTTACAAACACCGTTCTGGTCTCATTTTAAAGGATAGGTATTAGTCTTTAAGTATGTGGTTCAACAGGTTTGTCAACTATTTGTAACAACTAATTAAATATGGATAAGACAATGATCATCAGCTTTCTTCGTATTCGCTACACAGTCAATTTACCGGATTTATAAGAATGACTATAACAGAAAAAGTTTTCAACCTATGATAGCAAAAGTATATATTTTTGGAAAGCTTGTAACTAGAGAATTTCAGAAATGCAGTTTAGATCAGGAAAAAGTACATCGTTAACAAATAATTCTGAAAATTCTAAAAATATATGAAATAAAAATTTGAGCTATTCACTAGCCGGTATAATTGCATTACCGACGTAGTAACCTTTAACAATTATATGTCATCGGATGGGTAATTTCATGAGAAATTCAAATATGGACAGTAAATAATGATAGGGGTAGGTATAACAAATATATGGATCTCAAATTAAAAATTAAAAAACTCTGATATTTCCCCGAACATTGTGAATCATACCATTTTAGTCCTTAGTCGTACTATAATTTCAGTGGCATATTCGGTTTCCTCATGCAATTTCCCTTCAGAAAATGTATATTTTTTACTACCTCAGGGGCTATACAAGAAAATATAAACGTGTAAAGTTAAAATCATGTCGCGAAAGCCAAAATCCGTGTGTAACGCGAAAGGAGGCGAGCTTATAACACATGACCAAATACAACTTTGTACTGCAGTACTGTTGTCTAGCAAACAGTGGTGGCGGAGGCGGCAGAATCTAGGGGGTGGGGTCGTGGACGTATTTAAAGGAGAACAGTACTATTCATGAAACTAAACATCACATGGTAGGAAAATAATTATTTAATTGACCATTTTTACAAACAGGCGAAGTTTGAATTTCCGAGAGAGGGTTGACTCTATATTTTGGTAATTACGCTACATGCTCTCCATGCTGTTGCTTTGCGTTGCTTAATGTCCTTTGCTGTACTCTCCATTTAGGCACCGAGATATTCAAAATGTTGAACCTCCTCCAACTTGATACCATCATTTGTCTTTATGGATCCTTTCTGACTCTGGTTATATGACATAAACTTTTGTCTTGCCAACATTCATTTTCAGACCGACCTTTGCTACACTGATGTCTCAACTCATTGCAGCAGATCTTGTGCTTGATGACATTTCTCTGACAACAATGCAATGTCATCGGCGAAGTCAAAGTCTGTCACCACCTCTGGCCCTATCGACCATTTTTACTAAACACTTGGTTGCCGGACTATTTTATGACAATGGATAGGCTTGTCCATATTTCGAGTAGTGGATATTCAGTACAACTTATTTAAAGTGCACATCCCCAACCTATGTTTATTTGCGATGTCATCGTTACTAAAACCGCCTCATCAGCAGCAGGTCGCTGAACATAATCACGCAGGAATTCAATGCATAAATTGACAATATCAGTACATGTAACAGCGATGTAGAAATCTGGTAACTGTTTCGTCATAGTTTCGATCAATATGGCGACGCCCGTGAATATTTTTCATTCTAAAGCCGAATTTGTCTTAACGCGGAACTTTAAAAAAACCTTTAACCTACGGATGTGGTCTGTATATTAATAATGCATATCTGAGCGCTAAAGTACAATGGCACTGAGGGGATCGTATAATGAATTGTTTGCTTTTTTTGAAGAATACACAATTCATTTTGAGACACGTTGTACGTTCGTTATCTACCCATCAACTTGCTACATGCATCACACAAATAAAGAACAAATTCATCTCTGCAACGATCTCTCTCGCTAGAAGACAAGTTCCGGAACAATTCGTATTTAAATGAGATTATGATCAACGTAAATTGCTTAGACTAAATATAATCACATGTACATCTTATTTGTCATAATTCATTTAGTTAGAGTTTATTATAGTTGACAATATTCTTCCAGGAGTTCTAGCTTGATTGCTTTCAAATATTTAACGCGTTCCTTATTTAGTGAGGTACGTTATTATGGGATACATTCCTGTTTCTGAATTGTAGGTATATTGTAACACACAGGTAATACCAATACTTCAAACCTCAATTCTAGCGGTCCATAATGATGTGCCACTCGGAAAACAAATGCTCAGATGCAAATGAGTAACATATCTGATAACGAAGTAAATTAAAATTCCTTTCGGCAAGACTAGCAATCAAAACCTGTCACATTTACGCCAGCATACCTATCTAATTTTACGGTTCAATATGGCATTTCGTCAAAGACCGACGCATGCGAATAGAACCGGTCAATATTTCCGATGTGCAATACTTGTATCTGTTTCTTGTTTTGTTTTTTTCAGCCTTATACTGTGTAGAGTGTTTCGGAGAAATTAACAATACGTGTCTACTGTGTATGAAGCCCGTCGACTATGCGGCCGCATGCTCAGATGTCAGTTTGGAACGGTAAGTGCACACCAACTAAATATTAAACTTCATCAGATTTGGGAAGTCATACTATGAAGAGTTGTCCACTAAATCACGCGCGCACAACTATTTTTGAAAGAGGCTATGGTCTCTAAAATTAGTATCCACATAAATACTTGGATCAATTCCAAATGTAACAAAACAATATACTGACAAATCTTCAAAAGATAGGCCGAGTACACCAAATTGGCGTAACTTATTAGAGAGGTAAGCTGCCTTACTGATGATTATCTCCCCGATTATCTCTATTAAAAAGCCCGGCAAATAGAATGGGTAATAATAGTCTATTGCGTCAACTACAGTATTATAATACTAGCTAACGGGATATATAACATTTTTCTTTTCATAACGGTCCTATAGTATGTTGTGTCTCACATAAATTTGCTAATAATGAATAGACTTAATAATGAAGGGTCATACATATTACAAGCATCTTTTAATGATGAATAGAGTTATATTGAAAAGTCATTTTACAAGCATCTGGATACAATACAGTGTGATATGACACATCCAACGCGTTTCTAGGGCGTACACTAAAAACAATGCGCCTTTAAACATTCTAGATATATATAGTCTGTCTGGAGAGACAAATATTCCCGGGCAAATATTCCTCATATAAAAGATTGCATTGTTTACACTAAGTCAATGAACGCCAATACCATGTTATACAATCCTATATCACATTATCACACGCATAAATCGGATTTTTGTCTGGCTGGCAAAATTAATTGAGGATATACGATATCTTTAATTATTCGGTCAGTGGACGACAAGAAATATTACCCAGAAAATGCAGCAACATTATTACCATAATTATCTCATACCCAGCCGGTACGCCATGATAAATGACAATTGAGATTTTTCTTTATTAAGTACTGACATTTGTGGAGACATATCAGTCATTTAATACATTTGAAACGACGTAACGTTTGTGTATTACGTTTGATAATTTCAAGGAAATATCGTATGGCTACTTTTCACGGTATTCTGGTTATTGTTCTCGAATTACTTGGTTTCCTTTGCTGACCCGATCTGTTTGTATTGTCTGAAAGGGAAATCTTTGTATTTCTGATGTTTATTTTATGAAAATGCTATGATCATCTTATAACTAAATTTACTGAGCTTGGTGAGGAATACAAAACGAGTCATCTTTTTCACATAATATATGCCAGGGACAAGTTATTCATATCCGATGTCAGCAAATCTATTCACATCCCTCATCTGTGGCCACTTTATATATTCGACAATTTCTTAAACTGTTTTACGGTCCATCCCTCACTTAGGTAAATTACTTGTGACTAGTGATGTTTTGTGACTAATACAATAGCAACATTTAACGATATCAGAATCGCGTTCGGGGTGAAAGGCATCATTATAATTTCTTTCCTGTAATTGCACATATCTTAACCTAGTTTGAAAGTTAACAAGTGCAGAATATTGGTATTATGTTATTTTTATGGCTAGATTTGTTGTGATACTATACTATGAGCTTTCATCTTCTCACACACAGAAACACTACACTTGAAATAACTAGGTTATACATATTTCTTGCCCTGAATACCAATTAAATATCGTTTGCTGGTGGTTTTTAAGCGGTTTTTTTAATTTCACCGACTGCATGTGACACGTTACGGTAGGTTGTATCGCATCCGCAAGGTGTTTGCGATCCATTTAGGAACTTAATCCTTCAAGTACTAAAACAAATCTCCAGCGAGTAAATGCTGCGAGGCACCTTTTGAAATCGTGTTAATTTCTAGTAGAAGGAATATCAACGCGCTTGTGTAGCTTAATGTATGAATACAACATATCTTTATGTATACTAAACTGAGTCATTGTTATTATCAAACAATAACAGAATACATAAGGACGAATACATTTTATTGCTCGGGGAAATGAATCAAGGAAATATATTTAAATGAAAATGTACGTTTTATATTTCAAATGGTTAATCACAGTGCCAAGCAGACGGGCATTATCAGCAATATTCCAAAACAGTCCCAGATGTATGTGCTGTGCATATATCTAGCGAACTCTAATATTTACGATATTCTTCTCACTATTCTCACCGGACTAAAGAGCAATGCTTATGGACATTATACATATACAGTGCACTCAATCAAGGGAATCTTAACATTCACGACACTTTCTTATTGAGATTCTACGTTTCGCGACTATCGTTTGCGCGACCGAAATATGTTATTATTTTTCCTTAAGTCAGAATTTACCTGCTTTACTTTCGAAACGCCAACAAACCTAACCTACTTATGTAATAACTTGATAGCCTTACCTGCATCTTTATATATGGAATATCCTAAAGTCTATGGATATTAAGGCTCATTCACCAATAAGTTGCGCTTTAGATTTACTCATTCATACCATCACAATTATTTCTTCATTCTTCATGTTAGTTATCCCCATCTTAAGGAATTTCAAAACCCATCCATAACGAACATCTTTAAATGCATTACAAACAGTAAATAAATTGATGATATTTCAAAACGCATTAACGACAGAGATCATTGTCGCGTCGCTTAATTCACAAATGACAAAGTGCTGTAATAGTCTATACGGTCCAGCCGTGCACAAAGATATTTAATTTCGTAGAATGTGAATCGTTGGACGTGTGTAGCTCCAAGGCGCCAGCGTCTAATAACATTTAATTTGGTATTGTCGGTCTCCGCATCGTTTTAAATGTAAGCGATTCAAAAGGACATTTTGAATGTTACATGATATTTGCTGCCATATATGTATGGCGTCATGTAAAAACATATCGAGTGTTTACGTGCCTTAAATACATTTTAATGAGATCATTACTTAGAGAATAATGATTGCGTAACAACTGTTTTCATGAATTTGTTTTAAAATCAGATGTTTTTGTTCTGGTTTGAGGAATTGTCCCGAAGGGGCGCAGCCACCGATGAACAATTCCGAATAACCAGAACAACAACCGAGGATTTCAAAATAAATTCACGAAAACAGTTGTTAAGAAGTCATTATTCTCATTCATTACTGAAAAAGATGCATATTTATCCAAATCGTTGATTTGTACCGATATATTCTTGCTAATAATTAATTAGTTTTCTGTCCCCTTCTTAGTTACTGAAACAGTCCAAGTCAATGAACGCCATTCACATCTTATACAAACCTATATCACGTTATCACATGCATCAATCGGATTTTCGTCTGGCCGGCAAAATTAATTGATGATATATACGATACCTTTCATTATATGGTCAGTGCCCGTCAAGAAATATTACCCATAAAATTCAGCAACATTGTTACCATGATTGTCTCATACCCAGCCGGTAAATGGCAATTAAGATTAAGGCTATGGATACTTTTTATTACGAACAAACATTTGGGGAAACTCTATGAAGTGTCAGTCATTTAATACATTTGAAATTCAACGTTTGTGTATTACATATGGTAATTTCAAGGTAAATTTTCGTATGGCTACTTTTCACGACATTCTGGTTATTGTTCGCGAATTACTTGGTTTCCTTTGCTGACCCGATCTGTTTGTATTATCTGAAAAGGTAATTTTTGTTTATGCATTACGTTTGGTCATTTCAATATATCATTATGGCTTCTTTTCACGGCGTTCCTATTTTTCACGAATTTCTTGGTTTTGCTTAAAATTAGGCTTTTACTTTTTATTCGGCCTTTCACATCAGTTTACATCAATAGACTCTATTCACGCGGCAGCCATTTTCCGAAATTTGCCACCCAAGCCACGTTCCCGTTTGGTCTATCTGCCCCTTGGCGCACTCGATAGAACCGCGAGTGAAGCGTGATATCAGCGCATGTGGCGTACCGATCCTCGCCCAATGCGATAGAAGACACACAGGCGCAGGTAAACATAACGGGAACGAGGCTTGGGTGGCAAATTTTATAAAAATGGCTGCCGCGTGAATAGGGTCTATTATATCGTATAAGCGTACGCTACTATCCTTCAGTCATTTATATGCCGAGGACAAATAATTCATATCTGCTGTCAGCAAATAATTATGTTCACATCCCTCATTTGCGGTCGCATTATAAATTTGACAAATTCTTAACCCGTTTCACGGTCCATTCACAACTTTGGTTAATAACAACTGATTTAGGGATGTTGTGTGACATATCAAATAGCAAACATTAACAATATCAGAGTTCTGAGTGAAAGGGAACATTATAATTTAACAATATCAGAATCAGAGTTCTGAATGAAAGGGATATCTATAATTTACTTTCAGAAATTGCCCATATTTAACCTAGTTTGAGATTTGAAAAATACAGAGGTTTGGTATTGCGTTATTTGTATGGCTAGAAATAGGCTGTGTGATATAATCAATCAATATCTGTATAACTTTGTATGTGCTTTCATCTTTTCATAAAAACACCTACAAGGGAAATAACTAGTTACTAATTTTACTTGCCCAGAATACCAATTAGATATCATTCGCTGGTGCTTTAAGTTGAATTTCCCCGACTACATGTGTCATATTACGGTTGTATGTATCGCAAAGGTGTTTGCGATCCAGTTAGGAACTTAATCCTCCAAGTGCTAAACAAATCTCCGGCGAGTAAATGCTGCGAGGCGCCTTTTTAAAATCGTGTTAATTTCTATTTTAAGTAATATAAATAAGCTTATGTTGCTTAATAATGTCTCAATCCGACATATTCTTACATGCACTGGACTGAATCATTGCACATCTTAAAGCAATAAAATAACAAATACTACAGGAGGATACATAATTGCTTGGGGGAAATGAATCAATGGAACGTATTGAATGACATTTGAATGAAAATGTACGTTTTATATTATTGCAAATGGTTGATCACAGTGCCCAGTAGACGGGGACTATGAGCACTATTCCGAACAGTCCCACTCGTATGTGCTGTGCATATATCTAGCGAACTCTAATATTTACGATATTCTTCTCACTATTCTCACCGGACTAAAGAGCAATGCTTATGGACATTATACATATACAGTGCACTCAATCAAGGGAATCTAAACATTCACGTCACAATCGTTTCGCGAATTTCTTTTGCGCGACCTAAATATTCACGCGTTCATTTTTACTAGCTTGTCAAAGTCTGTACAGGAATATACGAAACCCTTTAAGGCGACAATATTGTTATCCCGGTGTAGAAGGAATTAGTCCGCTGGAGCTGTTATCTGGCCTGTACAGTATGGAACCACAAAGTATTAATCTTCACACGCAACGCTATTTTCACGTTCGTTCCGTGTACACCTAGCTCATAAAGTCCCTGATAAAATCTGAAAATATACATTAAATGAGCAAATTTCTTCCGCAGTTTGATACCTCATTCAACAAAATCGAATGGATATTCTTAAAGTTATGGCGATTTCAATGACCGCGCATAAAATAATCAAAGTTGCACTAGGTATAGGAAATCATAGATTTGTTGTGTGTGATTACGCACTGAAAAAACTCACAGCTAATCAGCTAAGAGTTTTATTCTTCACAGCTAGTCACACCCTTTGTCCCGCAAATTGCGGTTATCACTCCAGACCCATTCATCTGGCTCGTTCAGATAGCACACAGTTATGACAGTAATCACACACAAATCAATGATTTCCTATACCTAGTGCAACTTTGCTGTTGTTATGCGCGGTCATTGATATCGCCATAACTTAAAAAGTGTCCATTCGATTTTGTTGAATGAGGTATCAAACTGCGGAGAAGACATTTGCTCATTTGATGTGTATCTCAGATTTATGGTACCGATTATATATTTTGAATTAGCCTACCTCAAAGCACCTATCCAGGGACTGTATGTGCTAGGTAAATATCTCATGGACTCCTCTTACACCGGTTTATATATTTGACATCCGACATGCCAGCAAACGTAGACTTAATCGTCTATTTCATTTATATAGAAAAATATATACCTTCTTCTTAATAATATTAGGCACAACTATCTTTGATGCCATATTTTCTTGAGATAAATATAACATTTAGAGTATCCAAATACCTGCCTCACAAATGGATATCTATTTGGAATAACGATTTTAAAAAAAATTGTGTAGATAAAATCTACTTAAGTCTTAAACAACTGGGTTGCAATTCAATTCTTACTGAAATATGAGGGATTTTGATAAGGCATATTGGGAATTCTTTGAAAATCGTCATTACTATTGTAATAAATCAACAAAATAGACCCTTCTTGCAAATCCTATCTAACTCCCAGATTCATTTTTGCATCACGAAGCGATCTAAGTATCACAGTAAAACTGATATAGTTGTTAACTAGTTGTACTTTCATAATCCAAGCGGACAATTTTTTGCCTTTGGCATCACACGTTCTCTCACACATTAACCCATTTCCAAGTTTAACAACATTTTTATTCTAGTGTTATTGCTCTATCAAATTAATAATACACTCGAGCGATATGATTTGTCTATTCTATTATTGTATTTATAAGATATTTGTTTTGAATGAAGTTGTTTTGATAAATTTCTGGATATCCGCTGCGTTTGAATAGAGTTTTAGTAAAAGCAGTTCCATAACACTGGTGGCCTTTTTTGTATACAAAAGAAAACTCATACATACCATACCCATTTGGCCTTGATGCAAAAACATTCATAATACTATAGTTTATTCAGATCCAAATTGGCGAAGCAATAACAGCAGCTAAGTAATCCCGGGAAGTAATGAAGAAGGACGCACGCGCGCGCGCATGAGAGCAACAAGCGCACAGTGCATCGCGTGCGTACGGCGTACGCGTGTGTAGCCATAGTCGCGCGAGTACGCTTGGATTCCGTTTGCGCGCAGAGAGATAAAAAACGAATATATACGAATAAACGAATTTATATGTACCAGTATCGTCCGACTTTGTACATGTATCGAACGATACTGGGTGTTCCAGTTTCTGACGATACTAGTACAGTTCAGAATCTGGGACCTAAAGTACACTCTTTCCTGTTTAACATATTTAGGATCAACAGACAGTTGGAATTTGATTTTTTAAAGTAACCTCTCGATCCCATGGACTCAATATTATTTCAGTCGTTTACGTCAGCATGTTTTTTCGAAGACTGTGAATCGTTGACCGTGTGTAGCCCCAAGGCATCAGCGTCTAATAACATTTAATTTAATTTTGTCAGTCTCCGCATCGTTTAAAATGTAGGCTATTCGATACAAAAGGACAATTGAATGTTACTCGTTTTGATATTTACCGCCATATAGCCATAATGTCATGTGAAAACATGTCCAGTGCTTAATACGGCTCTCATTATCGTTATATCCATCTGACTGCGAGCGTTACTATTTATACACTGTCAATAGAAAGTCTAATTATATTTCTCGTGGCCGGTATTTCACAGTTAAACATCGAACAAAATAAGTTTCGTTTAGGTATGGTAGCAATAAATCTTAGCTTACCAAAAAGTAAACCAAATGTAGAGAATGTCTATACATTATTTGGCTATCATACAAGTAAGGACACCCAGATAAGTGTTACGAACTAGTTATTATACAGTGACAGGAACACTGAAACGTGATTTAAAACCCACTTAAATTTGATTTAAAAGTCACTCAAACGTTATTCTAAACGCTAAAATATGTTCTTAACATTATAAACCTAAGATCTAAGGGCCGTATTCTCGTACGTATTTAAACGCGGTTTTTAAACACATCGCTGAAGTAAAAGTAATTCTCGAAAATCTAGTTACCTTCAACACGCGTCAAAAAACTCATTAAAAAGTGTCTAACTTTAATTATTGGTAGGTATAGTTTAACGCGCGTTTAACTCGTGCACCAATGTTACGCCTTGAAATGATTATTCAACCCTGCTCGGTGCAACTGACGTGCAGTTTTAACAACACACGTGCATTTTGAGGAATTCAGTCGGTATCTATAACATTGTAATCCATTTGGGCCACAATAGATTTAATACCCGTATGCATTGATTGCACATCCACTCTGGATACTGAATTTGCATCGTTTAAAAGATAAACTCGCGTTTAATTTAAACACGAGTTAAGTTGGACACTAAACTAGCTAAAACCGTGTTCAATACGAGAATACGGCCTTAAATGTTGGATTTTGTTTTGCACATAAAGCTTTCATAACTTTATATATAATTTGATAGTTTTAAAATGTGTGGGTTTACATTTTGACCACCCATGGCCTATTCACACTATTGCGAATAGAGCTAACGTGTTCCTTTTAAATTTTGTTGTACGTTCGTAGTTTGTGTAAGTAAGTTTTCATTCGTTTGTGACACGTTAGGCATTCGGTGGCCATTCGTTGGCTATTTGTTGCGTAAGTTTAGCATTCGTTGGATAGACGCTTCGCATGCACTGTCATTCGTTACCATGAAAGGTTGTTTTACGCTCAGCATTCGTTGGGCATTCGTCTTACGTCTGGAGGACGGTATAAAACAGATATGGCCGATAATTTGAGCGTATCTGGTCTTTGCTAAATTTAAAAACAAAAAACAAAAAACAATTCAGTACGCTAGGCATTAGTTAGCTCTATTCGCTACTATGTGACAGGGCCGTTTCTCCTGTCGACCGTGTCTTAATATTCAGTACGCTAGGCATTAGTTAGCTCTTTTCGCTACTATGTAACAGGGCCGTTATCCTCCAGTGCGCTAGGCATTAGTTAGCTCTATTCGCTATGTGACAGGGCCGTTATCCTTCAGTACACTAGGCATTAGTTAGCTTTATTCGCTTATATGTTACAGGGCCGTTATCCCTGTCAGCATTAATTAGCTATATTCGCTACTATATGACAGGGCCGTTATCCCTGTCGACCGTGTCAGTACGCTAGGCATTAGTTAGCTCTATTCGCTACTATGTAACAGGGCCGTTATCCCTGTCGGCCGTATCTTAATATTCTCCGCATAATAGTCTGATGAATGCATTGATTTGATTTAGAGAATACAACACAGTTCGTAGCTGTTTTGCGAAATATGTTGGTCTCATAATGTATAGGCTGTACTATTATTTGTATTTGTGTATGGTCGCCACAGACGGCCATACACGACGGCACACATTTGGTACAGCCTATACATTATGAGACCAACGTATACAGTGTGTATTCAAAATAGGACTCTGTTTCATGAAGGTTTTATACTTGTCAAAACCACTGGACCATAACCAATTTAGCATCAATGCAAAGCTCAATTACTAATAATAATAATAATAATAATAATATTCTGAAAATCTTAGATTAATCCTATGAAAACTAAGACCGCTAGCATAATTTGCGTAAACCGTGTAATTTACTGTCTGTTCAATGAGGTTTACATAATTTATACACATCAGAAACAGAAAATGACATGTGTACGTTTCAATACGATGCATTTATAAACATTATAAATCATCTATCAATAACAGTAACACATATTAGTTTGATATTCCTATTTTTTCCCACAAATCATTAATAGCTACGTAATCCACAGATTTGATACATGAATATCGCTGTGCAAGTGTTTAATGTTGCTCAGTATTCCCATGAGAAACTCTCAGTAGGAAACCATGTGTCGAGTTTCCACAATAATCGTTGGCGTAATCGTTTACTAACATTAAATGGGTAAAATAGGTCTATAATTATAATCATGTTATTAATTATTGTCTTGGGTTTAATTTTATACCAATCTCAATTTCTAAATCACGATATTGATTGAGATCTCATCGTTTAAAGCCACGCGCATCGATCAAAATAAGGCGCAAAGAGGGGTGTCTACTTTCGACAAGCTATTTTTAAGAGGCGTGCTACCTTGATATTATGGTCGCCTTCTCTGGGAAGTGTACATTAGTGAAACTGAATGGCTTCAGTCCAAGTTGAATCCAATTGAATTACTCGAGTAATACCGTGCATGCGCGCGTATATTCGGAAAAAGGTAAACAAATGTATTCACATCAATAACTCATTTCGTTTATCATTATTTTCTACTTGCAGGGACTCGAGTGATGAGGACGAGTACCAGAAAAAGAAGAAAGAAAAAGAAAACAATTTTAACAATTCCTGTACCGAAAATGAGCTAGTTCAAATTGTTGCCATAGATAACAATCTAAACTGTAACAATCAATACGAAGGGGCTTCCGGTGGATTTGATGTCGAGGAGGAGGAGCTCCCCAGACCCGGATCTTCGACCACTTATGATGCTGTCAATTTTGGATACATCGATGACGATACAGCCGAACTTGTGCCTGACGACGATGATAATGCCAGTGAGAAGGCGTACGAACCATTATACGCCGAGGTAGAGTACGGTTGGGGCGGTGATAATCCCCATGCGAACGAGGATGAGGATGATGATGATGATGATTACGATCTTGGGTTATGGGACGAGGATGAAAGTTATGAAGGCGGTGAATACGATTACGGGTACGACGATGACGATGATGATGACGACGACGATGATGATGATGACGATGACGATGTTGATTTGAACTATAGTTACGACACAGATGATGATGATGATGATGATGACGATTATAAAGTGCGCCATCATACGGCGGCGGAATGTCCACACTTTCATCCTGTCGATGATGACAATTGGAGAGAGGGGCAGTATAGAACTTTTGCAGTCGCCGCAACCGCCGACGGCGGAGGAAATTCCAAAGTAGAAGAAGAAGAACATAGTTTTTCACATCCGTATCAAAAGTTATAGCACATATTCACACCTATTGTCTTTTTAAAACATGGAATGAAATAGCCTGATTGTAAATCAGAAATCAGATCATGTTTCGATATGGTTGGAAAATATTTTTTAGATTATAAACAAGATCAATTGTGTTGATCTGTAAAGATTATATTCTTGTTCCCGTAACCATTCAGGGGTATGCATTCAATTTTTGTTCCCGTAAACCATTAATTCAGGGGTATACATTTATTACTGCACTGTCCAGCTGGTTTATACATTTTGGTTCCACGCTTAAGGTTGATGTCAACCCCAAAAATGTGAAAAACAGAGAGCGACGTAACTTTTAAACTATAACTGAGATGAATGTAAAAGTATACAATTATGGAAAGGAAATGAGTCTGAGATTCCATTTTTGATATCAAATTTCACTAAAAATGTCGATTTTTGACAAAATGGCAAAAATTTACTTTGTTGGTAAAAAAAATGTGGACAGGCTACAAAAATCAAATTTGAGCTAAATTTGCTATAAACCATGTTAAGACAAAACTCTAGGAGTGGTATTTTTAAGTTTTTGTTTTAGGCCTTACTTTTGAAAATTTCGACCAAAAAGTGATTTTATTTTTGGTGCCAAAAATCACTTTTTTTGCACTTTTTGGTCAACATTTTCAAAAGTAAGGTCTAAAATAAAAAATAAAAAAAAATACCACTCCTAAAGTTTTGTCTTAACATGGTTTCTAGCATATTTCAGCATTTTAAAATCAAAATTGACTTTGTAGCCTGTCCAAGATTTTTTTAACCAAAAAAGTCAAAAATCAACATTTTTAGAGAAATTTGATATCAAAAATGGAATCTCTGACTCATTTCCTTTCCATAATTGTACACTTTTACATTCATCACAGTTATAGTTTAAAAGTTACGGCGCTCTCTATTTTTCACATTTTTGGGGTTGACACCAACCTTAAGTCGTAAAACCACCAGGTGAGATGGTGACATCACTAGTGACATGGACTTCATTAATTTCAATTGATTTTAGTATGAGGGACATTTCAAAAAAAGGTTTTAATACATTGAAATAACGGGGAACCAGCGTACTATCATGAACACCAATACGTATGTGTCAGAGTGTGATAACGTTAGAGAGTTAAGGAGTATGCTCAGCCCTTTACACAACTACAATTTCTGCGTGAGGATCCATTTTATTGTTATGGAGCTATAATAAAACCATATGAATCTTGTAAAAGTATTGTTTCTATGCTTCACATTGGATAGTGTATGTTTTCTATGCAGATACAGTGCCAATCATAGACATAAATAATAAATTATCGAGAAACTTAAAGGTAAGTGGGTGACCATTAGTCTTGAGTGAAGCCGTTCGAATTATATCTCGAAAGCCTTGGGGAAACCCATAAAGAAACACCAATATTTTTTTTCCCATATATTTTTTTTTTTTTGGGGGGGGGGGGTGACTGTTGAATCCAACATACATTCATGGACACGATGCTAGACTTTTATCAAGTTCACGACGGAATAAAGTGTTACAACCTTATTTAATCAAGATTTGAAACAAGTCTAGGATGTATGTAGCAATAGTTTTCATATATCCAATACATATTAAGAGCGTCTTTAAAAATGTGCTATATATTCATGCTGTCCATGCTGATGATGACAATTTTAAGTGTACTGATGGTGGTGATATAGATTCTTCCACACATTTCGAATGACCATTTCTAGTATCTCCACGTACACCTAACTCCTGGAGCAGAACCTGGCACTCAAATCCTTGACATTATCTATTGAGGTTTTCCAGAGGATTTCAGATTCAGAATATTTTCAGATCGTAATCCCCTAACCACCCCCCCCCCCCCCCCCCCCAACCCACCTCCGCTCCCTATTATAAATTAGGCCTTCGCAATGAAGAATGGCCGGCAAAGGAGAGTTGTATTTCAATAGGTATCATTGGCGTACTTCGGGAGTTTTAAGATCCGGTGTTAATGGAGCCATGGTCCCCTAGAGCATGGTCCTCTAGAGCAATGGTCCTCTAGAGCCATGGTCCCCTAGAACCATGGTCCCCTAGAGCCATGGTCCCCTAGAGCCATGGTCCCCTAGAGCCATGGTCTCTTAGAGCCATGGTACCCTATAGCCATGGTCCGGCCTCCACAGACATGTACACGGAATGAAGCGGGAAACACATGTTTCGTATACAGGGTGTATCAAAAAAGAATTAGGACTCTCGTTCAGGATGAATTTAAACCTGGTTAAAATCGCTGAACAAAGACCAATGAAATTTGCTTGCAAAGTAAAGCTACCAAAGATAAAATCCTAAAAAGATGAGAAACATCCATCATCAGGAAAGTATGACCAAGTAGGCGAGTTCAATCATTTTGTAGTTTGTACAATGGTCATTCACACAGTACAGGTAGAGCAACGTGAAAGTGTATGATTCTCTTAAATACAAAGACATTTTACTTCTTATCATGCCTGTGAGAAAATTAATGTTGATTTTCAAGTCTAATTTCACCGATTTACAAGTCTAATTTCACCCTTCTATATGTGTATGGTTCGCAATGCCCTCTCATGTATTAAACACACTATATGCATGACTCATTTTTACCACAACTTTTTCTAATAACATGCTCTTTGAAGAACATGTAGAATAGTTGTGGTACTACGACTTTCTCAAGAAGAACACTAACCAACATTGAAAATTGCATATTTAATAATATTCATGCATCTAATTTGTAGATAATGTTAATGATTTGTACCCGAAATAAAAGAAATACCAAACTAATCTTTTGCTATTGCTATTGATAGATGAATAACAATGTTTATGAATGCAAAGTAGGCTTATTGAAGTGTAAGCCATGTCTATGTACAAATCCCATAGTTCATATTATTTAGTAAATGACATGGTTTACGCAAATTATGCTAGCTATATAATATCATTAATGGGGCTTTGCAGTGAAGTTGAAGTGTTCATGGTCCAATGGTCCAAAACAGTCATGAAACAGAGTCTTATTTTTTATACACCCTGTAGAGATAAGACCCTATACCAGCCTATGTATAGTTTATACTGGACAGGGCGGACTATTGCTACAGTGGACCTGCTATCTGCACCGGGATATGCACTCGGTATGTAGTGTGTGTGCACTGTTTGGGCGTCAACGATTTAAATATCTCCAAATGCAAGATTTCACTTAGCTATTTTCTCTATTTAAAAGAAACCACTATGCTGACTTTTGGTGTACTATATTTTCTAAAATGACATCAGACCAATCAAAAATATGGGTGCTGGATCTGCACGAAAATATGTTCAAATGTGTCGATTCATAATATCCAGGCCTGGAAATAGCACCCGCCCGCCTGCTCATAGCAGGTAACTTTTGTGTCGGGCAGGTGAAAATAAAAAAGTACCCGCCCGACTGGCATGTACATTTTTTTGAATTCACAGTGTAAGTGTGTTACTCTGGCTGGTGAAATTTCTGCTGGGCAGGGTTTTTTGTGAGTTACCTGCCGGACTGGCTGGTTGAAAAAAAATCTGAAGTTCCAGCCCTGATAATATCATAATGTAAAGGACCTGAATATAACATTGAATTTCACTTTACGACTTCGTATCGATCCCACTTTGCAGGATTCAGTAAAAATGAAACGCGCAGGAAATCTTGTATTTTGTATATTTTCAGCCGTTGACGCCCAGTCATAAGTCAACCCGCCCAATACATTGTGTACGACTTTACCCGAAATGTGACCCAGCTTCTCGTATAAATATGAAATTCACTCCCTCCGAAGGTGGATTTCTTCCGAAGCGAAGATGTAGCAGTACTTAAGGATTATAATGTATGCCACCAAATCGAGAAACGTTACAGACTCATTATAACAAAGTAGTGCCAAGAACTGCTCCCAATCCGAGAACCGCTATGAACCCGAGAACCACCCGTTCCTTGTGACATATATTTATGTATCAAGGGACACACTGTACATGTGGACAAAGGGGGCACATACATCTCCTGCTGTTCTCGCAGCAGCAACACATGTGTCCAAAACATATTCAGATCATCAACTGCACAAATGCAGTTGACGCGTCTAGCTTGACACGTAGGGCTCTTCGTAGCTACAGTAGAATCAGTCCTCCTCTATTGATGTGAGGTATGGACAGTCACAGCTGGAGGGATGATACCCCATATTGCTGGTAACAGTGTTCAACATCATATGGAGACAGCATGTGACAAATGAGGACCTGTGCGGGGACATGCCTAAAGTCTCGGATAAGATCAGAGAACGTAGAGCATGATTAGCCGGACACTGCTTCAGAGGGTTCCAATGAGACTGTCTCAAAATCCATATACTGGATTCAAAACATGGAACAAGAGAGCATGGTAGACAAGCCCTAACTTACATTATCCTATTAAAGCGTGACACAGGATTGAAGGTAGAAGAAGTCAAGACAGCTATACAGGGTGAATCAAAAAAATTAGGACTATGTTTCATGGCGATTTTTTACTTTTTCAAAACCACTGGACCATAACCAATTTGCCGTCATTGCAGCATAATTTGCGTAAACCATATCATTTGCTAGTTTGTATTATAATTATAATGATAGGCCTGATTTCAGCCATGTGATAGTTGTTACTATCATTATGGCTAGATATTAAATTTGTAATATCATTATATAAAACAAATATTGAATGCCTTTTACTTGTACAATAGTAAAACTATATCACTCGGTCCAATTTAGATTGTTCCAACACACTCGGCTGCGCCTCATGCGATGGAATAATCCAAATTTGACCTCGTGATATAGTTTTTACTCTCACACTCTCAGTCAACCAGCCGGTCACGCTCTGTGCACGGCAAGGTCATTTTTTTCTTTTCACGGGATGTAATTGCAATATGCAAGCTCCGATGATTTCCGAAATTTTCCGAATAGAAGAGCTCACTTTAAATCGCTTTCTCATAAAACCAGAATATGTATGTACACTGTTTTGTTCACAGTTGTTTGATTTATAATTTTTTGCTATCATTCATATCAGATATTCTTGATTTAAAAACGAGGTAAAATGATCATAATTATGTAATATGCGATTAAAAACCCTGGTCGTGACCGTTTGAAGCATTTGAATATCAATTTGCTAACACAGACTTCAATTTGAAGAATTGATCTTTCATATAGTAAAGATTAGAAGGGTAGAGAATGATTATCTGCTTCAAGTATTCACATGAAATAAACAGTTTGGTGGAAAGATCGGAAATTTGCTGCGGTTCCACATGCTCTCTGTAAAGACATAGCATAAGTTAGGGATATCCATTTGAAATACATGTGTTTACTTTATCTTGAAGGGACAATAGGTTCATCGATCGTCAACTCGACTTTCTACACAGAGAATGACAGAATATGCAAAATTTGCCAAACTAAAATCATCTGTTCATCTTATTTTCCTGGTCTTGACCGTTTGAAGCAATAAGCCTTCTGAATGTTGACATTTTACGGAGACGAAGACTACACTTTATTTGCTGCGAAATATTCAGGAGGGTAGTGACCATTTTTAACGAGATATGGCAAATTTATGGAGACACTTTTCAATGTAAATATTGCAGGAAGGTTGCGATACTGTTTTCAGTATTTTAAGTCCTACACATCATATTAAAGGATAAAATCACCTGTATTAATTAAGATTAAAGCCTTGCCAACCATACTAATGAGTTTATAGTGGAGATTTTAACTGAAATGACACAAAAATAGCAAATTTAAAACTCTTCTCATTTTCATCCTTGCAAAAACGTCCGTTGGCCAAGCGAGGTTATTCGCGCTGGCTGAAAAAGAAAATAGCGACCATTTACGTGACATGCTCTCAGGCATTCTAAAACATTTTAAATTATCTATCAATAACAATAGTAAAAATTAGTTTGGTATTCGTCTTAATTCTGGTACAAATCATTAATAGCTACATAAAACACAAATGTTATGCATGAATATAAATTATCTGTGCAATGTTTAATATTGCCCAGTGTTCTCATGAGAAAGCCTCAGCATGTAGAAAAGTTGTGGTAGGAAATCACCAATCATGTCAATAGTGTGTTTATACCAATCATTGACAGAGAGAAGGACATTTAGACTTAGCAATTGGACGTAAGTCAACTTCATTTCTGCTATAATCATAATAATAATAAGACTAATTTAGCATAATGAGAATACAAATGATTTCCCTTTTAGCCTATTGTGTAATCTACCACTGTCATGTTACTCCACCTTTACTGTGTGAATTACCATGATTGTACATACTACAAAATGGGTTCATTTGCCCAGTTGGTCACACTTTTCTTAATTGATGATTGATCTTTCTCATCTTTTCAGGATTTTAACATTATTAGTTGCACTTTACAATGAAATCAAATTGGTCATGGTTCAGCGGTTTTAATAAGGATTTAATCCATGCTGAAAGAGAATCCTATTTTTTTGTATTCACCATGTATGTTGGAAAGGAAAATGTGGAGAAATATCGTGGTTCAGTGAAAGCACCCGACCTAAGTCAAGTTAAACCAAATTAACAACACACATGCAGGATTGCTGCAGCTACCCACTCTACTACTGGCCAACAGCATCGGAAAGCCATGACGACGTTAAAGGTAGTGTTCCGATTTTTTTTGCCCGATTTTCAACTTTCAACTTTCTTTTCTACATGAATGAAGGCCAAGGGTCATCCTTAAAATTGTCATATTCCAAAGTTTGATTAACAAAACTGCAATGGTTCTTATTTTAGAAGCACACAGTGACATGACTTTTACCCATTCAGTAGTACACAAACTATCCGGATGGTTAACCACCTTTGGCTGTAGTTCACTTCATTTTGGGCTATAACGTCTAAATGGAACATACTGTATCTTGCGCCTAAAATTTAGACAAATATGGATTTTCTTTTGATATCAAAATATGTTGATGTGAAAAAAAGTGATCGGAACATACACCTTTAACATCCGCTTGCGATCTTTACAAATTCGTTGGTTTCATGGAAATGTATGTATTATATATATGCAAAATAACAATTTTTGGGTAAACCACAGACGATCAGACGATAGACGTTACCAAATCAGATTACTGTACCATTGTTCTGAAATTGGTTGGGTAAGGACTTTATGTTCAATTGTCTAATAATTAATGGTACTCTTTTTATTGGTGTTGACAACTCGCGTCAGAAAAACACACGAAACCCATAACACAGCCAGACAATAACTTTGACATACATTTATTTTTCGACAAGACAAGTTTACTAAAATGTTTGTGCACACATAAACGGCTTTATTGACGTTCTGAGGCAAAATCTAGCTAGGGATCACGCATGGTTTTTCGGTTCCGGTCTGCTGGCACAGGGAGTCATACATTTAAGGCGCAAGATGTCTGTAGTATACAACCTAGGTGGACATCCTTACCAACTCGGATGTTAAATTGACCTTTGACCTCAATTAATAGGGTCAAAGTTCACATGTGTTTCAATAGGACGACAACACCTTAATTAAACATGGGATGGAGAAAAAAAAAATAAAAAAAATAAAAAAAATTGACCACAAAAGTGAATCATATTATCGGGTTGACTGTTTAGAGCGAAAAAGTTAATCACAACTTTGATCGTCGATCAATATTTTTTGAGAAATGATAAACCATGTTTTAAGGTTGGTTTATCAATGTACTTGATATTAGAATAAATGTCTAACATAAATGGTGTGCTGCCATGGCAACAGACTTATTGGCCTCCACAAATGTCAAAAATAGGTCAAAAGCGAGTAAAATTTAGACATAAATTGTGGTTGCTAAATCTACCGAAAAGACTCACACAAACACCCCACACCCAACTAAAACTTAAATTTCAACTCGCACCACCCTCTCCATTAAAAGCAGGGTCATAGTCCGCACCCTTCTTGACAGAAACAACACAATTGTCACTGAATACCAAGACAAAGCAGAGGAGGAGGAAAGGATTCGGTGAGCACTCGAAGGTTGAGGGTACCCAACTTGTAGTTGACTTGGTCAAAAAGATGAAGATGCATGCGCAAAAGAAGATAACAAAAGGAAAAATAAACAAATCCAAAGGCATTCCGTGTGTGGCAGGCGTACCTGAAAAAAATCTCTCGGACGCTCAAGACTTACAACATCGCGTCAGCCATGAAGCCACACTAACTCTCTTATAGTAAAATGATGGTCCATCCTAAATATAAACGTAAACCTCTCCAGACTACATATGTCATCTTTTCTATCCCGTGCAAACACTGTAACATGACTTATATCGGGGGAGGCACCTTTTTGGTATATTGACATTTAATTCATTGTGGAGAAATAGGGATTTTGAGGATTCCCATTCACAGAAAATTGTGATAAGGATTGATATGCATTCAAATGGTTTGTATAAGGCGATCAGCATTGCCAAAATAAACGCCCCTCAGCGAAGCTTTTGCTCATAACCATTATAGGGTCATATTTAATAATCCCGAGAACACAAGAGCAAAGGAAGGTTGAGGGTGGATTTTGATACTTTAGGTATTTAGAAACCAATTTAACTCCAATACCCTTCGCAAAAGGTTGGGAAACTACCAGGAAACAGCAAATTCCAGAATGGCCGCCAGAGTCAATCTTGAAGTTTGGAAAATCGTATGTCTTCTAGATATATTAACCTGTGTATGTTAATTAACTTTATGCCCAGGGATCCAATACAGTGGTTATTTTATGATTGGAAGCTACCTACAGCATGAAATCCAAGATGGCTGCCAGCAACTATTATGGAATTTGAAAAAATCACATAATATATGCACACATTACCTGGAGGTGTCTTTTTGACTACCTTTATGCCTAGGCATTTAATACGAGGTGTAGTGGCTAGTTTGTAATTTAGAGATTGTTTTCAGCATGGAATCCAAGTGGCTGCCTGTGGCCATCTTGGAATTGATCAAATCACATAACTTTTGAATTCATAAACCAGGACATATGATTTAGGTGCCTTTTTGACTAACTTTATGCCCTTGGATCCAATACAGTGATTATTTGCACATCTGTGAAATACAAACCGTCTGCAAACACCTACTTGCAATAATCCGGAAATTGCTTTCACACTAGTCTCTATTCAAACACTGCCATATAACACCTTACGCAGATTAGCATTATGAAAGCTAGTTTTGGAAATTTACAAACTACAATTTGGATATTCATATAAATAAAAACATGATGAAACCACAACTTTATTTTTCTTTGATGCGTTCCTTTATTTCAGATTTGACCCTTACCTCCTTTCATGAGTTGTTTTGCCTATCATTCTCTTCATTTAAAATCACCTACAACCCTCTTCACCAATTACGAATCATTATCGTGTCGTATAAGTCTGAGGCCGTGTTCCCACATGAATAGAAGTTGTCCTGGTCGGGACTAGTCCGGACCGGGACCCACTTGGATATTGTGTTTCCATTTGAGCGTTCGCCGCCACGATGAATCAGTAAAGTGGTCTCATGTGGCCTGATAATAAAATCCACTTATACCCAGATATAAATCTAAAATAATTCAAAACCCGCTGGAAAACGCATCTATAAGAGAAGTAAAATTCCATCTAGTTTACAAATAATAGAAAACGCTAGTATTTGTTTCGCATAAAGAAATAAGTCTCAATAGTTGATATAAAACCACAAACAGCGCGCGCCTTACTAGAAACCGATCATTACGCATTCCAATGTACACAGCGCGCTGAAGACGCCGTACCATGACGACGGTCAATAGTGAACTTTCGATTTGAACGACGGACGTTTCTACGACAAGATGACACCTCGAGTCATGTGCGAATGCGTCGACTTAGCAATCCGTCGGTCGTCCAATTTCTGGGACCTATGATCTTAAGCTTTCAATTTGCGCGACGGACGCTTGTACGACGGTAAAACACAAAACGATACCATCGTCCCCACGTCGGTTGTTTGTACCTTTACGCGTTGTAGCATTTAGAGGACCAACGGATGACAAAATTGACGCATTCGCACATGACTCAAAGTGTCATTTAACCGTCCTAGATTCATCCGTCGTGCAAATCGAAAGCTCCCTAATTATCAGCCGAAGACAGGTCCTATAAATTGGATGACCGACGGATTGCTAAGTCGACGCATGCGCACATGACTTGAGGTGTCATCTTAAGCGTCCGTCGCCCAAATCAAAAGCGCTCTAATATCGTTTTGCGACGGTTAATTGCTTGCGTAGCTTGCCTTCGTTCTAGAGCAGCTTCTGCGTTGAGCGTATAAAATTACCACGCACTAAGCGTCCATCATTTCATATCAGCGAGAGAATTTTTTTTGGAAGTGAGTATTTGTTGTTACCATGGTTCGACTTTGCGTTAGTTGGCTTCAATATTTGAGCGTCGTGAGCAGGCTGTGGTCCCGGCCTCGATTAGTCTCGAGTGAGTCGTGTTCCCACATGAAAAATTAATGATTTAGTCCGGACCGGGACTACCTTTCATGGTGGTCTTAAAAATAGCAATAGCCACTTTGAGTCTGGACCGGGACCCACTTGAATCGCTTTCCCATTAACGATTTAGTCAGGGCCGGGTCCGGACTAGACTAGAATACTCGAGATTTTGTTCTTTGTGGGAACACGACCTTATAATTCACTTATACGTATGAACCGTACATACTGGGTTTGCAGCACTTCCTTATTCTTTTTGTTCATGTTTATCAAACATATATAATCTTATTTCGAGAATGCAAACAGGCGCAGGCTATCAAAGTTGTTAGTGTTATAATCCTTCTCCTAGCCATGCTAACGGGCTGCGCACAACCCGTGTCGAGCAATTAAATTATTTCTTCCTTCAAAGTATAAGGGAATGCGACCAGAATAGATAGACAGTGACATTGGTAAAAATACCAGGAAGTAGGAGAGTAGAGCGTGACCCGCCGTAACGGGTTCAAATTTATCACAGTTTGTAAAAAAAAGATAAAATACGTAATATATGGATGGTGAAATAAAATAATACAGCTCGTCACCCGTTCTTCTTTATTGCTGTGGGCAATACCTTAAAATACATCCCAATCTGAAATAGTTCGTCGTGCGTCACATGAGGTTGTAGAATCCTTAACAGTCCATTAAATTAAGGTATATTTGGGGGTAGGGGTAGATGGTTAGATGGAGCGGGGGAAGTCTGAAAACAAAACCGGATCCTAATAGAGAGGATAACAAAATTGCCCAATTTCGCAGACTATCAGTATTAGACCAATCTTTGATATACCCTACCCTCCCGGACGCCACTAAACACACAAAGTAGATGGAGAATGTGTTTGAATTAAGGTAATTATTTTATACTAAGGGAATGTTCATATTACCCCTCCCCCGGTGGTTTGGTGGTCCCTATCATACGTACGTATGCATCGTATGTGTCATGCATGGGTAGCTAGTTATTCCTCTCCTACAACTCGACCGGATCGCGATAAATCTCGAAGAGCAACTATATTACGGGATTATATCAAAAACAAACATAACATTCGATTGAATTAAATTGAATTGCGCAACGTTTCTAAATACAAATTTTGACGCGATCAAGCCGAATGAGTTGTATGTCGGGAATATTGATTTGAGTTAAATGTAAAAAGTAGTGACAAATTCTTATGTTTTACTTAACTTAAAAACAAGAAGTTCGATTTAGTGGTGTTTGTTCACCTGCTTTTGAATGAGGGACAAATATCAAAATTCAAAACGGCCGACATGTGACTCCTTTCGCTTGATAACGTCACAATTTTCAGTAGTGTATATTAACATTATTTGATAACTTCCAGCTGTAAACAAAATCCCCATTCAAAATACCGGGAATGGCCTCAGAATGCCTATTACATACACAAATTCCGGCCGTGAACCACGCGTCACGGGCCACTACTGTTATTGATGATATGTGACTTCACGGGTTCTAGCAGTGGCTGCACCACGGAGAGAGGGGGGCATTAGGAAGAAAAGGGGCATTCTAAAATAATTCAAAGTATGAAAAGAAATTGTGTATATTTGGAGAAATCTCCTATTTTAGTCTAGCCACCAGAAGCTCTTATTTTTTTCGGGGGGGGGGGGGGGGGGGGGGGTGTTCGAGCCTTGGATGTCTTTTTTTAATACAAAAATCTCATTTCAAAAGATAGTTTTTGATTTTTTGCTTGGTCTTCGGTCTTTATGATGAGAGCTCAAAAAAGAAATTTACTGCGCGCAGGACAATCTTTTCTAACACCCCTCACAATATCCCCTTTCTTCCTCCCCCCCCCCCCTTACCTTTACGTTGTCATTTTCCAGACATTCTGTGATACATTTCAACTCGTTTCGACACTATTGGACCCATTTAGACCCATCTTGGACCCATTTGGACCCATTTGGACCTATTTGGACCCATTTAGACCCATTTGGACCCATTTTGGACCCATTTGGACCCATTTGGACCCATTTGGACCCATTTGGACCCATTACCAATATTACTAGCACCCGTATCATATTTGTGTCGTCGTGTGCGGCGACCATACACGACTCTAATTATGGTACATCATACTGTATGAGACCAAACGCATTACAGCAAAAAAGATACTGATGCTGTATCAAAAGAAAGACACAAACCGAAACAAATATTCTTCAAATTACTTCCTTGTGGCAACTATGTATCTAGCTATACGGTGCATCTCATTCATCGCATAAGATAAACCCCTACGGGGAAAACAGGTCTTATGAATGGTAATCACAAATTAATACGCCCCGCCCTTAGTATAGTCACAACATAACGCCTGACTGACTGTTTAGATTGATAACATGCAAGTGGTGCGAAATAAGTAGTTCGGGTCGTCGTGTTGTTAATACTCGAGCTTTTTCGATCTTCAAGCGAAGGTGATACATGCTAGGAGTAGCCTCTATAAATGAAAAGCGCCCTTTGCGCGAGATTAACTGTATCGATGCAGAATATGTATCAGGGTTAGTTATTTAGCACGCCATCTGGGATATTATGTCACCGAAGTTCAATTAGACCGATCTTGTCTGGGCAAAAGAAAGTTGTCGAGTGCTATTTAAGAAATTCATTTTTCTTATCATCCGAAACCGAGGTTTTGTGAATTACCACTTCTGATAAATGATTCCTGTCTACTCCAACACAAAAGCCATCATTTCATACGAGGTTGAATTCTAGCGTCAGAAATTGTCATAAACTTGCCGAAGTGGAAGCCAGAGGGTTAAGGCTGCATGAGGAGTATATTGAGTATCTCGGTCGCGGATTTCGGCAAATCTTTGGTGGGTTTTACGTTTGGTAATGAAGTAGACACCCATTGCATGTTGCTTACAATATCATGTGACTAATCGGTCGTGTGAGATTGGTGCACGAAACATTCCATGTCTAACATTGTTACTACTTAGGACTACCATTAACGAACTTCACTGGACTCATCAAAACTTGAGTCTTTTATCCAGTGTTTCCATTTATGAATGTGCCAATTCGTAAGGGTTGTATAGTGTGTCTAGAAGTAACTATACCTTTTTTATTATCATTTATTGTCATTAAAGATATATAAAGCTATTAAATATTGGATTCTAAAGTTTAACATATTTTAATTGGATAGAAATATAGCAGTACTGAGTAGTGCATTTTTACACGACAGGAAAAAACTTGGTTTTCATAGCGCACAAAACCAAACTTTTGTTATTTTTTATCTTAAGGAAATACTATGCATTAAATAAAGAGAGTTGTGGGTAGTCATAATGTATATTCATTTGATAATGAACAACACATTGCTAGTAAACTGGAACTATTTAAGGTTCTTATGGGATTTCCGAACAAACAAATTCCAAGGTTATATCCGGTTTTATAAGAAGAATTAGACGTTACACAAAATCATAGTATGATGCGTATTCGTAACGTATTGTATGTCAGCTAACATTGAATGTGACGAGTCATTTAAGGAACGTGTCGTTGTAGTGAAGAACATCCCCGCGGCAATCATCATTATCACGAAAACCTGTTACAAATACTTACAATACCATATGAGATCATGTTCGTGCATTATATCGTGATTGTTTTAAGAAATAAGGAGTACAAGGCTCAATTGACACTTTGGTGCATGAATACATTGGATTCTTTCCACATTATGTGTTTATTCAGCAGTTATATGCAACATATATCTTGCTTCATGAAGTGATCTTTCTTTTACCTTCCAAGATTGTGACTTGGTTTCCATAGTTTACAATGATTCTGTTGTCAGAAATATTCTATGCGGCCAACTACATGACATTGTTCTTCTGTTTTTATGCATCCAGGATCCAAGATGCTTTTACTTGTTGTCTACATTTATTAAGTTTAAAAGTCACACTTTTCTGGATGAGTAGGAGAAAGTAATATTACGCACATTGAACTTATTCTCACACGCGGCAGTCGTCTGCAGACGACAGTTCCAAAATGTCACAAAATGTTTCTTCACCATATTTAGAATCACCATGAAAATGCATTGAAATAAGTATGCCTATATTGGTTCAGGATTCCTTGAGATAGACTTTGAAAATTGGGAAAGGATTCTAAAAATTATGTTTTCTATAATATGGTAAAACAAAGCCATGTGGAAACTGTGAACTTAATCTCTCACGCGTAATCATGTACGCAAATTACGTGAGCAAAATGCACCAAGAAACACTTATACGTAGTGGCGTCGAGTCTAGGCTATCGACGAAATATCTCGTTAGTGGTAGGATTTTCATTTAGTAGAATATATAAGGCTCTCAATACACTTTATAAGAAGAGACAAAAATTACCTTAGCGTATAAATGCATGCACGTATTCACGTAAGAGACATAACGATGACAATATATACGAGATAAATATAAAACAGCTAGATTCAATTATCTTTTCTCGTTCTGGAGATTCATACCAAAAACTAGATTGTTAACGATTTTGCGAACTTATCAACCCAGAAGAAAGTCATTATGAAGGGCGTCGGTGGCTCAACGGTCACTTTCATTATGAAGGGCGTCAATGGCTCACATTGGCTATCTTTATGAAGGGCATCGGTGGCTCAACCTTTGGCTATCTTTTGTGAAGGGCGTCGGTGGCTCAACGTTGGCTATTTTTTCATAAAGGGCGTCGGTGTCTCAACGTTGGCTATATTTTATGAAAGGCTTTGGTGGCTCGACGTTGGCGATCTTTATGAAGGGCGTCGGTGTCTCAACGTTAGCTATCTTTATGAAGGACGTCGGTGGCTCAACGTTGGCTATCTTTGATGAAGGGCGTCAGTGGCTCAACGTTGGCTATCTTTTATGAAGAGCGTCGGACGTCACAACTAGATTGTTAACGATTTTGCGAACTTATGGACCCAGGGGAAGTAATTATGAAGGGCGTCGGTGTCACAACGTTGGCTATCTTAATAAAGGGCGTCGGTGGCTCAACGTTGGCCGTCTTTTATGAAGTCATCGGTGGCTCAATGTTGGCTATATTTTATGAAGAGCGTCGGTGGCTCAACTATGAAGCGCATCGGTGGCATAACGTTGGCTATATTTTGTGAAAGGCGTCGGTGGCTCGACGTTGGCTATCTTCATGAAGGGCGTCGGTGGCTCAACGTTGGCTACCTATTACGAAAGGCGTCGGTGGCTCGAAGCTGGCTATCTTTATGAAGGGCGTCGGTGGCTCAACGTCTTCTTTTTGCTAATAATTGATGTGTTTTGGTGACATCCCTACTGTGCAAAGATTTGTGTGCGTATTAGAGTCATATTGTAAGGATTGATAAAAAACACAGCGAAACAATTTTTAAGGTTTCATTAACCCTAACTCTACTACACCGCACGGCAACTGGGCGGAAAAAAATGTTTTTTATTATCCGGCGTGCAGGTTTTTGGGCTAAAAAACGGACCTAGGCTATAAAACGATGCGAATATACTTCGCCGAGTGTGACTTACAGCCGTGGTGTAGTGGCTAGAATCTGGGCCCTGGTGCTGGAGGTCCGTGCTTCAAATCCCGAGGGGAGAGGGGGGGGGGGGGGTAGGGTGACCTTTCTGGTGAATTTTTGGGTTTGAAAAAAAATATGTTGCCATGTGGTGTACTAGAGTTAGGGTTATAGACAGCAAAACCGTGTTTAAGAGATATTGGACAGAGGGATTTTGATGGTTGTGGGTATTCTTAAACAAACATACGACATATGTCCATGGTTGTCTCCATATGAGACATAAATAACATGAAACATCGCCGTGAGCTATCAACCGTTGATATGGTTGCCGATTCATAACAAGTAGAATTATGTCGCCTGGGTATTGACAGATTCAACATATTCGTGTCAGTTTCAGTGGATCTCATTTTGATACATCAGCCCTGCGGTGACAGCCCTCACCTTTATCATCAAAACCTGTTAAAATAACTAACACGATCCACAGCGCTCGGTCATCATATTTTGAAGACAATAATCGGAGATGGGAATTACGGTTGCGAGGAGCAAATTTATAAATTGCATTTGTGGCATTGTGAGTTTATCGTTGAAGATGTCAGAGTGCGGTCAAAATGAAGCCTGTGGTTCAACTTTGCCGTGTTGTTTGTCTACATCTTGTTTGTTGACTAGGAGGTTCAATCTGCCCTACAGGGATGGCAATAGGAGGTTCCATTAGCCCTACATGGATGGCAATAGGAGGTTCCATTAGCCCTGCGGGGATGGCAATCAATTCTCGTCCTACTGAGCCTTTTTTTGTAACACGGTTTACAAAGGGCTCCCCCTGATTAAATCCAAACAGAGATGCAGAGTATTCTTATGTTGGTACCATGGTATAGCTGGCGGCTCCTCTTTCCATGCATACCAAAATAAGTACAAACATCTCACGCATCGGAATTTCACCGATTTTTTGCTTATAAGTGACATGAAATGATGCTTCTAACTGATAATATAAGATTTAAGGCTGTACTATTCAGATATTTTTTTAAATGGCGATTTGTAAATAATATTGTAATGTGGCAACCACCCCCTACCCTCTGACTTTTACGGCTTACCCTACCCTTTGGTAAGGTGGTACTCTCATTTCTTTCCCGTCAAAATGTGCGCAAAGGATGTAAAAGAGATGCCCTAGGTCACTGTATGTTGCGTTGTGTTTGGAGGGGGAGGTAGAACGATAGTTAAATACGGATCTCATATGTAACATAACAAGAGTTAGCAGTATGTTTTAACAATGTTAATTTTGTTTTCTCAAATACTGGGAAAAACCTACTCTAATATTTCAACATAGGTGTGAAACTATTCATTGACGAGATGCCAATAATAATCCAAAAGATAAACAATCAAACATACCTACAGAGTAAAGTTCGCGCTCTTTACCCTAACATCAGTATTTAAAAAACCGCACAATGTGTAGCTATAGAATGGCAATATCCAAACACAATTTACATTACATTGTCGCGGAACTTTGTCAAAAGGTTCGTGTTCATATTTAACCCATTTCAGGTAAGCCTCACACAAGAATGTCTTAACACAATTTTTTTTTTAAACACAAATAAGTATAAATGAATAACACGGACAAGTCAATATTGTTTAGGGTCGGGCATTGTTTCATATATTATTAATTGTTCCGAACAACAACTTCACCTAATCAGCCAAACTCAATTTCAGATATAATGAAAACGAGGGTTGTCCGTAAATAATCATTCCATATCCCGTCACGCTCTCATTGTATTCCCTGCCCAATTTTGTTTCTTGCGAGAACTCCGAGGAGCGGAGAACCAATGGATTGGGCATTTAATGCACTCCCTTGAATGGAGAGAGAGTCAACATTAGCCTTGTTAATGTCTGGAAGGCTGTTGCTCTATTTGCACCTCCAACTGTACATTTACAGCATTTACTTTGAATACCCTAGAGGTTGTGTGTGAATAAATGGTGAAGCATGGACGGATAGAGTAAATTAAAGTACTTTCTAGTTGGCTTTATTTATACCTATGTTTCTTTTATTTTATTTCCTTTCAGATCAAACTTTCAGGTTGATACTAAAGTGTTGCGGTTATCACCGTAAATTCTGCGTATCGAGTAGTCAGCCAGGAAAATGTGACGACTTCAAATACTTCAAGCACTGTGACAATGCAGATTGTTCAGGTAAGTTAATTAAAGTTGGTTGAATATATAATATGTCGAATATTTTTCTCCGTGTAGGGTCAAAATACAATATCCTGACCGGCTAGACACATTTTAAATTGAACAACAGACCGATCAATTGAGGGCAACTACTCTGTACGGACTATTGTTAATAGTTGTACGGACTATTGTTAATAGTTGGTTAAGCGCAAACGGAGCTGAACGTGTAGGGGCAAGAAATTTGGGACAAACGACTGACTGCACACCACTAACTGTACAATGACGTAATGTCATTAATGGCTAAAAACGAATGTATAAAATGTATAAATCTTATTCGTACACACAGACTGTTGATCGATGTCATTAGGTCGCATATGTTTTGATCTGGTGACATTTTGTCTATATTTTAATTTCCTGAATCACTTAACATGACTAGTTTGCAACGGGTAAAATGCTAATCAAGACCAGAAAGCTTTATTTCACACACGAGATCAGTGTTTCTGTGTTCATCGTTGCATTAGAGTTTACAGATTAAAAAAATGTTAATTTGCAAAATCCTAGCTAAAATAACAGAAGAGATCAAACCAACCTAAACTATTTCTTTACGCTTTACTATGACCACGCTGTTGCAATTAACTTTATTTTCATCCCACGGGGTGGCTGTATGTGTACTATGAATACCCCTGTGGGAGCAGTTGTGTTAAAATTGCATTTGCTGCCTTAGCGTCTTATTCCCTTTTATATTGGAACATTGTTCAACTATTAGTGAATGCGACAGACATTGAATTGCACGCCATAGGCTTTCATGACATTATTGGTTTGTCCAAAACAGTTCTATCTGTGTTATCAAGCGTAATGTAAACATGCTGTCCTACTTAAAGTTAACAAATCGCATACTATTGCAATTATGGGTTATTGTAACCACTAAATGTACCTGGAAAGGGTTTAGAACACCTTGTCAAAACCAAAACACTTCTGAATTGTCTATATAGTATACGTGATGGTTGCGTAAGTGACACAAGAAACTGACATCAACTCTCCTAGTAGTAAATGTATACACCTAGACTGACATATCCTAATTGCGTTAAACTGGAGGCGATCTGTAACACTCAACGACTCGAGATCTGTAACATGAGTGATAATATAATAATCATGTAGAGGGTACATCCTTCAAAAATCTGAAAAACTTAAAACTAATATGATGGTTCTCCGATACATATCTTTGAAAATACTGCATCCTGGTGGTGCACTCTGGAACATATTGGCAACTGGATAAAATGTTTACTTCTATGTGTGACGAAGACGACACGATAATGACATTGACTGGCATCAGCGTATATACATACGAGTTAAGATTCCCATCCAAACCAAACAGTAAATCCAGGAGATTTTATTATTATTATTATTATTATTATTATTATTAAACATCATTTATATAGCGCCTTTTCTAAAAAAGACCAAAGCGCTGTACAGAGATAAAATACACACACGATAAAAAGTACCAAGTAATGTACAAAATATAAAACGCAACAATAAAATAAATTGGACATTAAAAATGGCAGTAAGTAGTAAGAATACAATAAAATAGATGATACGCGTACATCCACACACCCCCTCACACCACTCGCATCCCAACCCACCCCTCGCCCTAACACACCCATCATATAGCTACACACCCTTCACACACCCCACATTTATATTTTGGACTTTTAAGGAACGATAATGATAATCAAGATGTATGGCATTATATAGTTAACATGAATGGTTTACATTGACATTTGCCTTAATACCCCCATAGGAATGCTATTAAAAAGATCTGACTTTGGCTGACAAATTGACATCGAAACATATCGTTCGACCATATCAGCTACAATGTATACATAAGTCAGGTATAATTGACCTGCTACATTCAAGGGGCTTGAGTGTGTGTTGAATTATAACAACGTATACATAGCACAAGGTACATTTTCCATTACCAGCCATCCCTTGCGGGATACTTTTAAATTGGAATTCATTTAATTTATTATGTTTGGATTAGTAAATCCCGCTTGTTTGGATAGTATCACGTTATTTAGCAGAGCGTGGCTGGTAACCAACTTCATTTCCTCATAAGAACGATATGTGTACATATGGAAATCACGGTGGAATAGCGCTGTAACTAGAGTAAAAGAAAAAAAATCATATAATTCGATATGTTAAAATCATACCTCGGGATATTCTTTGTCAGTTATTCACTGCTTGTGGCACAATATTATTCCACATTTGTTTGTAGAAACATACATTTATAGATATTGTTCGCGTTTAATCTGCATCATTTACAGCTCAACCCAAACCTAAGGTAGAACATAATACATGAAGCAACTTAAGTTTAACTATTGAAATGTTATTGAAACGTTATCTTTAAAGATATAGTTATCTATCAATCAAGCGGATAAAATATGGAACCCGCGCTATATTTTGAAGTCAATCTGTCAGTAATACCTTTAGGATTACGTGTAGACATTCCGCGTACGTTCAACATTCGTGGCATGGCATGACAAAACATTCAAAAATATATGTCAGGCATAAACAAAATGATAAGTTCAATCACGTATGCTCTTCTTGTGAATTCAATTCTGACCATAAGTATACGTGCAATAATATTATGACTGTATAGACTTTGAGTGGTGGCTAATATTAAGCATCGATGAATACGGTTTAGTGACCATAGGTACGTCTTGTAGTTGCGTGCTGAGAACTACCATCTGTGTAATGATCGTAATTTCGATAAACATTTCAAAGCACATTATGGATAGGTTATAGCGACTACTCGTTTGCCGAATGTTATGGTAAAATTGAATGTCTTTGTAAATCTTGAATTTCAAGATTTACAAAGACATTCAATTTTACCATATCAATATTAATTAAAAGTTAACTTTTGTCGATCCCTGTCATTGAAGTTCGAATGAAAGTACTTGCTTTAGAATTACCCTTACACTCGAGCTCATATTCATCAATGGGTTTCCTTATACAAAAATATTAAACTATTTTATTATCCTATTATGTCCGCGGGTAAAATATGCTGAAGGGTGTCTTAATGGCTACGTTTTAGGCCCATTATCAACTATGCTATGAGTTGAATGGATCGTATCCGGATATTTGATTGGGGAGCATAATTTAATTTAAATTATTATAACTGTATAATATTAAAGCTCTACACAACTCTGCACCCAACTATATCATCGAGCTTCTCACACCATACTGTCCATCTGCTAATCTCCGCCCAGGTAGCCGTAACTCCTTGTAGTCCCTAAAAGTGCAACTGCTACATACAGGGACAGGGCTTTCTATATTGCGGGACCAAAACTCTGGAACAAATATCTACAGATCCGTAAATCAAAGACAGTTGCAATTTTTAAATGGTCTCTAAAAACTCATATCTTTAACCAGAATATGTAGTCATTTTATTGCATTCATTGCATTCATATATAACTGCATTTGTGTAACTGTATTGCAAATTATTATGCCATCACTTTTATTTATTGTACTTTTATTTAGTACGCTGCATCCCGTGTATATATCATATATTATATTCTTTTTTTCTTCTTTTTTTGTAAAGCGCGTTGTGATCCTTTTTGATGTGACGCACTATATAAATGCCTGTTATTATTATTAGTATCTTACACTTGGCAATTTGTCGCGTGATTATCAGAAGTACATACATGCTCGACAATCACATTGCACTTATGACCTTATTGTATGGACCAAGATCAATGTATGTTTGGTAGCTTCAAGTGTTAAACTAAGGTTTTCGTGAGATATAACACGAACGCCAGTGTATATATTAATGGTTCACTTGGTCCAAAGTACACCCACGTGGGTTATAAGAACCTGTGCTGTGAATACTTTGTCCTTTGGGAGAGTATAAAAGAGTTCAAGATTGAGGTGTAGATTTGCGACTGACATTTCTGGTAAATGGTATAGTGATGGATGTGCAGACGATTTGAGCACAATTTTGCACATGTTTTAACGAGGCTATGTTCTGAATAGATAACACGTCAAATTCTACCATCTTCACGGAAATATGTGTTTGACGGATTCAAAAGCGTTTTAGTCAGACATAAACAAATCTGCATATTTTTCATAACCCGTATTTGGTATAAGGTGGGACATCACAATGTAGCTTTCTATCTTGTATTATAAGCATCCGTGTGGGAGAAGCTGTGTTGGAATTGCCTTGCTGGCATAGCATCTTTTTCTTCTATATGATGCGACAAACATTAAATTGTACGCTGTTAGCTTCCACGCAAGTATTGAACTGACCCAGCCAGATATATCTGTTTTATCAAGCGTAATGCATCTTACATGTGTGATGAATATATAAATTTCAAAATAAGTTAACAGTTTGTATAGGCTGAGCGAATACAATTACAATTTGGAGTTATTGTAGCCACGAATTGAACCTCAAAAGGATTTCGAATACCTTGTATAAACAGAAACACTGCTGTGTTGCTCCAAATATTATTTGATCCTTGCACAAGTGTCACAAAAAATGACAGAAACTCTGCTAGTAGCAAATGTGTACACTTCAACTGATATCCTAACTGTGTTTGACTGGAGGCGTTGCGTAACACTCAATGACCCGAGATCTGTAACATGCGTGATAACACCATACTGTCATCCACAGGGCATTGTCATATGTCTGATATATTACCATGATAATATCATATCTTAACCATGCTGTGGACAAACTTAAACAGTCTCGCATAAAATATGTCATATTGGTACATACCAAAACGTGCAAATACATAGTTATGGGGACGAAGACAATTAACGATACGATGTGGCAATAACTAGGACCACAATATAGATATACACACAGGGTTCCATTCACGCAAATCATAAATCATAATCATAGACCATGTTACAATTACTGTAGTATATCCTTTATCGTACGGTATCATTGGGGACATTTAAGGAACGATCCAACTCACATAATGATAATAATCAACGTGTATGGCAGTCTGTAGTTAAAGGTAGATGACCCGATCACATTATCACCACATGGAAAAATTAAACAAGGACACATTGATCTGTTTGTGCCTCATGTCGGGCATTAAGAAGGAAACACATTTTATTTCCTACAACATACAACAGGCATTTATGAATGTACCATAATCTAGCTCTACATTTATTTTAAACCACGGATGTTCACAACGTCGTGCCCGATGCGGTCGCACAGGCGACACAACCCCCCAGTAACTACCACGGAGTAAAAGTTCTGTTCATCCAAAATAAGAATTCAGCTAGATTACATTTATTTTAACCACGATATTCACAGAGACTATTTAGAAGTAAAAGCTGTGTTTATCAAAATAAATTGTTTAATTCATACAACATGCCTTTGTGAATGTATCCAAATTCAGCCTGATTACATTTCTTTTAAACCCGGATGTTCACAACATCTTTGTGTTTCATCCCAAATAATTAGTTTACTCTTCTTCACCGCTGGATCACCTGTGTATAAACATTTCAACTCGTTCGCCTGAAGTAACTACTCCAACGGTCACCAACCCCCCAGTGAATACCTAGGAATTACATTGATTTGTTATACTACATTAACCTGCCACGGATTTGAGCAAATGATATATGGTAAAATGAAATGGCTGAACCTTTCTTATCATTATATTCTTTAATGAAACATAAGTTGGCTACTACGCGATTTACTTATTGTATTACATGTGTAATATATTTTTTAAAAGTGACATTTTATAAAATTCACAAAAAACTGCCACATAGGTTCCTTGTATTGACTTGGCATGAGGTGAGCTGCCCTATTGCGAAGTTGCCACTTCACTGCAAGGAATCTACATACTTCCCCCCCCCCCCCCCCCCCCCCCCCCCCGTCTCGTGCCAATCCGGTCTTACGAGGGGGAGGGATGGGGGAAGATCCGGTGTTATTTCACTATCGCGATATTTAATATGATTAGAACTCAACGATCGTTCCAACGCCAATATCTAGATGTCTCACATTAAATATACGGAAGGTATGAATTCCTTCAAATAGATCCTGACAAAATTTCGGATACCAAAACAGGCATATAACTATCTCGTGCTAACCCGATATTGAATACTTAACAAGCCCATAATTATCATATTAATCATATTGTAATTTCCCATAGAGGGTTTCTGGTGGACAAACTGTTCTTAATGACCACCACTGATGTCATATAAACCAACATTTAAGATGTCCTTACCCAGCTGAGACACTATATGATTAAGGCTCAATTAAAGTTGTTCGTTCCACACCCAATATTTAGATGTTTCACGAATCTTAGTAAACATTATATACTCGGAAGGCATTGATTTTCTTCTAATAGATTCGACACATTTCCGGATACCAGAACCGGTATGGGCGTATATTGTACGAACGAATATCAATTAGAAACTATTTGCAGATTAGCATAATGTTCTCTTAACAAAGTTTTCAACCTTTTTTCCGGAATGTCGAGACTATCGTATGAACCAAAGTATACGTCAGAATAAGCGTCCGTCTGTTTCTCCGAAACCTCGTGACTAACCGGTTGGTGATGGAAAGTACTTTCAACACACCGACCAAACCATCGAGTTGACTCGGCACCCCGCCACAGGCTATGGATTGTCTGCGTATAGCTACCACCAATGATCCAATACGTTCCTGTATGGATTATTATGAGAACAAAAACAAGATTTGGGCAAGCCCAAGTAAAAAGTTCGACAAATAACAATGTACAAAATATAACGAGTATGCATGAGCCTCCATCGAACTTCGTCCTTCCTTAGACCAACTATATTAATACCCAGACCTTTCTCAGATACCTATCTGAAATACAAATTTACTTTGACCCTTGCATGAGTGGCTAGCTGCATTATGGTACAATACTGCCGAATTCTGCACCTATATTAACCTGGCTGCCCTGACCAACTGTATTTTGATAAGACACCAGAAACTACCGAATCCATTTAAAGGTGAATTACCTGAAATTATAGGACCTGGAAGCTATTAACTAGTCAAAGAAAAAGCCTTAACAAATTATAACAAAAAATTGAAGATCCCCATCTTCCTCACATCTTTATTTCCTCGTCAGACGTAAACATGCCCGCCATGGCGGTTGCTGTGGCCGCTTCCACTTAGCTTTGTAAACTAACGTGCTCTGGGCTTAGACCAATTAGTTGACCCTAGGATTAGCCTGACTTCTTCAGGACCAAATTATTATATTTAATATAATTTGTAATTAATCAAGAAGTCTTATCTAGATTTATTATTTAATATATTGTAAATAATCAAATGAAGCATGTTCACTTGAGCGCCCATTCCTTTTTAAAGGAATTTTTATTCAAAGTATGCGAGAATTTGACTGTTGACACTGGCCCCCGCCAACCTGAGCGAGTAAACACTTAACACGTGTGTTGGTCTGACTTTAGGTATCCAGTCTTGGCTGCAACTGGCAGAAGATAAATACATTAATCCCTCCACTACCATTGTAACAGTTGCCCCCACTGGTCGGTTTTCCCCATTCACACCAAACTTATAATCAAAACCATAATTACAATTAAATGGCTCTCATAATGAAAATTGAACCAAATTCCCAACCAATCGCCCTTGCAACATCATCCCAATCCTGTATAACCATATTCAAATAGTATCCCATAGTCTTAATCAGAAACCGACTACAACCACAATCACCATCCCCATTACAATAATCATTATCGCGAATGCAATTATATTAATGCTTAATCGCTACAATACTCAACTATAACCCAAATCACAATCAACCTCCAGCCTAGTCACTTATAAAACTCGCCCATTGCTTGTGTGTTGGATTTCGATCACGACAGCAGCATGCGCAGATGCGATTTTTGTGTAAGTGGTCTGTGATTTTGTCAACATTAAATTTTTACTGTGATGTGATTTGTCGATCTGCATTAAATGCAAAAAGAAACAACGCCCCTGGCTGGCCTCGAACCACCAACCTTTCGGTTAACAGCCGAACGCGCTTACCAATTGCGCCACGGAGGCGGATACTTACTAGACTGTTTTGGTTTGTCATGTTCACCCGTACACTTTCTTGCAAAGTCGGGCATCGTTTTTTCTCAAATGTTGCCTGCATATTGCAGTTGCTGTCGACTTCAATACATGTGCTGTCAGTTGAACTTGGAACCAACGTTTAATTTGAACTGTCTATTTTCAAATAAAAATACTCCAATACGGGAAAAAAATCACAAAAGCTCACAGACAACAAATAAGCACATCATTTTACTCGACCTAGAATTTCAACCCTACAATTTGGCGTTACGAAAATATCGATGATGTGAGTGACGTCATTTAATGAGCTCATTAGCATAATTTATGTCCGTGAAATGTACAAAGCAGTTTGATAAGTGCTAGTATCGATAGATGCATACATGATTGTATGTATCGGAAAAAGCTATTCACCAACAATAACCCAATCCAAATCGAACTCCAATCAGGATAATAATAATTAGGATATAGGACACTTCGAACTGCGCAAACAATTGGTCCTGACCCGAACCCACCAATACTGAATAAAAGAGCCGCCCGAACATTTATGAGCGTAATCAAACACACGGTCGGGCCCAACACGTACAAGCATAGACTCACTGCAACAACATTTCAACCAAAATACTAAGTGTTGAAGATAGAGATCAGAAATACCAATATAAATCAACCCTCGAATATCAGGATAAGGATGGACCAGTGAGTATCTCTATAAGCTATGTGGTATCGATCAAGATCAACCAAACGAAGGCCATGCGTCGTATTCGCCCGGTCATGAATTAACATTGTAACATTCATAATTGAAACGTCACATTCATTGACAGCCGATTAAATTCGCAAGTAATGATACGAACATGCACCTTGTTCACAAACCCCAAAGGTTACATCAATCCACGGATGTTCACAACCCAATACCGATCCTGTAGTGACAAATTAAATCTGATGCATTAAACAATAATGTTAATATTCCGCTAACCTCCGGTAATTACATTGCTCGCAATTGAAGGCTAACTTGACCAAACATCTAATTAACTTTGCCATATGATTGCCACACTGCCCCTTCATGATAAAAATGCCTCAAAGACAATCAAATTTTATAAGCCATGTTTGTTGTGATCCTGTGATTTAATATGGTACATTATTGAACCGATATGAGCCAACCTCATGAAACTATCACTTTATCATTTAATGTATCCAAATTCAATATTATTGATTCGTGCACCTGTTCAAAAACTCCCGGCAACAGACATGCTTACTTAATCCATGGCTATACCAATGTGGCATTATCGCATACGCTCAGCTAAGGATGATCTCTAATAGGATTTAAAGAAAACAATAATGTTAACGATCGGCAATGTGATAGAGCCTTTAATCATGGTTCCTTATTATTGTCAGTATCAACCATTTTCACTCGCCTCGTTGAATGCGTGTATATAAATTATATATATTTAAATTTCACTAGCCGATAAACCCCTCCATCGATAACCCATATCAATTATATGAAAGTATCATGCGAGCGGAGAGTATAGTTGCTGCCATATACTGTCAAAACCTATTATAATAACCCAGGTTCCGGAACATTTTATTCATACAGGTGTGCGCACAAACCGACAACGGATTACCTCTCCGTTAAAGACTATGACATTTAGGATTAGAGGACTAATGTAAACCAATTATTACCATATCAATTGGATCACGCTTTCAAATCCTGAACACTGATTGAAAAGATCGCTACATAAAACCAATGGATGTGCTGCATTAATAAAGGTGCGTGACCCATTTACCAGGGAGTTACATAATCACTTCGATAGTGAAAAGCAATATGCAGTATCAGACCTGGATCACTGCGCATGAATGGTATGAATGGGCGCTTATCCCTTCACTTCAAAATCAATATGCTAGCCACCACAAATCGTTTATTAAATCTGTGACCGCAACCCCGGACCGCAACACGCACCATTGTAACACCTATTGATATTGTGTAACAATATTACCTTAAACCCCCCAAGTATAAATCCAGGCGATTACTAGACATGATTATCAACAAGGAATTGACAGATTACGTAGTAACCGGTCATGAATAGCGCACTCGTCCGAAGTATCAATGTGTAATAATGTACCTATTGGACCAAAACAACAATAACCCATCAGTATTAACACCCTGGAATATAGTGTGTAAAGGAACTACCAACCTCTAAGATAATGGTACCCAAAGTTAGTGCTGTGATCGATTACGATCGGTTATGGAGGAAACAAGTGAAACTGTTATACAAGTGGAAAATTATAACTTGCTCACCAAATGTAAAGTTGCCACCACTTGAGCGCCTCCAGGAAACCGGCTTTTACTGTTGAAGATAATATCGGCGAATTGTACCCGTTCATGCCCTGGAGTAGTCGCCCCGTAAAGTATAGCCCTCCTCAGAGCCTTAGCGGAAGTTTCCGATGTTTACGTTGTCACTGGCAATTTCAAGCTGCTTGATGCCGTTGTACTTGCAAAGACGTATTTTATCATAAGACAAAAGAGAAAAAGAAAATCATCATTACACTGCAACATTCCCTTCAATTATGAAGAATGCAAAATTCCTTTTGAGTGTGATAATGCGATTATCGTCTCCGATGAGGATTTACACTTCGGGCGAATGATGTTTCATCCCGAACCATATATTATTAATATACAGAATTGAACATTCATACCAACCAACTGATGATCCCATACAACCTGGCGGAACCGGTAAGTAAACCCCACAAAACTCATAAAATGTGAGCGACCCAACCAGCACGTTTGGGTAACCTAGCTACAAAACAAGCCTGTACCGTTATTCTTTTAATGAGCGGTAATTATAGGCCAAGTCCCCATACCAGACAGTATGTCTTCTTGGGAATTGAAAAATGATGAAATATTTAACCAAGCTACAGATTCGTACCATAAATAATATGATATCTGAAGCAAACGTTGACAATTTTGCTCAGACAAATTGCAAATATCCACAACATTTTCCGACGCAGACTCGGATGTTTCATTTCAGACAGAGAGCTATGATTCATTGAGGTTGTACATTAAATACCCTTCTAGGCTTCTTACCTCCAGTATTGCCAGGAGTAATTAGTAGAATGCTGCTTCAAACCCGCAATCACAGTCGATGCTAACTCACACGGTAAAGAACTTTCTGATAACACTCCACCAGTCGCCATTTGCCAAATTCTGCTACAATTCGGGACAAATTTACAACCTTTCCGACGCGACGCCGAGTTAACAGTTCGTTGTAAATAATGTGACAAATGTGTACTATTTTCTATGCATTAGAATGAGTTGTACTATTTCATGTATTTTCCATGCATTATCGTTTGGTAATCTTGTATCTATTACCTGGCGAACCGTTCGCTCGCCCAGCTGAATTATATCGAAGCTTCGATTGAATACGGCAAAGAATATCCGCATAAAAATTTGACTGCTCCTTTCTCAATGCTATCTTGACAGAGAATGAAATTTACGCCAAACCAAACATGGCGGCCTAACCCATAAAGCCTCTGATTGGTCTACAATCTATCTTGACCCCCAATTTCATTGGTCCTTACCGTAATGCCCCCAAACAACACAATAACATTAGCAACGGAACCTACCATTTTTCCAGAGGTGATAATGTTTGGTTTCAATGGACGGGCCATGGAAACTGAATTTTTGTAACACAGAATTATTTCAAACATACGAAAGCTCGTATTTTTCTCATCATCATACTGAAATTTGACGGCCTAAATCAGTATAATTACGGAGAAATCGATGAAATAACGTCGAATTACCGCGAATGGTGGTAACCACCGATACAGTATGTGTACTACTCAATGGGTACAGTTCACAGCATCTTGTGCGTCTAAAATAAGAACCATAAGAGCTATGCAACTCAAACTTTGGAACACGACTTTTTTAAGGATGACCTTTCATGTAGAATAGAAAACTTCAAGTTGAAAATCGGAATGTGATCGGGTCATCTACCTTTAAGATGAATAGTATATGCAATGACACTTGCCTGAAAAACGCATAGGAATTATATTAACAATATTTGCTTTTAACTGACAAAAATGACATCGAAACATATCGTTCGACCATATCAGTTACAATGTATACACAAGTCAGGTATTGACCTGCTACATTCAAGCAGTTTGTGTTTGTTGAATTCTTACAACGTGTACATATCACTTGCACATTTTCCATTACCAGCCATCCCTTGTGGGATACTTTTAAATTGGAATTAATTTAATTTAGTATGTTTGGATTAGTAAATCCCGCTTGTTTGGAGAGTATCACGTTATTCAGCAGAGCGTGGTTAACTAACTTAATGTCCTCACAGGAACGATATGTGTACATAGAAAGTACGGTGGAATAGCGCTGTAGCGGGAATAAAAGACATTTATAACTAGGATGTTGATATAATGCAATTTAATAAACTCATACATCAATACATTTATTCTTAGTTTTCAATGCTAGCGGCGCCATTCTATTACGCAATATTATCTTGTAAAATAGATTTACTAGTATAGATGTTGTTCATGGTAATACCTTCAGCATTTACAACACAATCCAAAACTAGTGGCTCTCTGGCGCGCCGCAAATGCCTAGTCATTATTCCATACGCCTCCGATGGGATTTTTCAAATGAAAACATCTTTTTCACACTCCTTTGTTATTCATAAAGAAAAACAAAACCGTTTAACAATGTCAATGTAGATTGCTTGTGAAACTTTATTTTACATTCTCTTCACACATCATTTTAAAATTAACCGAGCGAAACTCGCGCTATGTTTGGGGGTAAATCCGTCAGAATCACGTGTCGACACCCCCTTATCTGATATCTTTGATGGAACGGCATGACAAAACATCAACAAATAATGCCAGGCATGAACAAAATGATAAGTTCAATTATGTGCGCTCTAGTTCTAAATTCAATTCTAACCATATTATACGTGCACTAATATTATGACAAAACCTCTGAATGGTGACTAACATCAACCACGCGTCAACTAAATAACACCGATAAAACACGGTCTAGTGACCCTTAAGTACGTCTTTGATTTATATAATGAGAATTGTACTCTGTGTAATGATCTTAATTTCGATGATAATTTCGAAGCATGTTATAGCTAGGTCACACCGAGTATTCACTTGCTGAAGGTCATTGGTAAAGTGAAAAGTGTGTTAATCTTGAAATGAACAATAAAACAAGAAATTGTGTCCAAGCTATTAATGTTCGTAGGAAAAGTATTTGATTTAGGTATACCCTTACATAGTGGTTAACGGTTACGGGTGAGTCTACATGAATCACCCGTTATCTATGCGGTGAGTTGACAGAGTTGTATCTAAAATTCATTTGAGGAGCCTTTCTTAAATCGTCTACGTTATAGACAGGTGTATCTTTGTCCTCTTAGAGCAGTGCTATATATATGATATAAAACTAAGCAAACGTGGCTTGACATTTAATGCATAGTTCTACAGAAGCACATTTACCCCTTGAACACCTTCGCATTGAATTTCAATATGCCTAAATCAATCTATGTCAGAAAGCAGACTTTCAGCATGACTGCATGGTTTAGCCTGAACTTTCTGGGTGGGTAAGATGAAATTATAGAGTATGTTGGTCACAGGTGATCCTCGTGTGGACGGTGGTTTTACAGGTGACATCTAACACCTGGCAAATTTGTCAAGTGATTGACAATAGTACGTAAATGCTCTGTTATCACATTGCACTTATGACCTTTTTGTCGCGACCAAGCGATTGATATCTGTTAGTAAATTCCAAAGGCCGAGCTTTGTCAAGTGTTAAACCAAGGTTTTCCTGAGACATTCCACACGCGCCAGTATATATATTAATGGTTAACTTGGTCCAAAGTACACCTACGTGGGTTTACAAGATGAGAATATTCCAATGAGACTATGAGCAGCAGATGGATAACATTTTGAATTTTACCATATTAACGGAAATGACTCGTAAAGCGAAACTGTATATTTTTCAAGTATTTTCGGTAAACCGATATTATTATTCTTGTAAATCTATGCCGTCTTTGGTATAAGATGGGCATCAAAATGGAGCTTTCCTGTCTTGGTAATACCTTCAAATGGAGGATAGATACAAAACAGTGTTTTGGAAGCATGATTTTAAGACTTGGCTTCCAATCCAAAGAGGGAATCTTACTTGTCGTTCTTTGCGCAATGCCAATAACGTAGCTATTCCCAAAGTCAACACCAGTAGACATGCCAACAGTCCTGTTCCATACCATGTCAAACCATGGAACAAAAACCTGACCAAACATTAATGTTCAAATATTTCAACTCTATTTATTCGTATCGTATTTGGAGTTTTTAAGGGCAATATGTGGTAACCCTTTCTATTTCCTGCATTTTTAATGAATATTGTAATACTTGTAATTGTAATATAGTGCCAATTCAGCTGGTTGGTTGCAGTGATAATAAATCATACACAATGTATAAAGATAATAGTAATAACGAGTATTTCTTTGTAGATAACCCACAATTAAACAGATATTGGCTAGGAAATTGTCTGAGATCGGTACATGAATAGTCGAGTAGTCGGTACAGTTTTAATCCCTACGAGTTGCCTCGTGCGAGACTTCTATAAACCAATTTTCCAATACCATTCCCGAGGGTATGAAAGAGTTATAAGTTTTAAAAAACGAGTGAAAATTTAATTACAAAGTTTCAAATGGCTTGTTTATCAGATGCTCGTACGATGCAACACAAACACAATATTTCTGGACAATTGGGAATTTACGAAAGCCGAGACATGAATTGGGTTAACGTGTTTATTCTGTATAACTATTTCTAGGACAAGTCACTTATTTAAGGAATGCAACGTACTTTTTATTGTGCTATTCAACGCAATTGGTGTCTTTTATAATGAATACCTTCCACTGTGTTAATCACAAATCTCAAGTGTTTTTTATAAAACCACTAAATTAGCTTGTCTTATGAAACCACTAAATTAGTCAGCGGCAAATGATATATAGACACACCCGAGAAATAAATACTGCCAACATCTAACTTTAATAATCTAGTACTTCTTTGACGCGACAGGTACATTCGTATGAACCGTTCGCATTAAAATGTAATACAAATTCCCAACAGCCTTGTTGCTTGGTCAGCCAGTATTCATGGATCTATGAAGAGTCAAAACATGGCGTTTCCATTCACTAACCTAGATGTATCAGTGTTTCATAATATGGCCGTCCGTTACTTTATACATTTTTTTATCAAACTAACCCACTTATTCCTGAAACGTTGGCAACGAACACTCTCTATTATATACGCTATAATTTAAGGTTGGTGACTGCGTACGGACTATTCTAAGATTCTTGTTTGAAATCGCTGACTCTTTTTTGGTACCAAGGGATTGCCCCGATGGGCAATCCCGAGGAGCAATCTAGGGAGTTCCCCACCGTACGTCATTGTTTTTTCTCCGGATTGACCAATATCAGAGAAGCTCTTATAAAGAACTATAATATGCATGTTCGGGGGCCACAAATTAACCTAGTTTTTGATTTGCAAGCAATCACAGAAAATAAATAAACAAACAACAGAAGTTTCAAGTTCATTCCCGATCCTGTAAAGAATTCAGAAGCAGGAAACATCAATTTTGCCGATTGGATATAATATTATTTGAAATATGACTTCATACCCTGGACGAATATTTCGTCTCAGATCTACCGTAAGAATAAGTTTTTGAAGCTATTTTTTTGTAAGCTTATTTCATCATTGAAAAAGTCAACGAAAATGATGTCTCATCATGATCATGGATCCATGGATCAAAGTCGAATCACTTCAACAACCTTCTTATATTTATAGTCATGATGGAGAAATATAATCAAAATCGCAGCTAAATCGTATTGTACGTGTCCATTCTTTGTATTACCTGCTTGTTTAGAGACGACGTTATTCGGCATGTTCGGTGAGTAATGATTGATGGCCTAGACCTACATTCATGTTAATTAGGATCGCGAGTCTTTTTGACAAACAAAGTATGTTGTCTTGCACTAGTATTAGTTGCAGTGTTACTGTTTGTCAAGTGTTGACAAAAAATAAATGGATTGTCATGTGGCGTAGACGGGATGGCTATTATAGGCCTAGCTAGGAGTAGGCCTTTGAGCCTAACATTTTTAAATCTTGTCAGTTTCGGTTTTACAACAAAAATGGATGACGCCTGATTTCGATTTTGAATACGTTTCTTGAATTGAAACATTTATAAAGTCACCTTTGATGAGAAATATTCCTGCCCTGTTTATCAGGGGTTTTTTTGCGTGCCAGTCAAATACTTATTCTAGTTTGTTAGCCCTATATCTGTAATCAGATTTATTACACTGATGTTTGATATGGCCGTGTTTGCTGTGAGACTGAGTACACACACAACGTTAGAGCGGTGTTTAGCTTACAATCGCTTGACACATGACATACATTGTACGTCCTCGTCACTTGTGGTGTCATGGGGGTCCATGAAGAATGAACATGGTGAAGCTTACTGTACACAATTTCACCGAGTCTGCTGCTGAGGAACGTCCAGTTACAAGTAATCTGGGTGTAGGGCAGGCTAGCCGCTGCGATGGCGGTACAAACACACGCCAGTTATTCAAACCATGCAGACCAAATTTGCCGATCATCATTGAAATTTTCAACGATATAAAAATATTGTTGTGTTTTCATGTAGTATTTATTGTTGAAAGCAAGACGCTATCCTGGGTTGAACGGTACCGCCTCGAGTAGTCGTGTCACGTGTATCCATGTTCAGGGCCCACTCAAGCAAACATCTGCCTCTTGTTACCATGCGACGTCACTCAAAACGCCCCGACCCCAGGTCATTGATGCGCGTACATCAATTTTGGAGGTCTTGGCAATATATCAATAACCTGCGCTGTGCGTGCGCGTTTCCATATAACGATCAATTTGAGTGGAAGCGCAGTGGCATATTCAAAATTTACAATTGTGTAATATTTCATAAACCTATAACACTATTATGAGGTAGGAGGTAGAACTTATAGAATGACCCCTGTATATTGTATTTATTTTTAATATAGCGCCGGAACAAAATATCGACGTTACGTCATGTAACATACTTCGCGTCATTGTCTGTTTCGATGTATATATTACAAAACGGGGAAAAGAATATACTGATAAATGATGCAGCAATTGTCAATTACGTTATTTAGTCGAGTACAATCAAATTATATGTCTCGATATTATGCAAATACCATATACCAGTTTCCCTGTACACAGATGGGGCCATTAGCACACTTATACTAGAGCTAGTGCACAGCGGTTGAATGGTAATAGAGCCATGACATTTAGGCAAATTATATTGGTTCTGTTTATCAATAATGAATTATTAAAGATCGATTGCCGACTCCAGTGGTTATTCACAACTTGGTAAAGCATTAACAATAAGTATTGTATCGAACCGGTGACGATAGAACTGAAGGCCAATGTTGAAACTGAAAAACATGTTTAAAAAATCCTGTGGTATATAGTTTATGCCCTTGGGATGATATGTGACAACTGTCTGTGTCGGCATTTGTAAAGAGAAAACAAAAATGTGATAAGTGCGTCTATGTATCATATAACACAAAGCTGTCCTGTCATAATACACTTATTAGTTTTACCATCGTCTAAGTAAACGACCTCTTAAAGATTGGCCAGAGTTTTGATTACACGTTGCTAGTCAGAATTTGGGATTGCATAAAGCAAATAATCCTATATACAATAATTAGATAGATTGAATGCATGCGCCTATGAGCTCAAAGGTGTCATATTAAATCTTCAGAATGTTACGAACGCTTAAAGAGATATCTCAGTGTTGATCAGATAATTCATCGGTAGGTAACAGATATGGTTGAAACAGATATACCTAGGCCACAGTGCAAAAATAGTACATAGCTCATACGTATTAATGACGTTTACGTAATACTTGAACAATAGGCGCCAAAGTAATAGTGCATCACCATATAATACACATACCCATGAACATTGAATTGAGACGTTACAAGTATATTTAATAGATATTTGCGTTGGTCTCAGTTCAATTTTCGTACACCCATGAAATCCCGATTCTAAATAAAACTAGAACGTGCAGTTATAACTGTTTTTTAAAATACTATCGTAAGATTCTTCACCGAACTTGTTGTCAATTATTGGCAGACATCCCTACAATTACACCATACGACACTTTTTATTTATATAAAGTCACATTAGTGACTGACTTTCTTTCAGACTACCAAGATCGATATCGACGGGTCAGAGTAGCTACAGCACCTGTTGTTTTAAGTGACAAGTGAATACCATTCGCTCGTGTATTTTTAGTAGAAGTCAAACCTGAATATTTTGATAATCTTGTTTGTCTAGAAGACGTCTACCGCGCAGGTTCTTGACGTACATGTAGGTTTTGATAAGATTATTGTCTGGAAAACATCCCACAGTTTCATTCGTAAATTGAATGACTATGTCAATCTAAAACTAAAGGTTTGTTAAAATGATGTTTTAAGACCATTTCGATCCAGTGTGTATTTGCGTACAGATTCATATGTCCATGCGGCTGCATATTTGCATCCTGTGCGGAGTTAAAACGCTTGCCACTTCCTTAAAAGTTTGTTTTAATATACCTCCAACAAGACTTGCATACCAAAGCTAACGCGTATGCGCATTTATAATGCAGTTTATTTGAAGAAGCGTTGAACTAAAGTTGAGCTAATGGTGATGATCTAACACATTTTGACTTCTTATTCAACAGGGATGATTCTGTATACACCTCTATGAATTTACAACAATCGTTAACGTTAGTTGCTTATAGTCCCGTGTTCAAATTACTGCGGATATGTTTTCTAACAGTATAAAAAATAGGTGTTTAAATTGCCGTTCAAATCGACACCGTGAAAAGATACCTCCCTGTAGATGTTATAGAGATGGGGGTATCAAACATATATACATAACATGATACATTTGAAACCGATAGTATTTAAATTAGACAGTCCTCTATGGACAAAAAAGTATTTGTTTGTCTGGACTGCATTAAAAGTTATGAAACCAATATGTATATATATATTATTTATAGAATAAAATAAGAGTTTTTAGCTGTTTTGATATTATATATCAGCCAAAAACCAATCAAATTGCCTGCTGACATCCAAAACTACACCCACTATATAAAAAATTCGTTTGTTTGCATTACAGACCTTTATTGTTCCAGAGAGTTGTCTGCCTTTGATATCAATAATATATCTCTTTTCTAGTTTTCTTAAAAGATTGTACAAAAGAGGGATTGTTTTCTAAAATGTTTCGTGATACATCGAGCTACATTTTGTTATCATCTCTTTGCAGCAACCTGATAGTGGTTTGCAGCAAAGTATTAAAGTGCCAATTGCCGAAGTTTTATAGTGTGAGGTTGACGCTTTCCACGCGACAGGCGTCCAAGCGGGCACTCAACCATATTTCAACGTTGAATCAACGTTGAAATATGGTTGCATTGTTGAACAACATGATTTCAACATGTTCTCAACTATTTGTGTGCTTTGTTGAAGTAACGTTGAATACTGACGTTGATTCAACGTTGTTGAATTGAGTTGTCAGAAGATGGAAGTGGAAGGAAGTCCTAGCAGACAATGGGGATGGGAGATCAGATGGTGGAAATAAGTCCAGAGCAGACAATGGACAATGGGGATGGGAGATCAGAAGGTGGAAGGAAGTCCGGAGCAGACAATGGGGATGGGGATCAGAAGGTGGAAGGAAGTCCTAGCAGACAATGGGTATGAGAGATCAGAAGGTGGACGGAAATCCGGAGCAGACAATGTGGATGGGAGATCAGATGGTGGAAAAAAGTCCAGAGCAGACAATGGGGATGGGAGATCAGAAGGTGGAAGGAAATCCGGAGCCGACTATTATAGGGATGGGAGATCAGAAGGTGGAAGGAAGTCCTAGCAGACAATGGGGATTGGAGATGAGAAGGGAGAAGAATGTCCAGAGCAGACAATGGGGATGGGAGATCAGAAAGTGGAAGGAAATCCGGAGCCGACTATAGGGATGGGAGATCAGATGGAAGGAAGTCCGGAGCAGCACAGGGATGGAAGATTAGAATATGGAAGGAAGTCCTAGCAGACAATGGGAATGGGAGATCAGAAGGGGGAATGAAGTCCGGAGCAGACAAGTCCTTACAGCTTCCAGATACATGTTCCTGCCCACAATGTAAAGTAGCCTTTGAACTAGAAATGGGCGGTGTATTCTGCTCTTTTGCTCAGAAACTTAACGACAAAACCCTATTTTATTAATGCTTTATAACATTTGAAGATTGTCCACTTTTCTAGAATTGAAGATAAAGAAAAAGTAAAGAGGCCATTAACTGAAAGCGGTAAGGCGTGCTTTACTGATCATGCATTGTCGTGATAGACATCTTGAGGCAACGAATAAACAATATAACCACCTGTGTTTTAGACACTGATGCATTAAACTCCGCAGTTCCCGCAACGAAGCCAGGCAATTTGAAATCTCGACTTGTAAACCAATTAAAAAGCCGCCAAGTATTCCACGCCGCTGAAATTGTCTGTAGCAAGGCGTTAATATCGTCTGACATTGTAATTACATTTTGGATCAGCTTTGCATACAACAAAACCAACATTATGGTCCGGAGTACAATACTTTCTTGACCTTTTTTGAGGGTGGGGAATTTGTTTTATTTTTTATTTTGCAATGTAATGAAACTCTTACCTTTAAACGAAATATATAAAGAAATCACTTGACCAACCGACCATACCTGAAATGTCCATTTGCCTGTAAATCACTAGGGGTGTATCGTCACCTAATGGAATATTTTGAAACGTCTTAAAGTAGCAATGCTCTAACCAAACCAAACCAGTTCAACCATGTTTAAAAATAACGCAACTAGTCAGCTACTAGGAATCCAGTGTATCTGGATTTGGAATAACAGGAGCCACGAATTGTATTGCAAAAGTATGTCAATGTCTTACCAAATCAAAAACAAGTTTGAATTGCACTAAATGTTAGTTGGTGGTTACCCAAGTCTTGCACATGAACTGACACTTCCAGTAGCACATACACTTCAACTGATATCCTCACAGTGTTTAACTGGAGGCGATCTGTAACACTCAACGACCCGAGTTCTGTAACATGAGTGAAACCAGTCTGTCATCTTCAGGGCATTTCTATAATATGTCTGACCATATAAAGCGGGTATATTTCCAGGACAATATAATTTTCAATTGCCTTATCCTTGTTCATGGTAAAAACAGAGACACTTGACAAAACCCAGCACCTGCCGGTGTGAAAGGGGAGATAGTCCCCCTGTAGACATAGTCCGGCCACCATAGACCTTCACGGAATGAAGCTTGAAAATTCTGTTACGTGTAGGGGTGAGTGCGCTATAATACCAACCTATACGTCACTGTACCGGGCGGACTATGGCTCCAGGGGACTATGTCTCCTTTTACACCAACACATCCTACAATATTATGTTACACATTATACATCCTGGAATATCCCGTTACATACTGGATATCAGTAATATCAATGTCTACTTTTTATTTTGAGACTGAAAACTTTTAAAATATATGCCAATATCTTGCACCGAAACCGCAGACTTGCGGTGAAAGGTGTAAAGGGGTCACACATAGCCCGGTTAATCTAAATGAGTCCTAGAAGACTCAATTATACAACCGGAACCATCCACCGTTCATTAGCACAAAAAAAGCATTTGTCTTGATAACATAACTGCTTTGGAACAAACAATAACATCGAGTTCATTCGACCATATGTTATATGTTCATAAAAGTCATATATTGATCTGCTACATTCAAACGGCTTTACATTCTCGTATGTAATAAAGTAACCTAATATATTACAAGGTACGTTTTCCATTACTAGCCAATCCTCGCGGGATACTTTTAAATGGAATTAATTTAAGTTAGTATGTTTGATTAAAAAAATCCCGCTTGGAGAGTATGACGTTATTCTGCCGAGCGTGGTTAACTAACTTCATTTCCTCCTCATAAGAACGATATGTGTGCATAGTAAACACTGTAGAACAGCACTGTGCACAAGCTAACCTAGAGAATATAATGCGATTTTAAAGAATCATACATATATATTCTCATTTCGCATTGCTTGCGGCGGAATATATGATCGATTCATTCATTCCATCCATCTAATTTCTAAAACAGATATCCGAATATTAAACATCTTCTTCGTCTTCTTCTCAATATTAATTTCGAAACGTTTGCCCCCCCCCCCCTCCCCCATTCGGCGGAGCGTACGAGTCTGGCATCGCAACTGTCTATTTAAAATGCCATACGTAGTCTTAAATGTTTGTTTTACAATTGAAAAGCCTGATACCCTTTATCAAGCCTTATCACACATCGTCATTTTGAAGAAAACAAATCCCCCTTGTATAAAACTAGCAAAATGACCGCGAAATTTTGGACGGTTATTCTTTCAATATTACCTTTCAGATCATGTGTCGATGCCCCTTGTACACTATCGTTAGTATCATAGCATAACGACACTTTTAAAACAATATTCAAGGCATGAACGAAATGATAAGTGCACCAATGTACGCTCTGCGTCTGAAATCCATTGGTACCATGAGTATACGTGCAATAATATTATTACTGAGCATATATTTCAGCAAGTGTACGGCATTCATGATATAGTTCGACATTCATTTAATCTTTATAAAGGTATACATTTTCTTGAAGGAAAGGTTCAATGAATCCAACCATGAACATCATATTGACCATATTGGAAACAATTATAAAATACACGTTTTTTTGACCCATTTTAGGTTCTGCAAAGATAACTCAAACTATATTTTGTCAAATTTTGTCATACTAGTTTTATTATAATCCTAATAAAATTCCCTAGAAGGCCTTTTTTATTTTTTATTTTTTATTTTTTGAATTATAGACCAAAAAGTGCCAACAAATGTGATTTTTTTACCAAAAATGTGATTTTCATGATTTTTGGAGGTAAAAAATCACTTTTTGGTCTGTAATTTAAAAAATGAAGGAGCTTTTCCCATGAAAATATTACCAAAAATTGTAATTATAATTATGGTTTTAACAATGTAAATGCTGTACCTAATTTGCATAATAATTAAAAACAGTGTTTCTAGACTTCAAACGCCGTTTTCTCGAAATTGTCATTTCGATCAATCCCAGGTTCATTTTTCAAAAACGGAAGCATGTAAGAAGCTGCAATTGTGAATGGAACTAGACTTAATAGTTCTGCAAGGGAGAGCATAGCCTTTTTTGCATATTGTTTCTTGTGTGAAATTACGTTCCATCGTCCAATATAGTTTGCGCCAAGTTTCAGATATTGTCTAACCATGGTCTGACAGGGGCTGACATATTGAATTGGCTATCATGCTATATAGTATTTGTGTGTGAATATGGTGTGAACATGGTGTGAATGGGGGTGAAACACCCTGGACCAACTGTCTAGACGACCCGAAAAGGCACTCCTGTAACCACGCTGCAACACTCTAGTATGTCGGTCTTGAGCCCCATTGGGCTACATTTTAAACTAAAATCTGCTATATAATTGTAAAAAAAAAAAAAAAAAACTTTATATTTGACAAAATCTGACATTACACTAGTTTTTTAACAAATTCAAGTTCAAACATTGAGTTTCTTAACCGGGTTCTTAACGCAGGACATTGAAAAGTTGCGTGTTGGGCTAAAAGAATTCAACCCAAGAATTGTTCAGCTTAACACATTTACCACACGCTGGGAAGACCCTGAGGCAGGCTGTCTACAATCTAGCCACACGAATTGACACACGCGGTAACTTTCAGCCACTCACATTGGGCTAAGTTTTAAAACTAAAATCTGTTCCAGGGGTAATATATTGTGATTTTTTTTCGAATTTTGAACTTTTGACTTTAACCAAATTTGAAATAGTACTAATTCCAATGACAAATTGAAGTTAAAGTGTGAATTTCTCAACACAACAACTTTCAAAAGTAATACTTTGGGCTTCTTTCCACCCAGAAAATTATCTAATTTAATTTAATCTAAATAAACTTGCGTATGAGTAAACTTTGAACATTTTCTGTCAGAATACTTTTAGCTAGTTTCGTTAATATCCTATGGAATTCACTCGTTCGACCAGCAAACAATATGAACATTATTCATTTATGAACATTAACACAAGAGGCCTTGAGCAGTGCTTGGACAGCGATCCTCGATCCTAGTAGCCGGGCTAGAAAATACACAGGCGTGGTGCAATAAATCAAGTAAATCAGCCAAAGAAAGTCATGATTATATTACCCCGGATACCAGGGCATATCCGTGGTCAAAAAATCTCAGAATATAAAGGGAACGTAATGTTATAGCCATTTTTATTTTCAAAAATGCACATGTTTTGGTCAAATTTTTTTGACTAAGGGCTATATTATCCCAACATTCATGTGCATAAGCATATTTCTAGTTTAAAAAAGAAATATTTGTACGTACTTCCAGGGGTACCTCGGGATAAAATAGCCGATCAAATCCAAGTTGGCCGCCAGTATTATGCAAATGAGATGAATTTTAAAAATAAATTCACCGGCAATCCTCTTGTATAGTCATAAGTGTTAACATATCCAAAAATGAATTTTATAGGACTTAAAATTAAAATAAAACGTGTTTTTTATGGTAGACCTGCACCTTAATAATGGTTTTGCCCTAAAAATGGTTATATAGAATAAGCTCCTTAAACCAATTTGTATCAAAGAATTTGTCAACTCCCAATCGTCCAGAAACGGGTGTTTGCCTTGCATCGTACGACCATTCGGTAAATAAGCCATTTGAAAGATTGCACTTTAATTTTCGTTCGTTTCGAAGAGCTTTAAAACTCTTTCATGCCTTCGGTAATGGCACCGGCGAATTGGTTTATAGATGTATCGCACGAGGCAACTCGTACTATATTATAACAAAGGGATTTTAAAGCTATGCTGAATTATCATGAATAATTCTAAATAACGATGGCCTAGACCAGGTCAGTAGTTGAACCATTGTGTAGCAATATCCATTTATATGCTAGTCAGGTTTTCAGAATAATCTATTGGTTTTTTGTATATCTAAAAACACATTCACCCCATCCCCAACCCCACATTCGTTCCCTAAATACACCCAAAGGCAGAACAATTAGCACACAAAGGGTCATTCATGGCGATACCATTAGACAATCAATGACAGCATGTTTACCCCACATTTCTTAATAATTTACAATGTGTTAAAGCGTTGTAAACATACTCAATTTTTCAATCCATCAGTAGTTGCAAAGAACCGTCGGCTAACGTGTAAGTTAAATAATTAAATAACATGCTTAAAATAGTCTGCAGTGCATAGATTATGCCCCTGGTAAGATACATGACAATAACTGTCTATGTCGGCATTATAAAGAGAATTGCACGTGTTAAGTGCGTCAATGTCTCCAGTATCACTTCTGTATCCTCTTATAAGGCACTTACTGAATTCAGCATCGGCTAAAACAACACCTCTTTCAGTTTAGCCAGGGTTTTGATTGCACACTGCTAGTCAGATTTTGGGATTGCACAAAGCTCATATAATATAATCCGATACCATTAATTAGATGGATTAAATGTATTTGCCTATGAGCTCGAATCTTTCGATGTTACGAACGCTTAAAGAGATACATGTATCACAGTGTTGAAAGCATGATTGGGTCCGAGAATCCACGGGTAACTGGGTTTGGGGGACCAAGTGGTGCGGTTGTGTAACTGACAATTTTGTTGTTAGTTAGTCAGTGCGCTGTGGCTTACTATGATGTTCCGGATAGGCTTACTGCCTTGCAAATCTACTTAATAAGTTTTATGAAATAATGATTGTCATGAATTTGTCAATTCCGTGTATAAATATTTCGTTCGCAGCAAAAGCTGTTTACGCCTGTTACAAAATGTCCAGCTGCTTGGATCTACCACACAAATCACAGTGCAAAATAGAATAAGAAAGACATGAAATGATTATGACTGTTTTGTAACATTATACAGCGATTTTTTTTTTTTTGGCTTTGTGACTTTATAAACATTATTAAGAAAACGATATTTCAAAACAATAGGTTATATATCACAAAGGCGACCACAGTGAACCGCCGAAGTGAACCGTAGTCAAAGATATTTTCTGACTTAGACTACACAATTCGATCTCGAAGTGTCGGAGCAGTTGCTGCAACTGTCGATTTAAGTGACAAGTGAATAACATTCGGTCAAGTTTTTGGATTATCTTGTTTGTCTAGAAGAAGTTTACCGCGCTTAATTTAGACATACGAGGAGCAGTCAGTAAATTATGAAAGTGATCTTGGTATGGGATGCATGAGTGATTCTATTGAGGGATAGTGTAATCAATACAAAGTATGATCCTTTGTCTTTCAAACAATACAGTTTTGGATTTTTAAGTGTGAACTATGACGTCATAGCATTGTCTCAAAGTAAGTACACTTGGGACACTGCTAAATCAATTATTTGGCGGGAAATTTGAATTGTTTGTATGAAACAAGTGGTAAGAAGATTGCATAACATGACACCAGAAGCAGGTAAATCCCATTATTTTTCGCGTAAGTATGATAAAAAAGACAATAACTTTAATCCCTGTATAATTTGATATATGTAGTATAAGAGGAAAAAATAAGGTGAGGCAATAGGATAAAAAGTATACAAATATCAGTATTTCAAATAGCTAATTTTCATTGAAAAATGCCCAGTCAGTGAATCACTAATATTGCGAAAAATCCAAGCAATTAACCAGTTTGGGAGATTTCATATGATAGCTAACTAATTATCTGAACTTATTCGCATGAAACCTGCAGAAAATATGCGCATGCGCAGACGGTAGATCATTTTGAACTGGGCCAAAAATGGCTAAAATCATGAAATTTACCAGATAAAAGTTTACTGTGCCTTCAAATTCTAATCAGAAATAATGAAAAATGCTAAATATTGTGATAGTCAAAATGAAGACGTACATGAGCTACTAGATATGTATGGTGTAAGTAATCGTCTCATAATTTCAATGGTTTGAAGACATTTTATGAACAGCTCCTTTTGAAATCCCCACTATTATTGCTTTACATCCCACACCAATTTATTAAATTATAATCCCTCCATTGTTCTTTATCCTTTGCTGTTTTCTAATGTATATTATTGCGAATTTCGCTAAATAAAAGCGTATTTGAGATGGTTCCTTCGTGTTTGTATTAAGGAATTCAGATCTAAGAAAGAGTGTCAAACATAGATAAGTGTGTGTTTTAACTATGTGCCAAGTGTTTTTATGCTTGCGTTGCCGAGATATTATACAAATATATACTGCCATGAGAGACTCTGGTTAAAACTATGGGCCCCGAGGTGACCCGAAGCAAAATAGCACTATTGAGGTCACCGAGGGACCATAGTTTTAAGACTCGAATAAAGGCAGTATATATTTGTTTTATATACGTCATTCATATATTTCTAGTTCCATAAAGGTCAAATTTAAAAATCATCCGGTAAGTTCCAATCTTCATCAGTTAAAAAGTTTTAAAAGTTCAATTCAAAGGCAGTGCATCGAACGGCCGTCACACTGCGCCCGGGGATGCAAACCGTGCGCCCTCTCGCGTCACACGTAGTACAACGCCGCGTGAAACTACCGAAGCACTGGTGAGCCGTAAATAGCCTTCTTGGGAGCCGTAAATAGTACTTTTGGGAGCCGTAAATAGTACTTTTGGCAAAATAGCGTGTTTATTTTTGATCATGTGACCCACTTTTAACCAATCAATGAACAAGAATATATGAATGACGTATATAAACGCGAATGTATCAATGCAATCAACCCATATTCAACATATTACATATCCAGCCAAATGATTGACAGATTTCAGTCAGTGTCTGAAACCTATTGTGTTTATGTTAATGACGTTACATAACCAAAGGTATCTAACGATCCAAAAGTGTATTGTTTGAAAGACAAAGGTTCATACTTTGTATTGATCACATTATCCCTCAATAGAATCAGTCATGCATCCCATACCATGATCACTTTCATTATTTATTGACTGCCCCTCGTACATGTAGCTGTACGGTTTGTTAAGAGCCTCGTGTTGAAACATACCGCCGTTTCAAACGTAAATGTAATGAATGTGTCTAAAATCTAAAGTATGTCTGTCAGAGTGAAGTCGTAAAACAAACCTTATTTAAGAACCTGAGACTATTGCGATTATGTATGTATGTGCGTACAACGTCAACTGGTCGTGAGCATAGCTGCATCCTCTGTTAAGTTGAAACACTTGCCATGGTTCTTTTGGCATGTGAATGTGCAATTTCTCAAACTTATGTTTTAAATGTTGTATAGTTACTGGTTTTAAATATGTGTTTTTCAGTCACCCGAGTTTGCCACGTTGTTTTGCTGGTCAAATGTTGTGGTATTTTATTATATTATTTTTACTGATGTATCGTGTTTAAAATCGTTTATAATATTCTGAATGTTTATATTATGTGTATTGATTATAATGTTTTGGTTTATTTTGTTATGTATTAGTTATTGAGGATGTTTCCTACTGTAGTTTTTGATATTTTCTGTAGATTTAAGTTTTTTCTGTACAGCGCCTTGAGGCTGTTGACATGGCGCATATGTATTATAATAATTATTATTAGTAGTAGTATTAAATGTTGTCGTACAATACCTCCTTCGAAATCTATTTAAAGAAGCGTTGGTGAATTACATTTTATTTTAAGGTGACGGTCTCACGTGTTTCAGTATGATATGATATTCAAGTGGGTGTGGTTGAAACGACTTCATGAATTTCGAACAGTCCATAGCGTTTGTTGATTGTAGTCCAAAATGAGTATATATAAGTTACTGTTGAAGTTGACGCCACATATTTGATAGTTTTCCTGCAGAGGGTATAGAAATAAGCGCATGAAACATTATACGTTACACGATATATCTGAAACTAATACAATTCAGAAGAGATAGTTCCTTTATGACCAAAATGACACACTGTTTGTTTTTATTGTATAGAATATCATCAAACCCGAAACATATATAGCTTATAGTACAATGTCGTCTATTCTTCAATACGGTTCATCCTCTTTTTCAAGGATAGCTTGTCTGAATACCGCCCGTCTCGAAGAAAAGTGCTGGTCGGTTGTGTGTGGGTTTTTAATTCAAAAGCGTACACATTATTTTTTGTAATAACAGACTATCCCTTTTCCGGAACAGATGCCTGGATTAGTCAAAAGTATATCTCCCTTCGCCAGGAAAAATATTGGTTTTTAGAGTGTGTCGTGATACATCGAACAAGATTTTGTTATCAATGCCTTCAGTAACGTAATACTGGTTCGTAGCGTAGGAATGTAGTGCCAATTGCAGAAATGGTATTAATTGTGGGAGTATATTGTTCTGTGAGGATCAAAGAGGTTGTAGCTGATGGATGCGTTATGAGATATTTACATTATAAGGATTCAAACGAAATATTGAATTCTAAAATAGCAGTTCCATGGGTAAATGTTTAAAGTTGGTTTTAATGTGCATTGTCCAACGAGACTTATTATACAAAACCTAACGCGTATGTACTTTTATAATCAGCTTTACGAATCACTGCAAAACTGATACGTATGGCTCACGCGTATAAGTGACTTGTACGTAAGACTTTTACGATAAAGTACTATTTGCTTGAATAAGCAACGTTAACAATTGAACTGAGGCCAATGTCGGCAGGCGTCTGCAGACGACAATCCCAAATTTCACAAAATGTTTCAAAAATGTAAACATTGAATTTCATCCCCTTGTCTGGAATCACCATGATAAATGCATTAAAATAAGTACAAACATACCAAGTAATGGCTCAGTCATTCTTGATATAAGAAAGTTGGGAAAGCATTTAAGGGGTTCCTCATATCTATAGAACAGCGGGTTTTGTCTCCAGAAAATACATCGTACAGTTTTGGAATCGACAAAGTATTCCTACCCGTTCCCTGGTATTTTTGTGCGCACACGCGTAAAAATGAAGCTTCTGATTTATAATAACACAAGGAATTGCTTTATGTATTTTACCCCTTACACAACAGTACCCCTAAACTTATAAATATAATAAGCCCAGATGGCTGCTGATTTCAAGAAAAACGTTAAGAAAAGAGGCCATTTACTGGCAACGTTGAATTTGCAATCTTCTACCGATCGTGCACTGTCGTAATATACAACTTTAGGCAACAAATAAGCAATAACCACCTGCGTCTCCGACACTGGTACATTTAAATACACAACTCCCGCGGCAAGCAGGGAGTTAAAACAACTGAGCAAGGCAATTGTAATTCTCGGATTATAGTAAACCTATTAAATAGCGACCAAGCATTCGACGCAGGCGAAATTGTCTGTGATAGGGCGTTGATATCGTCTGACAATGTAATTACGTTTTGATCAGAAATTCCAACAACAAGATCAAACAAGCTATCAACATTATGGCCTGGAGTATAATATTTGCTTTACATGAAACATAAAAGCCACTTAGCATGCGCCCAGATTTTATTATTTCTATTGCTTCATGCGGGATTTTACCTCATGTTTGTTACCTGTAGTATGCCGGGTATCTATATATATATATGGAAAATGCATAGCTATTGTGGTACAAATATCACGACTAATGTTAAATTCTTTTTATATCCAAGAGATGAGGTGATTGCTGCCAATAGAATGCTCAAACCTGAAACTCTGCTGTCCTATACATCATTATACATACTTAGAAATGTCACTTTGAGACGAGCTACATGGCCCAAGGATGATACTTACTCTGTCACAAATAAGCATTTATGGATTCATCTTTGTGACATGTGCATTCGGCAACAACAAAAACAAGTTCCAACAGAAAATGGTCTTTATTTGCTGGGTTAAAGGAATGCTCACGCATGGCTGTGTCTCTATACCAGTCTTTAGTTTTGGATGTTTTATTATTTTCTCAACGAATTATTGTATTGAAAAATAAACCCTCACCTTATGATCACATACTTTTTATTTTTTATTTTATATTTTGCATCTCTGGTTTGTTGCATGGTTTTGATGGATTTCCGAAGTCTTCGGTTTTGCCTTTGCAGGCCAAAACTTAATGCAGGGTAATGTGACGGCATTTTGGAAACGAATGTATATATCATGACATATACTTGCCTATCTGCAACCATTCTCCTAGAGCAAAGTCCTCTAATATGTCGTGATCGTGGAAAAAACACTAATAAAATAAAGATCCATAATAGTGATTACGGTTTCCAATCATTAGGCTTCTATGTTCTCGCTCTAAGTGCACAGTCCATTGTACTAGCTCGGCATAGAGGCAACGGCCAAAAGTTGGTTACCCCAAACGTTGCAGGCGGTGTAATAACTCCTCAGAGAGATGGTAGAAACTTGGTAGAATCACCGTTTATTTATTACCCCTGATATTGCCTCAAATCGATGGTTACAAATGTCTGGATATATGCAGGCGATGGACTCGTAACGGTACGTGCTTTCGTGGCCTTTGGGAATTCTCTATGATCCTTCCAACTATAGTTGATAGGGCATTTGCTGATGTTTTACCAATTGCCAGACGTCTTTTAATCTGTCCAGTGCTTCCACCATCTTTAAGAATGAGTGATCCAGTGAAATTGAAAGAAGGATCATACAGCCTTTATGTTTCTTTGCCAGCTTTGGCAAAACTGATTTTTCAAATTTGAAGTATACACTAGAATGATTCTTATACTCACAAATGCAGGAACAATGGTTCATTTCAAATATCCAGGAAACCTTTGTTTCGGTGCATTTCTTTTGGTGGTCTGGACAGCCAGTTCCTTTAAGAAATTCCCAAGGTTCGGAATGTCTCCAACTCTGGTCTGTCTGTCATCAAGTGAAATGTAGAAAGCACTTTTTCGAAGTAAAACTGACCGTGGTGGGACTACCTCCTTAAAATCCGTTCAGCATTAAAGTTGTAGCTAACTCTAAGAACGTCTTCATTTCGTCAACAGAGCTGGTTAGAATAATGTCTGTAAAATAAATATCAGGACAAATTGAAGAATTTCATCGTCAAACCCAGTATACGTACAAATATAAATACGTAAAGTATACGTATTTTATATTTTGACAACGTTGAAATCATAGTGATACATAGTTATATGTTAAAACACTCAGGTGGTTTGTTGTCGGGGAGGTAAATACAAGGATGGCTCAATCTTAAATTATGAATCTTAAACTATAAATATCGGGTATCCTACATTCTTAAAAACAATTGGGATATATCCTACATTCTTAAAATATTTTCTCAGTGTTATTGCGCTTTATTCTGACTTACATGCATAAGAGATCAACTTAAAGTCTGATTTTTTTCAGCTATCGAGCGACTGGTTTGTTCAAATCCTTGTTTTCTTTGAAGATGCTGATGTCTTCCATCAAAAAGAACACCCATTTTGGTGGGGTTGACCTTCTTTTTTTCCGCAACGGGACGTCAAATACTAGTACACTCTCTAAATTACTGTCTGCTAGCTATATTCGGTGCATTTGTTTTAGAAGAGGTGAAAAGAGAAAAGTTGTCAAATCTTACTATTACAGAAAATACCAGGGTTCTTTGGTTAAATATTAAGTTTATAGTCTACAAATCACAAATAACACACATTTCTTACATATTAAGAGCATTGTATACCTTTTCTGTACATTTAAATTAATGGTTGGAGGTTCTTCTTGAATTAAAAACACTGGCTATAGTGTAGTGCGCTAGCACACATTTCTTTGGTGGTGTGGAATCATACACCCGCCTAATTGCGTAACACATGCATACCCAATGCTGTGCTATTTATGTTTGCATTTTGATTTATCGGAATCGCTGCACAATTTCTCATTCGCACAAATTACTTGGGGACCCATAGCAATCGATGCTGATGAAACAAACATTATTCATATGAGTACAAAAGTCAAACAGACAACGGCAAGTCGTTATACCCTGATGAGACCTCTTAGATGTATTATCGCGAAAATGAATCGGCGCGAACTCGATTGTCACCTAAGGCGATATTATACGTAAGCAATCACAAGTAAAACAGCTTTAAGTACAATCTGACAATGAAACTAAAAACGACATATTTATAGGGTGATCAAATGTGCTTGTTTGATCGTGTCCATATGCTTTGAACGACCTTTCTTTTAGGTTTGTCAAAAATCAATAATTCAGTGATAAAGTAGTGATAAACTCATTTTATACGTGTCAATTACGCCATTGACACGAATCATTCACCATAATGATTTCACAAAGGTTATAAACATAAACATAACATGTTAGTGTGTCTCTCACTTGCAATGTGAACATTTATGGAAATTAAACCTCTCACTGCGATTATGAAACATGAAAACCTCTTACATCACCAACTTATGAATCTCATCACTGAATTGGTGGTTGGTAAATGTCCAGCGAGGACATGGTCACTCAAATAATGTGTATCATTGCTACATGTTGGAATTAGAAACATTTCACGTAATATATAATAATAATAATAAACAGGAGTTAAATTAGGAGTAAATTTAAATTAAAAACTAAAAATTAAGAAAACGCACAACCTGTACAATCATAAAATACCTTAACAAATTAACAAAATATATACATGAGTGAAAGGCAAAACACAATTGAAGCGCAAAAGTCAATATAGATACAGATTTGCCAAATTACGAACGAGTAATAGAGAAATAAAGGTGAGAGAGCCGTGTTAATGTTCATGAGCCATCCAACATAGTAACAGTTGCCCTTTGCTCTATCCGTTAAAATGTAAACATGTTTGTGCTATAACTTTAGTCAGTGAACATAATCCATGAGAGGGACCCACTCGTGGGGTTCTTGACACTTTGGTATCAGTCATCCAGTACCACGCTTACAGACTTCGTTCATGGTTTTCATGTTTCATGACCATATTGGCAGTCTTCGCACTCACACGGCATGGTGAGTGTGTTTATAAACATGTAGACTAATAGCGAATAGCCGTGAGTTACCACAAATCATGTCTTTGAAGCGTTCTGCTCAAATTACCAAGCTGAAAATGGCACGTACTACGAGTTAAGTTTACCGTGCTTTCGTTTTAAATGTAAGTTTTAAATGTGTTCGGCAGATTCATGCGTTATTACTTTCATTCCTGTCGGGCAACATTTCACAGTAAAATAACACACGCGTGATTAGTGGGCCGTTAAAAAAAGATAAATTGGATTTTGATGTAAAGTCTTGTTGCACATGGTGTACACTTAGATTTAGCCTTCGAGCGAACTCTACGTAGGAGACGGTATTGCATTACTATTGCTTGAAGAATTGATGTACTTTACACTGTGGTTTTACTTACTATGTATATCTCGAATACGTCAGATTGCAATATTGTTAAGTGAACCATAAGATGTTTTGAAGTCCTGGTTTAAAGTTAAGAAATGCTTGTCAAGGTAATATTGATGATGTTTTATGGTATAACTCATATATAAAGATTAACAAAAAAACTGTGTATTTTAAATCATGGAGCATCAAAGGTGTTAATTTTATCTCTGATTTAATTCATGATAAACATTGGATGCCATATATTGACTTCAAGAAAAAGTATGACATTGATTGTAATGTTTTGAAATACTTGGGTCTGATTAATGTGATCTCCAAACACTATAAAGGCTATCTGACAAAATGTAAACAAAGCCAGACACCCAAGGTATTGATTGACCTGGACAATGCAGTGAAAGGAAGCCAATTTGCATATAAATTGTTGAACCAGAGTAATATCACACCTACCGCTCAGCACAAGTGGGTAGAGAAGTTTGGTAGTGTTACTGATAATAAAATCAATTGGAATGAAGTTTACTCTTTACCTTATAAGTGCACAATTGATGCACATTCTCATTATTTCCAGTACAGATTTATTCATAGGATTCTACCAACTAATGTGTTTCTTTTTAAAATTGGTATAGTTGAGAGTGATAAATGTACTTTCTGTAAGGATGAGAAGGAAACTGTCAAACATTTAATGTGGTTGTGTGTTTCGGCTTCTTCCTTTTGGAAGGAAGTAATCAAATGGTTAAATGATTTGAAATTCCAAATTACTATTTCATATATCACTGTTTGTCTTGGGTATTATGAGGTAAACAATACCAATTTTATTAATATGATTATCATATTGGCTAAGAAGTACATTTATAGGTGTCGAGTTCAAGAATCAAGGTTGGTTTTTATACAATTTAAAGAATGGGTCTTTTCTGTGCAAAAAGTTGAAAAACAAATTGCCATGAGTAAAGGAAAGCTGGGAGGCCATATTAAAAATGGGAGCCTTTATTGTAAAATAATTCTGTATTTATTATTGAGTATTTATAGTGAATGTTGTCATTACAAAATACCGATTGATGGTGTGTTGTTTTTGTTTGTTTTTTGTGAGTGTGTGTATGTACATGTACATTGTTTATTATATTGTATTTTTATGTTGAGAGCTTGTAAATAAATAAAGACCCTCACGGGCATGAAATTGAAAAAAAAAGTGAACCATAAATGATGACGTGTTAACAAAAATAATGTTTAAAGAAACAACTACATTTAAAAGGCTAAAAACGTTTCAAACATATTCACACATTTTTGGCATCTAAATATTTAACGTCAATGAATGGATATTATTATAGCAGTTTCTACGAAATAGTTTCTGTCAAAATTAAGCATAAATAAATCCAGAAATCGCTTGAACTAAAAGGAGGTTAATATAAAAGATAAGATATCATAAATTGATGAAATGCAGAAACTATAAAATACAACGATACATTCAGTCTCTACATTCATTTTGAAGTGAAAAACACAATGAAAATCTAAGACAAAAATGTGTACTAAATTGAGATTATAACCATTTCACTTGCCAATCCTCTATGGCATGCAGTCCCCTGCAATATACCAATGTTTTGCACTCGAGGTCACGTGATCACTGTATCGTCGTTCAGGATGGCCTTTACCTATAATCAATAAATTCCTTGAGTTCGAGCTTTCCCAAATTCCTAGCATTCTGGAATGCCCTCTGTACTCGACGAAATTGTCAGCACGACCATGTACATTTAGTTAGTATTTGGTTGCACCGTGTTTTGCTAAAAAGGCAACAACTGTGTAATCTGTATTACTATCCTGTTCGTGTTTTTAATCGTTCAAATCATGCTATCAAAATTCTCTATGAAAATAATTTATAAATGGTCACGCGTTATGAACTCGCCTCCCAATAGGGTGGTACTGTTACACTTTTTAGTTTCATGCTGTCATATTCCTTAAATAATTTTAAAACCACAAAAGCTATCACAACTGATTTGGTATCAGTTTAAGGCCCTAATAACAAGCTATCTGCCTGCAAAATGGCATAGGTATAGCTAATACAGAAAAGGAGATACAGCTGCTGCAAATAAAGAACAAATTCATCTATGTAACGATCTCTCTCGCTAGAAGACAAGTTCCGGAACAATTCGTATTTAAATTAGATTATGATCAACGTAAATTGTTTAGACTAAATATTATCACAGGTACATCTTATTTGTCATAATTAATTCAGTTATTATTATGGTTGATAATATTCTTCGAAGAGTTCTAGCTTGATTGCTTTCAAATATTTAACGCGTTCCTTTGTTAGTGAGGTACGTTATTATGGGATACATTCCTGTGTCTGAATTGTAGGTACATTATAACACACAGGTAACACCAATACTTCAAACCTCAATTCTAGCGGTCCATAATGATGTGCCACTCGGAAAACAAATGCTCAGATGCAAATGAGTAACATATCTGATAACGAAGTAAATTAAAATCCCTTTTGGCATGACTAGCAATAAAAACCTGTCACATTTACGCGCGCCAGCTGCATACCTATCTAATTTTACGGTTCAATATGGCATTTCCTTAAAGACCGACGCATGCGAATAGAACCGGTCAATATTTCCGATTTGCAATACTTTTATCTGTTTCTTGTTTTGTTTTTTCAGCCTTATACTGTGTAGAGTGTTTCGGAGAAATAAACAATACGTGTCTACTGTGTATGAAGCCCGTCGACTATGCGGCCGCATGCTCAGATGTCAGTTTGGAACGGTAAGTGCACACCAACTAAATATTAAACTTCATCATTTGAAAGGGGCTATGATCTCCAAAATTAGTATCCATATTACTTGGATTAATTCCAAAATTTACAAAACAATATACTGACAAATCTTCAAAAGATCGACAGAGTGCACCAAATTGGCGTAACTTACTAGAGAGGTAAACTACCTCACCAGTAAATTATTAGCTAATATCAATATAAATTAACATCGGCCCACTTAAACAATATTTATCGCATGCGCCAAATGTCTACCATATTTCAGAGGGGAAAATAAGGACGTTATTGGTGTTCAGTAAAATAAAAAGGTGTACTAAGAGTTGTTAGATTTATTTTGTTTACAAAATTTACTTAATATTAAAGACAATCATTATAATAGTCCATTATGGTTGTTTCTACTTACAAAAAAACAGCAAAACTTAATTAAAACAATGTTTAAATATGTTGAAATATCATCGCTACTTATTGGTGTGTTTTTTTAAATTGCCCTCTATGTAATATCGTATGTAATTTGAATCGAAAAGAAAAATGGCGCAACGCTGTTTACCATAAGGCATAGTAAAAAAAATTACATGTTTCCCGTCCGGACTTTTTTAAAAAAGGAGGAGGGAGGGTCTTACTATTTACTATTTTCCCATTTTTTGCTATTTTTTCAAGATGGCCGCCAAGTCGAAAGTGACCAACTGACAGTGTTACAGACACTCCTAAACAGGATTTTCCACTCTAATTGCCAGAGGAATACAAATATGAAAAGGTTTACCTAATATATAGAGCGAAGTACACATTGTTTCTTTATGTTTTCTTCATTTTTCAGGTTGAATGAGGAACAAAACATCATTGATCGAAAGGATGTAGGCCTACATGTATTGGTCCCCATGATACCATGGACTTATGGTACTATTTGAGAAGCCATGTCAATAATTCCGTGTCATGAATGGCATGAACATGCTATGAAATGATACAGCATTTCTATTACACCTGCCATGGCAAAGGATCAATCACTAAAAAAAAAATTAAAAAAAACAAAACAGAATTTTCGGAAATAGTAAATAGTAAAAAATAGGAGGCGGCGGCCAAAAAGGAGGCGGGCGGGGACGGGAAACATGTTTATTTTTTTACTAGGCCTTAAAAATGCTGTCCGAGCCGGGGATGGAATATTTTGAAACGACGTTTTATTGCACAAAAACGGCTGGTTTATCTTAATCCTTACAGCTGTAAGTTTGTGTATGTAATGCAATTGTAAAAATGTAGAAATCCCTGTTTTATCCTAATTGAGGGCGCATCCTTCAACACATCTCTTAGTACCCATTTAACTACGTCAATCCCGGGGTTAACACGGTTAATTTAAATAATGATCAATGTCGAACTGGTATGGTAGACAAATAAAATGACGAAAATGTCAATTCTCTGAAAAATAAGGCCATCATTACTATACAAATATCCTTTACACGAGAGGCACATACAAATTGTGTAATTACATAGTTCAATGGTTTGATAATAACATGACGCGACTTCTACCTTCCAACCTTTGTGGTGTGCTGCTGTGATCTTGTGGTTTATAATCGGAAAATACGATTAGTTCTAAGACTTGCACAGCAATAATCACACTGGGTTCGTATTACGGGTGGGTATTTTCCTTGGAACACCTGTCCGGAGTCAAACTTAACAATCTACTACATTGTCGTTATATTTAGCTTTATACATAATGTAAGCTATTATTTCATTTAAGATTGACATTGCTGATATCATAGATTTAAAATCTATGCTTATATATGGTGACTCGTTTATTGACGGCAACCGTTTGCCGTCATATAAATTCACGATGGCGCTTATTTCACTCACGATCACTATCATGATGCATGATTGCTCATTGATCAATTTGTATATGAATGTATGTGATATGGCGGTAAAATACACGGTACTCTGCGTCAGAAGCTTGCTCAAAAAGTAAATATCGAAATGAAATAATGTTTATTTTGAAATTTGCAAGATCCCGTCAGTTCTGCCGGAAATGTTACCACGGACCGTCTCTCATGCGTTCAAAGCTCACATAAGCCGTATTTAATTCCACAGCAATTTTAATTTGGTATTACTGGTTATATGCCACAGGTGCGCGTAATACGTCTCTCGCAAATTGAATTCAATTTCGATGATCTCGCCAGCTTGACAATTGAATCGTTCATATTACTCCTTATTGCACTACATAACACCGTTTGCAGATTGTAGGATGCTAGAACGGTCATCTGCGCATGTTGAAACCTGCATTATTACGATTATTTATTGCATCTATTTAGAATCATCTAGTTATATACGTATTTTCATGCTTTCGATAAAAGTTAGATCATACTATATAAGTCCCAAATTCCACCAAATTGCAAATATTAAAGGGGCACTGAGAGATTAGTGGCTTCAAACCGAAATGTCAATCTAGCGCCATTATTCATCCGTATTCCCATAATTAATTACACGTTAGGGTTCCTACGTACATGTACTACATGTACGTAACTATTGAAACCATTCCTTTTTTCCCCCAAATTTTATTTTTCTCGGCAATCTCTCAATGCCCCTTTAACAATTTACAAATAAATAAATATCAATATATAAAAGCATGTCTTAATAATGAATAGACTTAATGAAGAGTCATATTACTGGATACAATACAGTGTGATATGACACATCCAACGCGTTTCTAGGGCGTACACTAAAAACAATGCGCCCATTCTATATATATATATAGTCTGTCTGGAGAGACAAATATTCCCGGGCAAATAAATCGGGTTTTCGTCTGGCCGGCAAAATTAATTAAGGATATACGATACCTTTCAATATTCGGTCAGTGCACGACAAGAAATATCACCCCGAAAATTCAGCAACATTATTACCAAAATTATCTCATACCCAACCGGTACGCCATGATAAATGACAATTGAGATTTTTTTATATTAAGTACAGACATTTGAGGAGACTTTCTGACATGTCAGTCATCTAATACATTCGAAATTCGACGTTTGTGTATTACGTATGGTAATTTCAAGGTAAACTCGTTTGACTACTTTTCACGATATTGTGGTTATTGTTCGCGAATTACTTGGTTTCCTTTGCTGACCACCCGATCTGTTTTTTATTTTCTGAAAGTGAAATCTTTGTATTTCTGCCGTTTATTTTATGAAAATGCTATGGTCATCTTATAACTAAATTTAATGAGCTTGGTGAGGAATACAAAACGAGTTGGCCTCGTTTCAATTAATTTATTCGGCCGTTCAATTAAATGTATCTCGATACGATCTTAACATTGCACCCATCAGTCATCTTTTTCACATAAAATATGCCAAGGACAAGTTATTCATATCCGATGTCAGCAAATCTATTCACATCCCTCATTTGTGGCCACTTTATATATTCGACAACTTCCTAAACTGTTTTACGATCCATCCCTCATTTAGGTAAATTACTTATGACTAGTGAATGTGTTGTGACTAATATAATAACATCATTTAACGATATCAGAATCGCGTTTGGAGTGAAAGGCATCATTATAATTTCTTTCCTAAAATTGCACATATCTTAACCTAGTTTGAATTTTACAAGTGCAGAATATTGGTATTATGTTATTTGTATGGCTAGATTTGTTGTGATACTATACTATGAGCTTTCATCTCCTCACACACAGAAACACTACACTTGAAATAACTAGGTTATACATATTTCTTGCCCTGAATACCAATTAAATATCGTTTGCTGGTGGTTTTTAATGGTTTTTGAATTTCACCGACTGCATGTGACACATTACGGTATCGCATCCGCAAGGTATTTGCGATCCATTCAGGAACTTAATCCTTCAAGTACTAAACAAATCTCCAGCGAGTAAATGCTGCGAGGCGCCTTTTAAAATCGTGTTAATTTCTAGGAAGGAATATCAACGCGCTTGTGTAGCCTAATGTATGAATACAACAGATACTAAACTGAGTCATTGTTAATATTAAACAATAACTGAATAAATAAGGAAAAATACATTTTATTGCTTGGGGGAAATGAATTAATGAAATATATTGAAAGATATTTAAATGAAAATGTACGTTTTATATTTCAAATGGTTGATCACAGTGCCAAGTAAACGGGCATTATGAGCAATATTCCAAAACAGTCCCAGATGTATGTGCTGTGCATATCTAGCGAACTCTAATATTTACGATATTCTTCTCACTATTCTCACCGGACTAGAGAGCAATGCTTCTAGACATTATACATATACAGTGCACTCAATCAAGGGAATCTAAACATTCACGACACATTCGTTTCGCAAATTTCTATTGCGAGACATAAATATTCACGCGTTCATTTTTACTAGCTTGTCAAAGTCTATACAGGAATATATATAGGAACATTCACGAAATTTTCTGAGATTCTACGTTTCGCGACTATCGTTTGCGCGACCGAAATATTCACCAGTTCATAGCTAAATGTCAAGTATGTTATTATTTCCCTTAAGTCAGAATTTACCTGCTTTACTTTCGAAACGCCAACAAACCTAACCTACTTATGTAATAACTTGATAGCCTTACCTGCATCTTTATATATGGAATATCCTACGTCTATGGATATTAAGGCTCATTCACCAATAAGTTGCGCTTTAGATTTACTCATTCATACCATCACAATTATTTCTTCATTCTTCATGTTAGTTATCCCCATCTTAAGGAATTTCAAAACCCATCCATAACGAACATCTTCAAATGCATTACAAACAATAAATAAAGTGATGATATTTCAAAACGCATTCACAACAGAGATCATTGAATTCAACACATGCAATGAATAGTGTAATGTTGACTAGGTGAAATGTAGCAATGGTGACTACAACTATAGAGGGCAGTATTTAGGTGCGGCAGCAGAGGCAGAAGGGGTTTAATTGGCTCCTATCAATCCAGACCAATAAATTCAGTTACCTTACGTAACTTCCTTATAGTCAACAGGGTCCAGACGTGCACAAAGACATTTAATTTCGAATGTGAATCGTTGGACGTGTGTAGCTCCAAGGCGCCAGCGTCTAATAACATTGAATTTGGTTTTGTCGGTCTCCGCATCGTTTTAAATGTAGTCGATTCAAAAGGACATTTTGAATTTTACTCCATGATATTTGCTGCCATATATGTATGGCGTCATGTAAAAACATATCGAGTGTTTATGTACCTTAAATACATTTTAATGAGATCATTACTTAGAGAATAATGACTGCGTAAAAACTGTTTTCATGAATTTGTTTTAAAATCAGATGTTTTTGTTCTGGTCTGAGGAATTATCCCGAAGGGCGCAGCCACCGAGGAACAATTCCGAATGACCAGAACAACAACCGAGGATTTCAAAATAAATTCACGAAAACAGTTGTAAAAGCAGTCATTATTCTCATTCATTACTGAAAAAGATGCATTTGTATCCAAATCGTTGATTTGTACCGATATAATCTTACTAATAATTAATTAGTTTTCTGTTTATTTTGTCCACCCCTTCTTAGTTACTGAAACAGTTCAAGTCGGGTCATCCCATCATTAACAGATTGCATATTTTTACACTAAGTCAATAAACGCCATTCACATGTTATACAAACCTATATCACATGCATCAATCGGATTTTCGTCTGGCCGGCAAAATTAATTGAGGATATACGATACCTTTCATTATTCGGTCAGTGCCCGACAAGAAATATTACCCAGAATATTCAGCAACATTGTTATATACCATGATTGTCTCATTCACAGCCGGTAAATGGCAATTAAGATTAAGGCTATGGATACTTTTTTTATTACATACAAACATTTGGGGAAACTCTATGAAGTGTCAGTAATTTAATACAGTTGAAATTCAACGTTTGTGTATTACCTATGGTAATTTCAAGGTAAATTTTCGTATGGCTACTTTTCACGACATTCTGGTTATTATTCGCGAATTACTTGGTTTCCTTTGCTGACCCGATCTGTTTGTATTGTCTGAAAAGGAATTTTTGGAGGACGGGTACCGGCATCCTAAGATTTTGAAATCGAAGTTTGTGTGCGAAATATCTCGAAAAATACAGCTTGAATTAGTACGATTTGTGGACACGATATTGGTACAGTGTTTACCTCGGCTGAGTTCGAGTGACTGGTTATTTGGAGAATTATGAGGGATAATGTTTCCGCGATAGGGATATTTATTTTCTATTCGACATCGTCACATCAAAAGAAAATGGCGGCGATTCTAGTTATTGTACCCCCGTATATCACCATAATGTTATATATACTCCATAACGCTCCGTCGCTGATCGCAAGCGTGGATCACCGTTTTTCCAATCAAGGGGCGTCATTATGTTGTGCCGTAGTTTACTACCCATGTGTGTGAGCGGAAAGAGTTAAAGCGTAGTAGAGCATGAAACTATAGCGTATTGATATGAGTCCCCCAAACGCCACTATACGCAATTCATTGTCAATTCAGTTTTGTGTTTGGTCTCGCCCCTAGAGATTGCCTTAGCTGAAATTTGTGTTTGCGATTACGTCTTCATTAAGTCATCAATGGATTCCAGATTTTGTGAGCATGTACAAATCGCCAATAACTTGGACGAGTTCAAAGTTGGGGTTAATCTGCCTCATATGAGTAAAAATATTTTTTTGCCTTGAGAATGCATATTTTCTTAGTACAAGTACAACGATGGTTGATGAGCGTTGCTATTTTTATTTTATGTTTACGTAACATAACAAACAGAGTCCCCCCGACTTGTCGCGGTTTTAGTTATACCATTGTAATACATGCTATTACACCATACGGTAATATTAAAGACTGGGGGATGTAATCTATTCAAAATCATTGCCAAAGTTGGCCACATCGTTAGTTCGTAAAGCACTATGAATGTCGACGCTATTTCGAACGTAGAGTGCATAGGTATGTTCATAAAATTTTGAAAATAAAATTATCTCTTTGAAAATGGAATACATGTACATGGAAACAAAGTACTTTACAATAAAAAATGATGGTTCAACCATGTCTGCAGGCTGAATAATAAACAAGTTATAACCAAAAGTAGTTTGCCTCATATTGCTGAAAACTGGGCAAATCATGCACATTTTAAACCATTTTAGGTAAAAAACGGTTTACTTTCATGATGTCTAGTTACTTGTGCGGGGTTATATAGACATCAGTGAATACATCCTAGCCACATCGTACTACATCGCTGTATTCATCTAGGTAAACATGGCGTTTTCTACATATTTTGGTCAACTAATTTTCAAAAAAATGTCGCCCTCTGTAGTCAATGATATGAGCATCCCTAGCTGATAGGCTATGCCTTTTAATTGAATATATTATCGACTCGCACCTAGAAACGATCGGTTCTTTAAACAAAAAAATATTTATCCAAACATTAATAATGATATTTGCGTCCATTTTCAAAATTTTGACATTTGTCGGTCAGACTTAGGCCTACTTAATTAATTTTTTTAAATGCTCATGATTTCTATACGAAAGACATTTTGTCATGAAATTGATTGCGGCTTGACTTTTTTGTATCACCGATCTCATACGTACCCCAAAAATGAATTATTTAACCAAATAATGGTATTTGGGCTAATTTTTCAAATTTTGATATTTGTCGGTCAAGCCGAGAATTTAAAAAAAAATCGTTATGATTTCTATGCGAATGACTTTTTGTCGTCAAATTGATCGCGGCTTGACTTTTTTGTATCATCGATCTCATACGTACCAAAAAAACTTGAATTATTTAACCAAATAATGGTATTTGGGCTATTTTTTCAAATTTTGATATTTGTCGGTCAAGCCTAGAATTAAAAAAAAAATCATTAGGCCTATGATTTCTATGCAAACAACTTTTTTGTCGTCAAATTGATTGCGACTTGACTTTTTGTATCATCGATCTCATATGTACCCAAACAAAATTGAATTATTTAACCAAATAATGATATTTGGGCTAATTTTTCAAATTTTGATATTTGTCGGTCAAGCCTAGAATTTAAAAAAAAAATCTATACGAATGACTTTTTTGTCACCAAATTGATTGCAGCTTGAGTTTTTTGTATCATCGATCTCATATGTATCCCAAAAAATTGACTTATTTAACCAAATAATGGTATTTGGGCTATTTTTTCAAATTTTGATATTTGCCGGTCAAGCCTAGAATTAAAAAAAAAATCATTAGGCCTATGATTTCTATGCAAACAACTTTTTTTGTCGTCAAATTGATTGCAGCTTGACTTTTTTGTAACATTGATCTCATACGTACCCACAAAAATTGAATTACTTAACCAAATAATAGTATTTGGGCTAATTTTTCAAATTTTGATATTTGTCGGCCAAGCCTAGAATTAAAAAAAAAAATTGTTATGAATTCTATGCGAACAACTTTTTTTGTCGTCAAATTGATTGCAGCTTGACTTTTTTGTAACATTGATCTCATACGTACCCAAACAAAATTGAATTATTTAACCAAATAATTGTATTTTGGCTAATTTGTCAAATTTTGATATTTGTCGGTCAAGCCTAGAATTTAAAAAAAATAATTATGATTTCTATGCGAATGACTTTTTTGTTGTTGCCAAATTGATTGCGGCTTGACTTTTTTGCATCATCGATCTCATGCGTACCCTAACAAAATTGAATTATTTAACCAAATAATGGTATTTGGGCTAATTTTTAAATTTTGATATTTGTTGGTCAAGCCTAGAATTTAAAAAAAAATTGTTATGATTTCTATGCGAATTACTTTTTTGTCCCCAAATTGATTGCGGCTTGAGTTTTTTGTATCATCGGTCTCATATGTACCCACAAAAATTGAATTACTTAACCAAATAATGGTATTTGGGCTAATTTTTAAATTTTGATATTTGTTGGTCAAGCCTAGAATTTAAAAAAAAATTGTTATGATTTCTATGCGAATTACTTTTTTGTCACCAAATTGATTGCGGCTTGATTTTTTTTGTATCATCGATCTCATATGTACCCACACAAATTGAATTACTTAACCAAATAATAGTATTTGGGCTAATTTTTCAAATTTTGATATTTGTCGGTCAAGCCTAGAATTTTAAAAAAATGTTATGATTTCTATGCGAATGACTTTTTTTGTCGTCAAATTGATTGCAGCTTGACTTTTTGTAACATTGATCTCATACGTACCCAAACAAAAATTGAATTATTTAACCAAATAATGGTATTTGGGCTAATTCTTAAATTTTGATATTTTAGAATTTAAAAAATTTAAAAAAATTCTATGCGAATGACTTTTTTGTCGCCAAATTGATTTCAGCTTGACTTTTTTGTATCATGGATCTCATACGTATCCAGGTTTTTTTTAAATTTAATCATATAATGATATTTGGGTCCATTTTCCAAATTTCGGCATTTGGCGGTCAGGCAAATTAAAAAAATCCTAATGATTTCTATGCGAGGAATATTATATATAATTGTTGTCGTCAAATTGATCTCATAGGTAACTAAAAAGGTGATAAAACAACAAAATGCAACTACTGGCATTTTTTAAACTGGAAATGCAAGTGAGTGGCAGTAACAAAACAAGTAAATAAAGATGAAGAATCTTTGACAAAAATAATCACACTAGAGTTAAGATTACATTATGTTGATATCCATGCTGATCAAATTACGGGCGAAATATCTGTTTTCAATCGACTATGAAAACTAATCTCAGTCATTCAATGCATCGCGAGACTGCCGAATTATGCGTATTCGCTGTCAATCGAAAGCAATCAATTAGCGTTTGCTTGGACTGTCGGTATTACAAAGACAAATTTACAAAATTATTAACTTTAATCGATCGCGGCTAATTCCGTTCAAAACGCGCATGTGTGTAATGCCTTGTTTTACATGTAAACAATAATATCATATGCCGCCGGGCGATCAGCTGATCGATGTTGAGAGAACACAATGCGCATGCTCTAATCAGTTTCAATCATCTCTCGTCGGTGATGGCGTAACGAATAAGATAGCCAAGTCGGCCCTCGTGATTGTGAGGATTGTTTGTTTGTTTCGTTTTAACATTATGCATACATTAGGAAGTTCAAAATGCTGTTTTGGAATTCAATCAGGCAACTTTTAAATTTGACTATCATGTCACACCTTGTGTACGCAACTTCGTGCAAGGACCCATGTTCATCTTAATAAACTGTTTATGTAAAGATTATTACATTACTGTTTCTGCCTATTCTTCTTTGTATATTGTGCATTTTGAGTACAAGTGTGTTTAAATGTGCACTTCACTCAAACTTTCACCAGCCCCATTCCATTTAAATGGAATTTGCATTTCAACTCTTGCTAATTAATAGACAAGCATGTCTATATAAATTAAATGCTACAATTGTATTGGTGACAAACGTAATGATATACCACTAATGAGTACTGACTCTTGTCCCTGCGTAGAAAGGCAACATTTTTCTTACCCGCATGGTCCCCGCTAAGTCCTAGGTCCCCTAGGGCCAATGTTGCAACCGGAAAGTACATTAATCAAATCAAACTTTTTACCTTCACACCTAAATACACTCTCCAGGCCACATCAAACACTAACAGCAGCTCTGTCATGAATTCTATGCGAACAACTTTTTTTGTCGTCAAATTGATTGCAGCTTGACTTTTTTGTAACATTGATCTCATACGTACCCAAACAAAATTGAATTATTTAACCAAATAATTGTATTTTGGCTAATTTGTCAAATTTTGATATTTGTCGGTCAAGCCTAGAATTTAAAAAAAAATAATTATGATTTCTATGCGAATGACTTTTTTGTTGTTGCCAAATTGATTGCGGCTTGACTTTTTTGCATCATCGATCTCATGCGTACCCTAACAAAATTGAATTATTTAACCAAATAATGGTATTTGGGCTAATTTTTAAATTTTGATATTTGTTGGTCAAGCCTAGAATTTAAAAAAAAATTGTTATGATTTCTATGCGAAATACTTTTTTGTCCCCAAATAGATTGCGGCTTGAGTTTTTTTGTATCATCGATCTCATATGTACCCACAAAAATTGAATTACTTAACCAAATAATAGTATTTGGGCTAATTTTTCAAATTTTGATATTTGTCGGTCAAGCCTAGATTTAAAAAAAAATGTTATGATTTCTATGCGAACAACTTTTTTTATCGTCAAATTGATTGCGACTTGACTTTTTTGTATCATCGATCTCATACGTACCCAAACAAAATTGAATTATTTAACCAAATAATGGTATTTGGGCTAATTTTTCAAATTTTGATATTTGTTCTTCGAGCCTAGAATTTAAAAAAAAATCGTTATGATTTCTATGCGAACAACTTTTTTTGTCGTCAAATTGATTGCGACTTGACTTTTGTATCATCGATCTCATACGTACCCAAACAAAATTGAATTATTTAACCAAATAATGGTATTTGGGCTAATTTTTCAAATTTTGATATTTGTTGGTCAAGCCTAGAATTTAAAAAAAAAATCGTTATGATTTCTATGCGAATGACTTTTTTGTCGCCAAATTGATTGCGGCTTGAGTTTTTTGTATCATCGGTCTCATATGTACCCACAAAAATTGAATTACTTAACCAAATAATAGTATTTGGGCTAATTTTTCAAATTTTGATATTTGTCGGTCAAGCCTAGAATTTTTAAAAAAAATCGTTGATTTCTATGCGAATGACTTTTTTGTCCCCAAATTGATTGCGGCTTGATTTTTTTTGTATCATCGATCTCATATGTACCCACACAATTTGAATTACTTAACCAAATAATAGTATTTGGGCTAATTTTTCAAATTTTGATATTTGTCGGTCAAGCCTAGAATTTTAAAAAAATGTTATGATTTCTATGCGAATGACTTTTTTTGTCGTCAAATTGATTGCAGCTTGACTTTTTGTAACATTGATCTCATACGTACCCAAACAAAATTGAATTATTTAACCAAATAATGGTATTTGGGCTAATTCTTAAATTTTGATATTTTAGAATTTAAAAAATTAAAAAAATTCTATGCGAATGACTTTTTTGTCGCCAAATTGATTTCAGCTTGACTTTTTTGTATCATGGATCTCATACGTATCCAGGTTTTTTTTAAATTTAATCATATAATGATATTTGGGTCCATTTTCCAAATTTCGGCATTTGGCGGTCAGGCAAATTAAAAAAATCCTAATGATTTCTATGCGAGGAATATTATATATAATTGTTGTCGTCAAATTGATCTCATAGGTAACTAAAAAGGTGATAAAACAACAAAATGCAACTACTGGCATTTTTTAAACTGGAAATGCAAGTGAGTGGCAGTAACAAAACAAGTAAATAAAGATGAAGAATCTTTGACAAAAATAATCACACTAGAGTTAAGATTACATTATGTTGATATCCATGCTGATCAAATTACGGGCGAAATATCTGTTTTCAATCGACTATGAAAACTAATCTCAGTCATTCAATGCATCGCGAGACTGCCGAATTATGCGTATTCGCTGTCAATCGAAAGCAATCAATTAGCGTTTGCTTGGACTGTCGGTATTACAAAGACAAATTTACAAAATTATTAACTTTAATCGATCGCGGCTATTCCGTTCAAAACGCGCATGTGTGTAATGCCTTGTTTTACATGTAAACAATAATATCATATGCCGCCGGGCGATCAGCTGATCGATGTTGAGAGAACACAATGCGCATGCTCTAATCAGTTTCAATCATCTCTCGTCGGTGATGGCGTAACGAATAAGATAGCCAAGTCGGCCCTCGTGATTGTGAGGATTGTTTGTTTGTTTCGTTTTAACATTATGCATACATTAGGAAGTTCAAAATGCTGTTTTGGAATTCAATCAGGCAACTTTTAAATTTGACTATCATGTCACACCTTGTGTACGCAACTTCGTGGAAGGACCCATGTTCATCTTAATAAACTGTTTATGTAAAGATTATTACATTACTGTTTCTGCCTATTCTTCTTTGTATATTGTGCATTTTGAGTACAAGTGTGTTTAAATGTGCACTTCACTCAAACTTTCACCAGCCCCATTCCATTTAAATGGAATTTGCATTTCAACTCTTGCTAATTAATAGACAAGCATGTCTATATAAATTACATGCTACAATTGTATTGGTGACAAACGTAATGATATACCACTAATGAGTACTGACTCTTGTCCCTGCGTAGAAAGGCAACATTTTTCTTACCCGCATGGTCCCCGCTAAGTCCTAGGTCCCCTAGGGCCAATGTTGCAACCGGAAAGTACATTAATCAAATCAAACTTTTTACCTTCACACCTAAATACACTCTCCAGGCCACATCAAACACTAACAGCAGCTCTGTCAGCAATTCATTCTTATGGTTGAATCAAATACAAAGCAAACCCTTTAGAACAAACAAACGGGTTTCAAATATTATCTCCACACAATAAATCCAAACCACTTCATAATCATTTCATTTTCATACCATCACTCTCCGCCCGTCCTCCATGGTTCTGGTCAGATCCTAACATATCATGTTAAAACCAATACAATGTCAATAACCCCCCCTAGTGATAACCACTAAATCTGACACTGCTAAACCCCATCAACCGCGAAACTCGAAAACCGCGAAACCCGAGAACCGCTCTAGTTGTTTATGCATTACGTTTGGTCATTTCAATATATTATCATGGCTTCTTTTCACGGCGTTCTTATTTTACACGAATTTCTTGGTTTTGCTTAAAATTAGAATTTTACTTTTTATTCGGCCTTTCATATCAGTTTACATCAATAGACTTTATTCACGCGGCAGCCATTTCCCGAAATTTGCCACCCAAGCCTCGTTCCCGTTTGGTCTATCTGCGCCTTGGCGCACTCGATAGAACCGCGAGGGAAGCGTGGTACCAGCACGTGTGGCGTACCGATCCTCACGCAGGCGCAGGTAAACAAAACGGGAACGAGGCTTGGGTGGCAAATTTTAGAAAATTGCTGCCGCGTGAATAGGGTCTATTAGAACGTATAAGCGTACGCTACTACCCTTCAGTCATTTATATGCCAAGGACAAATAATTCATATCTGCTGTCAGCAAATAATTATGTTCACATCCCTCAATTGCGGTCGCATTATAAATTTGACAAATTCTTAACCCGTTTCACGGTCCATTCACCACTTTGGTTAATAGGTTTGGCACAGCTTCAAACGCCTTTATTCAATTCTACCAGAATAAGGGTGTCTCCCCAGGTGAATTCAAACTGAAACCTGTTAATGAGGAATTTATCCTAAAGGAGCTCAGGGGATTGAATGCTTTGAAGGGCGCTGGGCTTGATGAGTTGTCCCCCAGATTTTTAAAAGATGGTGCTACTCAAATTTCCCCCCTTATCACTTTTATTGTCAACCTTTCTATTGCCACTGATACTGTGCCTGATGAATTCAAGACTGCTAGGATCACTCCGCTGTATAAAAAGAAAAGTAAACTTGACGTTGGTAATTACCGCCCGGTCAGTGTTCTAAACAGCGTCTCAACGATACTTGAAAAATGTATTTATGTGCAGATTGAAGATTATCTGTCCTGTAATGACTTTATTTATCAATTTCAGTCTGGGTTTCGTTCAGGATTTTCTACAGAAACCTGCCTCATTTATTTAACTGATTTTGTCAAACTTCAAATTTCTCAAGGGAATTACGTTGGTATGATGTTGTTGGATGTCCAAAAAGCCTTTGACAGTGTACATCATGGCATACTATGTGAAAAACTTGAAGCTATGGGCATCAGCTCTGGTTGGTTTCAGTCATATCTGAGTAACAGAACACAACTTGTCTGCATTGATGGGATCAAATCATCTCTCCAAACTATCACATGTGGTGTCCCTCAAGGTAGCCTGTTGGGCCCATTGTTATACTTATGTTATAGCAATGATATGGAGTTGGCAGTGAAGAACAAACTGCTGCTCTATGCAGACGATAGTGTTATCTTAGCATATGATAGAGACCCCAAGGCTGTCGCTGATATGCTTGGGTCTGACCTTACATCCTGTAACCAATGGCTGGTTGACAATAAATTATCACTTCATGTAGGCAAAACAGAATGCATGCTATTTGGCACTAAAGCTAAACTAAAGAAAGTGTCTGAATTCAGTGTTGCCTATGAAGGTTATAAAATTAAATCTCAGGACTGTATTAGTTATCTTGGTGTTTCTATGGAAAGCACGCTCTCTGGTGAGCACATGGTTGAATCTGTCATCAAAAAAGCTTCTAGCCGCCTCAAATTTCTCTATAGGCATGCTCACATCCTTAACCAAAAGTTACGCAAAAATCTCAGTTCTGCTTTAATACAATGCCACATGGATTATTGTTGTACATCTTGGTATAGTGGCGTTGCTCGGCTCTATCAACACAAACTCCAAATTACCCAAAATAAGATCGCTCGGTACATCTTGAGTCTATCTTCCAGAGATCATATTGGACAACCTGAACTCAACCTTTTGAAATTACTGAAATTCAAAGACAGAGTGAAACAACTGAGGCTGAACCATGTTTTTAACATCTATAATGCCCGTGGTGCAGCTTACCTTTGTCAAAATTTCACCAGGTCGTCCAATGCACACTCCCATAGAACCAGGTCAAGTAATTCTAATTATATTGTTCCTAGGGTTACAGGAATTGCTTCAAGCACATTCTGCTACAATGCCATTCTGGATTGGAATGCACTACCACCAAGGATCCAGGTTTTGCCCACTAAGTGTGCCTTTAAACAAAATGTTAAGCAACATCTGGCCACTATGTCCCTGAATCAAGAGATGTCTGATTTTACGGTGTAAGCTTGTTTCCCTGTCCCTTAATTTGTTGTTGTTCTTTCTTTGTTCGCACTTCTTCACGGCCTCTGCTTTCGTTTGGGACCCCATTGGAAATAAGCTTGCTCCTTATTGTCAGGCTTAATGGGCTATCCTGGTATGTCAGTTTTGGTGTCAGTGTCTGCCATCCTGGATGGCATTGTGGTGAAATGTTTGTTATTTATATTATGTTGTTGTGTAATTTATTGTACTTTGTAAATGTAAATTGTATTTTTTTTCTTCTTCTATCATTTTGTTTATATTTATGCTGACGATGCCTAATAAAAACAAACAAACAAACAAACAAACACAACAACTGATTTAGGGATGTTGTGTGACATATCAAATAACAAATGTTAACAATATCAGAGTTCTGAGTGAAAGGAAACATTATAATATATGCCCATATTTTAACCCTTAGTTTGAGATTTGAAAAATGCAGAGGTTTGGTATTGCGTTATTTGTATGGCTAGAAATAGAAAGTGTGATATAATCAATATCTGTATAACTTTTTATGTGCTGTCATCTTTTAAAAAAATATATATATATAAGGGAAATAACTTGTTACAAATTTTTACTTGCCCAGAATACCAATCAAATATCATTCGCTGGTGCTTTAAGTTGAATTTCCCCAACTACATGTGTCATATTACGGTTGTATATATCGCAGCCGCAAGGTGTTTGCGATCCAGTTAGGAACTTAATCCTCCAAGTACTAAACAAATCTCCAGCGAGTAAATGCTGCGAGGCGCCTTTTGTAAAATCGTGTTAATTTCCATTTTAAGTAATATAAATAATCTTATGTTGCTTAATAGTGTCTCAATCCGACATATTCTTACATGCACTGGACTGAATAATTGCTCATCTTAAAGCAATAATAAAACAAATAATAAAGGAGGATACATAATTGCTTGGGGGAAATGAATGACATTTGAATGAAAATGTACGTTTAATATTATTGCAAATGGTTGATCACAGTGCCCAGTAGACGGGGACTATGAGCACTATTCCGAACAGTCTCAGATGTCTGTGCTGTGCATATATCTAGCGAGCTGGAGCTATTTTCACTGGACTATAGAGCAAAGCTTATCTATAGACATTATACATATACAGTGCACTCAATCAAGGGAATTTAAACATTCACGTCACAATCTTTTCGCGAATTTCTTTTGCGCGACCTAAATATTCACGCGTTCATTTTTGCTAGCTTGTCAAAGTCTATACAGGAATATACTCATATTTTATTACTTATATACTAATATAATTTTAAGTAATATAAATAAGCTTATGTTGCTTAATAATGTCTCAATCTCAATCCGACATATTCTTACATGCATCAATGCAACGTATTGAATGACATTTGAATGAAAATGTACGTTTTATATAATTGCAAATGGTTGATCACAGTGCCCATTAGACGGGGACTATGAGCATGAGCACTATTCCGAACAGTCCCACTTGTAGGGGAGGATGGGGCAACTGGACCGGTTAAGCATGATATAAAAGCTTAAAGCTCGTGTAAATATTTATGGAATTGCTATGAAAATATCACCCATGTAACTGTTTACATATAACATATAATCAATGTTAAAAAATATCCAAACAAAAGGCCAATTACCACTAACTAAAAACTCAGTTTACTTGGCACGGTCCAGTTACCCCATCGTTGGGGCAACTGGTCCTATATGTTCCAACGGTTAGAATACATAGAAATCATTGATTGACAACACGGTAACTAAGCAGTATTTTCTTTACAAACTCATTTCCATATTATTTAACGTGTAAAAATGATACAGGTCTCATAAAACCCATGTTTATACAGTTTTCGTGGTTAACGTGTAAAACGCAGTAATACTAATGGTGTACAAAGCAAGCGCAATTTTCGACTGCACGTTTATTAGATAAAACGGTATGAATCTAGTTAAATGGTTACATGGTTATGATATTCAGACGCCCCATACATTTGTCTATATATACCCCTTTCTTTAATGATTTTATTTACTTCATATAATCATCATTTAGTACTTATAATAAACCATCTTGATATTTAGCCAGCTTTTCATGTCACAGGGGAAGTTAGTCAATATGACAATGATGACCCAACGGTTGATATACACAAAAAGCAGTGGATAAAATACATAAATCATGATATTTCGTCATAGCAAATACCTTTACAGACACCATTCAATATATAATAAAGATGTAATTCATAATACCGAGGTTTTAAACCATTCTAAAGCAATTTCATGTCATATTGTAATCCTTTAATATCAGAAATAGTGCTTAGAGATTAGACCCGAAATGCCCCAAAATGTCTAAGAACTTGAAAGAATGTGAATTATTTCATATTCTATTCACATTTCAATGAGTCATGTTTTATTGACACTAACAACTCATTTTCAAAATGAATTTTACAATTTTGATTAAGTTTTTGCAGGCGGTCCAGTTGCCCCACACCCCTTCGGACCACTTACCCCAACAAATGACGTAGCACTTTGTCGAGATGAAACGTTATTAAAACACGCCTGTGACGTAATACATTTTACGCCAAAATGTTTTAAAACATACCACCATTTGTCATAATAATCAATAACTCCAATACATTTCAGAAAAAAGGGAAAACTGCATTTTCGTTTTTAACCATTACACAGATTTCTGTAGCCAGTGAGTATCTTTGAATTTGCAAATATTACGGCGTTCGGGTCCTACAAGTAGACGAGTGTCTTTAGATAAATAAGAAATGGTGTACTTTGTTATTTGCAAATTCATGAACTAATAACTCTACCCAATGAATACCCGTGATAATGATTTAAGTTGAAGCATTCTTTAAATGATGATATTGATCGGAAATCCAAACCACCAATGTCCCAAATTAGCAATATGCGCCATTTTACGATCATTTCAACCACAACCTATGGTTTTAATCATATTTCGAAAAGTTCCTAAGCACACTACAATATAGCACCCATCAAATGCAATATGCACCTAGTATCTTAAGACGACTGTACTGCATGTATATATTTACTGTTGCATATCTGTCAATCATATAAAGTACATTAAACATGATCTAAACCCATCTTCATATACCGCCCATACTATCTGTGAATTTTCAATCAGTCACTCAAGGAGTTAGCTTCAAAGATATGGAGAAAAATCACATGTGTAAATATCCTAAAGTTCCAAATGTTTTGGATTGTAGAAGGTAAAGATATATGTCAAGTATCAACAAAAGTCGTGTTGTTCAAAAGAAAGCAGTATGCCCATACAATTACAATATCCTTCATTTCGGACCACTTGCCCCACGGTCCAGTTGCCCCATATTCCCCTATGCGCTGTGCATATATCTAGCGAACTCTAATATTTCTTCTATCTCTTCGATATTCTTCTCACTATTCTCACCGGACTAAAGAGCAATGCTTATAGACATTATACATATACACTGTGCACTCAATCAAGGGAATCTAAGCATTCACGTCACCATCGTTTCGCGAATTTCTTTTGCGCGACCTAAATATTCACGCGTTCATTTTTGCTAGCTTGTCAAAGTCTATACAGGAATATACGAAACCCTTTAAGGCGACAATATTGTTATCCCGATGTAGAAGGAATTGGTCCGCCGGAGCTGTTGTCTGGCCTGTACAGTAAAGTGTATGGAATCACTGGGCATTCATCTTCGTACGCAACGCTAGTTTCACGTTCGTTCCGTGTACACCTAGCTCAAAAAGTCCCTGACCAGGTGCTTTGAGGTTGGCAAATTCAAAATAGATAATCGGTACCAAAAAACCGAGATATACATTAAATTAAATTTTGATACCTCATTCAACAAAATCGAATGGATATTGTCAAAGTTATGGCGATTTAAATGACCGCGCATAACAACAGCAACGTTGCACTTTAGGTAGGAAATCATAGATTTGTTGGGTGTGATTACGCACTGAAAAAACTCACAGCTAATCAGCTAAGAGTTTTATTCTTCACAGCTAGTCACACCCTTTATCCCGCAAATTGCGATATCACTCCAGACCCATTCATCTGGCTCGTTCAGATAGCACACAGTTATGACAGTAATCACACACAAATCAATGATTTCCTATACCTAGTGCAACTTTTACTGTTGTTATGCGCGGTCATTGAAATTGCCATAACTTGAAAAGTATCCATTCGATTTTGTTGAATGAGGTATCAAACTGCGGAGAAGACATGTGCTGTGCAAATTAGCCAACCTCAAAGCACCTGGACAGGGACTTTATGTGCTAGGTGTATATCTCATGGACGCCAGACTATATTGGATCCAGCGGGGGGGGGGGGGGACTTTGACTCCTCTTACACCGGTTTACATATTTGACATCCGACATGCCAGCAAACGTAGACTGAATCGTCTATTTCATTTATATAGAAATATATATACCTTCTTCTTAATAATATTAGGCACAACTATCTTTGATGCCATATTTTCTTGGGATAAATATAACATTTAGAGTATCCAAATACCTGCCTCACAAATGGTTATCTATTTGGAATAACGATTAAAATAAAATATTGTGTAGATTAAATCTACTTAAGTCTTAAAAGACTGGGTTGCAATTCAATTCTTACTGAAATATGAGGGATTTTGATAAGGCATATTGGGAATTCTTTGAAAATCGTCATTACTATTGTAATAAATCAAAAAATAGACCCTTCTTGCAAATCCTATCTAATTCCCAGATTCATTTTTGCATCACGAAGCGATCTAAGTATCACAGTAAAAAACTGATATAGCTGTTAACTAGTTATACTTTCAAAATCCAAGCGGGCAATTTTTTGCCTTTGGCATCACACGTTCTCTCACACATTAACCCATTTCCAAGTTTAACAACATTTTTATTCTAGTGTTATTGCTCTCTATCAAATTAATAATACACTCGAGCGATATTATTTGTCTATTCTATTATTGTATTTGTAAGATATTTGTTTTGAATGAAGTTGTTTTGATAAATTTCTGGATATCCGCTGCGTTTGAATAGAGTTTTAGTAAAAGCAGTTCCATAACACTGGTACACTCATACATACCATTGACCTTTGGCCTTGATGCAAGAACATTCATAATACCAAAGTTTGATCAGATCAGTTTAATTTGTCCCAGTATCGTGATTGGTACTGGTACTGGTACATAATTGTGTTCCAGTATCGGACCGGACGATACTGGAATATTTTATATGTACCAGTATCGTCCGACTTTGTACATGTATCGAACGATACTGGGTATTCCAGTATCTGACGATACTTGTACAGTTCAGAATCTGGGACCTAAAGTACACTCTTTCCTGTTTAACATATTTAGGATCAACAGACAGTTGGAATTTGATTTTTTAAAGTAACCTCTCGATCCCATGGACTCAATATCATTTCAGTCGTTTACGTCAGCATGTAATTTCGAAGACTGTGAATCGTTGATAATAACATTTAATTTAATTTTGTCAGTCTCCGCATCGTTTAAAATGTAGGCTATTCGATACAAAAGGACAATTGAATGTTACTCGTTTTGATATTTACCGCCATATAGCCATAATGTCATGTGAAAACATGTCCAGGCCTTAATACGGCTCTCATTATCGTTATATCCATCTGACTGGGAGCGTTACTATTTATACACTGTCAATAGCAAGTGTAATTATATTTCTCGTGGCCGTTATTTCACAGTTAAACATCGAACAAAATAAGTTTCGTTTAGGTATGGTAACAATGAATCTTAGCTTACCAAAAAGTAAACCACATGTAGAGAATGTCTATACATTATTTGGCTATCATACAAGTAAGGATACCCAGATAAGTGTTACGAAACTAGTTATTATACAGTGACAGGAACACTGAAACGTGATTTAAAACCCGCTAAAATTTGATTTAAAAGTCACTCAAACGTTATTCTAAACGCTGACATATGTTCTTAACATTATAAACCTAAGATCTAAGGGCCGTATTCTCGTACGTATTTAAACGTGGTTTTTAAACACATCGCTTAAGTAAGAGGTCATTCTCGAAAATCTAGTTACCTTCAACACGCGTCAAAAAACTCACTAAAAAGTGTCTAACTTTAATTATTGGTAGGTATAGTTTAACGCGCGTTTAACTCGTGCACCAATGTTACGCCTTGAAATGATTATTCAACCCTGCCCGGTGCAAACTGACGTGCAGTTTTAACAACACACGTGCATTATGATGAATTCAGTCGATATCTATATAATTGTAACCCATTTAGGCCACAATAGATTTGATACCCGTATACACTGATTGCATATCCACTCTGGAGACGGGATTTGCATCGTTTAAAAGATAAACTCGCGTTTAATTTAAACACGAGTTTAGTTGGACACTAAACTAGCTAAAACCGTGTTCAATACGAGAGTACGGCCCTAAATGTTGGATTTTGTTTATTTTAGGAGGACGGTATAAAACAGATATTCGCCGAGAATTTGAGCGTATCTGGTCTTTGCTAAATTTAAAAAAAAGCAAAACAATTCAGTACGCTAGGCATTAGTTAGCTCTATTCGCTACTATCTGACAGTGCCGTTTTCCCTGTCGACCGTGTCTTAATATTCAGTACGCTAGGCATTAGTTAGTTCTATTCGGTACTATGTAACAGGGCTGTTATTCTTCAGTACGCTAGGCATTAGTTAGCTCTATTCGGTACTATGTAACAGGGCCGTTATCGTCCAGTACGCTAGGCATTATTTAGCTCTATTCGCTTATATGTGACAGGGCCGTTATCACTGTCGGCATTAGTTAGCTATATTCGCTACTATGTGACAGGGCCGTTATCCCTGTAGACCGTGTCAGTACGCTAGGCATTAGTTAGCTCTATTCGCTACTATGTGACAGGGCCGTTATTCCTGTCGGCCGTATCTTAATATTCTCCGCATAATAGTCTGATGAATGCATTGATTTGATTTAGAGAATACAACACAGTTCGTAGCTGTTTTGCGAAATATGTTTGTCTCATAATGTATAGGCTGTACCATTATTTGTATTTGTGTATGGTCGCCACAGACGGCCATACACGACGGCACACATTTGGTACAGCCTATACATTATGAGACCAACGTATACAGGGTGTATTCAAAATAGGACTCTGTTTCATGAAGGTTTTATACTTGTCAAAACCACTGGACCATAACCAATTTAGCATCAATGCAAAGCTCAATTACTACTACTACTAATAATAATAATAATAATATTCTGAAAATCTTAGATTAATCCTATGAAAACTAAGACCGCTAGCATAATTTGCGTAAACCGTGTCATTTACAGTCTGTTCAATGGGATTTACATATACACATCAGAAACAGATGACATGTGTACGTTTCAATACGAAGCATTTATAAACATTATAAATCATCTATCAATAACAATAACACATATAAGTTTGATATTCCTATTTTTTTCCCACAAATCATTAATAGCTACGTAATCCACAGATTTGATACATGAATATCGCTGTGCAAGTGTTCAATGTTGCTCAGTATTCCCATGAGAAACTCTCAGTAGGAAACCATGTGTCGAGTTTCCACAATAATCGTAGGCGTAATCGTTTACCAACATTAAATGGGTAAAATAGGTCTATAATTATAATCATGTTATTAAATCATTGTCTTGGGTTTAATTTGATACCAATCTCAATTTCTAAATCACGATATTCATTGAGATCTCATCGTTTAAAGCGACGCGCATCGATCAAAATAAGGCGCAAAAAGGGTGTCTACTTTCGACAAGCTATTTTTAAGAGGTGTGCCACCTTGATATTATGGTCACCTTCTCTGGGAAGTGTACATTAGTGAAACTGAATGGCTTCAGTCCAAGTTAAATCCAATTGAATTACTCGAGTAATACCGTGCATGCGCGCGTATATTCTGAAAAAAGGTAAACAAATGTAGTCACATCAAATAACTCATTTCGTTTATCATTATTTTCTACTTGCAGGGACTCGAGTGATGAGGACGAGTACCAGAAAAAGAAGAAAGAAAAAGAAAACAATTTTAACAATTCCTGTACCGAAAATGAGCTAGTTCAAATTGTTGCCATAGATAACAATCTAAACTGTAACAATCAATACGAAGGGGCTTCCGGTGGATTTGATGTCGAGGAGGAGGAGCTCCCCAGACCCGGATCTTCGACCACTTATGATGCTGTCAATTTTGGATACATCGATGACGATACAGCCGAACTTGTGCCTGACGACGATGATAATGCCAGTGAGAAGGCGTACGAACCATTATACGCCGAGGTAGAGTACGGTTGGGGCGGTGATAATCCCCATGCGAACGAGGATGAGGATGATGATGATGATGATTACGATCTTGGGTTATGGGACGAGGATGAAAGTTATGAAGGCGGTGAATACGATTACGGGTACGACGATGACGATGATGATGACGACGACGATGATGATGACGACGATGACGATGTTGATTTGAACTATAGTTACGACACAGATGATGATGATGATGATGATGACGATTATAAAGTGCGCCATCATACGGCGGCGGAATGTCCACACTTTCATCCCGTCGATGATGACAATTGGAGAGAGGGGCAGTATAGAACTTTTGCAGTCGCCGCCACCGCCGACGGCGGAGGAAATTCCAAAGTAGAAGAAGAAGAACATAGTTTTTCACATCCGTATCAAAAGTTATAGCACATATTCACACCTATTGTCTTTTTAAAACATGGAATGAAATAGCCTGATTGTAAATCAGTTCATGTTTCGATATGGTTGGAAACTATTTTTTAGATTATAAACAAGATCAATTGTGTTGATCAGTAAAGATTATATTCTTGTTCCCGTAACCAATCAGGGGTATGCATTCAATTTTTGTTCCCGTAAACCATTCATTCAGGGTATACATGTACATTTATTACTGTACTGTCCAGCTGGTTTATATATTTTGGTTCCACGCTTAAGTCGTAAAACCACCAGGTAAGATGGTGACATCACTAGTGACATGGACTTCATTAATTTCAATTGATTTTAGTATGAGGGACATTTAAAAAATTGTTTTAATACATTGAAATAAATGTGAATGGAGCAGAGAAAAAGAGAAGACATCAACTACAACCACGGCTCAACTGAAACACAGATCCAGTGAATGAGATGAATGCTCGGTTAAGTATTAGGGTATAGAAATGGTCGTCTTTCTAGCTGCAAAATTGTCCCTTGAGATTGTCATTCAAATACATGTGATCCACCATTTTAATGTTTAAAAACATTAAATTGCCAAATGTATACTATGGGCTCCAGATATAACAAGTTACTTGTTCCAAAGTCCATACAGATCCACCGTAATCAATATTACTCTTTGTTTGGATTTTTGTTGGGGGATGGGTTTATGTGTGTTTCATTTTCTTTTTTTCTTTTTCTTTACTCTGGAGTACAAAGCAATGATTTCGCAACTTCAACTCCGACTTGGGCTCTGCATACTCCAAAACGCTCGACCGTTACCAGCTACGCGTGTCATAAAGGCTCCTATGTGTGTGTGGCGTGAAGCGGGGAACCAGCGTACGGGGAACCAACCTACTACTATCAATAACACCAATTCGTATGTGTCAGAGTGTGATAACGTTAGATTGTTGAGGAGTATGCTCAGCCCTTTTCACAACTACGATTTCTGCGTGAGGATCCAATTCATTGTTATGGAGCTATAATAAAACCATATGAATCTTGTAAAAGTATTGTTTCTATGCTTCACATTGGATAGTTTTGAAAGTAAGGGATCACGTCAAAACTCGACCGCCCGTTGACCGCCGGTTACGGCCGGTTCCGCCCAGTTCTCATAAAACGTGTCGTCTGTTATAATATACACACATAATGAGGTCAAATAGTTACACTCTGGTGAACACGACCGGTTGATAGTGCCTCGTCACACGCGTGAGCAATAAAATCTTGAAGTAATGGGCTCTCAAGTCTCAGTTGACAACCAGTACAATGCAGCTATTGATTTTCGCTGGGGTTGGCTTTTTCAATCTGTTTATAGCTCAATTAACTTTTTAAAATCAATACCGAAAGTCTATGAATGTTTGTTTTTTTATAGAACGATTATAGAGAGAGCTATTATGACCGCAAAGTAACAGATTGATAGTGTAAATTGGTCCGGTTAAAGCATTAAGTCAACCGGCGGTTGTTCAGTGTTGCATGCGTGAATATTCATATACCAGTAAAACATTTGACCTGAACGATGACCGGCGGTCAACGGGCGGTCGAGTTTTGACGTCTTCCCTAAGTGTGTGACCATTAGCCTTGAGGAAAGCCGTTCGAATTATATCTCGAAAGCCTTGGGGAAACCCATAAAGAAAACCCCAATATTTGCTTTCATTTTTGTTTTGGGAGAGTGACTGTTGAATCCAACATACATTCATGGACACGATGCTAGACGTTTATCAAGTTCACGACGGAATAAAGTGTTACAACCCTATTTAAGCAAGATTTGAAACAAGTCTAGGATGTATGTAGCAATAATTTTCATATCCAATCCAAATTAGGAGCGTCTTTAAAAATGTGCTATATATGGGATGGTCATGCTGATGATGACAATTTTAGGTGTACTGATGGTGGTGATATAGATTCTTCCACACATTTCAAATGGCCATTTTTAGTATCTCCACGTACCTGGCACTCAAATCCTTGACATTATCTTGTCGATGTGCCTATACATTGGAGATACCTATTGAGGTTTTCCAGAGGATTTCAGATTCAGAATATTTTCAGATCGTAAACTCCTAACCATCTCCCACTCCCAACCCACCTCCGCTCCCTATTATAAATTAGGCCTTCGCAATGAAGAATGGTCGGCAAAGGAGAGATGTATTTCAATAGGTATCATTGGCGTACTTCGGGAGTTTTAAGATCCGGTGTTAAAGGAACCATGGTCCCCTAGAGCCATGGTCCTCTAGAGCAATGGTCCTCTAGAGCCATGGTCCCCTAGAAGCAATGGTCCCCTAGAGCCATGGTCCCCAGAGCCATGGTCTACTAGAGCCATGGTCCCCGAGAGCCATGGTCCCTAGGGCCATGGTGCGGCCTCCACAGATATGCACACGGAATGAAGCGGGAAACACATGTTGCGTATACAGGGTGTATCAACAAAATAGGACTCTCGTTCAGGATGTAGTTAAACCTGGTTAAAATCGCTGAACAAAGACCAATGAAATTTGCTTGCAAATTAAAGCTACCAAAGATAAAATCCTAAAAAGATGAGAAACATACATCACCAATTTAGAAAAGTATGACCAAGAAGGCGAGTTCACTCATTTTTGTAGTATGTACAATGGTCTTTCACACAGTACAGGAAGAGCAACGTGAAAGTGTATGATGTTCTTAAATACAAAGACATTTTACTTCTTATCATGCTTGTGAGAAAATTGATGTTGATTTTCAAGTTTAATTTCACCGATTTACAAGTCTAATTTCACCCGTCTATCTGTGTATGGTTCTCAATGCCATCTCATGTATTAAACACACTATATGCATGACTCATTTTTACCACAACTTTCCTAATAACATGCTCCTTGAAGAACATGTAGAAAAGTTGTGGTACTACGACTTTCTCAAGAAGAACACTAACCAACATTGAAAATTGCATATTTAATATTCATAAATCTAATTTGTAGATAACGTTAATGATTTGTACCCGAAATAAAAGAAATACCAAATTAATATTTTGCTATTGCTATTGATAGATGAATAACAATGTTTATGAATACAAAGTAGGCCTATTGAAGCGTAAGCCATGTCTATGTGCAAATCCCATTGTTCATATTATTTAGTAAATGACATGGTTTACGCAAATTATGCTAGCTATACAATATCATTTATAATGGGGCTTTGCAGTGAAAGTTGAATTGTTCATGGTCCAGTGATCTTGACCAGTATAAAACAGTCATGAAACAGAGTCTTATTTTTGATACACCCTGTATTATAGATAAGACCCTATGTATAGTTTACACTGGACGTGACGGACTATGGCTACAGGGGACCATGTCTACTATCTGCACCGGGATCTGCAATCGGTATGTAGTGTGTGTGCACTGTTTGGGCGTCAACGATTCAAATATCTCCAAATGCATGATTTCATTAGCTATTTTCTCTATTTAAACGAAACCACATGCTCACTTTTGGTGTACTATAATTATTTTCTAAAATGACATCAGACCAATCAAAAATATGGGTGCTTGATCTGCACGAAAATATGTTCAAATGTATCGATTCATAATATCCAGGCCTGGAAATAGCACCCGCCCGCCTGCCCATAGCGGGTAACTTTTGTGTCGGGCAGGTGAAAATACAAAAGTACCCGCCCGACTGGCATGTACATTTTTTCGAATTCACAGTGTAAAGTGTGTTACACTGGCTGGTGGAATTTCTGTTGGGCAGGTTTTTTTTGTGAGTTACCTGGTTAAAAATATCTGAAGTTCCAGCCCTGATAATATCATAATGTAAAGGACCTGAATATAACATTGAATTTCACTACGACTTCGTATCGATCCCATTGGGTTTGCAGGATTCACTCAAATAAAACGCCCAGGAAATCTTGTATTTTGTATATTTTCAGCCGTTGACGCGCAGTCATAAGTCAACCCGACCAATACATTGTGTACGAATTTACCCGAAATGTGGCCCAGGTTCTCGAATAAATATGAAATTTACTCCCTCCGAAGTTGGATTTCTTCCAAGGCGAAGATGTAGCAGTACTATACTAGGATTATAATGTATGCCACCAAATCGAGAAACGTTACTGACTTATTATAACAAAGTAGTGCCAGGAACTGCTCCCAACCCGAGAACCGCTATCAACCCGAGAACCGATATCAACCCAAGAACCGCCCGTTCCTTGTGCACTATGTCAACACAGCTAGGATGGCCGACTCATTGTTTCAATATTCTAATATGAAAAATCGTAGTATTTCCCTGGATAGACTGGGGTTTTTTACGTGTAAACGGGCCGTCATCTAAATTCTTTTTTCACCCCCTGTATAATCATGAACGATTCCGTTTAATGGACAGGGTATACTGAAGGCTGCGAAAGAATACCTCAACCGCCACTTTTTCGAAAATAACCATAAGGTAACAAAAGTATTCAACAATACATTTTCTCTCGGGTATTGCAAGGCTTTATCTGTATATACTCACGGATGCATGATGTAACAAAACAGTCAGGGATGAAACCTCTAAAATTAGGAGACAAAGAATCTATGGCATATTATAAGGCCTAAACCATTCGGATATTAATGGTTAGTATAGGTTATAAACCATCGACCTGTATATCAACATTTTGTTAACCTTCACAAACCAATTATACATCATGCATTAAATAATATTTAATTCAATTAGAAATGTATTTTTTTGTTTATAAGCTAGTCAAAATGAATCAATTGGCGCTCTTTTACAGTTGGTTTTCCGCGGATGGGAGCGGATTCGGAGTGTTTTTCGGATTAGTCTAAGTACTCCCCTTGGTGGACTTTCGATTAAAAATCACATGCCTAATTACAATCAATAGAGAAGCGGACGATATTTATGTATCAAGGGACACACAGTACATGTGGACAAAGGGGGCACATACATCTCCTGCTGTTCTCGCTGCTGCAACACATGTGTCCAAAACATATTCAGATCATCAACTGCACAAATGCAGTTGACGCGTCTAGCTTGACACGTAGGGCTCTTCGTAGCTACAGTAGAATCAGTCCTCCTCTATTGATGTGAGGCATGGACAGTCACAGCTGGAGGGATGTTACCCCATATTGCTAATAACAGTGTTCAACATCATATGGAGACAGCATGTGACAAATGAGGACCTGTGCGGGGACATGCCTAAAGTCTCGGATAAGATCAGAGAACGTAGAGCATGATTAGCCGGACACTGCTTCAGAGGGTCCAATGAGACTGTCTCAAAATCCATATACTGGATTCCAAAACATGGAGCAAGATAGCATGGTAGACAAGCCCTACACTCTTAGAAGGTCAGGATCAAATATGAGACGAAAAGGATCAATTTTGATCCAGAAGCGGTATCACATATGAGCTTACCCTTTCCGGATCAAAGTGATCCGACAAGCAGGATCAAAAAGTTTGATCCGAAATGGGATCAAATATTTCTGTCAAATGATACTGAAACGGATCAAAATAATGATCCTTAATCGGATGTACCTGTAGCTTATGATCCTACTCCAGGATCAAACTGAATCAAAGAAAAAGTGAAAACATAGGGGGTCATCGGGTGACAGATTGTAAAAACAAGCATGCATGCAAGGGTCTTTCGGTGACACCGGGCCAAAAAAGCGGGGTATTTTTGATGGAGCCTGGTGTGAAACCTAATATTGATTGAGTGCCCCCACCCCCGGGTTCACACTGCAGACTATATATCGAGTGCAGTAAGCTTACTACATCGTGTAGGCCTAGTACATCGCAGTGATCGTGACATTTTGTGAGGAGCATTTTGACCGAAAATCGTACTGATGGCACTGGTCAGGTACAAGAAATTTGTTCACAAGAATAGAGCATGTTCAAACATAAAACTACTTTACCGACAAAATCATGTAACATTTTACAGATTAGAGTGGATAACTTACCGCGGTATTTCACCCTTGTTTCAACTGTGGCGACCGAATTCAAAAGATCGTCTGCTTGTCGTCTATCGGTTTGCGAAAGAGTGACGTCAGTCACTCATTGACCAATGAACTATTTCATCGAATTGATCCGGAAATCAGATCAAAGTTGATCAAGGTGAATTTGATCCGTTTGTTGATATCTATCTGGAAACGGATCAAAACGATCCGAAAATGATCCTTAAAGGATCAAAACAAAGTGAGCCGGAAATCTACTCATGTATTTGATCCTGACCTTCTAAGAGTGTAACTTACATTGACCTACTAAAGCGTGACACAGGATTGAAGGTAGTAGAAATCAAGACAGCTATACAGGGTGAATCAAAAAAAAATAGGACTCTGTTTCATGGCGATTTTTTACTTTTTCAAAACCACTGGACCATAACCAATTTGCCGTCATTGCAAAGCCCAATTATTAATGATAATATTCTGAAAATCTGGGATTCATCCAATCAAAATTAAGACCGCTAGCATAATTTGCGTAAACCATATCATTTGCTAGTTTGTATTATAATTATAATGATAGGCCTGATTTCAGCCATGTGATAGTTGTTATTATATCATGATAGGCCTTATTTCAACCATGTGATAGTTTTTACTATCAGTATGGCTGGAAAAAAATAATGCGATATCATGATATAAAACAAATATTGAATGCCTTTTGTTTGTGCAATAGTAAAACAATATCCCTCGGTTCAATTTGGATTGTTCCATCACACTCGGCTGCGCCTCATGTAATGGAAAAATCCAAATTTGACCTCGTGATATAGTTTTTACTATCACACTCTCAGCCATTAAATATTTGTATACTATCATTATGGCTAGATATTAAATTTGTAATATCATTATATAAAACAAATATTGAATGCCTTTTACTTGTACAGTAGTAAACCTATATCACTCGGTCCAATTTGGATTGTTCCAACACACTCGGCTGCGCCTCATGCGATGGAATAATGCAAATTTGACCTCGTGATATAGTTTTTACTCTCACACTCTCAGTCAACAAGCCGGTCACGCTCTGTGCACGGCAAGGTCATTTTTTTCTTTTAACGGGATGTAATTGCAACATGCAAGCTCCGATGATTTCCGAAATTTTCCGAATAGAAGAGCTCACTTTAGGTCGCTTTCTCATAAAACCAGAATATGTATGTACACTGTTTTATTCACAGTTGTTTGATTTATCATTTTCGCTATCATTCATATAAGATATTGTTCATTTATGACTGTATAAAATGATGTAATTCTTGATTTAAAAAGGTAAAATGATCATAATTATGTGATATGCGATTAAAAACCCTGGTCGTGACCGTTTGAAGCATTTGAATATCAATTTGCTAACACAGACTTCAATTTGAGGAATTGATCTTTCATATAGTAAAAGATTAGAAGGGTTGAGAATGATTATCTGCTTCAAGTATTCACATGAAATACACAGTTTTGGTGGAAAGATCGGAATTTTGCTGTGGTTCCACATGCTCTCTGTAAAGACATAGCATAAGTTAGGGATATCCATTTGAAATACATGTGTTTACTTTATCTTGAAGGGACAATAGGTTCATCGATCGGCAACGCGACTTTCTACACAGAGAATGACAGAATATGCATAATTTGCCAAACTAAAATCATCTGTTCATCTTATTTTCCTGGTCTTGACCGTTTGAAGCAATAAGCCTTCCGAATGTTGACATTTTACGGAGACCAAGACTACACTTTATTTGCTGCGAAATACTCAGGAGGGTAGTGACCATTTTTAACGAGATATGGCAAATTTATGGAGACACTTTTCAATGTAAATATTGCAGAAAAGTTGCGATACTGTTTTCAGTATTTTAAGTCCTACACATCATATTAAAGGATAAAATCACCCGTATTAATTAAGATTGAAGCCTTGCCAACCATACTAATGAGTTTATAGTGGAGATTTTAACTGAAATGACACAAAAATAGCAAATTTAAAACTCTTCTCATTTTCATCCTTGCAAAAACGTCCGTTGGCCAAGCGAGGTCAATCGCGCTGGATGAAAAAGAAAGTAGCGACCATTTACGTGACATGCTATCTGACTGCTCTCAGGCATTCTTAAACATGTTAAATTATCTATCAATAACAATAGTAAAGATTAGTTTGGTATTCGTCTTAGTTCTGGTACAAATCATTAATAGCTACATAAAACACAAATGTTATGCATGAATATAAATTATCTGTGCAATGTTTAATATTGCCCAGTGTTCTCATGAGAAAGCCTCAGCATGTAGAAAAGTTGTGGTAGGAAATCACCAATCATGTCAATAGTGTGTTTATACCAATCATTGACAGAGAGAAGGACATTTAGACTAGCAATTGGACGTAAGTCAACTTCATTTCTGCTGTAATCATGATAATAATAAGAATAATTTAGCATAATGAGAATACAAATGATTTCCCTTTTAGCCTATTGTGTAATCTTCCACTGTCATGTTACTCCACCTTTACTGTGTGATTGTACATGTACAAACTACAAAATGGGTTCATTTGCCCAGTTGGACACACTTTTCTTAATTGATGATTGATCTTTCTCATCTCTTTAGGATTTTAACTTCATTAGTTGCACTTTACAATGAAATTGGTCATGGTTCATGGTTTTAATAAGGATTTAATCCATGCTGAAAGAGAGTCCTATTTTTTTTGTATTCACCCTGTATGTTGGAAAGGAAAATGTGGAGAAATATCGTGGTTCAGGGAAAGCACCCGACCTAAGTCAAGTTAAACCAAGTTAACAACACTCATGCAGGATTGCTGTAGGTACCCACTCTACTACTGGCCAACAGCATCGGAAAGCCATGACGACGTTAAAGGTAGTGTTCCGATTTTTTGCCCGATTTTCAACTTGATATTAATTTTCTTTTCTACATGAAGGGTCATCCTTAAAATTATCATATTCCAAAGTTTGAGTTACAAAATGCCAATGGTTCTTTTTTCAGAAGCACAAAGTGACATGAATTTTACCCATTTAGTAGTACACACTGACTGCTCTCTTATAGTAAAATGATGGTCCATCCTAAATATAAACGAAACCCTCTCCAAACTACATATGTCATCTTTTCTATCCCGTGCAAACACTGTAACATGACTTACAGGGTGAGTCAAAAAGACTGCAATAGTAGAAAGAAGCCATTTTGTTTTCAAAACCAAAAGGAATTTTAAAACTGTTTAAACGTTGCAAGAATGATGTATTTAATCCTAACTTTGTGTGAAAAAATGAAGTCGATCGCATTTTTCGTTTGTCTTTGGTGACCCTCTTTGCTGCACAACCAAATTTACCTGTTTGTCCACGAGCATAGTGATTATCATTTAAAATGGCACACATTGCATTTTCATATTTGAATATCCCGCCAACAAAAAAATGGAAAATGTCAGTTTTTTATTAAAATTTAGAACATTATACGCTTTCACAGCATGGGTATGATTATAATTGATTATGCTAACTCACATGTAAACAGTAAACAAGAAAGGATGTATCAAATTCCAATAACATCACAAATGAACTCAAGTTTCCAAATTTCAATGGGAGACACGTTTTGCGATCTGATGCATATTTTGGGTATCTCGTGGACAAACGTGTGAAATGGGTGCACTGGTCAAAAGGTTCACAAAAGGCAAACGGAAAATGATATTGACTTCATTTTTTCACACAAAGTTAGGATTAAATACATCATTCTTGCAACGTTTAAAAAGTTTTAAAATTCATTTTGGTTTTGAAAACAAAATGGCTTCTTTCCACTATTGCAGTCTTTTTGACTCACCCTGTATATCGGGGGAGGCACCTTTTTGGTTTATTGACATTTAATTCATTGTGGAGAAATAGGGATTTTGAGGATTCCCTTTCACAGAAAATTGTGATAAGGATTGATATGCATTCAAATGGTATTTGTATAAGGCGATCAGCATTGCCAAAATAAACGCCCCTCAGCGAAGCTTTTGCTCATAACCATAGGGTCATATTCAATGATTCCGGGAACACTAGAGCAAAGGAAGGTTGAGGGTGGATTTTGATACTTTAGGTATTTAGAAACCAATTTAACTCCAATACCCTTCGCAAAAGGTTGGGAAACTGCCAGGAAACAGCAAAATCCAGAATGGCCGCCAGAGTCAATCTTGAAGTTTGGAAAATCGTATGTCTTCTAGACATATTAACCTGGGGACATGATTGAGATGTGTGTGTTAATTAACTTTATGCCCAGGGATCCAATACAGTGGTTATTTTATGATTTGGAAGCTATCTACAGCATGAAATCCAAGATGGCTGCCAGCAACTATTATGGAATTTGAAAAAATCACATAATATATGCACACATTACCTGGAAGTGTCTTTTTGACTACCTTTATGCCTAGGCATTTAGTACGAGGTATAGTTTGTAATTTAGAGACTGTTTTCAGCATGGAATCCAAGATGGCTGCCTGTGGCCATCTTGGAATTCATCAAATCACATAACTTTTGAATACATAAACCAGGAAATATGATTTAGGTGCCTTTTTGACTAACTTTATGCCCTTGGATCCAATACAGTGATTATTTGCACATCTGTGAAATACAAACCGTCTGCAAACGCCTACTTGCAATAATCCGGAAATTGCTTTTACACTAGTCTCTATTCAAACACTGCCAGTCGTGAGCCGAATGGCCTTTACAATACATCGCTATAACATCTTATGCAGATTAGTATTATGAAAGCTAGTTTTGGAAATTTACAAATTACAATTTGAATATTCATATCAATAAAAACATGATGAAACCACAACTTTATTTTTCTTTGATGCGTTCCTTTATTTCAGGTTTGACCCTTACCTCCTTTCATGAGTTGCTTTGCCTATCATTCTCTTCCTTTAATATCACCCACAACCCTTTTCACCAATTACGAATCATTATCGTGTCGTATAAGTCTGAGGCCGTGTCCCCACTGAGTAGAAGTTGTCCTGGTCGGGACTAGTTCGGACCGGGATCCACTTGGACATTGTGTTCCCATTTGAGCGTTCGCCGCCACGATGAATCAGTAAAGTGGTCTAATGTAGCCTGATAATAAAATCCACTTATACCCAGATGTAAATCTAAAATCATTCAAAAACCGCCGGAAAACGCATCTATAAGTAAAGTAAAATTCCATTTAGTTTACAAATACTATTTGATTCGCATAAAAAAAATAAGTGTCAATAGTTGATTTAAAACCACAAACAGCGCGCGCCTTACTAAAGACCGATCATCACGCAATCCAATGTACACAGCGCGCTGAAGACGCCGTACCATGACGACGGTCAATTGCTTGCGTAGCTTGCCTACATTCTAGCGCAGCTTCTGCGTTGAGCGTATTTAATTACCACGCACTAAGCGTCCATCATTTCATATCAGCACACAGGGACGCTAAGTGACGCACTCAGACACGCGCTTGGGAAAGAAATTGTTTTGGAAGCGAGTATTTGTTGTTGCCATGGTTCGACTTTGCGTTAGTTGGCTTCAATATTTGAGAGTCGTGAGCAGGCTGTGGTCCCGGCCTCGAGTAGTTTCGAGTGAGTCGTGTTCCCACATGAAAAATTAATGATTTAGTCCGGACCGGGACTACCTTTCATGGTGGTCTTAAAAATAGCAATAGCCACTTTGAGTCTGGACCGGGACCCACTTAAATCGCGTTCCCATTAACGATTTAGTCAGGACCGGTCCGGACTAGACTAGACTACTCGAGATGTTGTACTTTGTGGGAACACGACCTAACATACAATTCACGTATACGTATGAACCGTACATACTGTGTTTGCAGCGCTTCCTTATTCTTTTTGTTCATGTTTATCAAACATATATATTATCTTATTTCGAGAATGCAAACAGGCGCAGGCTATAAGTTGTTATAGGTAAATTAATAATTGAACGAACAACGCGAACGCAGTACAAAGATGATCGCGCTCGAAATTATCACGCGAATGGTTGTGCGCGCTTCACGCAATGTACGCGATACGCTGCTTAGTTGTGTTCGTTCAATTATTAATTTACCTATAGTGTTATAATGATCACCTGCTATCCTTCTCCTAGCCACGCTAACAGGCTGCGCACAAACCGTGTCGGGCAATTAAGAAAAGAATAGTTAGACAATAACATTGGTAAAAATACCAGGAAGTAGAAGGGTAGAGCGTGACCCGCCCGTTCCGTTTCAGAGTAAACATAATGATTAGTCTCAATCCATGGTCAATGTTGCACTTTGAAAGGTGAGCACCATATTTTTACGGCGTATTCTTATAATTCTAACAAAGTATAGATCGAAGCTGTTATAATGTACAAGCTGTACCTCATTGGGTGTTAGTGTATTTGGTAATGGGTACCAATGGGTCTATGGGTCCAAATAATGTCCAATAGTATCGAAACGGTTTTAAATGAGTCTAGTTTACCTAGAAAATGCATTTCAAAATAAAGATAAATTACGTAATATGTGGATGGTGAAATAAAATAATACAGCTCGTCGCCCGTTCTTCTTTAGTGCTGGGCAATACCTTAAAATACATTCCAATCTGAAATAGTTCGTCGTTCGTCACATGAGGTTGTAGAATCCACAACAGTCCATTACATTAGGGGTAGATGGTTAGATGGAGCGGGGGAAATCTGAAAAAATTCGGATCCTAATAGAGAGGATAAAAAATTGCCCAATTTCGCAGACTATCAGTAATAGACCAATCTTTGATATACCCTACCCCCTCCCGGACGCCACTAAACACACAAAGTCGATAGAAAATGTGTTTGAATTAAGGTAATTATTTTAAGGGAATGTTCATGACCCCTCTCCCGGTGGTTTGGTGGTCATATCATACGTACGTATGCATCGTATGTGTCATGCATGGGTAGCTATTCCTCTCCTACTACTCAACCGGATCATGATAAATCTCGAAGAGCAACTACATTACGGGATTATATCAAAACAAACATAACATTAGGCCTCAAATTAAATTGAATTGAGCATCGTTTCTAAAATACAAATGTTAACGCGATCAAGCCGAATGAGTTATATGTCGGGAACACTTATTTTAGTTAACGGTAAAAAGAAGTGACAAATGCTTATGTTTTACTTTGTTTTCTCAGTTGGTAAACTGTTTGTAACTTAAAAACTAGAAGTTCGATTTAGTGGTGTTTGTTCACCTGCTTTTGAATGAGGGACAAATATCAAAATTCAAAACGGCCGACATGTGACTCCTTTCGCTTGATAACGTCACAATTGCCAGTAGTGTTAATTAACATATTTGTTAACTTCCAGCTGTAAACAAAATTCCCATTCAAAGTAGACCGGGAATGGCCTCAGAATGCCTATTACATACACAAATTCCGGCCGTGAACCACGGACCACCACTGTTATAATTGATGATATGTGACTTCGCGGGTTATAGTAGTGGCTGCACCACGGAGAGGTGTGGGGGTGGGGGCATTAGGAAGAAAAGGGACGTTCTAAAATAATTAAAAGTATGCGAAGAAATTGTGAATATTTGGAGAAATCTTCTATTCTATCCTAGCCACCAGAAGCTCTTATTTTTTTCGGGGTGGGGGTGGGGGTGTTCGAGCCTTGGATGTCTTTTTTAATACACAAATCGGTTTTTGATTTTTTTATTCTTGGTCTTTATAATGAGAGCTCAAAAAATGTTTTTACTGCGCGCAGGACAATCTTTTCTAACACCCCTCCCAATATCCCCTTTCTTCCCCCCCCCCCCCTTCCCACTCCCCCCCCCCCCCCCCCCCTCACCATCCCCACACGCATCTAAACGTATTGGACTGTTAAGGCTTCGACAACCTCATATAACATGTATAACTAAAACCCATATGGAACTCTTTCACACAGGTGCTTTTATTCGTCGTCCACGTTTTACGTACCTTTATGTTGTTATTTTCCAGACATTCTGTGATACATTTCAACTCGTTTTGATACTATTGGACCCATTTTGACCCATTTAGACCTATCTTGCACCCGTTTGGACCCATTTGGACCCATTTGAACCCATTTGGACCCCCATTTGGACCCGTTTGGACTCATTTGGACCCATTACCAAATATACTAGCACCCGTACCATATTCGTGTCGTCGACGACCATAAACGACTCTAAGTATGGTACATCATACATTATGGTAGACTGATGCTGTACTGATGCTGTATCAAGAGAAAGACAAAAACAATAACAAATATTCTTCAAATTACTTCCTTGTGGCAACTATGTATCTAGCTATACGGGTGCATCTCATTCATCGCATAAGATAAACCCCTACGGGAAAACAGGTCTTATGAATGGTAATCACAAATTAATACGCCCCGCCCTTAGTATAGTCACAACATAACGCCTGACTGACTGTTTAGATGGATAACATGCAAGTGATGCGAAATAAGTAGTTCGGGTCGTCGTGTTGTTAATACTCGAGCTATTTCGATAATCCTCAAGCGAAGGTGATACATGCCAGGAGTGGCCTCTATAAATGAAAAGCGCCCTTTGCGCGAGATTAACTGTATCGATGCAGAATATGTATCAGGGTTAGTTATCTAGCACGCCATCTGGGATATTATGTCACCGAGGTTCAATTAGACCGATCTTGCCAGGGCAAAAGAAAGTTGTCGAGTGCTATTTAAGAAATTCATCTTTCTTATCATCCGAAACCGAGGTTTTGTGAATTACCACTTCTGATAAATCATTCCTTTCTACTCACACAAAAGCCATCATTTCATACGAGGTTGAATTCAAGCGTCAGAAATTGTCATAAACTTGCCGAAGTGGAAGCCAGAGGGTTAAGGCTGCATGAGGAGTATATTGGGTATCTCGGTCGCGGATTTCGGCAAATCTTTGGTGGGTTTTACGCTTCGTAATGAAGTAGACATCCATTGCATGTTGCTTACAATATCATGTGACTAGTAATGTGAGATTGGTGCACGAAGCATTCCATGTCTAACATTGTTACTACTTAGGACTCCCATTTACGAACTTCACTGGACTCATCAAAACTTGAGTCCTTTATCCACTGTTTCCATTTATGAATGTGCCAATTCGTAAGGGTTGTATAGTGTGTCTAGAAGTAACTATACCTTTCTTGTCATTAAAGAGATATATAAGCTATTAAATATTGGATTCTAAAGTTTTTTAATTGAATTCTAAACTTGTAATTGGATAGAAATATAGCAGTACTGAGTAGTGCATTTTTACACGACAGGAAAAACTTGGTTTTCATAGCGCACAAAACCAAACTTTTGTTATTTTTATCATAAGGAAATACTATGCATTTAATAAAGAGAGTTGTGGGTAGTCATAATGTATATTCATTTGATAATGAACAAAACATTGCTAGTAAACCTGGAACTATTTCAGGTTCTTATGGGATTTACGAACAAACAAATTCCAAGGTTATATCCGGTTTTATAAGAAGAATTAGACGTTACACAAAATCATAGTTTGATGCGTATTCGTAACGTATTGTATGTCAGCTAACATTGATTGTGACGGGTCATTTAAGGAACGTGACGTTGTAGTGAAGAACATCCCCGCGGCAATCACCATTATCACGAAATCCTGTTACAAATACTTACAATGCCAAATGAGATCATGTTCGTGCATTATATCGTGATTGTTTTAAGAAATAAGTAGTACAAGGCTCAATTGACACTTTGGTGCATGAATACATTGGATTCTTTCCACATTATGTGTTTATTCAGTTATATGCAACATATTTCTTGCTTCACGAAGTGATCTTTTTTTTACCTTTCATGATTGTGACTATAGATGTTTCCATAGTTTACAAAGCTTCTGTTGTCAGAAATATTCTATGCGGCCAAATAATGTTCTTCTGTTTTTATGCATCCAGGATCCAAGGTGATTTTACTTGTTGTCTACATTTATCAAGTTAAAAAGTCACACTTTTCTAGATGAGTAGAAAAAAGTCATATTATGCACATTGAACTTATTCTCACACGCGGCAGTCGTCTGCAGACGACAGTTCCAAAATGTCACAAAATGTTTCTTAACCATATTTTGAATCAGCATGAGAAATGCCCTTCATTTCGCCGAGTGTGACTGACAGCCAGTAGCTAGGATCTGGGCCCTGGTGCTGGAGGTCCGTGGTTCATATCCCTTTCTGGTGAATTTTTGGGGTCGGAAAACAAATCTGTTGCCGTGTGGTGTACTAGAGTTAAGGTTATAGACAGCAAAACCGTGTTTAAGAGATATTGGACAGAGGGATTTGGATGGTTGTGGGTATTCTTAAACAAACATACGACATATGTCCATCGTTGTCTCCATATGAGACATAAATAACATGAAACATCGCCGTGAGCTATCAACCGATGATATGGTTGCCGATTCATAACGAGTAGAATTATGTCGCCTGGGTATTGACAGATTCAACATATTCGTGTCAGTTTCAGTGGGAATTTCTCATTTTTGATACATCAGCCCTGCGGTGACAGCCCTCACCTTTATCATCAAAACCTGTTAAAATAACTAACACGATCCACAGCGCTCGGTCATCATATTTTGAAGACAATAATCGGAGATGGGAATTACGGTTGCGAGGAGCAAATTTATAAATTGCATTTTGTGGCATTGTGAGTTTATCGTTGAAGATGTCAGAGTGCGGTCAAAATGAAGCCTGTGGTTCAACTTTGCCGTGTTGTTTGTCTGCATCTTGTTTGTTGACTAGGAGGTTCCATCAGCCCTACAGGGATGGCAATAGGAGGTTCCGTCAGCCCTGCGGGGATGGCAATCAATTCTCGTCCTACTGAGCCTTTTTTTTTGTAACACGGTTTACAAAGGGCTCCCCCTGATTAAATCCAAACAGAGATGCAGAGTATTCTTATTTTGTTACCATGGTACAGCTGGCGGTCTCCTCTTTCCATGCGTACCAAAATAAGTACAAACATCCCACACATCGGAATTTCACCGATTTTGCTGCTTATAAGTGACGGAAATGATGCTTCTAACATATACTATAAGATTCAAGACTATACGATTAAGATATTTTTCAAATGGAGATTTGTAAATTTTGTAATGTGGCAACCACCCCCTACCCTCTGACTTTTACGGCTTGCCCTACCCTTTGGTAAGGTGGTACCCTCAATTCCTTCCCGTCAAATTGAGCGCAAAGGATGTCAAAGAAATGCCCTAGGTCACTGTATGTTGCGTTGTGTTTGGAGGGGGGAAGGAGGTAGGACGATAGTTATACGGACCTCATATGTAACATAACAAGATTTTGCAGTATGTTTTAACAATGTTAATTTTGTTTTCTCAAATACTGGGAAATACCTACTCTAATATTTCAACATAGTTGTGAAACTATTCATTGACGAGATGCCAATAATAATCCAAAAGATAAACAATCAAACATACCTACAGAGTAAAGTTCGCGCTCTTTACCCTAACATCAGTATTTAAAAAAACGCACAATGTGTAGCTATAGAATGGCAATATCCAAACACAATGTACATTGTCGCGGAACTTTGTCAAAAGGTTCGTGTTCATATTTAACCCATTTCAGGTAAGCCTCACACAAGAATGTCTTAACACAATTTTTTTTTTTTAAACACAAATAAGTATAAATGAATAACACGGACAAGTCAATATTGTTTAGGGTCGGGCATTGTTTCATATATTATTAATTGTTCCGAACAACAACTTCACCTAATCAGCAAGGCTCAAATTACATCGCGGCCATCGCGGCCATTGCCGCGATGCCCTCGCATCTGGCCGCGATGCCCTCGGATCAGTAAAAAAATCACGGCCATAATGGCCGTGCCCTGTTTTTAACAGTGGCCGTGTGCCCTTTTGGCTCGCGGTTGGGGGTTCCGATAAACTTAACTTTGATCAAATTATTCCAAGTTCAATCCGATTTTGAAAGGTGCAATGTGCTTTAAAATTTTACAAAAATGACGATGTGACAGTCCATTCGAGGTGTAAAGTTTTCATCTATCTAATGGTTGTTTTTAAACATGTATCCACCTTGTCTCTAGCTATGCAATTGCTCACTGCTCTGCTTTCCAACAGCAACGTACATATATAACATCACAAATTCACAACATGACAATGATACAGTATACGATATATGATATGTTGATTGACAAAATAAACAGACTGTCTCGTTTCATGCTGTAAAGTATTTAATAAAAGTCCTAGTGAAGTTTATATGTAAAATTATGGTATAAATAATGTAATATAAAATGGCCTTGGTGCCCTTTCATTCCAATATTGGTTTGGCCTTGGTGCCCCCAGAACATGGCCTCGATGCCCTTCGAAATGTGTTATTTTTAAGGCCAAAGTGGCCGTGCCCCTAAATTGACCTGCTAATCAGCCAAACTCAATTTCAGATATAATGAAAACGAGGGTTGTCCGTAAATAATCATTCCATATCCCGTCACGCTCTCATTGTATTCCCTGCCCAATTTTGTTTCTTGCGAGAACTCCGAGGAGCGGAGAACCAATGGATTGGGCATTTAATGCACTCCCTTGAATGGAGAGAGAGAGTCAACATTAGCCTTGTTAATGTCTGGACGGCTGTTGCTCTATTTGCACCTCCAACTGTACATTTACAGCATTTACTTTGAATACCCTAGAGGTTGTGTGTGAATAAATGGTGAAGCATGGACGGATAGAGTAAATTAAAGTACTTTCTAGTTGGCTTTATTTATACCTATGTTTCTTTTATTTTATTTCCTTTCAGATCAAAGTTATTCAGGTTGATATTAAAGTGTTGCGGTTATCACCGTAAATTCTGCGTATCGAGTAGTCAGCCAGCAAAATGTGACGACTTCAAATACTTCAAGCACTGTGACAATGCAGATTGTTCAGGTAAGTTAATTAAAGTTGGTCGAATATTTTTCTCCGTGTAGGGTCAAAATACAATATCCTGACCGGCTAGACACATTTTAAATTGAACAACAGACCGATCAAAACTATGGCTAAGTGACTGTTGTTAATAGTTGGTTAAGCGCAAACGGAGCTGAACGTGTAGGGGCAAGAAATTTGGGACAAACGACTGACTGCACACCACTAACTGTACAATGACGTAATGTCATTAATGGCTAAAAACGAATGTATAAAATGTATAAATCTTATTCGTACACACAGACTGTTGATCGATGTCATTAGGTCGCATATGTTTTGATCTGGTGACATTTTGCCTATATTTTAATTTCCTGAATCACTTAACATGACTAGTTTGCAACGGGTAAAATGCTAATCAAGACCAGAAAGCTTTATTTCACACACGAGATCAGTGTTTCTGTGTTCATCGTTGCATTAGAGTTTACAGATTAAAAAAATGTTAATTTGCAAAATCCTAGCTAAAATAACAGAAGAGATCAAACCAACCTAAACTATTTCTTTACGCTTTACTATGACCACGCTGTTGCAATTAACTTTATTTTCATCCCACGGGGTGGCTGTATGTGTACTATGAATACCCCTGTGGGAGCAGTTGTGTTAAAATTGCATTTGCTGCCTTAGCGTCTTATTCCCTTTTATATTGGAACATTGTTCAACTATTGGTGAATGCGACAGACATTGAATTGCACGCCATAGGCTTTCATGACATTATTGGTTTGTCCAAAACAGTTCTATCTGTGTTATCAAGCGTAATGTAAACATGCTGTCCTACTTAAAGTTAACAAATCGCATACTATTGCAATTATGGGTTATTGTAACCACTAAATGTACCTGGAAAGGGTTTAGAACACCTTGTCAAAACCAAAACACTTCTGAATTGTCTATATAGTATACTTGATGGTTGCGTAAGTGACACAAGAAACTTACATAAACTCTCCTAGTAGTAAATGTATACACTTAGACTGATATCCTAATTGTGTTAAACTGGAGGCGATCTGTAACACTCAACGACTCGAGATCTGTAACATGAGTGATAATATAATAATCATGTAGATATCTGAAAAACTTAAAACTAATATGATGGTTCTCCGATACATATCTTTGAAAATACTGCATCCTGGTGCACTCTGGAACATATTGGCAACTGGATAAAATGTTTACTTCTATGTGTGACGAAGACGACACGATAATGACATTGACTGGCATCAGCGTATAGACATACGAGTTAAGATTCCCATCCAAACCAAACAGTAAATCCAGGAGATGTTATTATTATTATTATTATTATTAAACATCATTTATATAGCGCCTTTTCTAAAAAAGACCAAAGCGCTGTACAGAGATAAAATACACACACGATAAAAAGTACCAAGTAATGTACAAAATATTAAACGCAACAATAAAATAAATTGGACATTAAAAATGGCAGTAAGTAGTAAGAATACAATAAAATAGATGATACGCGTACATCCACACACCCCCACACACCACTCGCATCCCAACCCACCCCTCGCCCTAACACACCCATCATATAGCTACACACCCTTCACACACCCCACATTTATATTTTGGACTTTTAAGGAACGATAATGATAATCAAGATGTATGGCATTATATAGTTAACATGAATGGTTTACATTGACATTTGCCTTAATACCCCATAGGAATGCTATTAAAAAGATCTGACTTTGGCTGACAAATTGACATCGAAACATATCGTTCGACCATATCAGCTACAATGTATACATAAGTCAGGTATAATTGACCTGCTACATTCAAGGGGCTTGAGTGTGTGTTGAATTATAACAACGTATACATAGCACAAGGTACATTTTCCATTACCAGCCATCCCTTGCGGGATACTTTTAAATTGGAATTAATTTAATTTATTATGTTTGGATTAGTAAATCCCGCTTGTTTGGATAGTATCACGTTATTTAGCAGAGCGTGGTTGGTAACCAACTTCATTTCCTCATAAGAACGATATGTGTACATATGGAAATCACGGTGGAATAGCGCTGTAACTAGAGTAAAAGAAAAAAATTCATATAATTCGATATGTTAAAATCATACCTCGGGATATTCTTTGTCAGTTATTCACTGCTTGTGGCACAATATTATTCCACATTTGTTTGTAGAAACATACATTTATAGATATTGTTCGCGTTTAATCTGCATCATTTACAGCTCAACCCAAACCTAAGGTAGAACATAATACATGAAGCAACTTAAGTTTAACTATTGACATTTTATTGAAACGTTATCTTTAAAGATATAGTTATCTATCAATCAAGCGGATAAAATATGGAACCCGCGCAATATTTTGAAGTCAATCTGTCAGTAATACCTTTAGGATTACGTGTAGACATTCCGTGTACGTTTTAAATGGTCTCTAAAAACTCATATCTTTAACCAGAATATGTAGTCATTTTATTGCATTCATATATTACTGCATTTGTGTAACTGTATTGCAAATTATTATGCCATCACTTTTATTTAGTACGCTGCATCCCGTGTATATATCATATACGGTATTATATTCTTTTTTTCATCTTTTTTTGTAAAGCGCGTTGTGATCCTTTTCGATGTGAGGCACTATATAAATGCCTGTTATTATTATTAGTATCTTACACTTGGCAATTTGTCGCGTGATTATCAGAAGTACATACATGCTCGACAATCACATTGCACTTATGTGTGTTTGGTAGCTTCAAGTGTTAAACTAAGGTTTTCGTGAGATATAACACGAACGCCAGTATATATATTAATGGTTCACTTGGTCCAAAGTACACCCACGTGGGTTACAAGAACCTGTGCTGTGAATACTTTGTCCTTTGGGAGAGTATAAAAGAGTTCAAGATTGAGGTGTAGATTTGCGACTGACATTTCTGGTAAATGGTATAGTGATGGATGTGCAGACGATTTGAGCACAATTTTACACATGTTTTAACGAGGCTATGTTCTGAATAGATAACACGTCAAATTCTACCATCTTCACGGAAATATGTGTTTGACAGATTCAAAAGCGTTTTAGTCAGACATAAACAAATCTGCATATTTTTCATAACCCGTATTTGGTATAAGGTGGGACATCACAATGTAGCTTTCTATCTTGTATTATAAGCATCCGTGTGGGAGAAGCTGTGTTGGAATTGCCTTGCTGGCATAGCATCTTTTTCTTCTATATGATGCGACAAACATTAAATTGTACGCTGTTGGCTTCCACGCAAGTATTGAACTGACCCAGCCAGATATATCTGTTTTATCAAGCGTAATGCATCTTACATGTATGATGAATATATAAATTTGAAAATAAGTTAACAGTTTGTATAGGCTGAGCGAATACAATTACAATTTTGAGTTATTGTAGCCACGAATTGAACCTCAAAAGGATTTCGAATACCTTGTCTAAACAGAAACACTGCTGTATTGCTCCAAATATTATTTGATCCTTGCACAAGTGTCACAAAAAAATGACAGAAACTCTGCTAGTAGCAAATGTGTACACTTCAACTGATATCCTAACTGTGTTTGACTGGAGGCGTTGCGTAACACTCAATGACCCGAGATCTGTAACATGCGTGATAACACCATACTGTCATCCACAGGGCATTGTCATATGTCTGATATATTTCCAGCATATTATCATATCTTAACCATGCTGTGGACAAACTTAAACAGTCTCGCATAAAATATGTCATATTGGTGCATACCAAAACGTGCAAATACATAGTTATGGGGACGAAGACAATTAACGATACGATGTGGCAATAACTAGGATCACAATATACATACACACAGGGTTCCATTCACGCAAACCATAAATCATAATCATAGACCATGTTACAATTACTGTAGTATATCTTTACCGTACGGTATCATTGGGCCCTTTTAAGGAACGACCCAACTCACATAATGATAACAATCAACGTGTATGACAGTCTGTAGTTATGATGAATAGTATACGCAATGACACTAGCCAGAAAAACGCATAGGAGTTATATTGACAATATCTGCTTTTAACTGACAAAAATGGCAACGAGACATATCGTTCGACCATATCAGTTACAATGTATACCTAAGTCAGGTATTGACCTGCTACATTCAAGCGGTTTGTGTGTGTTGAATTCTAACAACGTGTACATATCACTTGCACATTTTCCATTACTAGCCATCCCTTGTGGGATACTTTTAAATTGGAATTAATTTAATTTAGTATGTTTGGATTAGTAAATCCCGCTTGTTTGGAGAGTATCACGTTATTCAGCAGAGCGTGGTTAACTAACTTAATGTCCTCACAGGAACGATATGTGTACATAGAAAATACGGTGGAATAGCGCTGTAGCGGGAATAAAAGACATTTATAACTAGGATGTTGATATAATGCAATTTAATAAACTCATACATCAAGACATTTATTCTTAGTTTTCAATGCTAGCGGCGCCATTCTATTACGCAATATTATCTTGTAAAATAGATTTACTAGTATAGATGTTGTTCATGGTAATACCTTCAGCATTTACAACACAATCCAAAACTAGGGTATAAGCAAGTGAGATTTAACCATCGGGCTTATATTTTGAAACGATCTCTTTTAAAGATACAGTTGTCATATCGATTTATACCAGAATTAGAATTAAAGCACGCACTCTGGCGCGCCGCAAATGCCTATTCATTATTCCATACGCTTCCAATGGGATTTTCCAAATGAAAACATCTTTTTCACAGTCCTTTGTGATTCATAAAACCGTTTGACAATGTCAATGTAGATTGCTTGTGTATCTTTATTTTACATTCTCTTCACACATCATTTAACAATTAACCGAGCGAAACTCGCGCTATGTTTGGGGTAAATCCGTCAGAATCACGTGTCGACACCCCCTTATCTGATATCTTTGATGGAACGGCATTCTCTTCACACATCATTTAAAAATTAACCGAGCGAATATTAAACCAATGCAACTCGCGCTATGTTTGGGGTAAATCCCTCAGAATTACATTTCGGATCACGTGTCGACACCCCCTTATCTGATATTTTTGATGAAACGGCATGACAAAACATCAACAAATAATGCCAGGCATGAACAAAATAATAAGTTCGATTATGTGCGCTCTAGTTCTGAATTCAATTCTAACCATATTATACGTGCACTAATATTATGACTAAAGCCTTTGAATGGTGACTAACATCAACCACGCGCCAACTAAATAACACCGATAAAATATGGTCTAGTGACCCTTAAGTACGTCTTTGATTTACATAATGAGAATTGTACTCTGTGTAATGATCTTAATTTCGATGATAATTTCAAAGCATGTTATAGCTAGGTCACACCAAAAATTAACTTGCTGAAGGTCATTGGTTAGTGAACAGTTTGTTAATCTTGAAATGTATATACAATAAAATAGGAAATTGTGTCCAAGCTATTAAAGTTCGTAGGAGAAGAATTTGAGACCTGTCACCACAAAATGAGCGTTAAGTCGCCAGTGTGCATTAAGATATATGGTCCAATGAACATGCCAAAAATCAATAGAAAACAAAGGAATTTTTATTTTTCAATTTGATTTTTGACCAGGAAAACATTGAGAAATTATGACATGTTGCATATCATTTTAAAGCTTGTTTTCTGAGCATTCTGAAACTGGACAAACATCAAAATTAAATTTTCCGACTTAACTCTCATTTCGTGATGACAGGTCTCATTTGTTTAAGGATACCTTACACTGTGCTTAGGTTCATAATTGTTTTTTTCCTAATACAATGAATATTAATCAAGTGTATTACCTGTTATATCCCTGGGTAAATATGTTAACAGGTGTCCACGGTTACGGGTAGGTCTACATGAACCTCCCGTTAACTATGCGGTGAGTTGACAGAGTTGTATCAGAAATTCATTTGAGGAGCCTTTCTTAAATCGTCTACGTCTGCGGCTATTTGTTTTACCATTATACAAAACTGATTTTTCAGAAACCTTTCCCAATTGTCCAAGTCTATCTCAAGGATTACAGAACCAATAATAGGCATGTTTGTACTTATGTCAATGCATTTCTCATGGTGATTCCAAATATGGTAATGAAATTCAACAATTTTGACATTTTTGAAAAAATTTGTGAAATTTTGGAACGTCGTCTGCAGACGCCTGCCGCATGGAAAGTGTTAACGCCAAAACCCTATTTTATTAATGCTTATAACATTTAAAGATTGTCCACTTACTACCTGTGTTTTAGACACTGATGCATTAAACTCCGCAGTTCCCGCAACGAAGCCAGGCAATTTGAAATCTCGACTTGTAAACCAATTAAAAAGCCGCGAAGTAATCCACGCCGCTGAAATTGTCTGTAGCAAGGCGTTGATATCGTCTGACATTGTAATAACATTTTGGATCAGCTTTGCATAGAACAAAACCAACATTATGGTCCGGAGTGCATTACTTTCTTGACCATTTTTGAGGGTGGGGAATTTGTTTTAGTTTTTGTTTTAAAATGCAATCACTCGACCAACCGACCATACCTGAAATGTCCATTTGCCTGTAAATCACGGGGATTTATCGTTACCTAATGGAATATTTTGAAACGGCTTAAACTAGCAATGCTCTAACCAAACCAAACCAGTTCAACCTTGTTTTAAAATAACACAACTAGTCAGCTACTAGGAATCCAGGGTATCTTGATTTGGAATAAATGAAGCCACGAATTGTATTGCAAAAGTATGTCGATGTCTTACCAAATCAAAAACACGTTTGAATTGCACTAAATGTTAGTTGGTGGTTACCCAAGTCTTGCACATGAACTGACACTTCCAGTAGCACATACACTTCAACTGATATCCTCACAGTGTTTAACTGGAGGCGATCTGTAACACTCAACGACCCGAGTTCTGTAACATGAGTGAAACCAGTCTGTCATCTAAGGGCATTGCTATAATATGTCTGACCATATAAAGCGGGTATATTTCAGGACAATATAATTTTCAATTGCCTTATCCTTGTTCATGCTAAAACAGAGACACTTGAAAAAACCCAGAACCTGCCGGTGTTAAAGGGGATATAGTCCCCCTGTAGACATAGTCCAGCCACCATAGACCTTATAGTGCGCTATAATAGTAACCTATACTTCACTGTACCGGGCGGACTATGGCTCCAGGGGACTATGACTCCTTTTACACTGACACATCCTACAATATATGGTACCTCATTATACATCCTGGAATATTCTGCAACCACCTGGCACATCCCGTTACATACCGGATATCAGTGATATCAATGGATAATTTTGATTTTGAGACTGAAAACTTGTAAAATACATGGCAACATCTTGCACCGGAACCGCAGACATGTGGTGAAAGGACTGGTGTTAAGGGGTCTCACACAGTCTGGTTAATCTAAAGTTATAGTACTCATCAATTATACAACCGGAACCATCCACCATTCATTCGCAAAAAAAAGGCATTTGTCTTCATAACGTAACTGCTTCGGAACGAACAATAACATCGAGTCCATTCGACCATATGTTATATGTTTATAAAAGTCATATCTTGATCTGCTACATTCAAACGGATTTGCATTCTCGTATGTAATAAAGCGACCTAACCTATTACAAGGTACGTTTTCCATTACTAGCCAATCCTCGCGGGATACTTTTAAATGGAATTAATTTAAGTTAGTATGTTTGATTAAGAAAATCCCGCTTGGAGAGTATGACGTTATTCTGCCGAGCGTGGTTAACTAACTTCATTTCCTCCTCATAAGAACGATATGTGTGCATGTATACGCAGTTGAACAGCACTGTGCACAAGCTAACCTAGAGAATATAATGCGATTTTAAAGAATCATACATTTATATTCTCACTTCGCATTGCTTGCGGCGGAATATATGATCGGATCATTCATTCCATCTATTTTCTAAAACGGGTATCCGAATAATAATCATCTTCTTCTTCGTCTTCTTCTATTTGTCTTCTTTATTTTAAGATAGAGTTTTGATTTTAAATGTTAAGATAGGGTTTTGATCTTAATGTATATTCAAATTATTTAAGAAGCAAAGCATATTAATTTCGAAACGTTCCCCTCTTCCATTCTGCGGAGCGTAATAGTCTGGCATCGCAACTGCCTATTTATAATGCCATACGTGGTCTTAATGGTTGTTTTACAATTGAAAAGCCTGATACCCTTTATCAAGCCTGATCACACGTCGTCATTTTGATAAAAAACAAATCCCCCTTGTATAAAGCTAGCAAAATGACCGCTCAATTTTGGCGGTCATTGTTTCAATATTACCTTTCAGATCATGTGTCGATGCCCCTTGTACACTATCGTTAGTGGCATAGCATAACAACACTTTTAAAACAATATTCAAGGCATGAACGAAATGATAAGTGCACCAATGTACGCTCTGCGTCTGAAATCCATTGGTACCATGAGTATACGTGCAATAATATTATTACTGAGCATATATTTCAGCAAGTGTACGGCATTCATGATATAGTTCGACAGTGGCATATTTCCCCTTTGACACCTCCATTGTGAATTTCAATATTCCCAGTCATAAAATCAATTTTCTACACGACTGCATGATTAGCCTGTATGTTGAATGTTCCAAGTATGTAGGAAAAAGGCATGAAATGAAATTGTTATAACGCAGCCTGTATGTTGAATGTTCCAAGTATGTAGGAAAAAGGCATGAAATGAAATTGTTATAACGCATAGTGTGCTAGTCGCAGGTGTTGGCAGAGGGTTAACAGGTAACACCTAACACCTGGCAATTTATCACGTGGTTGTCAGAAGTACATGTCCTGTATTATTACAATTTAGTAGTGACCATCTATATAGATGAGGTGACCGTTGTTTACATCCAATGTTTGATATAATATCAAATATGACTGTCGATACACGCTTGAGGGAACTGCATATGACCACAACACTGTCCGCTATGCCGTATTGCCGTTTATAATGCTTTGGCGCGAGTTTTAAAAGTACGGGTCCTAAACAAAACAGGATGCGCGCGCAAACTGCCGGGCAAAGAACAATGGCAACTAGCCACGTTTTGCCCGGTGTGACGTCACCTGTCACCCCATCTATAGAGCTCGCGACGTGTGCTAGTATAGTAAATTTCAAAGGGCAAGCTGCGGGTGTTAAACCAATGTTTGCCTGAAACACTCCATGCGTACAATGTACAGTATGTATTAATGGTTCATCGGGTCTAAAGTACATGTACACGTGAATTCCAAGAATGTGATCTGTAAATTACAACTGTTCACCTTGAAAATTATGACTTTTGCAATTTTCAATGGATATGCAAAAGATGAATAATAATGACATGGATGTTTCAATAATGGTTAGGCCTGTTATCCGAATAGATAGCATTACAAATGCTACCCTTGTACCATTTAAAGGGGGGGTGTGGACTCTCAGGTACAGCCTCCGTAAAACTGCCGTAATTTCTTCATTATTCATTTAATCTTTATAAAGGTATACATTTTCTTGAAGGAAAGGTTCAATGAATCCAACAATGAATATCATATTGACCATATTGGAAACAATTATAAAATACACGTTTTTGACCCATTTTAGGTTCTGCAAAGATAACTCAGACTATATTTTGTCAAATTTTGTCATACTAGTTTTATTATAATCCTAATAAAATTCCCTAGAAGGCCTTTTTTATTTTTTATTTTTTGAATCAAAAAGTGCCAACAAATGTGATTTTTTACCAAAAATGTGATTTTCATGATTTTGGAGGTAAAAAAATCACTTTTTGGTCTGTAATTCAAAAAATGAAGGAGCTTTTCCCATGAAAATATTACCAAAAATTGTAATTATAATTATGGTTTTAACAATGTAAATGCTGTACCTAATTTGCATAATAATTAAAAACAGTGTTTCTAATTGTCATTTCGATCAATCCCAGGTTCATTTTTTTCAAAAACGGAAGCATGTATGAAGCTGCAATTTTGAATGGAACTAGATTTAATAGTTCTGCAAGGGAGAGCATAGCCTTTTTTGCATATTTTTTCTTGTTTGAAATTACCTTCTATCGTCCAATATAGTTTGCGCCAACTTTCAGATATTGTCTAACCATGGTCTGACAGGGGCTGACATATTGAATTGGCTATCATGCTAGTATTTGTGTGTGAATATGGTGTGAACATGGTGTGAATGGGGGTGAAACACCCTGGACCAACTGTCTAGACGACCCGAAAAGGCACTCCTGTAACCACGCTGCAACAGTCATAGTATGTCGGTCTTGAGCCCCATTGGGCTACATTTTAAACTAAAATCTGCTATATAATTGTAAAAAAAAATTAAATTTGAACTTTATATTTGACAAAATCTGACATTACACTAGATTTTTAACAAATTCAAGTTCAAACATTGAGTTTCTTAACCGGGTTCTTAACGCAGGACATTGAAAAGTCGCGTATTGGGCTAAAAGAATTCAACCCAAGAATTGTTCAGCTTAACACATTCACCGCACGCTGGGAAGACCCTGAGGCAGGCTGTCTACAATCTAGCCACACGAATTGACACACGCGGTAACTTTCAGCCACCCACATTGGGCTAAGTTTTAAACTAAAATCTGTTCCAGGGGTAATATATTGTGATTTTTTTTCGAATTTTGAACTTTTGACTTTAACCAAATTTGAAATAGTACTAATTCCAATGACAAATTGAAGTTAAAGTGTGAATTTCTCAACACAAAAACTTTCAAAAGTAATACTTTGGGCTTCTTTCCACCCAGAAAATTATCTAATTTAATTGAATCTAAAAAAACTTGCGTATGAGTAAACTTTGAACATTTTCTGTCAGAATACTTTTAGCTAGTTTCGTTAATATCCTATGGAATTCACTCGTTCGACCAGCAAACAATATGAACATTATTCATTTATGAACATTAACACAAGAGGCCTTGAGCAGTGCTTGGACAGCGATCCTCGATCCTAGTAGCCGGGCTAGAAAATACACAGGCGTGGTGCAATAAATCAAGTAAATCAGCCAAAGAAAGTCATGATTATATTACCCCGGATACCAGGGCATATCCGTGGTCAAAAAAATCTCAGAATATAAAGGAAACGTAATGTTATAGCCATTTTTAATTTCAAAAATGCACATGTTTTGGTCAATTTTTTTTGACTAAGGGCTATATTATCCCAACATTCATGTGCATAAGCATATTTCTAGTTTTAAAAAAGAAATATTTGTACGTACTTCCAGGAGTACCTCGGGATAAAATAGCCGATCAAATCCAAGTTGGCCGCCAGTATTATGCAAATGAGATGAATTTTAAAAATAAATTCACCGGCAATCCTCTTGTATAGTCATAAGTGTTAACATAACCAAAAATGAATTTTATAGGACTTAAAATTAAAATAAAACGTGTTTTTTTATGGTAGACCTGCACCTTAATAATGGTTTTGCCCTAAAAATGGTTATATAGAATAAGCTCCTTAAACCAATTTGTATCAAAGAATTTGTCAACTCCCAATCGTCCAGAAACGGGTGTTTGCCTTGCATCGTACGACCATTCGGTAAATAAGCCATTTGAAAGATTGCACTTTAATTTTCGTTCGTTTCGAAGAGCTTTAAAACTCTTTCATGCCTTCGGTAATGGCACCGGCGAATTGGCTTTATAGATGTATCGCACGAGGCAACTCGTACTATATTATAACAAAGGGATTTTAAAGCTATGCTGAATTATCATGAATAATTCTAAATAACGATGGACTAGACCAGGTCAGTAGTTGAACCATTGTGTAGCAATATCCATTTATATGCTAGTCAGGTTTTCAGAATAATCTATCGGTGTTTTGTATATCTAAATACACATTCACCCCATCCCCAACCCCACATTCGTTCCCTAAATACACCCAAAGGCAGAACAATTAGCACACAAAGGGTCATTCATGGCGATACCATTAGACAATCAATGACAGCATGCTTACCCCACATTTCTTAATTTTTCAATCCATCAGTAGTTGCAAAGAACCTTCGGCTAACGTGTAAGTTAAATAATTAAATAACATGCTTAAAATAGTCTGCAGTGACAAGTGAATAACATTCGGTCAAGTTTATGGATTATCTTGTTTGTCTAGAAGAAGTTTACCGCGCTTAATTTAGACATACGAGGGGCAGTCAGTAAGTTATGAAAGTGATCTTGGTATGGGATGCATGAGTGATTCTATTGAGGGATAGTGTAATCAATACAAAGTAAGTACACTTGGGACACTGCTAAATCAATTATTTGGCGGGAAATTTGAATTGTTTGTATGAAACAAGTGGTAAGAAGATTGCATAACATGACACCAGAAGCAGGTAAATCCCATTATTTTTCGCGTAAGTATGATAAAAAAGACAATAACTTGAATCCCTGTATAATTTGATATATGTAGTATAAGAGGAAAAAGTAAGGTGAGGCAATAGAATAAAAAGTATACAAATATCAGTATTTCAAATAGCTAATTTTCATTGAAAAATGCCGAATCAGTGAATCACTAATATTGCGAAAAATCCAAGCAATTAACCAGTTTGGGAGATTTCATATGATAGCTAACTAATCATCTGAACTTATTCGCATGAAACCTGCAGAAAATATGCGCATGCGCAGACGGTAGATCATTTTGAACTGGGCCAAAAATGGCTAAAATCATGAAATTTACCAGATAAAAGCTTACTGTGCCTTCAAATTCTAATCAGAAATAATGAAAAAAGATTAAATCAATGCGTACAAATATTGTGATAGTCAAAATGAAGATATACGTACATGAGCTACTAGATATGTATTGTGTAAGTAATCGTCACATAATTTCAATGGTTTGAAGACATTTTATGAACAGCTCCTTTTGAAATCCCCACTATTATTGCTTTACATCCCACAACAATTTATTAAATTATAAACCCTCCATTGTTCTTTATCCTTTGCTGTTTTCTAAGGTATATTATTGCGAATTTCGCTAAATAAAAGCGTATTTGAGATGGTTCCTTCTTGTTTGTATTAAGGAATTCAGATCTAAAAAAGAGTGTCAAACATAGATAAGTGTGTGTTTTAACTATGTGCCAAGTGTTATCTGTTTTTATGCTTGCATTACCGAGATATTGTACAAATATATACTGCCATGAGAGACTCTGGTTAAAACTATGGGCCCCGAGGTGACCCGAAGCAAAATAGCACTATTGCAGTCACCGAGGGACCATAGTTTTAAGACTCGAATAAAGGCAGTATATATTTGTTTTATATACGTCATTCATATATTTCTAGTTCCATAAAGTTCAAATTTAAAAATCATCCGGTAAGTTCCAATCTTCATCAGTTAAAAAGTTTTAAAAGTTCAATTCAAAGGCAGTGCATCGAACTGCCGTCACACTGCACCCGGGGATGCAAACCGTGCACCCTCTCGCGTCACGCGTAGTACAACGCCGCGTAAAACTACCGACGCACTGGTGCGCCGTAAATAGTCTTCTTGGGAGCCGTAAATAGTACTTTTTGGAGCCGTAAATAGTACTTTTGGCAAAATAGCGTGTTTATTTTTGATCATGTGACCCACTTTTAACCAATCAATGAACAAGAATATATGAATGACGTATATAAACGCGAATGTATCAATGCAATCAACCCATATTCAACATATTACATATCCAGCCAAATGATTGACAGATTTCAGTCAGTGTCTGAAACCTATTGTGTTTATGTTAATGACGTTATATAACCAAAGGTATCTAACGATCCAAAAGTGTATTGTTTGAAAGACAAAGGTTCATACTTTGTATTGATCACATTATCCCTCAATAGAATCAGTCATGCATCCCATACCATGATCACTTTCATTATTTATTGACTGCCCCTCGTACATGTAGCTGTACGGTTTGTTAAGGGCCTCGTGCTGAAACATACCGCCGTTTCAAACGTAAATGTAATGAATGTGTCTAAAATCTAAAGTATGTCTGTCAGAGTGAAGTCGTAAAACAAACCTTATTTAAGAACCTGAGACTATTGCGATTCTGTATGTTTGTGCGTACAACGTCAACTGGTCGTGAGCATAGCTGCATCCTCTGTTAAGTTGAAACACTTGCCATGGTTCTTTTGGCATGTGAATGTGCAATTTCTCAAAATTATGTTTTAAATGTTGTATATTTACTGGTTTTAAATATGTGTTTTTAAGTCACCCGAGTTTGCCACGTTGTTTTGCTGGTCAAATGTTGTGGTATTTTATTATATTATTTTTACTGATGTATCGTGTTTTTATCGTTTATAATATTCTGAATGTTTAATTATGTGTATTGATTATAATGTTTTGGTTTATTTTGTTATGTAATAGTTATTAAGCATGTGTCCTACTGTAGTTTTTGATATTTTCTGTAGATTTAAGTTTTTCTGTACAGCGCCTTGAGGCTGTTGACATCGTAAGGCACATATGTATTATAAAGAAAAATCATTATTAGTAGTATTAAATGTTGTCGTACAATACCGCCTTCGAAATTTATTTAAAGAAGCGTTGGTGAATTAAATTTTATTTTAAGGTGACGGTCTCACGCGTTTCAGTGTGCTATTCAAGTGGGTGTGGTTGAAACGACTTCATGAATTTCGAACAGTCCATAGCGTTTGTTGATTGTAGTCCAAAATGAGTATATAAGTTACTGTTGAAGTTGACACCACATATTTGATAGTTTTCCTGCAGAGGGTATAGAAATAAGCGCATGAAACATTATACGTTACACGATATATCTGAAACTAATACAATTCAGAAGAGACAGTTCCTTTATGACCAAAATAACACACTGTTTGTTTTGATTATATAGAATATCATCAAACCCGAAACATATAGCTTATAGGCTTATAGTACAATGTCGTCTATTCTTCAATACGGATCATCCTCTTTTTCAAGGATAGCTGTCTGAATACCGCCCGTCTCGAGGAAAAGTATTGGTCGGTTGTGTGTGGGTTTTTAATTCAAAAGCGTACACATTATTTTTTGTAATAACAGACTATCCTTTTTCGGGAACAAATGCCTGGATTAGTCAAAAGTATATCGCGAGGAAAAATATTGGTTGTTTAGAGTATTTGTTGCGTGTTTTCTTTTCAAAGAATGGTACGAAAGAGGTTTTTAGAATGTGTCGTGATACATCGAACAAGATTTTGTTATCAATGCCTTCAGTAACGTAATACTGGTTCGTAGCGTAGAAATGTATTCCTACCCGTTCCCTGGTATTTTTGTGCGCACACGCGTAAAAATGAAGCTTCTGATTTATAATAACACAAGGAATTGCTTTATGTATTTTACCCCTTACACAACAGTACCCCTAAACTTATCAATATAATAAGCCCAGATGGCTGCTGATTTCAAGAAAAACGTTAAGAAAAGAGGCCATTTACTGGCAACGTTGAATTTGCAATCTTCTACCGATCGTGCACTGTCGTAATATACAACTTTAGGCAACAAATAAGCAATAACCACCTGCGTCTCCGACACTGGTACATTTAAATACACAACTCCCGCGGCAAGCAGGGAGTTAAAACAACTGAGCAAGGCAATTGTAAATCTCGGATTATAGTAAACCTATTAAATAGCGACCAAGCATTCGACGCAGGCGAAATTGTCTGTGATAGGGAGTTGATATCGTCTGACAATGTAATTACGTTTTGATCAGAAATTCCAACAACAAGACCAAAGAAGCTATCAACATTATGGCCTGGAGTATAATACTTGTTTTACATGAAACATAAAAGCCAATTAGCATGCGCACATATTTTATTATTTCTATTGCTTCATGCGGGATTTTACCTCATGTTTGTTACCTGTAGTATGCCGGGTATTTCGTTTACCGTACTACGTAAATAAGAACCTATACAGGGTGTATCAAAAAAAAACGCAACACTTTTTGTCGCGAGCTCTCCGATTATGGCAAATCACAAATCTCTCTGAAATTTATATATTCTGTTAGGTGTACTTATTGGCTATCACATAGTCAAATTACAGCGATATCGATAATTGATTCGCTGAGATATCAACGATACATGTAGACAAGTGCAAAACACGTTTTACATCGTTTATCCTGTATGCCTGTCTTTCTTGTAAAGTGAATATTAGCAAGACACTTCAATAACTCACTGTACTTAAATAATTGGAATCAAACTCATCATTCTGAGAAGAAAATTACATGTTAAAGGTATCAAATGTCTGGCTATTACAGTATCATATCAATATTAATTAAATCTGGCAATAAATTAGTTGATAGTTAATGACACAATTTGAAAATCCAGATTACAAAGTCTGTTTGCAAATCCTCTCTCTTTTTCTCTCGTTAATGTCATAAATAAAACAGTATGGCACATTATTCAAAAGATAAACAAATGGAATAGTCCAGTAAAGGTAGTAATTGTCTTGTATGAATCAGTCATTGTTAGTCTGTTATGAATGGGAATGGGACATTATGGTGCTGCTCGACCCTCAAAACGCTGTCCTTGTTTTAAAATGCATCGATTATGAACTTTAATTCATGAAAGAACGTACCATAGACATTATGTGGCGATCATAGCAATCTGTGCTTCAGAACTTTAAAAGGGTAATTGACGTATTCAAATGCTCGAATGATTATCAGATTACACGATTCAATGATTTTATGTACCACCTTACTCAAACAAAGGAAATTAAGATAAACCATTCCAGACATTAAAGCTACATAGTTATTAAACTGTTAACCCATAACACTAATCGGACAGGAAAATCCAAGTTTTTAGAACGAATGATGTAAAACGTGTTTTGCACTTCTCTACTTATACCTTTAATATCTCAGCGAATAAATAATCGATATCGTTGTAATTTGACTATGTGATAGCCAATAAGTAGACCTAACAGAATATATAAGTTTTAGAGTGATTTGTCTTTTACTGTGACCGTACAACTCTCGACAAAAAGTGTTGCGTTCTTTTTGATACACGCTGTATATATGGAAAATGCATAGCTATTGTGGGACAGATATCACGACTAATGTTAAATTCTTTTTATATCCAAGAGATGAGGTGAATGCTGCCAATAGAATGCTCAAACCTGGAACTCTGCTGTCCTATACATCATTATACATACTTAGAAATGTCACTTTGAGACGAGCTACATGGCCCAAGGATGATACTTACTCCGTCGCAAATAAGCATTTATGGATTCATCTTTGTGACATGTGCATTCGGCAACAAAAACAAGTTCCAACACATGGCTGTGTCTCTATACCAGTCTTTAGTTTTGGATGCTTTTTTATTTTCTCAACGAATTATTGTATTGAAAAATAAACCCTCACCTTATGATCACATACTTTTTATTTTTTATTTTTTTATTTTGTATTTTGCATCTCTGGTTTGTTGCATGGTTTTGATGGATTTCCGAAGTCTTCGGTTTTGCCTTTGCACGCCAAAACTTAATGCAGGGTAATGTGACGGCATTTTGGAAATGAATGTATTATTATGACATATACTTACCTATCTGTAATCATTCTCCTAGAGCAAAGTCCTCTAAAACGTGTTCTCCTAGTATGTCGTGATCGTGGGAAAACACTAATAAAATGAAGATCCATAATAGTGATTACGGTTTCCAATCATTAGGCTTCTATGTTCTCGCTCTAAGTGCACAGTCCATTGTACTAGCTCGGCATAGAAGCAACGGCCAAAAGTTAGTTACCCCAAACGTTGCAGGCGGTGTAATAACTCATAGAGATGGTAGAAACTTGGTAGAATCACCATTTATTTATTACCCCTGATATCGCCTCAAATCGATGGTTACAAATGTCAGGATATATGCAGGCGATGGACTCGTAACGGTACGTGCTTTCGTGGCCTTTGGGAATCCTCTATGATCCTTCCGACTATAGTTAATAGGGCATTTGCTGATGTTTTAGCAATTGCCAGACGTCTTTTAATCTGTCCAGTGCTTCCACCATCTTTAAGAATGAGTGATCCAGGGAAAGTGAAAGACGTATCATACAGCCTTTATGTTTCGTTGCCAGCTTTGGCAAAACTGATTTGTCAAATTTGAAGTATACACAATAATGATTCTTATACTCACAAATTCAGGAACAATGGTTCATTTCAAATATCCAGGAAACCTTTGTTTCGGTGCATTTCTTTTGGTGGTCTGGACAGCCAGTTCCTTTAAGAAATTCCCAAGGTTCGGAATGTCTCCAACTCTGGTCTGTCTGTCATCAAGTGAAATGTAGAAAGCACTTTTTCGAAGTAAAACTGACCGTGGTGGGACTACCTCCTTAAAATCCGTTCAGCATTAAAGTTGTAGCTAACTCTAAGAACGTCTTCATTTCGTCAACAGAGTTGGTTAGGATAATGTCTGTAAAATAAATATCAGGACAAATTGAAGAATTTCATCGTCAAACCCAGTATACGTACAAATATAAATACGTAAAGTATACGTATTTTATATTTTGACACCGTTGAAATCATAGTGATACATAGTTATATGTTAAAACACTCAGGTGGTTTGTTGTCGGGGAGGTAAATACAAGGATGGCTCAATCTTAAATTATGAATCTTAAACTATAAATATCGGATATCCTACATTCTTAAAAACAATTGGGATATCCTACATTCTTAAAAACAATTGGGATATCCTACATTCTTAAAAATATTTTCTCAGTGTTATTGCGCTTTATTCTGACTTACATGCATAAGCGATCAACTTAAAGTTTTTTCAGCTATCGAGCGACTGGTTTGTTCAAATCCTTGTTTTCTTTGAAGATACTGATGTCTTCCATCAAAAAGAACACCCATTTTGGTGGGGTTGACCTTCTTTTTTTCCGCAACGGGACGTCAAATACTAGTACATTACTGTAAATTACTGTCTGCTAGCTATATTCGGTGCATTTGTTCTAGAAGAGGTGAAAAGAGAAAAGTTGTCAAATCTTACTATTACAGAAAATACCAGGGTTCTTTGGTTAAATATTAAGTTTATAGTCTACAAATCACAAATAACACACATTTCTTACATATTAAGAGCATTGTATACCTTTTCTGTACATTTAAATTAATGGTTGGAGGTTCTTCTTGAATTAAAAACACTGGCTATAGTGTAGTGCGCTAGCACACATTTCTTTGGTGGTGTGGAATCATACACCCGCCTAATTGCGTAACACATGCATACCCAATGCTGTGCTATTTATGTTTGCATTTTGATTTATCGGAATCGCTGCACAATTTCTCATTCGCACAAATTACTTGGGGACCCATAGCAATCGATGCTGATGAAACAAACATTATTCATATGAGTACAAAAGTCAAACAGACAACGGCAAGTCGTTATACCCTGATGAGACCTCTTAGATGTATTATCGCGAAAATGAATCGGCGCGAACTCGATTGTCACCTAAGGCGATATTATACGTAAGCAATCACAAGTAAAACAGTTTAAGTACAATCTGACAATGAAACTCAAACGACATATTTATAGGGTGATCAAATGTGCTTGTTTGATCGTGTCCATATGCTTTGAACGACCTTTCTTATAGGTTTTTCAAAAATCAATAATTCAGTGATAAAGTAGTGAATGATAAACTCATTTATGATGAAATTGCCTTTAAAAGTCGTGCATTTTTCACGTGTCAATTACGCCATTGACACGAGTCATTCACCATATAATGATTTCACAAAGGTTATAAACATAAAAATAACATGTTAGTGTGTCTCTCACTTGCAATGTGAACATTTATGAAAATTGAACCTCTCACTGCGATTATGAAACATGAAAACCTCTTACATCACCAACTTATGAATCTCATTTGTGAAACTTTCACTGCAGTGGTGGTTGGTAAATGTCCAGCGAGGACATGATCACTCAAATAATGTGTATCATTGCTATATGTTGGAATTATAAACATTTCACGTAATATATAATAAAATAATAATAAACAGGAGTTTAAAAGACGCATTTCAGACCGCAAGGAAACTCAATGCGCCGCACAAAGATAAAATCAAAAAAATTAAAAAATTAAATTAAAAACTAAAAATTAAGAAAACGCACAACCTGTACAATCATAAAATACCTTAACAAATTAACAAAATATATACATGAGTGAAAGGCAAAACACAATTGAAGCGCAAAAGTCAATATAGATACAGATTTGCCAAATTACGAACGAGTACTAGAGAAATAAAGGTGAGAGAGTCGTATTAATGTTCATGAGCCATCCCACATAGTAACAGTTGCCCTTTGTTCTATCCGTTAAAATGTAAACATGTTTGTGCTATAACTTTAGTCAGTGAACATAATCCATGAGAGGGACCCACTCGTGGGGTTCTTGACACTTTGGTATCAGTCATCCAGTACCACGCTTACAGACTTCGTTCATGGTTTTCATGTTTCATGACCATATTGGCAGTCTTCGCACTCACACGGCATGGTGAGTGTGTTTATAAACATGTAGACTAATAGCGAATAGCCGTGAGTTACCACAAATCATGACTTTATAGCGTTCTGCTCAAATTACCAAGCTGAAAATGGCACGTACTACGAGTTAAGTTTACCGTGCTTTCGTTTTAAATGTAAGTTTTAAATGTGTTCGGCAGATTCATGTGTTATTACTTTCATTCCTGTAGGGCAACATTTCACAGTAAAGTAACACACGCGTGATTAGTGGGCCGTTAAAAAAAGATAAATTGGATTTTGATGTAAAGTCTTGTTGCACATAATGTACACTTAGATTTAGCCTTCGAGCGAACTCTACGTAGGAGACGGTATTGCATTACTATTGCTTGAAGAATTGATGTACTTTACACTGTCGTTTTACTTACTATGTATATCTCGAATACGTCAGATTGCAATATTGTTAAGTGAACCATAAATGTTGACGTGTTAACAAAAATAATGTTTAAAGAAACAACTACATTTAAAAGGCTAAAAACGTTTCAAACATATTCACACATTTTTGGCATCTAAATATTTAACGTCAATGAATGGATATTATTATAGCAGTTTCTACGAAATAGTTTCTGTCAAAATTAAGCATAAATAAATCCAGAAATCGCTTGAACTAAAAGGAGGTTAATATAAAAGATAAGATATCAGATAATTTCGATGAAATGCAGAAACTATAAAATACAACGATACATTCAGCTTCTACATTAAATTTTAAAGTGAAAAACACAATGGAAATCTAAAACAAAAATGTGTACTAAATTGAGATTATAACCATTTCACTTGCCAATCTTATATATGGCATGCAGTACCCTGCAATATACCAATGTTTTGCACTCGAGTTCACGTGATCACTGTATCGTCGTTCAGGATGGCATTTACCTATAATCAATAAATTCCTTGAGTCGAGCTTTCCCAAATTCCTAGCATTGTGGAATGCCATCAGTACTCGAAGTTAGTATTTGGTTGCACAATTGGTTTCTCGAAAAAGGCAACTACTGTGTAATCTGTTCGTGTTTAATCGTTCAAATCATGCTATCAAGATGTTTCTCACAAACCTCTATGAAAATAATTCATAAATGGTCACGCGTTATTAACTCGCCTCCCAATAGGGTGGTACTGTTACACTTTTTAGTTTCATGCTGTCATATTCCTTAAATATTTTTAAAACCACAAAAGCTCTTACAACAAATTTTGTATCAGTTTAAAACCCCAATAACAAGCTATCTGCCTGCGAAATGGCATTGGTATAGCTAATACAGAAAGGGAGATACAGCTGTTTCAAATTTGGGGACCAGGGTGGTGCCGGAAGGGGTGCCGCCAGAAGGGTGCCGCCTGTACAAACTCAATGGGGATAATCCCATGCGTTGTTCTTTTTACAATAACTAGTCATCCCCTAATGTTACAAACACCATTCTGGTCCCATTTTAAAGGATATTTATTAGTCTTTAAGTATGTGGTTCAACAGACTTGTCAACTATTTGTAACAAATAATTAATTATGGATAAGATCATGATCATCAGCTTTCTTCGTATTCGCTACACAGTCAACATGAATAATCAGCCTCAATTTACCGGATTTATAAGAATGACTATAACAGAAAAAGTTTTCAACCTATGAGAGCAAAAGTATATATTTTTGGAAAGCTTGTAACTAGAGAATTTCAGAAATGCAGTTTAGATCAGGAAAGAGTACATCGTTAACAAATAATTCGGAAAAAAATTCTATGAAATAAAATTTGGAGATATTCACTAGCTGGTATAATTACATTACCGACGTAGTAACCTTTAACTATTATATATCGTCGGATGGGTAATTTCATGAGGAATTCAAATATGTAAAGTAAATAATGATAGGGGTAGGTATAACAAATATATGGATCTCAAATTAAAAATTAAAAAACTCTGATATTTTCCCGAACATTGTGAATCATACCATTTTAACCCCCTGGCCGTACTATAATATCAATGGCATATTTGGTTTCCTCATGCAACTTTCCTTCAGAAAATTTATATTTTTACTACCTCAGGGGCTATACAAGAAAATATATACGTGTAAAGTTAAAATCATGTCGCGAAAGCCAAAATCCGTGTGTAACGCAAAAGGAGGCGAGCTTATAACACATGACCAAATACAACTTTGTACTGCAGTACTGTTGTCTAGCAAACAGTGGTGGCGGAAGCGGCAGAATCTAGGGGGTGGGGTCGTGGACATATTTAAAGGAGAACAGTACTATTCAAGAAACTAAACATCACATGGTAGGAAAATTATTATTTAATTGACAATTTTTACTTACTTATATGTTTACTTCACTCGGGTGGTGTCCCCGATCTACGATGGCTCTGTACCCTTTTCGGTAATTCAATGCTGTCTTTATGTTACGTGTCTCCAATCCAGTATCTTGCTTGAGTAATTCTTTAAATGTCAGAGCAGGTCTTCCCGGTTTTCTTTTGCCATGCTTGGGGATCCAGTGCACCAGTTTGGATACTGGCTCCTCACTTCTGAAACAGCGGCCAGCAAACCTGCTCGTCTCTTCTGAATCTTGTGGCTTATTTTAGGGAGGTCACCATACAATTGGGTATTTGGTATATGTTGTTTCCAGTCATTATCTGGTAGCAGCCATCAAGCTCTTTCTGTAACTTGAGAGTAATGGTCCAATCTTCGCATCGATATAATAGAACTGACTCTACCGTTGAGGCAAACAGGCGAAGTTTGAATTACCGAGAGAGAGTTGACTCTATATTTTGGTAATTATGCTACATGCTCTCCATGCTGTTGCTTTGCGTTGCTTAATGTCCTTTGCTGTACTCTCCATTTAGGCACCAAGATATTTAAAATGATGAACCTCCTCCAACTTTATACCATCATTTGTCTTTATAGATCCTTTCTGACTCTGGTTATATGACATACATTTTTGTCTTGCCAACATTCATTTTTAGACCGACCTTTGCTACTGATGTCTCAACTCATTGCAGCAGATCTTGTGCTTGATAGCATTTCTCTGACAACAATGCAATGTCATCGGCGAAGTCAAAGTCTGTCACCACCTCTGGCCCTATTGATCAGTTTTACTAAACACTATTTTATGACAATGGATAGGTTTGTCCATATTTCGAGAAGTGGATATTCAATTCAACTGATTTAAAGTGCACATCCCCAACATATGCTTATTTGCGATGTCATCGTTACTAAAACCGCCTCATCAGCAGCAGGTCGCTGAACATAATCACGCAGAAATTCAATGCATAAATTGACAATATCAGTACATGTAACAGCGATATGGAAATCTGGTAACTGTTTCGTCATAGTTTCGATCAATATGGCGACGCCCGTGATTGTTTTTCATTCTAAAGCCGAATTTGTCTTAACGCGGAACTTCTTATAACTTTAACCTACGGATGTGGTCTGGCTATTAATAATTGATATCTGAGCGCTAAAGTACCATGGCACAGAGGGGGTCGTATAATGCAACGATCTTTCTCCCTAGAAGACAAGTTCCGGAACAATTCGTATTTAAATGAGATTATGATCAACGTAAATTGTTTAGACTAAATATTATCACAGGTACATCTTATTTGTCATAATTCATTTAGTTATTATTATAGTTGATAATATTCTCCGAAGAGTTCTAGCTTGATTGCTTTCAAATATTTAACGCGTTCCTTTTTTATTGAGGTACGTTATTATGGGATACATTCCTGTGTCTGAATTGTAGGTATATTGTAACACACAGGTAACACCAATACTTCAAACCTCAATTCTAGAGGTTCATAACGATGTGCCACTCGGAAAACAAATGCTCAGATGCAAATGAGTAACATATCTGATAACGAAGTAAATTAAAATCCCTTTCGGCATGACTAGCAATAAAAACCTGTCACATTTACGCCAGCATACCTATCTAATTTTACGGTTCAATATGGCATTTCGTTAAAGACCGACACATGCGAATAAAACCGGTCAATATATCCGATTTGCAATACTTTTATCTGTTTCTTGTTTTGTTTTTTCAGCCTTATACTGTGTAGAGTGTTTCGGAGAAATTAACAATACGTGTCTACTGTGTATGAAGCCCGTCGACTATGCGGCCGCATGCTCAGATGTCAGTTTGGAACGGTAAGTGCACACCCACTAAATATTAAACTTCATCAAATTTGGGAAGTCATACTATGAAGAGTTGTCCACTAAATCACGCGCAAACAACTATTTTTGAAAGAGGCTATGGTCTCCAAAATTAGTATCCATATAAATACTTGGATCAATTCCAAAATTAACAAAACAATATACTGACAAATCTTCAAAAGATCGGCCGAGTGCACCAAATTGGCGTAACTTACTAGAGAGGTAAACTACCTCACTAGTAAATTATTAGCTAATATCAATATACGGTATATTAACATCGGCCCATTTAAACAATATTTATCGCATGCGCCAAATGTCTACCATATTTCAGAGAGAAAAATAATGACGTTACAAAATTTACTTAATATTAAAGATAATCATTATAATAGTCCATTATGGTTGTTTCTACTTACAAAAAAAGCAGCAAAACTTGATTAAAACAATGTTGAAATATGTTGAAATATCATCGCTATTTATTGGTGTTTTTTTTTTAAATGCCCTCTATGTAATATCGTATGTAATTGAATCGAGAAGAAAAATGGCGCAACGCTGTTTACCATAAAATGCAGTCCGAGCTGGGGATGGAATATTTTATTGCACAAAAACGACTGGTTTATCTTAATCCTTACAGCTGTAAGTTTGTGTATGTAATGCAATTGGAAAAATGTAGAAATCCCTGTTATCCTAATTGAGGGCGCATCCTTCAACACATCTCTTAGTACCCATTTAACTACGTCAATCCCGGGGTTAACACGGTTAATTTAAATAATGATCAACGTCGAACTGGTATGGTAGACAAATAAAATGACGAAAATGTCAATTCTCTGAAAAATAAGGACCATCATTACTTCACAAATATCCTTTATTCGAGAGGCACATAGAAATTTTGTAATTACATAGTTCAATGGTTTGATAATAACATGACGCGACTTCTACCTTCCAACCTTTGTGGTGTGCTGCTGTGATCCTGTGGTGTATAATCGGAAAATACGATTAGTTCTAAGACTTGCACAGCAATAATCACACTGGGTTCGTATTACGAGTGGGTATTTTCCTTGGAACACCTGTCCGGAGTCAAACTGAACAATCTACTACATTGTCGTTATATTTAGCTTCATACATAATGTAAGCTATTATTTCATTTAATATTGACATTGCTTATATATGGTGACTCGTTTATTGACGGCAACCGTTTGCCGTCATATAAATTCACGATGGCGCTTCTTTCACTCACGATCACTATCATGATGCATGATTGCTCATTGATCAATTTGTATATGAATGTATGTGATATGGCGGTAAAATACACGGTACTCTGCGTCAGAAGCTTGCTGAAAAAAGTAAATATCGAAATGAAATAATGTTTATATTGAAATTTGCAAGATCCCGTCAGTTCTGTTGGAAATATTACCACGGACTTCTCTCATGTGTTCAAAGCTCACATAAGCCGTATTTAATTCCACAGCAATTTTAATTTGGTATTACTGGTTATATGCCAGAGGTGCGCATAATAAGTCTCTCGCAAATATAATTCAATTTCGATGATCTCGCCAGCTTGACAATTGAATCGTTCATATTACTCCTTATTGCACTAAATAACACCGTTTGCAGATTGTAGGGGGCTAGAACGGTCATCTGCGCATGTTGAAACCTGCGTTATTGCGATTATTTATTGCATCTAGTTTGAATCATCTAGTTATATACGTATTTTCATGCTTTTCGATAAAAGTGAGATCATACTATATAAGTCCCAGTTTCCACCAAATTGCAAATATTAAAGGGGCACTGAGAGATTAGTGGCTTCAAACCGAAATTTCAATCTAGCGCCATCATTCATCCGTTTTCCCATAATTAATTACACATATCAGGGTACCTACGTACAAGTACTACGTAACTATTGAAACAATTCCTTTTTTCCCACCCAAATTTTATTTTTCTCGGCAATCTCTCAATGCCCCTTTTAAACAATTTACAAATAAATAAATATCAATATATAAAAGCATCTTTTAATAATGAATAGACTTAATGAAGAGTCATATTACAGGATACATTACAGTGTGATATGACACATCCAACACGTTTCTGGGCGTACACTAAAAACAATGCGCCTTTAAACATTCTAGATATATATAGTCTGTCTGGAGAGACTAATATTCCTCATATAAAAGATTGCATTGTTTACACTAAGTCAATGAACGCCATTCACATGTTATACAACCCTATATCACATGCATAAATCGGATTTTCGTCTGGCCGGCAAAATTAATTGAGGATATACGATACCTTTCATTATTCGGTCAGTGCACGAAAAGAAATATTACCCCGAAAATTCAGCAACATTATTACCAAAATTATCTCATACCCAGCCGGTACGCCATGATAAATGACAATTGAGATTTTTTTTTATTAAGTACAGACATTTGAGGACACTGTCTGACATGTCAGTCATCTAATAAATTCGAAATTCGACGTTTGTGTATTACGTATGGTAATTTCAAGGTAAACTCGTATGGCTATTTTTCACGATATTGTGGTTATTGTTCGCGAATTACTTGGTTTCCTTTGCTGACCACCCGATCTGTTTGTATTTTCTGAAAGGGAAATCTGTGTATTTCTGACGTTTATTTTATGAAAATGCTATGGTCATCTTATAACTAAACTTACTGAGCTTGGTGAGGAATACAAAACGAGTTGGCCTCAAAAACTTTTTATTCGGCCGTTCAATTAAATGTATCTCGATACGATCTTAACATTGCACCCTTCAGTCATCTTTTTCACATCAAATATGCCAAGGACAAGTTATTCAGATCCGATGTCAGCAAATCTATTCACATCCCTCATTTGTGGCCACTTTATATATTCGACAACTTCTTAAACTGTTTTACGGTCCATCCCTCACTTAGGTAAATTACTTATGACTAGTGATGTGTTGTGACTATATAATAACATCATTTAACGATATCAGAATCGCGTTCGGAGTGAAAGGCATCATTATAATTTCTTTCCTAAAATTGCACATATCTTAACCTAGTTTGAAAGTTAACAAGTGCAGAATATTGGTATTATGTTATTTTTATGGCTAGATTTGTTGTGATACTATACTATGAGCTTTCATCTCCTCACACACAGAAACACTACACTTGAAATAACTAGGTTATACATATGTCTTGCCCTGAATACCAATTAAATATCGTTTGCTGGTGGTTTTTAAGGGTTTTTTTAAATTTCACCGACTGCATGTGACACGTTACGGTAGGTTGTATCGCATCCGCAAGGTGTTTGCGATCCATTTAGGAACTTAATCCTTCAAGTACTAAACAAATCTCCAGCGAGTAAATGCTGCGAGGCGCCTTTTAAAATCGTATTAATTTATAGTAGAAGGAATATCAACGCGCTTGTGTATTTTATGTATGAATACAACATATCTTTATGTATATACTAAACTGAGTCATTGTTAATATTAAACAATAACAGAATAAATAAGGACGAATACATTTTATTGCTCGGGGGAAATGAATCAATGAAATGTATTGAAAGATATTTAAATGAAAATGTACGTTTTATATTTCAAATGGTTAATCACAGTGCCAAGTAGACGGGCATTATGAGTAATATTCCAAAACAGCCCCCCTTGTATGTGCTGTACATATATCTAGCGAACTCTAATATTTACGATATTCTTCTCACTATTCTCCCCGGACTAAAGAGCAATGTTTATAGACATTATACATATACAGTGCACTCAATCAAGGGTATCTAAACATTCACGACACATTCGTTTCGCGAATTTCTTTTGCGCGACCTAAATATTCACCAATTCATAGCTAAATGTCAAGTACCGTTAAACTTCATCTATAAGCACCCATTGACTAATAGTTAATAAGCAGAGAATAGATAAAAAGGTATGAGCGCCCTCTTTTGATCTAGAGAAATTAGCACGAATTTGTTTAGTGTATTCGATATTCAATACTATAAAGTTGTATTACTCTCTAAATAATTTCATGGACAGACGAATTGCTCAATTGGGAAAGCGCCCGGTAAAGCGTCAACTTCAGTATCACGAGGTTGGTGGATCAATTCTCAACTACACCTTTTGCAATTTCTTTTGAAATCCAAGTGATATAGAAATTAATGCAAACTTGAATGTAAAATGATTACTCAATTATACTAGCTTTATTGTTATTTTTCAAAAAACAAGCGCATAATTAATTTGATTGTATAAAGTAATGATCTTTAATAGTCCAACCTTTTTATAAGCTAAAACACATTTATACTACAAATTAACCACAGCAAAATGTATTCATTGGCTTATTTTAAATGTTTCACACAGTAATCTTAAACGTTTCCTTCATCATGATTTAAGGGCAAATTATGATGATGCATATTAGGTTGGTAGATCAAGTTAAGCAACAAAATGAAAGTAACTATGCAAACCACTATAATCCTGGTCTCACAATGAATGAATAGGTGAATGAATGGATGGCTATTAAATCAATTTATTTCCAATAAGATAGAGGGCCGTCCATTTATACCGACCCATCAATCATACATGTAGTTATAAAACAGTATCTGACACAGCAGTCTCGTTTAGATCAATTGGTTAAGCCGGCAGTTGGCCATTGTTGGTTCTAGATGACAATTCCTGATTGAGTTTATAGAGACACATACATGTACATGTACATGTATATGGTTCACAGTTGATCGATACATGAGCATGTAGAGAATAATGACTGCGTAACAACTGTTTTCATGAATTTGTTTAAAAATCAGATGTTTTTTTTCTGGTCTGAGGAATTGTCCCGAAGGGGCGCAGCCACCGAGGAACAATTTCGAATGACCAGAACAACAACCGAGGATTTCTCAAAATAAATTCACGAAAACAGCTGTAAAGCAGTCATTATTCTCATTCATTACCGAAAAAGATGCATATTTATCCAAAACGTTGATTGGTACCGATATAATCTTGCTAATAATTAATTAGTTTTCTGTTTATTTTTTCTACCCCTTAGTTACTGAAACAGTCCAAGTCGGGTCATCCCATCATTAACAGATTGCATATGTTTACACTAAGTCAATGAACGCCATTCACAAGTTATACAAACCTATATCACATGCATCAATCGGATTTTCGTCTGGCCGGCAAAATTAATTGAGGATATACGATACCTTTCATTATTCGGTCAGTGCCCGACAAGAAATATTACCCAGAAAATACAGCAACATTGTTACCATGATTGTCTCATACCCAGCCGGTAAATGGCAATTAAGATTAAGGCTATGGATACTTTTTTTATTACGTACACACATTTGGGGAAACTCTATGAAGTGTCAGTCATTTAGTACATTTGAAATTCAACGTTTGTGTATTACATAATATGGTAATTTCAAGGTATATTTTCGTATGGCTACTTTTCATGACATTCTTGTTATTGTTCGCGATTTACTTGGTTTCCTTTGTATTGTCTGAAAAGGAAATTTTTGTTTATGCATCGTTTGGTCATTTCAATATATCATGGCTTCTTTTCACGGCGTTCTTATTTTTCACGAATTTCTTGGTTTTGCTTAAAATTAGGCTATCAATTTTTATTCGGCCTTTCACATCAATTTACATCAATTAAAACGTATAAGCGTACGCTACTACCCTTCAGTCATTTATATGCCGAGGACAAATAATTCATATCTGCTGTCAGCAAATATGTTCACATCCCTCATTTGCGGTCACATTATAAATTTGACAAATTCTTAACCCGTTTCACGGTCCATTCACCACTTTGGTTAACAACAACTGATTTAGGGATGTTGTGTGACATATCAAATAGCAAATATTAGTTCTGAGTGAAAGGGAACATTATAATTTAACAATATCAGAATCAGAGTTCTGAATGAAAGAGATATCTATAATTTACTTTCGGAAATTGCCCATATTTTAACCTAGTTTGAGATTTGAAAAATGTAGAGGTTTGGTATTGCGTTATTTGTATGGCTAGAAATAGAAAGTGTGATATAATCAATATCTGTATAACTTTTTATGTGCCTTCATCTTTTCATAAAAATACCTACAAGGGAAATAACTAGTTACTAATTTTACTTGCCCAGCATACCAATTAGATATCATTCGCTGGTGCTTTAAGTTGAATTTCCCCGACTAAATGTGTCATATTACGGTTGTATGTATCGCAGCCGCAAGGTGTTTGCGATCCAGTTAGGAACTTAATCCTCCAAGTACTAAACAAATCTCAAGCGACTAAATGCTGCGAGGCGCCTTTTTAAAATCGTGTTAGCTTCCATTTTAAGTAATATAAATAAGGTTATGTTGCTTAATAATGTCTCAATCTCAATCCGACATATTCTTACATGCACTGGACTGAATCATTGCTCACATTAAAGCAATAATAAAACAATACTAAAGGAGGATACATAATTGCTTGGGGGAAATGAATCAATGGAACGTATTGAATGATATTTGAATGTAAATGTACGTTTTATATAATTGCAAATGGTTGATCACAGTGCCCAGTAGACGGGGACTATGAGCACTATTCCGAACAGTCCCACTTGTATGTGCTGTGCATATATCTAGCGAACTCTAATATTTACGATATTCTTCTCACTATTCTCACCGGACTAAAGAGCAATGCTTTTGGACATATACATACACTGTGCACTCAATCAAGGGAATCTAAACATTCACGACACAATCGTTTCGCGAATTTCTTTTGCGCGACCTAAATATTCACGCGTTCATTTTTACTAGCTTGTCAAAATCTATACAGGAATATACGAAACCCTTTAAGGCGACAATATTGTTATCCCGATGTAGAAGGAATTGGTCCGCCGGAGCTGTTGTCTGGCCTGTACAGTAAAGTATATGGAACCACAGGGCATTCATCTTCATACGCAACGCTAGTTTCACGTTCGTTCCGTGTACACCTAGCTCATAAAGTCCCTGACCAGGTGCTTTGAGGTTGGCAAATTCAAAATAGATAATCGGTACCAAAAATCTGAGATATACATTAAATGAGCAAATTTCTTCTCCGCAGTTTGATACCTCATTCAACAAAATCGAATGGATATTTTTAAAGTTATGGCGATTTCAATGACCGCGCCATTGATTTGTGTGTGATTACTGTCATAACTGTGTGCTATCTGAACGAGCCAGATGAATGGGTCTGGAGTGATAACCGCAATTTGCGGGACAAAGGGTGTGACTAGCTGTGAAGAATAAAACTCTTAGCTGATTAGCTGTGAGTTTTTTCAGTGCGTAATCACACACAACAAATCTGTTAGCAATACATGATGAAGCTAACTTGTAAGAGACGTTTAGTAAGGATATTGGGCGCCATTTTTTTTTAATTCTCCAGGTTTTTGTCCTTTTGGAAGCAAGGTGATAACACCACGCTTTTGAGTGATAGGAAGGCTACCAGAGTCATAATACTCGTTTAAGGACCGCAGTAAATACCAGGAAAGATCTTTAAAGAACATTTTATAAAATTCCACTGTATATCCGTCTAAACCTGGGCTCTTTTTGTTGCTCATCTTTTTTAAAGCCTAAGTAGTTCTTCGTATTGGATAGAACCTTCAAGTTCTTGTTTCTACCTCTCATTTTTAAAGCCGTAAGTAGTTCTTCGTATTGGATAGAACCTTTAAGTTCTTGTTTCTACTTCTCATTAAAACAAGCTTATGTTGCTTAATAATGTCTCAATCCAACATATTCGTACATGCACTGGGCTGAATCATTGCTCATCTTAAAGCCATAATATAACAAATACTAAAGGAGGATACATAATTGCTTGGGGGAAATGAATCAATGGAATGTATTGAAAGACATTTGAATGAAAATGTACGTTTTATATTATTGCAAATGGTTGATCACAGTGCCCAGTAGACGGGGACTATGAGCAATATTCTAAAACAGTCCCACTTGTGTAGTGCAACTTTGCTGTTGTTATGCGCGGTCATTGAAATCGCCATAACTTAAAAAGTATCCATTCGATTTTGTTGAATGAGGTATCAAACAGCGGAGAAGACATTTGCTCATTTGATGTGTATCTCAGATTTATGGTACCGATTATATATTTTGAATTACCTGGTCAGGGACTTTATGTGCTAGGTGTATATCTCATGGACGCCAGACTATATTGGATCCAGCAAAGGGGACTTTGACTCCTCTTACACCGGTTTACATATTTGACATCCGACATGCCAGCAAACGTAGACTTAATCGTCTATTTCATTTATATAGAAAAATATATACCTTATTCTTAATAATATTAGGCACAACTATCTTTGATGCCATATTTTCTTGGGAAAAATATAACATTAACATTTAGTAAAAAATGTAAAAAGATGAATCCAACGGAACCAGGAACAAAACACACCAAGGATCAGAAAACTGATACAAGAGGATATCTCGAAAATATAAAAATGCTAAGAGTAAAAGCAAGATATACCAACAGGGTGTGGGGAAACAGGTAATAACAAGGGAGAATAACGCGATAAAACAGATAAATAACAAAAAAAACAAAAAAACAAACGGAAATGCACTGGGACAAGCAATGAAAATTGCTGTGCAATAAAACAACAAAGATATATCTGAGACTACTCAGGATATATATGGTAACAATAAAGACCGACGTTTCAAGTGGATATACCACCCTTCATCAGGGACAAAATATAAAAAACAAAAGTGTTAAGAACTATAAATAAGATAATGAACTAGACAAGTCCACCACTGTAATTATAGCACAATGCCAGTAATAGATGTTACCTACTAAGCATCCAAGTTAACACTTGGGGGAAATGAATCAATGGAATGTATTGAAAGACATTTGAATGAAAATGTACGTTTTATATTATTGCAAATGGTTGATCACAGTGCCCAGTAGACGGGGACTATGAGCAATATTCTAAAACAGTCCCACTTGTGTAGTGCAACTTTGCTGTTGTTATGCGCGGTCATTGAAATCGCCATAACTTAAAAAGTATCCATTCGATTTTGTTGAATGAGGTATCAAACAGCGGAGAAGACATTTGCTCATTTGATGTGTATCTCAGATTTATGGTACCGATTATATATTTTGAATTACCTGGTCAGGGACTTTATGTGCTAGGTGTATATCTCATGGACGCCAGACTATATTGGATCCAGCAAAGGGATGTCTTTCAATACATTCCATTGATTCATTTCCCCCAAGCAATTAACATTTAGAGTATCCAAATACCTGCCTCACAAATGGTTATCTATTTGGAATAACGATTAAAAAAAAAATTGTGTAGATAAAATCTACTTAAGTCTTTAAAAAACTGGGTTGCAATTCAATTCTTACTGAAATATGAGGGATTTTGATCAGGCATATTGGGAATTCTTTGAAAATCGTCATTACTATTGTAATAAATCAACAAAATAGACCCTTCTTGCAATTCCCAGATTGATTTTTGCATCACGAAGCGATCTAAGTATCACAGTAAAAACTGATATAGTTGTTAACTAGTTATACTTTAATAATCCAAGCGGGGCAATTTTTTGCCTTTGGCATCACACGTTCTCTCACACATTAACCCATTTCCAAGTTTAACAACATTTTTGTTCTAGTGTTATTGCTCTCTATCAAATTAATAATACACTCGAGCGATATGATTTGTCTATTCTATTATTGTATTTATAAGATATTTGTTTTGAATGAAGTTGTTTTGATACATTTCTGAATATCCGCTGCGTTTGAATAGAGTTTTAGTAAAAGCAGTTCCATAACACTGGTTGCCTTTTTTGTATACAAAAGAAAACTCATACATACCATTGACCTTTAGCCTTGATGCAAAAACATTCATAATACCATAGTTTGATCAGATCTAAATTGGCGAAGCCAAATAACAGCAGCTAAGTAATCCCGGGAAGTAATGAAGAAGGACGCTCGCGCGCGCGCATGAAAGCAACAATCGCACAGTGCATCGCGTGCGTACGGCGTACGCGTGTGTAGCCATAGTCGCGCGAGTACGCTTGGATTACGTTTGCGCGCAGAGAGATAAAAAACGAATATTTCTCGCCAACTGATTAAACTATAACTTGCAGTTATACCAGCTGCTTTCCGTCTGGGGTTTCAGACTATAATACCTATAGTTAGATATTTAGTCTCAGCTGGGGATATGACACTCATTAAGAGCATACAGCCAGCTTCTTCTAAATGTTTAACGGAAATAGTGTACTTTAGGTCCCAGATACTGGCAATACTGGAACATAAAAGTTCCCAGTATCGCTCGTTACTGGTACAATTTTACTGTTCAAGTATCGGTCGATACCGGGACACCAAATTGTGTTCCAATATCGAGCGATACGATACTGGAACGCTTTTATGTTCCAGTTTCGGGCGATACTGGTACACATGCTACCAGTTTAATTTGTCCCAGTATCGTGATACTGGTACATAATTGTGTTCCAGTATCGGACGATACTGGAATATTTCATATGTACCAGTATCGTCCGACTTTGTACATGTATCGAACGATACTGGGTGTTCCAGTATCTGACGATACTAGTACAGTTCAGAATCTGGGACCTAAAGTACACTCTTTCCTGTTTAACATATCAACAGACAGTTGGAATTTGATTTTTTAAAGTAACCTCTCGATCCCATATTAAATGATATTGATATCATTTCAGTCGGTTACGTCAGCATGTAATTTCGAAGACTGTGAATCGTTGACCGTGTGTAGCCCCAAGGCATCAGCGTCTAATAACATTTAATTTAATTTTGTCAGTCTCCGCATCGTTTAAAATGTAGGCTATTCGATACAAAAGGACAATTGAATGTTACTCGTTTTGATATTTACCGCCATATATCCATAATGTCATGTGAAAACATGTCCAGGGTTTAATACGGCTCTCATTATCGTTATATTCATCTGACTGGGAGCGTTACTATTTATACACTGTCAATAGAAAGTGTAATTATATTTCTCGTGGCTCTATTTCACAGTTAAACATCGAACAAAATAAGTTTCGTTCAGGTATGGTAGCAATAAATCATTAGCTTACCAAAAAGTAAACCAAATGTAGAGAATGTCTATACAATATTTGGCTATCATACAAGTAAGGACACCCAGATAAGTGTTACGAAATTAGTTATTATACAGTGACAGGAACACTGACACGTGATTTAAATCCCACTTAAATTTGATAAGTCACTCAAACGTTATTCTAATCTTACTCTAAGTCTAGTCTAGTCTAACTTTAGATCTGATTTTATAGTTTTAACATGTGGGTTTACATTTTGACCACCAATGGCCCATTCACACTGTTGCGAATAGAGCTAACGTGTTCCGTTTATATTGGGATGTACGTTCGTCGTTTGTGTAAGTAAATTGTCATTCATTCGTAACACGTTAGGCATTCAGTTTCAGTGGCCATTTGTTGGCTATTTGTTACGTAAGTTCAGCATTCGTTGGATGGACACTTACGCATGCGCTGTCATTCGTTACCATGAACGCTAATTATACGCTCAGCATTCTTTGGGCATTCGTCTTATACGTACGTCAGAAGTACGCTATAAAACAGATATTTGCCGAGAATTTGAGCGTATCTGGTCTTTGCCAAATTTCGAAAAAACCAAAAACAAGTCAGTATGCTAGGCATAAGTTAGCTCTATTCGCTACTATATGATAGGGTCGTTATCCTTCAGTACGCTAGGCATTAGTTAGCTCTATTCGCTACTATGTGACAGGGCCGTTATTCTTCAGTACGCTAGGCATTAGTTAGCTCTATTCGCTACTATGTAACAGGGCCATTATCCCTGTCGGCATTAGTTAGCTCTATTCGCTACTATGTGACAGGGCCGTTATTCTTCAGTACGCTAGGCATTAGTTAGCTCTATTCGCTACTATGTGACAGGGCCGTTATTCTGATGAATGCATTGATTTGATTTAGAGAATACAACACAGTTCGTAGCTGTTTTGCGAAATATGTTGGTCTCATAATGTATGTACCATATATGGATTTGTGTATGGTCGCCACAGACGGCCATACACGACGGCACACATTTGGTACAGCCTATATAGTATGAGACCAACGTATACAGGGTGTATTCAAAAAAGGACTCTGGACCATGACCAGTTTAGCTTCAATGCAAAGCTCAATTAATAATAATAATTATAATGATAATAATAATAATAATCTGAAAATTTTAGATTAATCCAATGAAAAATAAGACCGCTAGCATAATTTGCGTAAACTATGTCATTTACTAGTCTGTACAATGGGATTTACATATACACATCAGAAACAGAAAATGACATGGTGTACGTTTTAATACGTTGCATTTATAAACATTATAAATCATCTACAATAATAACAATAACACAATAACACATAATACAATAACAATACAATAATAACAATACAATAATAACAATAACACATATTAGTTTGATATTCCTTTTAATTTTGCCACAAATCATTAATAGCTACGTAATCCACAGATTTGATAGATGAATATCGCTGTGCAAGTGTTCAATGTTGCTCAGTATTCCCATGAGAAACTCTCAGTAGGAAAACATGTAGGAAATTAGTGGTAGGAAAGCACTAATCATGTGAACAGTGCGTTTATACCAATCATAAACAGAGGCTGGCATTTAGACAACATCAATTGCAATGACCCACAAACATCTTTGATATTATGGTCGCCATGTTTTAAAATGGCGGGTCAAATCGAGCGCAATCTCAGTGTCCCACGAATTATATATCACTGTCAGTTTTGCATAATTCTTCTTATCAATACGCGTGATTATGAAATAGTGATTTTTCGGTAATTAAAAGGATTTAGCAGCCGAGTTTGGTTTCAAATAATACCGGTACTTAAACATTCAAAATTAATGATATAACAATCACAAACAATACTAACAACATATCGCTTGATATTGTACGATTATATTCGAAAAAAGATCGAGTTTAATAACACATTGAATGATTTTCTATGTGTACATTTCTAAAAAAAATTAAGAATCTAAAAACAAGGTGATCCGCATGTGTAATGCATCATACTTCGTAGGTCATATATAATCATTATATATAGAAATGTATTCAACATGATTCTAATTTGTAGCTTTGCTAAAGGTTTTCGATTTAAATCTTAAAATATTGAAGGTGATCGGATATATTTTCCATAATCGGGAATCTAAGCCCGTCTGCCGTACTTAAAAACTTGGTTTTTGAACGTGTCGAGTTTCCACAATAATCGTAGGCGTAACCGTTTACTAACATTAAATGGTTAAAATAGGTCTATAATTATAATCATGTTATTAATTATTGTCTTGGGTTTAATTTGATACCAATCTCAATTTCTAAATCACGATATTCATTGAGATCTCATCGTTTAAAGCGACGCGCATCGATCAAAATAAGGCGCAAAAAGGGTGTTTATTTTCGACAAGCTATTTTTAAGAGGTGTGCTACCTTGATATTATGGTCGCCATGTTTTAAAATGGCGCGTCAAATCGAGCGCCCTCTCCTCTAATGCCGTGCATGCGCGCGTATATTCTGAAAAAGGTAAACAAATGTAGTCACATCAATAACTCATTTCGTTTTTCATTATTTTCTACTTGCAGGGACTCGAGTGATGAGGACGAGTACCAGAAAAAGAAGAAAGAAAAAGAAAACAATTTTAACAATTCCTGTACCGAAAATGAGCTAGTTCAAATTGTTGCCATAGATAACAATCTAAACTGTAACAATCAATACGAAGGGGCTTCCGGTGGATTTGATGTCGAGGAGGAGGAGCTTCCCAGACCCGGATCTTCGACCACTTATGATGCTGTCAATTTTGGATACATTGATGACGATACAGCCGAACTTGTGCCTGACGACGATGATAATGCCAGTGATAAGGCGTACGAACCATTATACGCCGAGGTAGAGTACGGTTGGGGCGGTGATAATCCCCATGCGAACGAGGATGAGGATGATGATGATGATGATTACGATCTTGGGTTATGGGACGAGGATGAAAGTTATGAAGGCGGTGAATACGATTACGGGTACGACGATGACGATGATGATGACGACGACGATGATGATGACGATGATGACGATGTTGATTTGAACTATAGTTACGACACAGATGATGATGATGATGATGATGATGACGATTATAAAGTGCGCCATCATACGGCGGCGGAATGTCCACACTTTCATCCCGTCGATGATGACAATTGGAGAGAGGGGCAGTATAGAACTTTTGCAGTCGCCGCCACCGCCGACGGCGGAGGAAATTCCAAAGTAGAAGAAGAAGAACATAGTTTTTCACATCCGTATCAAAAGTTATAGCACATATTCACACCTATTGTCTTTTTAAAACATGGAATGAAATAGCCTGATTGTAAATCAGTTCATGTTTCGATATGGTTGGAAAATATTTTTTAGATTATAAACAAGATCAATTGTGTTGATCTATAAAGATTATATTCTTGTTCCCGTAACCATTCAGGGGTATGCATTCAATTTTTGTTCCCGTAAACCATTCATTCAGGGGAATACATTTATTACTGCACTGTCCATCTGGTTTATATATTTTGGTTCCACGTTAAAGTCGTAAAACCACCAGGTAAGATAGTGACATCACAAGTGACATGGACTTCATTAATTATGAGATGACTACAGTCTCGAATACTGTGTTCGGTAGCATGAATCTGAACATGGCCATTTGTAGCCATTTTTAGGGGGTTTTGTCCGTATGTGTTGTGTTATCCCAGACCAGTTACTGCCTTTTATCGTGGGTTTTTATCGTACTTTTTGTGGTACAAGAATCTTGAAAAGTAAGGACGTTGGTTGAAGGAAATTTTGATAAGTTGTGTATTATATTGATACCTACTGCATGAGCATATTTTTGTGGTCCAATGTATTTTAAAATTAGGCGTTACTAAGGTGTTTTTGGGCCCGTATCGAAGGCACGTCTCTGTTTCACATTTTAGTCTCACGCTAGGCCATTAACAGCAGCCTTAACAGCAGCCTTGTGCTCTTGATTTTATCAGCTGGTTCCAGTTTTCACTATGATTTTTAACCATTAAAATAAACTACCGGGTTCCAAATTGTCGTTTTCGGACTGCCGTTAACACTTATCGATTTCCGTCTCTGTTTCACATTTTAGTCTCACGCTAGGCCATTAACAGCAGCCTTGTGCTCTTGATTTTATCAGCTGGTTCCAGTTTTCACTATGATTTTTAACCAATAAAATAAACTACCGGGTTCCAAATTGTCGTTTTTGGACTGCCGTTAACACTTATCGATTTGTGATTTTTGCAATTGTGTGGATGTGCTAGGGTGTGGGTGTATCGTGCGCACGAAGAAGTAGACCCGAAGTACATGGAATAAATATCGGGCTTATCGTTGATTTGTCTCGGAGATATTGTCTTTTTTTTAAATAATTGACCTATTTTTGTTGTTACCTCTACACTATTTTGATACTATAAAGTTATTACTTTCATTGTGATGGAAAAATGTTGCGGATGTATATGTAATCCAAGGGAAGCGGCTCGATGTTTATATCGATTGGTGTTTTTCGAGAATCGAAATTTGTTTAGCTGACTTGAATGAACATTTGACTGAGAGGAAACTGGCTGCATTTTACCTACATTTTACCGTTTTACGCGAATGAAAGAATCGTGGTCGTCAATTTTTGTGTGGCATTGTAACCGACCATCTGGAGATTTAGCTGTCTGTTGGGTGAGCACGAAGGTAAAATTAATTTAAGAACTTATTCTGTTTTGAAATTAGTCTGTAGATGTATTCAAGAATGCGTGTCGATATTTTGCCACATTTAGTTTTACATTTCGAGGCCTCATCTCGATGTTTTCAAAATGTTGATTTTCTGAAAGAAATTCGATTTCTTTCAGTAACACACACACACAGCCTTATCTCCATAACACAACCCCTTTCAAAGTTATAGACAGTATCACAAGGCTTCATCTCCATCTCCCCAAGGCAATGTGTTTACAAATCTTCAATAAATCTCAAAATGGAGATCAGATAGGCTTTTTGTCATTGTTGGATGTTGTCGCGTCGCGTGCTGTACATGTATTCAGATTAGACCCAATGGTGGCTATACTATCGTTCATGCTTCACTATACTATAGCCACAACACCCTCTATAGACACACGACGTCGCGAAAATCACATTTTTAATTCAAGATTTTCACATCAAATATAATTTAAATCAATCAAAATGCGCTCACATGTTGTTCCTATCCTAGAACTCTACATTTGAGTGAATTAATTTGATCAAGCATCCTCATTTTGGGGAAAATATTGAGGTGAAAAATCGGCAGTGCTGACACTCAATGTGAATTTCGCGACGTGAACAGTCAATAGGGAGTTTTGTGACCCTAGGTAGCCAGCTACCTAGGACAGGTCACTATTGGGACTATATTCAGATTGGCTATGGTATGACGCTATGTAGCCTAATTACCGTATAGGTTGGGGCGGACCTACGTCATGCCGGTGAAAACAATCCGATGCCGGTGAAAACAAAAACAAAAACAACTTGCGCAGATCAATCAATTAAGGCATTCGCACATTGCGCCTACTGCGATTCAAGTGCGTAACGCTCAGGGTTGAGTACGTGCATGGAATGTTTTGCTTTTGAATCACTGGTTGCCAAGCAAATTTGCTATCGTAAAAATAACTCAAAGTTCCCGTATGTCCGCGCCTTCGTATGTATAAATTAAGTTTAGTTTAACGATGATTCCTACCTTTGTAGATGTGATCGGGTCATCTACCTTTAAATATAGGCCTAGGTGAAATCAATCATGCACTCACATGTTGACTAGATAGATGTCTTACGCTTAGTAAATCATTTGAGTTCATTAATTTCCTATTAGGAACGGTTGGTGAAGTACAGTTTATCTGCGCATACCGACTTAACCGAAACAGAAACAGAAATGTGGCTTTACTAGGGATGTTCATATCATTGACTATAGAGGGCGACATTTAAAAAAAAAAGTTGACCAAAATATGTAGAAAACTCCATGTTCTCTTTTAAATCCAGCGGAAAAGTATGAAACAATCTGGGTGTATTCACTGATGTCTAAATAACACCACACAAGCAACTGGACATCATGAAAGTAAACCCTTTTTTACCTAAAATGATTTAAAATGTGCATGACTTGCCCAGTTTTCAGCAATATGAGGCAAACTACTTTTGGTTATAATTTTTTTATTATTCAGCCTGCAGACAAGGTTGAACCATCATTTTTTATTGTAATTTTTTGTTGGCCTTGTATAGTGAAGCATGAACGATAGTAAAGCCACCATTGGGGCTAGGATAAGGCTATATTTAAAAAATCTTTGGTCTCAAAAGCTTCCGCGCATGATGGAATGAAATCAATACTATAATGAGTCGACATTGTGGCTTTAGTGTGTACGATAGTAAAGCCACCATTTGGGCTAGGATAAGGCTATATTTAAAAAAATCTTTGCTCTCAAAGCTCTCGGGCCCGTTAGTTAATTGATGCGTGTTAGACAAAAAGTTGTGGATTAAAAAAAAGAAAGAAAAAAAAAGAAAGAAAAATCCCAAATTTCACAGATTTTTCAGATTTTCATTGAATACATCATTTTATGGTCATATTGTAAGGATTTCAATAATTTATACTTATAACCCTTAATAAAACATGCATTCTGCATTTAAGGTTTTGAAACACTGAAAAGCTTTGAGAGAATTTTTTTTTTAATATGCGCCTCAGGGTTGTCGGTCGGAGCCGCCACTCACGATTGACGACCAGCACTCTCAGAAAAAAGGGTAAATAAAACGGCGCTCTAATTTTTTTGTTTTTTAACAATTTGTGGATAAAATCATTAAACTGCCTCATAAAACAAGACATGATGTGGCAGGAACCTTCAAAGTGCATATTATAACCCCTAAGAATTAAGGCCCTCAAGACCCCATGCCATGATCCAATGCACTTCTTTCGCAAAACGTATTCCGTTTGCCATCATCAAAATTAACCGGCACTACATTTTGGTTGGTGACAAAGGCCAGACGTATTGTTATACACCACTGCACACTATCAAAGAATGAAATTGGGTCCATTTGGAAGTTAAAGGCTATTCTGGTCAAAATTAATATTTTGTTCACGATGGACGATTGATCTGATATTTCAATCCAAAAATGCATGAATTCGATCGTTTAGTATTTTTTTCTCAGAAATTTTAACAATGAATTGTGCCGGCACCGGCAGGTGACAGGAAACTGAAAAATCCACCTTGCGGGGCCTAATAATATGTATACATTGGTTCAATCTCAACCCGCAATTATTCCCAAGAAATACTGCCTTATTTTCCCTAGAAATACTGCCTTATTTTCCCTAGGCTACATGTACATGTACTGTATTATCCCTATTAGACGCCCAGGGCGGTTAGCAAAGTCAATTTGGGTGGGCGCTTATTATGTTACCTTTTTTTAAATTCATTTATCGTGGAGCATGTTCAAAACCACTCGCTCTACAGGCAGTGGTATCAGCACTACTGTACGCGTGGCAGTTAAGTGCCTAGTGGGATTGGGGAGAGCATTATTGCTTTACTGAAGGACGCTGTGGCGATAAATGTTGTTGTACAGTGCTACGGTAATTGAAAAGGTGGGCGCTTATAAGGGATTGTTTGTTGGTAATCATTGAGAAAAACTGGGGTGGGTGCTTATAATATATTAGGGCATGGGCGCTTAATAGGGATAATACGGTAACAGTAAATTGGCAACATGGACTGTGTACAAAGACCAAGTTTAAGATCTGAAAATACATGTTGTATGTTACTTGTGTCCTTGATGATCTATCACCCACCCGGTCAGATTTTTCAATTTTTTTCCCTCTTCATTTTTTTGTTTGTTTTTATGTCTTTTATATTTTGAACAGTTTATTTAGCTTGTGAGACAGGCTTTTACGAAGGGTATTTATAATATAAGTTAAAAGTTTAACGGGTTCGCCGTTGGACGAGTTTTAATCTGTCAAGCTTTCGTCAGGATTAGGATTAGCTCTGACTTCTTCAGGACCAAATTATGTTTATTTAGCATTGACTATTAAACTAAGTGTTTATAACTTATATGTGTGACTCTTTGTGTGATTTTATCTCCATGTTGGTCAACCTTTGAGCTTATAATGCTGGTATAAGAAAATAAAAATAATAAAAAAACTGCACACTTTCAACAGGGAACTTTTAACTTATTATATTAATTCTTCAACATTCAACATACGGCCGGTTGATAGGTAACAGTAAGATTGACAAATGCAAGTTGAAAATTATCACTTTACATTTTTGTTTTTATAAAGCGCCTTGTGGTTGTTGTTGGCAACATACGGTGCTCGATACATACATTTTTTATTATTATTATTGTTGGCAGCGTTTCAGTATATTCTTCTTTCTTGTATAGTCACCATGAACTGTTTGCGCCAACAAGACCAACCTCTAGAGCTTCGTGTGTGTCCTTTGCACTCATGCGTGTGAAATTGTTGTGTACAGTTTGCGCCAACAAGACCATCCTCTATTTTGTGTGTGATTCCTCATACCCTTGCTTGTGAACTTGTAGTGTGCATTTTGCGCCAAACAAGACCATAAGAATGTTATTGGTTATACTTCTACAAATGTATGGCAAAGTTGGTTAAGTCCCATTTAAAAGAAAAACTTTTTGGTTTGAGCCAGTGTTACATTGTTTTCACTGTTCCATAAATATTCCTCTTTTTTTTCTCTTGCCAGTGAACTTGTACTGTAGTGTACAGTAAACAGTTGGTGCCAACAAGACAATTAGGTGTTTAATACTCCTAAAAGCTAAAACAGTTCCATTCAGTAAGCCTCGGAGTAAAATGTGATTGTGTTTTTCATGGCGTGATTCTAGCTTTTGATTACATTTCTCGGTATTTTGAAAGTCACCCATGTTTTCTCGGTATCGCGGGTTTATCAATGAAAAATCCTTGAAGCGCCTGTGATCTTCGGGTTTTTGAAAAAAAAATGTCAATCTTTTTTTTCATCAACTAAAACATTAGTAGAGATCAACAATTTTAACAATCCAGGAATGAGATTAAATGTCAAGTTAGCATACATGTATGTAGATCATACTTAGCATACACTGATTGACTACATGTAAATGAAAATGAACTGTGCATCCTCGATTATCCGCAATCGATCACGGCAGAATACAATTACATAGCATGATGAGCACAGGGCCTCGCCTAAACGATAAAGCGTATTGAATCACATGGACATTTATGATTATGAAATGGCACCATTAACTTCCTAATAGTAATCGACGATATCACACGCACAGAGCTCAAAGTCCAAATCTGAACCATAAATTGCCAAAGTTGGTTAAATAATTTTAAAAAATGTATTAAAACTAGAAAGATTGCTTTGAGCTCCTGTTACCCTCAACCTTTTGTTATGATCGCGAGCTTCAGATGATGAAGCTGTGATCAACAAATTTTTGTTTTAAGTTGAAAATCTGGTCAGCAATCAGAACATCTACATGTACCTTTAATATTATTGTTTATGAATGTATGTGACCACATGGAAAATATCACCATGCATGGTTTTCTGTCTTGTTTTAGATTTAAGACAGGAATCTTTGCATTAATTTACTTTTTTATTCTTTTTATTTCCACAGAAAATCAAAGCTCCATGATCGTCCTGATTTCCAGAAAGACCTTGGCTACCACACAAATTTCAACACCTTTTTTTAAACTCCGTAGTCCGTGTTAGCAGATGCAGTTCCAGCAATACACTTGATTGTTGAGGTAGGAATTAAATTAAATGTAAAATGATTGAATTCTATACCATTTGAAAGCCCTCTCTGATTCAGAACTTCAGAAGAGCAAGAAGGTATAGTAGTGAAAAAAAAATAGAATGGAAGTTTAATAAGAATATGTGTGCAGTACATGCAGAGAATTGATATAAATCGAGCATCAGTTCTCGGCGATCGCAGAGCTTTGAATTTGTTCAAAAATTCGATTTACTTAAAATTAGAAAAAAATAAACAACTTTAGCATAAAAGGCAATTTTTTCCGCGCTCCGCTCACAATTTCTTCCAAAATTAGTTTAAATTAGACCAAATTTTGACAATCTTAGCATAAAAGAGCTACATTTGGTGTGCAAATGCACATTTTCATACCATATTAGTTACTAGGTAGTATTAGACCAAATTTGTCAATTTTAGCGTAAAATGGCCCCCAAAAATTATGAGGCTGGTGCTGCCACTGACCATGTCAGGTTGTTTAAGACTCGAAGTCACAAAAGGCTCAATTAAGTCGAGGGGTCAAATTAATACGTCAAATCTGGTTGAAATTGGACCTTGGCTTATGGCATGGGTCCATCGGCCATCTGAAAAGTTGCATTCATTTGGATGCCACATGCATTATATGACCCCATGCATTTGAATAGGAGCAGTGCAAAGAACATTCAAATGAGTGCTTCGGACAAACTAATTGTGAAAGAACGCCCAGATTTCTTGAGTAGGCCAAACTTGTGATCATCTTCGTAGCTGTAAACTTTAAAATAGCGAATGGCAGAAAACTTGCACACAATCTTGAAAAGCACCCTCATGGTCAATTTTGACCCAAAATGTCAATTTTTAAGAAAACACAATGTCTCTATTTGGCTTCCTCTGGACTGTGATATAATCATATAACTTAACAGTTGGCAGCTTTTACGCACGCGTATGTATCCTTCGTCTTTCAACGCTCGTGTATATACGCCAGTGCCTCAAGTAGGCGCGTGCGTTATATGCTTTAATTAGTACAATACGCAGTTGCGTAACTGTCTCGTGATGGCCAAATAGACTATAAAGCAACCACTCAAAATCCATCCAAATTAGCAATGCATAATAATGTGTGGCATTAACCCAAGCTTCTAATGTTTCTGTTTCCCTATGCAGGTTCATCTATTTCGGGTAGTCTGTAATTCTGGATTATTCAACCCATCTGTGCCAGCGTACAATGTATACCTACCAGTTTAAGCCTGTTGTGCATCAAACTTAAAAACTCAAGTGCCACTAAAATGCTGTTTCTATGGATGACTCATCTTTCACGCTATGCTGACCTAATGTTCATTTTAAGGACCCATGGATAATTTTCAATGGTCATCTTTCCTGTCCACTGACAAAAATGTGGATCATTATTGTGTTTCAGAGAAACAGTGCGACCCTCATAGAGACTTATAGAGAGGTGTTTGTATCACACTCTTGACTCAATTGTGGAGCTCATCATTTTGTGAATTTGTGAGTGCTGTAATTATTGAACTATGACTCAAATGTATATAAAAGTGTACATTTTTGTAAAGGAAATGGATCAGAGAATCCAAATTTGGCATCAATTTTGACCAAAATGTTGATTTTTTGAGGAAATCACAAAATTCACTTTTTTGACCCAAACGTTATTTTACACAGCTAACAAAAAATAATTTTGAGTAAAAATTGCCCAAATCGCTTGATTATGATGTAAAGACACTAACTTTGGTACGAATTTCTCATTTTTTAACTTATCTAATATATTTTAAAATTTTGACCAAAAAGTATACCAAAAATATGAAAACAGTTTTCGCCAAGTTAACCTGGGGTCATTATTTCATCGAAAAACTGCCAAACCGGGTGACACAAGCACACCGCATCGTAGTAACTGGTAGTACCGGTTTGGCAGTTTTGCAATGAAATAGTCCAGGGTGAGTATATACTTGGTGAAGTATACTAAGGAGTTATCATAGTTAAGTCCGGGGGGGGGCAGTCAAACATAATGGTGTACACATGCGTGACCAAATTTTTTCCAGACACCCCCTAAACAAGTCTTACCCTGCAAGCAAAATTACCCCCTAAACAAGTTTTTAGCGCGCTTTCCTTGCAAATGTTGACCCCTAAACAAGTTCTTGCCAGAACATGACCCCTAAACAGAATTCCCGGGTCAGAATTCTACCGCTGTCAAAATTATCAGCTGAAATGTCAGCCCGTTGCAGTTCGTCGGGATTTTCCAGTCTCTAGCGCATATTGTGAACGCTACAAAACGACGGTCTTTGCTATCTCGGTTTGCTATGGCGATTATGACGCTAGAAACAAGTTACCCTAAACACGTTCGACCAGTATTTTAAGCCACCCTTTTTCTTAAAAATCAGCGTTTTTGATACCCTTAACGCGCAGCAATTTCACTGGGTTTATTTCTCGAGAGTGAAAAATCAAAATGATGGCCAAAACGTGTGTTCGCGCAGTGTTTTGGGCAGTAAAACAATGAAATTTGCAACATTTTTCACTCTTGAGAAAAATTTTGAAGAGTGAAAATCAAAAGTGAAGGGTATTTGACCCTCTGTATAGGGTGAGTGAAAACACTGACGCGTGACGCGTCCAACACTGAAAAAACACCCCTTTTTACGCGTTTTTTTGGTCACGCTATTATGCTTGACTGGCCTTAAGTATGATAACTCCTTGAGTATACTGAACCAAGTATGGTTGACCCCCGTGGCCTAGCGGGAAGTTGTTTGCCTCTGAACCCAGAGGTCCGGGGTTCAAGCCTCAGGGATGTGGGGGCCTTTCCCCCCCTCGCTTTTTGGCCGTGAGAAAAAAATCTTTGGAAAATGTGCCTCTGTGTTAGGGTTATTTCACTGTGAATTATGAGCCATATGTGACAAAATTTGATGCAAATCAGGTGTTAAAACAAGAAGAAAAAGCAACCTTCAAAATGTTCAAGTGCGTACATGTACATACCCCTTAGAAAAAAGGGAATTAATGTGGCCTCTTATTTCAGAGTCTCAATGGCATGTTGTCTCACACCTTACAATTATTTTTTTTGCAGAACCTTAAAAGTTTCTCCAAAGGGTTCTTAAAATATGAAGAACTGCATTTTGAGGAATTATTTTCCCTATTTGAAGGTTTATTGGAAATCTCTACTGAACCCTTACAAATTGAGAACTTTAGGGCACACCACTAAAGGCTCTCTAAATAGAACAGACAAAAGGTATGAATGTCTAAACAACAATTTAGTTCCTCTTAAAATATTCTGAAAGGTGTGTAGGCACGCAGAACAATTTGGTTTAAGAACCATGAAAGGGTCTAGATAGAAAACAAAAATGACTGTTTATAATTATGATCACCATCAGTACTGATCACCACTACATTTTTGTAAGGTCAACAAAAGGGTCTTTTTGTTAAATTGTTTGCCAATTTTGTAAAGATTATTGTGTTCATCATTATAATGGGATTTATTTGGTATAGTTGTCATTGATATTATTTAAAAAATAAACTCGATATTATAAATTCATCAATAGAAATTGTGTGTGTGTTGATTAATTGTGTAGTAAAAAGTAAACCCTATGCTAATGCTAACACTAACAGAGCTCTGTGACCACGCCACTGGGTGGTTTACAGACATATCTTGCACTGCTGACAGTGGTGTATATGGCAAGCTTAATGTATAGAAATTGGATAAACACGGTTTATCGAAAAACAGTGTTTATCAATAAACTTGTCAATGAACACTGTTTTTCGCTTGAAAACAGGGTGTGTTTTTTCAATTTGATAAACTGAGTTTATCGATAACTATAAACTAAGGTCCGTATGCACAAAAGAGTTAGACCGGGTCTAAAGATAGACCTTGTCTAAGTGATTTTTGGTTTTTGTGAAATGCACACTTTCATTACATTCCTTTCTCAAATTTGCTAACAAATTGAAAAGATTTGGATGCAAAGTTCAACAATAGCACAAAATATCTAATGAAAATGCAGAAGAAAACAGCTTTTGACGCATGAATCCATTTCATTTAGACCAGGTTTAACTTTAGACCCACCTTTTGCGCATACGGACCATATGTGTGTTTATCGACCGATAAACTGAGTTTATCAATAAACACTGTTTTTCGCTTGAAAACAGTTTGTTTCAATTTGATAAACTGAGTTTATCGATAAACTATAAACTATGTGTTTATAGACCGATAAATTGAGTTTATCAATAAACAGTGTTTTTCAATTTGCTAAACTGAGTTTTTTGAGCGTAAAACACTGTTTTTCGATTGAAAAACAGAGTTTATCGATAAACAAGATTTTTTTGAACGAAAAAACAGTGTTTTTCAAGCGAAAAAAACTGTTTTTCAATTTGATAAATTATGTTTTTCGCTCGAAAAAAAACCAGTTTATTTATTGGTTGAAAATCATTGTTCGACTGATTGACAGTGTTTATCAGCGATAAACCGTGTTTATCAAATTATTATACATTAAGCGTGCCAATGGCAATTTTAATGTATAATAATTCGATAAAAATGGTTTATCACCAAATAACTTTGTTTATCACCGATAAACACTGTCTATCGACCGATAAACTGAGTTTCGAGATAAACTATGTTTTTATAAACACTGTTTTTCGCTCAAAAACATAGTTTTTCAATTTGATAAACCATGTTTTTCGAGCGAATAACAGTGTTTATGGATCAACTTTGTTTTTCAATCGAAAAATAGTGTTTTTCAGTTTAATAAACTGAGTTTATCGAGCGAAAAACACTGTATCTATAAATTCTGTTAATCGATAAACTCTGTTTTTCGAGCAAAAAACAGTGTTTTTCAATTTAATAAAGTGTTTATCGATGAAGTATGTTTTTCGCTTGAAAAACATATTTTATCTCGATCAACTCAGTTTATCGGTAAAAAAACATTATTTTCTGACCGATAAACAGCTTGCCATATATAACTATAGGGTCTTTTTTTTTGTTTTGGGGGGAGGGGGTTCTGGTGGGTTTTTTAAACATTTCATAGGGGGGCCAAGCCATCTTTTGCGCATACGGACCATATGTGTGTTTATCGACCGATAAACTGAGTTTATCAATAAACACTGTTTTTCGTTTGAAAACAGTTTTTTTTCAATTTGATAAACTGAGTTTCTCGATAAACTATAAACTATGTGTTTATAGACCGATAAATTGAGTTTATCAATAAACAGTGTTTTTCAATTTGCTAAACTGAGTTTTTTGAGCGTAAAACACTGTTTTTCGATTGAAAAAAGAGTTTATCGATAAACAAGATTTTTTGAACGAAAAAACAGTGTTTTTCAAGCGAAAAAAACTGTTTTTCAATTTGATAAACTATGTTTTTCGCTCAAAAAAACATAGTTTATTTATTGGTTGAAAATCATTGTTCGACTGATTGACAGTGTTTATCAGCGATAAACCGTGTTTATCAAATTATTATACATTAAGCGTGCCAATGGCAATTTTAATGTATAATAATTCGATAAAAATGGTTTCACCAAATAATTTTGTTTATCACCGATAAACACTGTATCGACAGATAAACTGAGTTTATCGAGATAAACTATGTTTTTCAAGCGAAAAACAGTGTTTATTTATAAACATTGTTTTTCGCTCAAAAAAATAGTTTTTCAATTTGATAAACCATGTTTTTCGCGCGAACAACAGTGTTTATGGGTCAACTTTGTTTTTCAATCGAAAAATAGTGTTTTTCAGTTTAATAAACTGAGTTTATCCAGCGAAAAACACTGTATCTATAAATTCTGTTAATCGATAAACTCTGTTTTTCGAGCAAAAAACAGTGTTTTTCAATTTAATAAACAGTGTTTATCGATGAAGTATGTTTTTCGCTTGAAAAACATATTTTATCTCGATCAACTCAGTTTATCGGTAAAAAACATTGTTTTCTGACCGATAAACAGCTTGCCATATATAACTATAGGGTCAATTTTTTTATTTTTTTTATTATTATTATTATTATTATTATTATTATTATTTTTTTTTGGGGGGGGGGGGGTTCTGGTGGTTTTTTTAAAAACATTTCATAGGGGGGCCAAGCCATCTGGCAGGGGGTGGGGGAAAATCCCCTCTATAAGTTTCGCTTCTGGCTGCGCCGGTCAAATTTCCTATAGGGACCGCTCGTGGTTTTTTTAACATTTCATAGGGGGGCCAAGCCATCTGGCAGGGGGTGGGGGAAAATCCCCTCTATATGTTTCGCTTCTGGCTGCGCCGGTCAAATTTCCTATAGGGACCGCTCGTGTTTTTTTTAACATTTCATAGGGGGGCCAAGCCATCTGGCAGGGGGCGGGGGAAAATCCACTCTATGAGTTTACGCCTCTGGCTGCGTGGGTCAAATTTCCTATAGGGACCGCACATATATTCATGATAATGCAACCCATCACATCAAAACATTTACAGCTTGATTTGAGCATGTTTTGATGTTAAAATCAGACATTGCATAAAAGACCCCAAGAGGTATGTTTGGATGTGATGGGTCACATAATTATACTTATTTGGGGTGGGGTGTTTTCATTATCAGTTTCGTAATTTTATTTCAAAAAGCTTGAAGCTTGAATTAACCAGTCTGACACCTCCCTGAATTAATAAATAACACAAATGAGCCTTACATTTTCACAAAATTATTAACTCACAAGACCTTGGTATGTACGTATGTGCATGTCTGAAACAACTATGTGATATGATTACCATGACAGTCATGACCAATGAAATCCATAACAGGTAATTTTCCACAAACTTCTTCTCTATTTGACTTCAGTGGCGTGCGCAGGATATTGTGAGTTGGGGGCCACCTGGCCTTAAATAAAATTCCCCCGACTATTACACCTTTTTTTGCACGATTGAGCTACATTTTGGCTTTAAATAAGCTTGTACCAAAGAATATTGCATTTTGGGAAGACATATGCGCGCGTAGCGCGCGAAAATTTTCCATCTGTGTTTTTGACTATCATAATTCCATGATGCCACTGACCAAGCCTCCTTCTCAATTCCCCCGACTGACTCAATAGTGGGGGGGGGGGGGGCGGCCCCCCCCCCCCCCCCCCCACTGTTTGACTTCCTCGCGCGTGTACTGCAATTAGTTAGGACAATACGCAGTTCAACAATGTCTCGTGATGGCCAAATAAGACTATAGCTTAACCGTAATCCATTCAAATACAATGCAAGTCAACAAACACAAACTGGTTGCCTCTACAATATGCCATTGGTCTTTGCCAATGATCACATTTGTTGTTTTCAATGCAAACACATGACGCAAAATGTTGCTGAACTCGTCCGTAATTTTCGCCATTTTCACATACAAACATAAAACCGAGACATTTCCTCCATTTATTATCCATGCTTACATTTATAACTTAAAAAACTCCATTCATTACGTAACTCAAGGAAGGAGAGGTACCAAGTTTTTGACAACCCTAACTGATACCATTTCTGTACACCAGTTAAATAAGCGAGAACAATACTACGCTCAATACAACAATTACTCCACTAAACTATACATTCGTATTCAACAGCCACAAGATTATCCCACATTTGTCCTGTTTATGCACGTGCAACCTCCCATTACTGCCCTCCTTTCACCAATGACCCCCTCTCGATAATATCCAACTAAAACAATAAGTTAGCTGCCTGCTAATTCAATTTGTCACCACATCAATACATTCTACAACACATTGCTAACATAGTGACAGTCATCGAATCTGGTTCCCCTGGGATCCCAAAGTACCAACCAAAACCATGCAACCCGATAACCGCAAAACCCGCAAACCGCAAAACCCACAAACCGCGAAACCCGCAAACCGCGAAACCCCGAGAACCGCTCTAGTTTCAATTGATTTTAGTATGGTGGACATTTCAAAAAAGGTTTTAATACATTGAAATAACGGGAACCAGCGTACTATCATGAACACCCCTACGTATGTGTCAGAGTGTGATAACGTTAGAGAGTTAAGGAGTATGCTCAGCCCTTTTCACAACTACAATTTCTGCGTGAGGATCCATTTTATTGTTATGGAGCTATAATAAAACCATATGAATCTTGTAAAAGTATTGTTTCTATGCTTCACATTGGATGGTGTATGTTTTCTATGCAGATACAGTGCCAATCATAGACATAAAATAAATTATCGAGAAACTTGAAGGTAAGTGGGTGACCATTAGTAGGGAGCTTTCGATTTGACGCTTCTACGACAAGATGACACCGCGAGTCATGTGCGCATGCGTCGACGTAGCAATCTGTCGGTTGTCCAATTTCTGGGACCTGTGATCTTAAGCTTTCGATTTGCGCGACGGATGCTTGCACGACGGTAAAACACAAAACGTTACCGTCGTCCCCACGACGGTTGTTAGTCCATTTACGCGTTGTAGCATTTAGAGGACCAACGGATGACAAAATTGACGCATTCGCACATGACTCAAAGTGTCATTCAACTGTCCTAGATTCATCCGTCGTGCAAATCGAAAGCTCCCTAATAATCAGCCGAAGACAGGTCCTAGAAACTGGACGACCAACGGGTTGCTAAGTCGACGCATGTGCACATGACTCGAGGTGTCATCTTAAGCGTCCGTCGTCCAAATCGGAAGCTCCCTAATCTTGAGGGAAGCCGTTCGAATTATATCGCGAAAGCCTTTGGGAAACCCATAAAGAAAACACCAATATTTTGTTTCTTCATTTTTATGGGGGGAGGGGGGGGGGGGGGGTGACTATTGAATCCAACATATATACATTCATGGACACGATGCTAGACTTTTATCAAGTTCACGACGGAATAAAGTGTTACAACCTTATTTAAGCAAGATTTGAAACAAGTCTAGGATGTATGTATGTATGTAGCAATAGTTTTCATATATCAAATCCAAATTAGGAGCGTCTTTAAAAATGTGCTATATTTTGGTCATGCTGATGATGACAATTTCAAGTGTACTGATGGTGGTGATATAGATTCTTCCACACATTTGTTTGTTTGTTTGTTTGTTTGTTTGTTTACACGGTTGGTCCATACGGATTTCAAATGGCCATTTTTAGTATCTGCACGTACACCTAACTCCTGGAGCAGAACCTGGCACTCAAATCCTTGACATTATCTTGTCGATGTGCCTATACATTGGAATGGAGATATCTATTGAGATTTTCCAGAGGATTTCAGATTCAGAATATTTTCAGATCGTAAACCCATAACCATCCCCCACTCCCAACCCACTTCTGCTCCCTATTATAAGTTAGGCCTTCGCAATGAAGAATGGCCGGCAAAGGAGAGATGTATTTCAATAGGTATCATTGGCGTACTTCGGGAGTTTTAAGATCCGGTGTTAAAGGAACCATGGTCCCCTAAAACCATGGTCCTCTAGAGCAATGGTCCTCTAGAGCCATGGTCCCCTAGAGCCATGGTCCCCTAGAGCCATGGTCCCCTAGAGCCATGGTCCCCTAGAACCATGGTCCCCTAGAACCATGGTCCCCTAGAACCATGGTCCCCTAGAGCCATGGTCCCCTAGGTTATAAACCACATCGACCTGTATATCAACAGTTTTTTAACATTTAACAAAACAATTATACATCATGCATTAAATGAAATTCAAATAAAATAAAAATGCAATTGGCGCTCTTTTACAGTTGGTTTTCCGCGAATGGGAGCGGATTCGGAGTGGTTTTTTTCGGGTTAGCCTAAGTACTCCCCTTGGTGGACTTTGGATTAAAAATCACATGCCTAATTACATTCAATAGAGAAGCGGACGATATTTATGTATCAAGGGACATACAGTGCATTTGGACAAAGGGGGCACATACATCTCATGCTGTTCTCGCTGCTGCAACACATGTGTCCAAAACATCTTCAGATCATCAACTGCACAAATGCAGTTGACGCGACTAGCTTGACACGTTGGGCTCTTCGTAGCTACAGTAGAATCAGTCCTCCTCTACTGATGTGAGGCATGGACAGTCACAGCTGGACGGATGTTACCCCCATATTGCTAATAACAGTGTTCAACATCATATGGAGACAGCATGTGACAAATGAGGACCTGTGCTGGGACTTGCCTCAAGTCTCGGATAAGATCAGAGAATCGAACGTAGAGCATGATTAGTCGGACACTGCTTCAGAGGGTCCAATGAGACTGTCTCAAAATCCATATATTGGATTCAAAACATGGAACAAGAGAGCATGGTAGACAAGCCCTAACTTACATTGTCCTATTAAAGCGTGACACAGGATTGAAGGTAGAAGAAATCAAGACAGCTATACAGGTGAATCAAAAAAATTAGGACTATGTTTCATAGCGATTTTTTACTTTTTCAAAACCACTGGACCATAACCAATTTGCTGTCATTGCAAAACCCAATTAATAATGATAATATTCTGAAATCTCGGATTCATCCGATCAAAATTAAGACCGCTAGCATAATTTGCGTAAACCATATCATTTGCTAGTTTGTATTATAATTATAATGATAGGCCTGATTTCAGCCATGCGATAGTTGTTATTATCATTATGGCTAGATAATACATTTGTAATATCATTATATAAAACTAATATTTAATGCCTTTTACTTGAACAATAGTAAAACTATATCACTCGGTCCAATTTGGAGTGTTCCATCACTCGGCTGCGCCTCATGCGATGGTAAAATCCAAATTTGACCTCGTGATATAGTTTTTACTATCACACTCTCAGGCATTCTTAAACATTTTAAATTATCTATCAATAACAATAGTAAAGATTAGTTTGGTATTCGTCTTAGTTCTGGCACAAATCATTAATAGCTACATAAAACACAAATGTGTTGCATGAATATTTCTGTGCAATGTTCAATATTGCCCAGTGTTCTCATGAGAAAGCCTCAGCATGTAGAAAAATGTGGGTGGAAAGCACCAATCATGTCAATAGTGTGTTTATACCAATCATTGACAGAGAGAAGGACATTTAGACTTAGAAATTGGACGTCAGTCATCTTTATTTCTGCTACAATCATGATAATAATTAATAAGAATAATTTAGCATGATAAGAATACAAATAATTTCCCTTTTAGCCTATAGTGTAATCTTCCACTGTGATGTTACTCCACCTTTACTGTGTGATTTACCATTATACATACTACAAAATGTTGTCACTTGCCCAGTTGGTCACACTTTTCTTAATTGATAATTGATCTTTCTCATCTTTTCAGGATTTTAACTTCATTAGTTGCACTTTACAATGAAATCAAATTGGTCATGGTTCAGCGGTTTTAATAAGGATTTAATCCATGCTGAAAGAGATTCCTATTTTTTTATTCACCCTGTATGCTGGAAAGGAAAATGTGGAGAAATATCGTGGCCAACTCCATCGGACAGCCATCACGACGTTAATAATAATAATAATAATAATAAAACCATGCTTATTGAGCGCATAACACAATTAAGTCCCTATGTGCTATAACAAATAAAACAGAAACGCAAATATACAAAACTATACATGTAGTAGTAACAAAAGACACGACAAAAAGGAAATCATGCATTAACATTAAATAGGTAAGTTTTTAGCGATGATTTGAACTGATTTAACATGATATGGTAATTGATTCCAAAGTTCAGCAGAAGCATCTTGAAAAGAACGGCGTCCATATGATGTCGAAGGTGAAGAAACATGAGCAAGAAGATATTGTGAGCGAGAACGGAGATTGCGTGTGGGCTTGTAATGTTGTATGAGATCTTGGAGGTACATAGGTGCTAGACCACGAGAACATTTAAAAGTTAATAGAAGAATCTTGAACATAATGCGTGATTTGATTGGTAACCAGTGTAAGTCACGAAGGACAGGAGAAATGTGACAGCGAATCTTGGAGAGAGTAACAAGTCGAGCAGCTGAATTTTGTATGCGTTGAAGTTTTGAGATCTGCGTTTCAGGAAGAGCAAATAGCAGACTGTTACAATTATCAAGTCGACATGTCACAAAAGCATGGATTAGTCTTTCAGTGGTTGGCTGGTCAAGATATCGACGAATTTGACCTATCTTGTAAAGAGCATGAGAGGCCGCACGACAAATATTATTGATATGGACATCCATCATGAGATCATTTTGAAGAAAATACCAAGATTGCGGGCATTAGAAGCTGGTTCAATTAGAGCATCGTTGATGTTTATAGATGAAATAACAGGATTGTTTCTAAAGCGAGATGTAATATGCAGAATTTCAGTTTTGTCGTCATTCAGTTTAAGGTCATTAGCTGTGGACCAGGTTTTGATATCTTTCACACAAGCTTCAAGTTTCGATATTGCACCTACTCTGTCATCAGCATAGGTCATTTTAGAAATGCCATGAGAATCAATGATATCTTCTAATGGAGATGAATACATTGTGAAGCCTAAAGGGCCAAGTACTGACCCTTGAGGTACACCCTCTTGAGGAACATGAACCGATGACTCGCGACCATTTATTATAACAGGTTGTGAACGATGGGTGAAGTATGATTTAATCCATGAAAGCGCAGATCCAGTAAATCCATATTTATTTGAGAAACGGTCTAACAGGATTTGGTGATGTATGGTGTCGAAAGCAGCGGAGTAGTCCAATAGAATAAGAATGACTTCATGACCCTTGTCAGCAGCGAGGTGTAAGTTATTGTAGACACAGAGAAGTGCTGTTTCTGTGCTGTAATTACATCTATAAGCGCTCTGCATTTTTCCGTATAGGTTGTTCTCTGACAAATAATCTTGTATTTGGGCAGTACATGCACGCTCAACAGTCTTGGCAAGAAACTTAAGATTTGCAACAGGCCTGTAGTTTTTTAGGATTTCGCGATCCAATTTAGGTTTCTTGATGAGCGGTGTGATTTGAGCATGTTTCAATGCATCAGGGAAATGGCCTGCTTCCAATGAAGAGTTCACAATTCTTGTTATGATGGGAACAAGTTCCGGAAGAAATTGTTTCAGAAGCCAAGTTGGCATTGGATCCAATCCACATGATGTAGACGGCGACTTCATAATGAGTTTTCTGACCGATTCTTCCGAAAGTGTGGAAAACCCGGACAAAACAGCACTGGTGGATTGAGGAAGTTGCACAGAGAGATGAATTTGAGGAGATTTGTGGAGCTCATCAGTAATACGTTTAATCTTGTCAGCGAAGAAACTAGAGAAGCGCTCAACAAGTGGGACGTCAGATTCAGTTGGTAAAACTTTTGAAGATTTTGGTGAGGTAAGTTTGTTCACTTTCTGAAAAAGTTGTCGTGAATTGCAACCATCAAATTGCTTCTTATGGTAGTCACATTTAGCCTGTTTAATCAATTGGTTATAAATGTGTGCTTGTTCCAAGAAGATCTGTTTGTGAATTTCAAGTTTTGAGGAGCACCATTGACGCTCACACCGACGGACTTCTTGCTTAACTTTGCGAATTTCCTCAGTAAACCAAGGTGCATGGGGTCTACATGTAATTGTTCGCGTTGTAAGAGGAGCGTGCTTGTCAAGTAATGATGACAAGACAGATTCATACTTGGTGATCAACAAATCAATATCAGAGAACGAAGCCAATGATGCACATAAAGGTGAATTAGAAATATCATCACGAAAAGCAATATACAGTGAACATTTGATGGCAGCATGAAGGTAGTGTTCCGATTTTTTGCCCGATTTTCAACGGTTTTCTTTTCTACATGAAGGGTCATCCTGAAAATTGTCATATTCCAAAGTTTGAGTTACAAAACTCCAATGGTTCTTATTTTAGAAGCACGAGGTGACATGAATTTTACCCATTTAGTAGTACACAAACTATCCGGGTGGTTAACCACCTTTGGCTGTAGTTCACTTCATTTTGGCCTATAACGTCTGGCACAGGGAGTCATATACCAAAATGTTCCTTGATGTCTGTAGTATACAACCTAGGTGAACATCCTTGCCAACTCGGATGTTAAGTTGACCTTTGACCAAAATTTAAAGTTCACATGCGTTTCATAAATGGTGTGCTGTTGCCATGGCAACAAACTTAATGGCCTCCAAAAATGTCAAAAATAGGTCAAAAGTGAGTAAAATTTTAAATGGTGGTTGCTAAATCTATCGAAAAGACACACACACACCCACACCCCCTACTAAAACTTAAATTTGAACTCGCACCACCCTTCCGATCAAAAACAGGGTCGTAGTCCGCACCCTTCTCGACAGAAACAACACAATTGTCACTGAATACCAAGACAAAGCAGAGGAGGAGGAAAGGATTCGTTGAGCACTCGAAGGTTGCAGGCACCCAACTTGTAGTTGACTTGGTCAAAAAGATGAAGATGTATGCGCAAAAGAAGATGCACGCGCAAAAGAAGATAAAAAAGGAAAAATAAAAACGAGGGCAACAAATCCAAAGGCATTCCGTGTGTGGCAGGCGTACCTGAAAAAATCTTTCGGACGCTCAAGACTTACAACATCTCGTCAGCCATGAAACCACACTGACTGCTCTCTTATAGTAAAATGATGGTCCATCCTAAATATAAACGTAACCCTCTCCAGACTACATACCGTATGTCATATTTGCTATCCCGTGCAAACACTGTAACATAACTTATATCGGGGGAGACACCTTTTTTTGGTTTATTGACATTTAATTCATTATGGAGAAGTAGAGATTTGGAGGATTCACTTTCATAGAAAATTGTGATAAGGATTGATAATTATATGCATTCGAATGATATTTATATATAGCGATCAGCATTGCCAAAATAAACGACCCTCAGCGAAGCTGTTGCTCATAACCATTACTAGGGTCATATTCAATGATCCCGGGAACACAAGAGCAAAGGAAGGTTGAGGGCGGATTTTGATACTTTAGGTATTTAGAAACCAATTTAACTCCAATACCCTTCGCAAAAGGTTGGGAAACTGCCGGGAGACAGCAAAATCCAAAATTGTGGCCAGAGGCAATCTTGAAATTTGGAAAATCGTATGTCTTCTAGACATATTAACCTGGGGACATGATTGAGATGTATATGTTAATTAACTTTATGCCCAGGGATCCAATACAGTGGTTATTTTATAATTTGGAATAATATGGAATCCAAGATGGCTGCCTGTGGCTATCTTGGAATGGATCAAATCACATAACTTTTGAATACATAAACCAGGACATAGGATTACGGTGCCTTTTTTGACTAACTTTATGCCCTGGAATCCAATACAATCCAATAGTGATTATTTGCACATCTGTGAAATACTAACCGTCTGCAAACGCCTACTTGCAATAATCCGGAAATTGCTTTCACACTAATCTCAATTCAAACACTGCCAGTCGAAAGCCGAATGGCCTTTACAATACATCGCTATAACACCTTTTATGCAGATTAGCATTATGAAAGCTAGCTTTGGAAATTTACATACTAGAATTTGAATATTCATATCAATAAAAACATGATTAAACCACAGCTTTATTTTTCTTTGATGCGTTCCTTTATTTCAAATTTGACCCTTACCTCCTTTCATGAGTTGTTTTGCCTATCATTCTCTTCATTTAAAATCACCTACAACCCTCTTCACCAATTACGAATCATTATCGTGTCGTATAAGTCTGAGGCCGTGTTCCCACATGAGTAGAAGTTGTCCTGGTCGGGACTAGTCCGGACCGGGACCCACTTGGATATTGTGTTCCAACTTGAGCGTTCGCCGCCACCATGAATCAGTAAAGTGGTCTAATGTGGCCTGATAACAAAATCCACTTATACCCAGATGTCAACCTAAAATCATTCAAAAACCGCCTGAAAACGCATTTATAGGGTGCACTACACTAAATGGGTATCCCCTATCCTTAAGGACGGTGTTTAAAGCTAGATTCGGAAAGTGTGCATCACAAGATCCTCAATTTAAAAAGACATGACAGTAATACAATTGCGTAAATGCCTATGATTTTTGATTAATTATGATTAATGGGACATCACCTACATGCACCCTGACTATAAACTGTGAATATCATCTAAATAAATTTTGAGAGATCTTTCAAATGTGTGCTTTTTACTGGAAACATTGGCGATTACGGCAACATTTTCAAGCCCGTCAAAGAGGTGGTCAACTCCATGGGCGTATTTTGGATAATCGAGCAGGCTCACCTACCTATTTTCTTCACTTTTTGGTGAGAAAATGTGATCATCTTTAAGAAAAATCACTCTACAAGGTCCAAGTTCTAAAACAGAGTTTTATATCAGTGTTTTTGTACATCCCTATGGGGCCCTATTTAGTGGTGTGATCCCTATAAGTGAAGTAAAATTCCTTTTAGAAATACCTATTATTTGTTTCGCATAATTAAATAAGTCTCAATAGTTGATATGAAACCACAAACAGATCCTGAAATACTGTTTTTAAAAAACATTTACCTAAATCGTGACGATCACTGCGTCCTATTTCACCAAGACGCCGTACCATGACGACGGTCAATATCGTCATGGCGACGGGCAATTGCTTGTGTAGATTGCCTTCGTTCTGCGCAACTTCTGCGTTGAGCGTATATAATTACCACGCACACATCTACGCGTCCATCATTTCATATCAGCAAGCGGGGACGCTAACTGATGAACTCAGGCACGCGCTTGGGAGAGAAATTGTTTTGGAAGCGAGTATTGGTTGTTGCCATGGTTCGACTGTGCGTTAGTTGGCTTCAACATTTGAGCGTCGTGAGCAGGCTGTGGTCCCGGGACGCGAATTTATTAACCGTACACACTTACTGTATAAATGTATTGCTGTACGATGTACATGTGCTATGCACTTCACTCCGTCAAGGATCAAATGGTGTTTACTGTAACTAATATTGCGTCCTGGCCGCGATTATTTCTTTCGTACATGAGTCTAGCTAAATTTATTTATTCCGTTTTAATACGAAATAAAGCGAAATTCACTGAATAAAATGATTTTTTTAAACTTTTAAATAAATTAACTGATTTGGCTTAACTCAGAAGTCTCGAGTGAGTCGTGTTCCCACATGAAAAAATAATGATTTAGTCCGGACCGGGACTACCTTTCATGGTGGGTCTTAAACAATAGCAAAAGCGATTTAGAGTCTGGACCGAGACCAACTTAAATCGCGTTGCGTTCCCATTAGCGATTAAGTCAAGACCGGGTCCGGACTAGACTAGACTACTCGAGATTTTGTTATTTGTGGGAACACGACCTTGCGTACAATTCACTTATACGTATGAACCGTACATACTGTGTTTGCAGCGCTTCCTTATCCTTTTGTTCATGTTTATCAAACATATATTATCTTATTTCGAGAATGTAAACAGGCGCAGGCTATTAAAGTTGTTAGTCTAATAATGATCTCCTGCTATCCTTCTCCTAGCCATGCTATGGGGCTGCGCACAACCCGTGTCGAGCAATTAAATTATTTCTTCTTCCAAAGAATAAGGGAATGCGACCAGAATAGATAGACAGTGACATTGGTAAAAATACCAGGAAGTAGAAGGGTAGAGCGTGACCCGCCCGTTCCGTGTCAGAGTAAACATAATGATTAGTCTCAATGCATGGTCAATATTGCACTTTGAAGGGTGAGCACCATATATTTACGGCGCATTCTTATAATTATGATAAAGTATAGATCAAAGCTGTTATAATGTACAGGCTGTACCATATTGGGTGTTAGTGTATTTGGTAATGGGTCTAAATGGGTTCAAATGGATCTATGGGTCCACATATGTCCAATAGTATCGAAACGGGATAAAATGAATCACAGTTTGTCTAGCATTTTAAAATAAAGATTAATTGCTTAATATGTGGATGGTGAAATAAAATAATACAGCTCGTCGCCCGTTCTTCCTTAGTGCTGGGCAATACCTTTAAAATACATCCCAATCTGAAATAGTTCGTCGTTCGTCACGTGAGGTTGTAGAATCCTTAACAGTTCATTAAATTAAGGTGTATTTGGGGGTAGGGGTAGATGGTTAGATGGGGCGGGGGAAGTCTGAAGAAGAAAAAAATCGGATCCTAAAGTAATACAGAGAATAAAAAATGCCCAATTTCGCAGAGACTATCAGTAATAGACCAACCTTTGATATACCCAACCCCCTCCCGGACGCCACTAAACACACAAAGTAGATGGACAATGTGTTTGAATTAAGGTAATTATGTTATACTAAGGGAATGTTCATATGAACCCTCCCCCGGTGGTTTGGTTGTCCCTATCATATGTACGTATGCATCGTATGTGTCATGCATGGGTAGCTAGCTATTTCTCTCCTACTACTCGACCGGATCGCGATAAATCTCGAAGAGCAACTATATTACGGGATTATATCAAAAACAAACATAACATTAGATTGAATTAAATTGAATTGCACATCGTTTCTATCGTAAATACACATTTTGACGCGATCAAGCCGAATGAGTTGTATGTCGGGAATATTGATTTGAGTTAAAGGTAAAAAGTAGTGACAAATTCTTATGTTTTACTTAAGTTAAAAACAAGAAGTTCGATTTAGTGGTGTTTGTTCACCTGCTTTTGAATGAGGGACAAATATCAAAATTCAAAACGGCCGACATGTGACTCCTTTCGCTTGATAACGTCACAATTTTCAGTAGTGTATATTAACATTATTTGATAACTTCCAGCTGTAAACAAAATTCCCATTCAAAATAGACCGGGAATGGCCTCAGCCTGCCTATTACATACACAAATTCCGGCCGTGAACCACGGACCACTACTATTATTGATGATATGTGACTTCACGGAGCAGTGGCTGAACCACGGTGAGGGGGGGGGGGGGGGGGGGGGGGGCATTTGGAAGAAAAGGGTCGTTCTTAAAGAATTAAAAGTATGCGAAAAAATTGGGAATATTTGGAGAAATCTCCAATTCTAGTCTAGCCACCAGAAGCTCTTATTTTTTTCGGGGTGGGGGTGGGGGTGTTCGAGCCTTGGATGTCTTTTTTTTAATACAAAAATCTCATTTCGAAAGATGGTATTTGATGTATTGTTGTTGACCCATTTTGACCTATCTTGGACCCGTTTGGACCCATTTGGACCCATTTGAACCCATTTGGACCCGTTTGGACCCATAAGGACCCATTACCAAATATACTAGCACCCGTACCGTATTTGTGTCACCGTGTGCGGCGATTATACACGACTAATGATGGTACATCATACATTATGATAGACTGATGCTGTACTGATGCTATATCAAGAGAAAGACAAAAACCGAAACAAATATTCTCTAAAAAAAATATTCCTTGTGGAAATTATGTATCTAACTATACGGGTGTATCTCATTCATCGCATAAGATAAACCCCTACGGGAAAACAGGTCTTATGAATGGTAATCACAAATTAATACGCCCCGCCCTTAGTATAGTCACAACATAACGCCTGACTGACTGTTTAGATTGATAACATGCAAGTGATGCGAAATAAGTAGTTCGGGTCGTTGTGTTGTTAATACTCGAGCTATTTCGATAATCCTCAAGCGAAGGGGATACATGCTAGGAGTGGCCTCTATAAATGAAAGCGCCCTTTGCGCGAGATTTACTGTATCGATGCAGAATATGTATCAGGGTTAGTTATCTAGCACGCCATCTGGGATATTATGTCACCGAGGTTCAATTAGACCGATCTTGCCAGGGCAAAAGAGAGTTGTCGAGTGCTATTTAAGAAATTCATCTTTCTTATCCTCCGAAACCGGGGTTTTGTGAATTACCACTTCTGATAAATGATTCCTTTCTACTCCAACACAAAAGCCATCATTTCATACGAGGTTGAATTCTAGCGTCAAATATTTAATAAACTTGCCGAAGTGGAAGCCAGAGGGTTAAGGCTGCATGATGAGTATGTTGAGTATCTCGGTCGCGGATTTCGGCAAACCTTTGGTGGGCTTTACGCTTCGTAATGAAGTAGACATCGATTGCATGTTGCTTACAATATCATGTGACTAGCTCTGTGAGATTGGTGCACGAAGCATTCCATGTCTAACATTTGTTACTACTTAGGACTCCAATTAACGAATTTCACTGGACTCATCAAAACTTGAGTCCTTTATCCAGTGTTTCCATTTATAAGTGTGCCAATTCGTAATGGCTGTATAGTGTGTCTAGAAGTAACTATACCTTTCTTGTCATTAAAAATATATAAAGCTATTAAAATATTGGATTCTTAAGTTTAGCATATTTTAATTGGATAGAAATATAGCAGTACTGAGTAGTGCATTTTTACACGACAGGAAAAACTTGGTTTTCATAGCGCACAAAACCAACTTTTGTTATTATTTATCATAAGGAAATACTATGCATTTAATAAAGAGAGTTGTGGATAGTCATAATGTATATTCATTTGATAATGAACAACACATTGCTAGTAAACCTGGAACTATTTAATGTTCTAATGGGATTTACGAATAAACAAATTCCAAGGTTATATCCGGTTTTATAAGAAGAATAAGACGTTACACAAAATCATAGTATGATGCGTATTCGTAACGTATTGTATGTTAGCTAACATTGATTGTGACGGGTCATTTAAGGAACGTGTCGTTGTAGTGAAGAACATCCCCGCGGCAATCACCATTATCACGAAAACCTGTTACAAATACTTACAATACCATATGAGATCATGTTCGTGCATTATATCGTGATTGTTTTAAGAAATAAGGAGTACAAGGCTCAATTAATTGACTCTTTGGTGCATGAATACATTGAATTATTTCCACATTATGTGTTTATTCAGTTATATGCAACATATTTCTTGCTTCACGAAGTGATCTTTGTTTTACCTTCCAAGATTGTAACTTGGTTTCCATAGTTTACAAAGCTTCTGTTGTCAGAAATATTCTATGCGGCCGAATACATGTTCTTCTGTTTTTATGCATCCAGGTGTCACGTGCAAGATGGAATAGGCACAGTGTGGCATGTTAACTAAGCTGTTGTGCTGAATTCGTATTCAAGAAGATAAAAAAAGACAGTAAATAGATTTCACAATTTATTTATCATGATTATTTCTTGAACCAATAATGACAATAACAGTATATACAATAACAATACACAATGTTTCATATGACCAGATTAATCATACATACAGTTATACAATAATAGTATCCCAATGAATTGTACACCCAGAGCTCTTGCGCACGCGTTCGTATACTTCGTTGTGCTGCATACATGTAAACACTCACGGTACCGTCGTCATCAAGTTCGCGAAAGTTCTATCTATTTGTAATGTTGTTCCTCCTTGTTTGGACCTCCTAGTGTTGTTATTACTGTGGGACGGTTATCGCCGACAGTTGCTCCAACAGTTAGTTGTTACAGTTCTAGTTGTTACAGTTCTAGTTGTTACAGTTCTAGTTGTTACAGTTCTAGATGTTACAGTTCTAGTTGTTACAGTTCTAGATGTTACAGTTCTAGTTGTTACTGTTCTAGATGTTAGATAAACCATTTATCTTTTAAAAACGGCTGTATAGAAAACATACAGTGAATTTTATGAATACCAGTCCTAATTATATGTGAGAGTTATGTAGCATATATCAAATAACTCATTTTAAAACATTACTCAATTATAATAAGTTATGAAACACACAAGACTAGATAACTTATGATCCTAGTAAATTAACTATCACTGGTTGAATTGTGTATCATATAAAATGCATTACACAATGATTATGAATAAACAATGTTGAGGAACCTTACATGTTGTGTATCATCAAAATGCATTACACAGTTATAAATAAACAATGTTGAGGAACCAACCTTTCATGTTGTGTATCATAAAAATGCATTACACAGTTATAAACCAACATTGGTTAATGAATTTTGAGTATCATTATGCATTACATATAGTAGTTACAAATAAACACTGGTTGATGCAACTCTGGTTGTGTATCATTAAAATGCATTACACAATTAAAAACAACGTACATAATTGAAAACACAAATCATATTTTGTTTCTTACCAAAATTGATATTGCATTAAATAAACAAATCTTTGTTTCTTCCAATGTACAAAAACAACATAATTGAAAACACAAATCAAGTTTTGTTTCATATCAAAATTGTTATCACATTGAATACAAAATCTCTGCTTCATTGAGTACAAAATATTATACAATAAGAATTTACTTACACATGAATCCTTTGTAAATAAACTTTACATTATTCTCTCTGGCAGTGGCATATAAACACAAACTCCAGACTAAATCACCATAGATTTATTTAGTTGCATTCTCTCATCTGTAACATTGTATCACCATGAATTAATCTGCATTATTAATTTCCAGCAGTGTAGTCACAGAGTGAGGAACTACCAAAACCTTATAGGTCTTAACCCCTTGATGGTCAGAAGATGACTGCACCAAATATCATGTCATAAGAATAAAAAATGATATCATGCGATTGGCTGAAACTCAAATATAAATAAGCTATGATTGGATAAACTGGAGTTACTTAAAAACAAATTGGTAGAATTAACACATCACAAATATGTTGACTGTTTGGCGTGCATGGTTGATTATAAGATCTACCCTTGAAGTCCTTAAAATAGATAAGCATAGGACACTACACATGTTTAACCTTTTATATGCGACATTTAACTCCCCCCTTTAAGGAAAATGTTGCAAACATTTTTCACTTAACTTAAAGTTTGACTCATGGTTATGTACTATCTAGTTTTCCTATACACAATCTTACCTTTTCACCTCTCATCCTGAGACTATGTGCACTTAAAAGTAGTAGAAAGATATGTATACTTACACTAACTATAATTCTACTCAGTTGACCTACTTAGATAATCTGCCCCAACGTTGTCTTTGCCTTTTATGGCTACCATCCTGTATCTATAGGGCTGTAATGCCAGCGCCCATCTCATGATACGGCCATTGGCTACCTTGGAACGTTGCATGCACAATAACGGCTGATGATCGGTCTCCAAAATGAATTCACGCCCGTAAAGATAAGGTTCAAACTTCTGCGTACCCCAAACTACTGCTAGACTTTCTTTCTCCATCACCGAGTAGTTTCGTTGTGCTTTGTTGAGCTTCTTGCTGGCGTAAGCAATAGGAAATTTCTCTCCGTCAAATTCCTGAAGTAAAACTGCACCAATTCCAACTTCAGATGCATCTGTTCTGAGGATGAATTGTCGCTTGATATCAGGTAGATGGAGGATGGGTGACTGAGTCAATTTTGCTTTCAGTGTCTTGAATGCTAATTCTTGGCTGTCATCCCAATTAATCCTGTTTGGTTCTCCTTTCTTGGTTCTGTCAGTAAGAGGAGATGCTATGGCAGCAAAGTTTGGTATGAAGGACCTGTAGTAGTAGAGTAACCCAAGTAGAGAACGTATTTGTGTCTTAGTCTGTGGCCTAGGAGCATCTCTGATTGCTTCAAGCTTGCTTGGATTAGGCTTCAGCTGACCATGACCTACGACGTGCCCTAAGAACTCCACTCTGTCGTATCCTACATAACACTTTGTTGGTCTTGCTGTCATGTTAGCGTTTCTCAATCTCTCAAACACTTCTGCCAGTTTCTCAACATGCTCTTTCCAAGTTGGTGTATGGATAAGAATATCGTCTATATAGTTGTCCACACACTGGATTCCTCTCAATAATTTTCTCATAATTCGACTGAATGAAGCTGAAGAGTTTACCAAACCAAAGGCCATCACTTTAAACTGGTAGAGACCGTCGTGTGTGATAAAAGCAGTCAGTGGTTTTGCCTCTTCGCTTAATGGCACCTGCCAATAGCCTTTACTCAAGTCGATTTTTGTAAAGAACTTGTCATTGGCTAGTTTTGAAAATATCTCATCCTGAACTGGTGTTGGTTCTGCATCGAAAACTGTAATTTGATTAAGTTTCCTCATGTCGGCACACACCCGGTTTGTTCCGTCAGGTTTAACGACAATGCACAATGGCGATGCATACGGACTATCAGATTCTTCAATAACTCCCATCTCTAACATCGTCTTCACTTCCTTTTTGATTGTCTCGCGTAAAGCATGTGGTACTGGATAAGGTCGACTACGGACAGGTTTGTTGTCTGTTAACTTGATGTCGTGAAAACCCAATTTTGATCTTCCTGGAACATCACTCAGTTGACTGTCATATTCAGTTAACAGTTGTTTCACCTGGCGTTGTTGGTCGTTTGACAAATCACCACACACATGGACATCTGATGCTGTCTCGGTCTGCTTAAAAACTGGAAGTTGCAGCAAGTTGTCATTAGTCATAGACCTTTCACATCCAGTAGTCACGTCATCTAAGTCTTCATCATTCTCAATAACCGATGCACATGCTAACTCGAAGAGACCAGCCGTTACATCTGCTGATGGTTCGTCTTGACCTCTTCTGTAGTATTTCTTTAGCATATTTGCATGGAAGGTTTTTGCTTTGTTTCCAAGATTTATCTTGTAATCCAAGTCGCTCTTCTTCTCTATCACTGTAAATGGACCCTTCCAATGCATCAATAATTTGTTCTTGTCGGTTGGCAGTAACAGAAGCACCTCATCACCAACTTTAAACTTTCTTGACTTTGCACCTTTGTTGTAATGAGCTTTGTATCTCTTCTGTGCCTTCTGTAGTTCTGCTCTCGCCAACTCACACGTCTTTTGAACTCTTTCTTGAAGATCCAACACATACTGATAAGTTGTCTTCGTCTCAGTCTCTTCCACTTCATCTGTCCAAAGCTCCTTTAATATAGCAAGTGGACCCCGTACTGATCTTCCATAAAGTAGCTCAAATGGAGAAAAGCCAGTGCTAGCTTGTGGCGTTTCTCGATACGCAAAGAGCAGCGCATTCACATATCTATCCCAATCTTGAGGACGCTCTTCACACAGTTTCTTCAGCATTAATTTCATGGTTCCATTGAAACGTTCTACTAGACCATTACATGCAGGATGATATGGGGTTGTAGTTAGTTGCTTGATGGAAAGAAGTCTGCTTACTTCCCTCATGACGTCTGATGTGAACTGCGAACCGTTGTCCGATAAGACTTCCCGTGGGAATCCTACTCTGGAATAAACATCTAAAAGAGCTTCTGCTACGGATTTGGTATCAATGTTGCGTAGAAGAACAGCCTCTGGATAGCGCGTGGCATAGTCTACAATGGTAAGTATATATCTCTTCCCACTCTCTGTACATGGATGGATAGGACCAACCAAGTCAATAGCTACACGCTGAAATGGAGTTTCAATAACAGGCATGCTTCCAAGTGGTACTTTGCTTACTCGTCCTCTCGGTAGTGTACGTTGGCAAATATCACACGATCTGCAGTACCGCGTAATATCAGCTGATACACATGGCCAGAAGAAGTTACTGGTTACTTTATCTGTTGTTTTCTGGATGCCTTGGTGACCTCCCAAGATAGACTCATGTGCCAACTTCATCACTTGTGTACGGAACTGCACAGGGACTACAACCTGCGTAAGTTTCTCACCAAAGTTAACACGTGGGGACTGAAATTCTCGGAACAGAATACCTTTCTGCAGATAGAACTTAGAACAACCACCATTTCTAGTTACTTTACTTTCACCAAAAAGGGCCAACTCTCTGAACTTGTCCAGAGTACTGTCACCTTCTTGCGCCTTGCGAAGAATATCTGCGGTAACAATTTCCTTCATTGCCTTTGGTACTCTAAGTTCTTTCAGCTCCTTCTCTTTAGCTAACTTCTGATGTCTCGTCTCTACAGCTCCAATTACATCTGGATGTTGGACACCACGATTATCCCTCCAATTCAAATTGGGGTTAGAAGGATCTCGAACCTCTTCTATATTCCCAATAATCAAGTCGTATACAGGATTATTCATGCATAGTGCAGTGACCTCGCCTACAAAATACGGTGTGTCTACATTGATGACTGCGATGGGTACCCGCCTCACTGTTCCATCTATGAGGACACAAGTCTTCAATTCACCCGTAAACTGACTAGATGACACTGGATTTCTCCGTACAACAACACTACTGCATCCACTATCCCGTAAGACATTAACAAGATGACCATCCACAAGACCTTTGGAAACTGGCATTCTGTGAACACTACGTGAACTATATACAAGCAGCACTCATGATAGGCAATTTGTGACCACATGGCAAAGTAAGAAAACCTTCCTCAGAATTATCACCTTGAAAATCCTTATCTAGTATCATACAGTTACCACCTATGTCTTTGTTGAGACAATCTTCACACGTACATGCAGAACATACAGGTTTAACATTTGAACCACCTTTTTGTTTACCTGTATACCTATGCTTACGATTATCCTGACCATGGTCTCTTGTTTCTTCCTTCTGTTCAGTCTCGTCGTTCACCTCTAAACCAGCTGCCTTGAGAATCTTTAAACGATTTCTACAATGCCTAGCTATGTGCCCTACTTTATCACATATAAAACACTTACGCAATGGTGTGTCTGTTGTAGACACTTTACTATTGTTTACATGGTGACTAGGATTAGGACTCTGTTTCTTACCAGGTTGACCTTTATGGTGACTGGTTTTATTTGTGGAACCCAATCCCCAACCACCTCTAGCATCAATGTATTGTGACGCAATAACTGCCATTTCTTTAACATTTTTAGGATGTCTTTCTTTGATAAAAATGGCCATGTCTTTACTACATGAAGCAATAAACTGTTCCCTTAATAGCAAATCAACAATGCCTTTAAAATTCTTCTGAGATTCAGACAAATCAATCCACCTATCCAAATAATCACTAATTCGGGGAAGGAATTGATTGGCACTTTCATTTGATTCAGGTTTTGCTGATCTCATTTTCTCTCTGAAACCATCTTCAGTAAGATGATATGCCTTTAGTAGTTCAGGCTTTAGAATGTCATAATCATTTGCATCTGTGGGTGAAAGCCTATTGTAAGTGCTAACACCTTTGCCCTGTATAAGAGCACTAAGGTTTACAGCCCAATCTCTCTTTTTCCAACCCTGTGCATCAGCGTAACGTTCAAATCGCTGTAAATATGCATCCATATCATCTGTACCTTCTTTAAATTCGGGAAGCCTAGGGGCAGGAGCACGAGAACGCATTTGTTCAGTATGACCTTCAGCAGCGGATTCTTTTTTCATGGATTCCAATTGCAACTGCATTTCAACAAGTTCTTTTTCATACGCCAAACGTTCCCTAACTTCCTCCCTTTGCCTAGCCCTTTCATCCCTATCTCTTGATCTCTCAAGATCAATAAATTGTTGCAACTTATCCCCAGTATGACCAAGCTGTTTGCCTAGATTAGCTAATTTCTCTAGATCCATGTTGGTGTGATGTAATTAGACACGCAGCGATTGGAAAGCGCAATTTGAAGTACAAAATATATAAAAACCAAACAATGTTTATAACATTAAGAGTAGAATGCAACCATGAAACAATGTTGATTAATGATTAATGTACCAATTGCATGGGTATAATAGTTGACAAAACAATATATGAATATCAATACAAAAACAAATAAATTCAGATTTAAAAAGAAAAAATCTAAAATATTTGAATTTTTTTTTGTGAAGTCTTTTGTTCTAATTGAACATGAACTCGTCAACAGCCTTTGTCTTTAATTTCCCGGACGAGCCCCCAATTGTCACGTGCAAGATGGAATAGGCACAGTGTGGCATGTTAACTAAGCTGTTGTGCTGAATTCGTATTCAAGAAGATAAAAAAAGACAGTAAATAGATTTCACAATTTATTTATCATGATTATTTCTTGAACCAATAATGACAATAACAGTATATACAATAACAATACACAATGTTTCATATGACCAGATTAATCATACATACAGTTATACAATAATAGTATCCCAATGAATTGTACACCCAGAGCTCTTGCGCACGCGTTCGTATACTTCGTTGTGCTGCATACATGTAAACACTCACGGTACCGTCGTCATCAAGTTCGCGAAAGTTCTATCTATTTGTAATGTTGTTCCTCCTTGTTTGGACCTCCTAGTGTTGTTATTACTGTGGGACGGTTATCGCCGACAGTTGCTCCAACAGTTAGTTGTTACAGTTCTAGTTGTTACAGTTCTAGTTGTTACAGTTCTAGATGTTACAGTTCTAGTTGTTACAGTTCTAGTTGTTACAGTTCTAGATGTTACAGTTCTAGATGTTACAGTTCTAGATGTTACAGTTCTAGATGTTACAGTTCTAGTTGTTACAGTTCTCGATGTTACAGTTCTAGATGTTACAGTTCTAGTTGTTACAGTTCTAGTTGTTACAGTTCTAGATGTTACAGTTCTAGTTGTTACAGTTCTAGATGTTACAGTTCTAGTTGTTACTGTTCTAGATGTTAGATAAACCATTTATCTTTTAAAAACGGCTGTATAGAAAACATACAGTGAATTTTATGAATACCAGTCCTAATTATATGTGAGAGTTATGTAGCATATATCAAATAACTCATTTCAAAACATTACTCAATTATATTGAACAAACACAATTAATGATAATAAGTTATGAAACACACAAGACTAGATAACTTATGATCCTAGTAAATTAACTATCACTGGTAGAATTGTGTATCATATAAAATGCATTACACAATGATTATGAATAAACAATGTTGAGGAACCTTACATGTTGTGTATCATCAAAATGCATTACACAGTTATAAATAAACAATGTTGAGGAACCAACCTTTCATGTTGTGTATCATAAAAATGCATTACACAGTTATAAACCAACATTGGTTAATGCATTTTGAGTATCATTATGCATTACATATAGTAGTTACAAATAAACACTGGTTGATGCAACTCTGGTTGTGTATCATTAAAATGCATTACACAATTAAAAACAACGTACATAATTGAAAACACAAATCATATTTTGTTTCTTACCAAAATTGATATTGCATTAAATAAACAAATCTTTGTTTCTTCCAATGTACAAAAACAACATAATTGAAAACACAAATCAAGTTTTGTTTCATATCAAAATTGTTATCATATTGAATACAAAATCTCTGCTTCATTGAGTACAAAATATTATACAATAAGAATTTACTTACACATGAATCCTTTGTAAATAAACTTTACATTATTCTCTCTGGCAGTGGCATATAAACACAAACTCCAGACTAAATCACCATAGATTTATTTAGTTGCATTCTCTCATCTGTAACATTGTATCACCATGAATTAATCTGCATTATTAATTTCCAGCAGTGTAGTCACAGAGTGAGGAACTACCAAAACCTTATAGGTCTTAACCCCTTGATGGTCAGAAGATGACTGCACCAAATATCATGTCATAAGAATAAAAAATGATATCATAGCCATATTGCGATTGGCTGAAACTCAAATATAAATAAGCTATGATTGGATAAACTAGAGTTACTTAAAAACAAATTGGTAGAATTAACACATCACATATATGTTGACTGTTTGGCGTGCATGGTTGATTATAAGATCTACCCTTGAAGTCCTTAAAATAGATAAGTGTAGGACACTACACATGTTTAACCTTTTATATGCGACACCAGGATCCAAGATGCTTTTACTTGTTGTCTACAGTTATCAAGTTTAAAAGTCACACTTTTCTGGATGAGTAGGAGAAAGTCATATTATGCACATTGAACTTATTCTCACACGTGGCAGTAGTCTGCAGACGACAGTTCCAAAACGTCATAAAATGTTTCTTCACCATATTTAGAATCACCATGAGAAATGCCCTTCATTTCGCCGAGTGTGACTGACAGCCAGTGGCTAGGATATGGGCCCTGGTGCTGGAGGTCCGTGGTTCATATCCCTTTCTGGTGAATTTTTGGGGTCGGAAAACAAATCTGTTGCCGTGTGGTGTACTAGAGTTAGGGTTATAGACAGCAAAACCGTGTTTAAGAGATATTGGACAGAGGGATGTGGATGGTTGTTGGGTATTCTTAAACAAACATACGACATGTGTTCATGGTTGTCTCCATATGAGACTTAAATAACATGAAACATCTCCTTGAGCTATCAACCGATGATATGGTTGCCGATTCATAACGAGTAGAATTATGTCGCCTGGGTATTGACAGATTCAACATATTCGTGTCAGTTTCAGTGGGAATTTCTCATTTTTGATACATCAGCCCTGCGGAGACAGCCCTCGCCTTTATCATCAAAACCTGTTAAAATAACTAACACGATCCACAGCGCTTAGCTCGGTCATCATATTTTGAAGACAATAATCGGAGATGGGAATTACGGTTGCGAGGAGCAAATTTATAAATTGCATTTGTGGCATTGTGAGTTTATCGTTGAAGATGTCAGAGTGCGGTCAAAATAAAGCCTGTGGTTCAACTTTGCCGTGTTGTTTGTCTGCATCTTGTTTGTAGACTAGGAGGTTCAATCAGCCCTGCAGGGATGGCAATAGGAGGTTCCGTCAGCCCTACAGGGATGGCAATAGGAGGTTCCATTAGCCCTGCGGGGATGGCAATCAATTCTCGTCCTACTGAGCCTTTTTTTTGTAACACGGTTTACAAAGGGCTCCCCCTGATTAAATCCAAACAGAGATGCAGAGTATTCTTATGTTGGTACCATGGTATAGCTGGCGGCTCCTCTTTCCATGCATACCAAAATAAGTACAAACATCTCACGCATCGGAATTTCACCGATTTTTTGCTTATAAGTGACATGAAATGATGCTTCTAACTGATAATATAAGATTTAAGGCTATACTATTCAGATATTTTTTTAAATGGCGATTTGTAAATAATATTGTAATGTGGCAACCACCCCCTACCCTCTGACCTTTACGGCTTACCCTACCCTTTGGTAAAATGAGCGCAAACGATGTAAAAGAGATGCCCTAGGTCACTGTATGTTGCGTTGTGCTTGGAGGGGGGAAGGAGGTCGGACGATAGTTACTTACGGGCCTCATATGTAACATAACAAGATTTTGCAGTATGTTTTAACAATGTTAATTTTGTTTTCTCAAATACTGGGAAATACCTACTCTAATATTGCAACATAGTTGTGAAACTATTCATTGACGAGATGCCAATAATAATCCAAAAGATTAACAATCCAACATACCTACAGAGTAAAGTTCGCGCTCTTTACCGTAACATCAGTAATTTAAAAAAACGCACAATGTGTAGCTATAGAATGGCAATATCCAAACACAATTTACATTACATTGTCGCGGAACTTTGTGTTCATATTTAACCCATTTCAGGTAAGCCTCACACAAGAATGTCTTAACACAATTTTTTTTTTAAAACACAAATAAGTATAAATGAATAACACGGACAAGTCAATATTGTTTAGGGTCGGGCATTGTTTCATATATTTTTAATTGTTCCGAACAACAACTTCACCTAATCAGCCAAACTCAATTTCAAATATAATGAAAACGAGGGTTGTCCGTAAATAATCATTCCATATCCCGTCATGCTCTCATTTTATTCCCTGCCCAATTTTGTTTCTTGCGAGAACTCCGAGGAGCGGAGAACCAATGGATTGGGCATTTAATGCACTCCCTTGAATTGAGAGAGAGAGTCAACATTAGCCTTGTTAATGTCTTGAAGGCTGTTGCTCTATTTGCACCTCCAACTGTACATTTACAGCATTTACTTTGAATACCCTAGAGGTTGTGTGTGAATAAATGGTGAAGCATGGACGGATAGAGTAAATTAAAGTACTTTCTAGTTGGCTTTATTTATACCTATGTTTATTTTATTTTATTTCCTTTCAGATCAAAGTTATTCAGGTTGATACTAAAGTGTTGCGGTTATCATCGTAAATTCTGCGTATCGAGTAGTCAGCCAGGAAAATGTGACGACTTCAAATACTTCAAGCACTGTGACACATTTTAAATTGAACAACAGACCGATCAATTGAGGGCAACTACTCTGTACGGACTATTGTTAATAGTTGTACGGACTATTGTTAATAGTTGGTTAAGCGCAAACGGAGCTGAACGTGTAGGGGCAAGAAATTTGGGACAAACGACTGACTGCACACCACTAACTGTACAATGACGTAATGTCATTAATGGCTAAAAACGAATGTATAAAATGTATAAATCTTATTCGTACACACAGACTGTTGATCGATGTCATTAGGTCGCATATGTTTTGATCTGGTGAAATTTTGCCTATATTTTAATTTCCTGAATCACTTAACATGACTAGTTTGCAACGGGTAAAATGCTAATCAAGACCAGAAAGCTTTATTTCACACACGAGATCAGTGTTTCTGTGTTCATCGTTGCATTAGAGTTTACAGATTAAAAAAATGTTAATTTGCAAAATCCTAGCTAAAATAACAGAAGAGATCAAACCAACCTAAACTATTTTTTTACGCTTTACTATGACCACGCTGTTGCAATTAACTTTATTTTCATCCCACGGGGTGGCTGTATGTGTACTATGAATACCCCTGTGGGAGCAGTTGTGTTAAAATTGCATTTGCTGCCTTAGCGTCTTATTCCCTTTTATATTGGAACATTGTTCAACTATTAGTGAATGCGACAGACATTGAATTGCACGCCATAGGCTTTCATGACATTATTGGTTTGACCAAAACGGTTCCATCTGTGTTATCAAGCGTAATGTAAACATGCTGTCCTACTTAAAGTTAACAAATCGCATACTATTGCAATTATGGGTTATTGTAACCACTAACTGTACATGGAAAGGGTTTAGAACACCTTGTCAAAACCAAAAACACTTCTGAATTGCTCTAAATAGTATACGTGATGGTTGTGTAAGTCTTACAAAACCTGACATCAACTCTCCTAGTAGCAAATGTATACACTTAAACTGATATCCTAATTGCGTTAAACTGGAGGCGATCTGTAACACTCAACGACTCGAGATCTGTAACATGAGTGATAACACTATACTGTCATCCACAGGGCATTTTCATGTTGGATAATATCTCATCTAATAATCATGTAGAGGGTAAATCCTTCACAAAAATCTGAAAAACTTAAAACTAATATGATGGTTCTCCGATACATATCTTTGAAAATACTGCATCCTGGTGCACTCTGGAACATATTGGCAACTGGATAAAATGTTTACTTCTATGTGTGACGACGACGACACGATAATGACATCAGCGTATAGACATACGAGTTAAGATTCCCATCCAAACCAAACAGTAAATCCAGGAGATTTTTTTATTATTATTATTATTATTATTAAACATCATTTATATAGCGCCTTTTCTAAAAAAGACCAAAGCGCTGTACAGAGATAAAATACACACACGATAAAAAGTAATGTACAAAATATAAAACGCAACAATAGAATAAATTGGACATTAAAAATGGCAGTAAGTAGTAAGAATACAATAAAATAGATGATACGCGTACATCCACACACCCCCACACACCACTCGCATCCCAACCCACCCCTCGCCCTAACACACCTATCATATAGCTACACACCCTTCACACACCCCACATTTGTATTTTGGACTTTAAAGGAACGATAATGATAATCAAGATGTATGGCATTATATAGTTAACATGAATGGTTTACATTGACATTTGCCTTAATACCCCATAGGAATGCTATTAAAAAGATCTGACTTTGGCTGACAAATTGACATCGAAACATATCATTCGACCATATCAGCTACAATGTATACATAAGTCAGGTATAATTGACCTGCTACATTCAAGGGGCTTGAGTGTGTGTTGAATTCTAACAACATATACATAGCACAAGGTACATTGTCCATTACCAGCCATCCCTTGCGGGATACTTTTAAATTGGAATTAATTTAATTTATTATGTTTGGATTAGTAAATCCCGCTTGTTTGGATAGTATCACGTTATTTAGCAGAGCGTGGTTGGTAACCAACTTCATTTCCTCATAAGAACGATATGTGTACATATGGAAATCACGGTGGAATAGCGCTGTAACTAGAGTAAAAGAAAAAAAAATCATATAATTCGATATGTTAAAATCATACCTCGGGATATTCTTTGTCAGTTATTCACTGCTTGTGGCACAATATTATTCCACATATGTTTGTAGAAACATACATTTATAGATATTGTTCGCGTTTAATCTGCATCATTTACAGCTCAACCAAAACCTAAGGTAGAACATAATACATGAAGCAACTTAAGTTTAACTATTGACATTTTATTGAAACGTTATCTTTAAAGATATAGTCATCTATCAATCAAGCGGATAAAATATGGAACCCGCGCTATATTTTGAGGTCAATCTGTCAGTAATACCTTTAGGATTACGTGTAGACATTCCGTGTACGTTCAACATTCGTGGCATGGCATGACAAAACATTCAAAAATATATGCCAGACATAAACAAAATGATAAGTTCAATCACGTATGCTCTTCTTGTGAATTCAATTCTGACCATAAGTATACGTGCAATAATATTATGACTTATAGACTTTGAGTGGTGGCTAATATTAAGCATCGATGAATACGGTTTAGTGACCATAGGTACGTCTTGTAGTTGCGTGCTGAGAACTACCATCTGTGTAATGATCGTAATTTCGATAAACATTTCAAAGCACATTATGGATAGGTTATAGCGACTACTCGTTTGCCGAATGTTATGGTAAAATTGAATGTCTTTGTAAATCTTGAAGTTCAAGATTTACAAAGACATTCAATTTTACCATATCAATATTAATTAAAAGTTAACTTTTGTCGATCCCTGTCATTGAAGTTCGAATGAAAGTACTTGCTTTAGAATTACCCTTACACTCGAGCTCATATTCATCAATGGGTTTCCTTATACAAAAATATTAAACTATTTTATTATCCTATTATGTCCGCGGGTAAAATATGCCGAATGGCTACGTTTTAGGTCGTTATAAAGAGCCCATTATCAACTATGCTATGAGTTGAATGGATCGTATCCGGATATTTGATTGGGGAGCATAATTTAATAAATTATTATAACTGTATAATATTAAAGCTCTACACAACTCTGCACCCAACTATATCAACGAGCTTCTCACACCATACTGTCCATCTGCTAATCTCCGCCCAGGTAGCCGTAACTCCTTGTAGTATTTAAAAGTGCAACTGCTACATACAGGGACAGGGCTTTCTGCATCGCGGGACCAAAACTCTGGAACAATCTTCCTCTACAGATCCGTAATTCAAAGACAGTTGCAATTTTTAAATGGTCTCTAAAAACTCATATCTTTAACCAGAATATGTAGTCATTTTATTGCATTCATATATTACTGCATTTGTGTAACTGTATTGCAAATTATTATGCCATCACTTTTATTTATTGTACTTTTATTTAGTACGCTGCATCCCGTGTATATATCATATATTATATTCTTTTTTTTTTTTTTTTTTTGTAAAGCGCGTTGTGATCCTTTTCGATGTAAGGCACTATATAAATGCCTGTTATTATTATTAGTATCTTACACTTGGCAATTTGTCGCGTGATTATCAGAAGTACATACATGCTCGACAATCACATTGCACTTATGACCTTATTGTATGGACCAAGATCAATGTGTGTTTGGTAGCTTCAAGTGTTAAACTAAGGTTTTCGTGAGATATAACACGAACGCCAGTATATATATTAATGGTTCACTTGGTCCAAAGTACACCCACGTGGGTTACAAGAACCTGTGCTGTGAATACTTTGTCCTTTGGGAGAGTATAAAAGAGTTCAAGATTGAGGTGTAGATTTGCGACTGACATTTCTGGTAAATGGTATAGTGATGGATGTGCAGACGATTTGAGCACAATTTTGCACATGTTTTAACGAGGCTATGTTCTGAATAGATAACACGTCAAATTCTACCATCTTCACGGAAATATGTGTTTGACAGATTCAAAAGCGTTTTAGTCAGACATAAACAAATCTGCATATTTTTCATAACCCGTATTTGGTATAAGGTGGGACATCACAATGTAGCTTTCTATCTTGTATTATAAGCATCCGTGTGGGAGAAGCTGTGTTGGAATTGCCTTGCTGGCATAGCATCTTTTTCTTCTATATGATGCGACAAACATTAAATTGTACGCTGTTGGCTTCCACGCAAGTATTGAACTGACCCAGCCAGATGTATCTGTTTTATCAAGCGTAATGCATCTTACATGTGTGATGAATATATAAATTTGAAAATAAGTTAACAGTTTGTATAGGCTGAGCGAATACAATTACAATTTGGAGTTATTGTAGCCACGAATTGAACCTCAAAAGGATTTCGAATACCTTGTCTAAACAGAAACACTGCTGTGTTGCTCCAAATATTATTTGATCCTTGCACAAGTGTCACAAAAAATGACAGAAACTCTGCTAGTAGCAAATGTGTACACTTCAACTGATATCCTAACTGTGTTTGACTGGAGGCGTTGCGTAACACTCAATGACCCGAGATCTGTAACATGCGTGATAACACCATACTGTCATCCACAGGGCATTGTCATATGTCTGATATATTACCATGATAATATCATATCTTAACCATGCTGTGGACAAACGTAAACAGTCTCGCATAAAATATGTCATATTGGTACATACCAAAACGTGCAAATATATAATTATGAGGACGATTAAAGATACGATGTGGCAATAACTAGGATCACAATATAGATATACATACACACAGGGTTCCATTCACGCAAACCATAAATCATAATTATAGACCATGTTACAATTACTGTAGTATATCTTTACCGTACGGTATCATTGGGCACTTTTAAGGAATGATCCAACTCACATAATGATAACAATCAACGTGTATGACAGTCTGTAGTTATGATGAATAGTATGCGCAATGACACTTGCCTGAAAACACATAGGAATTATATTAACAATATATGCTTTTAACTGACAAAAATGACAACGAGACATATCTTCGACCATATCAGTTACAATGTATACCTAAGTCAGATATTGACCTGCTACATTCAAGCGGTTTGTGTGTGTTGAATTCTAACAACGTGTACATAGCACTTGTACATTTTCCATTACCAGCCATCCCTTGTGGGATACTTTTAAATTGGAATTAATTTAATTTAGTATGTTTGGATTAGTAAATCCCTCTTGTTTGGAGAGTATCACGTTATTCAGCAGAGCGTGGTTAACTAACTTAATGTCCTCACAGGAACAATATGTGTACATAGAAAGTACGGTGGAATAGCGCTGTAGCGGGAATAAAATACATTTATAACTAGGATGTTGATATAATGCAATGTAATAAACTCATACATCAATACATTTATTCATAGTTTTCAATGCTAGCGGCGCCATTCTATTACGCAATATTATTTTGTAAAATAGATTATTAACTATATGTTGTTCATGGTAAAACCTTCAGCATTTACAACATAATCCAAAACTAGGGTATAAGCAAGTGAAATTTAACCATCGGACTTATATTTTGAAACGATCTCTTTTAAAGATACAGGTGTCATATCGATTTATACCAGCATTTTGGAATCAAAGCACGTACATGTCTAGATATTGCCCCTTGCCCCCATTGTGGCTCTCTTGCGCGCCGCAATTGCCTAGTCATATTTCCATACGCCTCTGATGGGATTTTTCAAATGAAAACATATTTTTCACAGTCATTTGTTATTCATCAAGAAATACAAAACCGTTTGACAATGTCAATGTAGATTGCTTGTGTATCTTTATTTTACATTCTCTTCACACATCATTTAACAATTAACCGAGCGAAACTCGCGCTATGTTTGGGGTAAATCCGTCAGAATCACGTGTCGACACTTCCTTATCTGATATCTTTGATGGAACGGCATTCTCTTCACACATCATTTAAAAATTAACCGAGCGAATATTAAACCAATGCAACTCGCGCTATGTTTGGGGTAAATCCGTCAGAATTACCTTTCGGATCACGTGCCGACACCCCCTTATCTGATATTTTTGATGGAACGGCATGACAAAACATCAACAAATAATGCCAGGCATGAACATAATGATAAGTTCAATTATGTGCGCTCTAGTTCTGAATTCAATTCTAACCATATTATGCGTGCACTAATATTATGACGAAAGCCTTTGAATGGTGACTAACATCAACCACGCGCCAACTAAATAACACCGATAAAATACGGTCTAGTGACCCTTAAGTACGTCTTTCATTTACATAATGAGAATTGTACTCTGTGTAATGATCTTAATTGGTTAGTGAACAATTTGTTAATCTTGAAATGAACAATAAATCAGGAAATTGTGTCCAAGCTATTAAAGTTCGTAGGAGAAGAATTTGTTTAAGGATACCCTTACACAGTGCTTAGGTTCATAATTGTTTTTTCCTAATACAATGAATATTAATCAAGTGTATTACCTGGTAAATATGTTAACAGGTGTCCACGGTTACTGGTAGGTCTACATGAACCTCCCGTTAACTATGCGGTGAGTTGACAGAGTTGTATCAGAAAATCATTTGAGGAGCCTTTCTTAAATCGTCTACGTTATAGACAGGTGTATCGTTGTCTTCTTAGAGCAGTGCTATATGATATAAAACTAAGCAAACGTGGCTTGACATCCATGTTTGGTTCTACAGAAGCATATTTACCCCTTGAACACCTTCACATTGAATTTCAATATGCCTAAATCAATCTATGTCAGAAAGCAGACTTTCAGCATGACTGCTTGGTTTAGCCTGAACTTTATGGGTGAGTAAGATGAAATTATAGAGTATGTTGGTCACAGGTGATCCTTGTGTGGACGGTGGTTTTACAGGTGACATCTAACAATTGGTCAAGTGATTGACAATAGTACGTAAATGCTCTGTTATCACATTGCACTTATGTCCTTTTTGTCGCGACTAAGCGATTGATATCTGTTAGTAAATTCGAGCTTTATCAAGTGTTAAACCAAGGTTTTCCTGAGACATTGCACACGCGCCAGTATATATATTAATGGTTCACTTGGTCCAAAGTACACCCACGTGGGTTGAGAATATTCCAATGAGACTATGCGCAGCAGATAGATAACATTTTGAATTTTACCATACTTGTAATTGTAAAATTGTGCCAATTCAGCCGGTTTGCTGCAGTGACAATAAATCATACCATGAATAAAAATAATAATAATAACTGAATTTTTTGTTTGTAGATAACCCACAATTAAACAGATATGGGCTAGGAAATTGTCTTAGATCGATACATGAGTAGTCAGTACAGCTTTAATCCCTACGAGTTGCCTCGTAGGGAACTTCTATTAACCAATTTTCCAATACCATTCCCGAAGGTATGAACGAGTTATAAGCTTTACATAACGAACGAAAATTAAATTACAAAGTTTCAAGTGGCTTATTTATCAGATGCTCGTACGATGCAACGCAAACACAATGTTTCTGGACAATTGGGAATTTACGAAAGCCGAGATATATATTGGGTTAACGTGTTTGTTCTGTATAACCAATTCTAGACAAGTCACTTATTTAAGGAATGCAACATACTTTTTATTGTGCTATTCAACGCAATTGGTGTCTTTTATGATGAATACCTTCTACTGTGTTAATAACAAATCACAAATCACAAGTATTTTTATAAAACCACTATATTAGTTTGTCTTATAAAACCACTAAATCAGTTTTTTTTATTGTGCTATTCAACGCAATGGGTGGTATGGCTTTTATGATGAACCCTTCCACTGTGTTAATAACAAATCACAAATCACAAGTGTTTTTATAAAACCACTAAATTAGCTTGTCTTATAAAACCACTAAATTAGTTTGTGGTCAGCGGCAAATGATATCTAGACACATCCGAGAAATAAATTCTGCCAACATTTAACTTTGATAATCTAGTACTTCTTTGACGCGACAGGTATACGTTCGTATGAACCGTTCGCATTAACATATAATACAAATTCCCAACAGCATTGTAGCTTGGTCAGCCAGTATTCATGGATCTATGGAGGAGTCATTACATGGCGTTTCCATTTACTAACCTAAATGTATCAGTGTTTCATAATATGGCCGTCCGCTACTATATACATTCTTTTTATCAAAATAACCCACTTATTCCTGAAACGTTGGCAACGAACACTCTCTATTATATACGCTATAATTTAATTTTAGTATTAACTGTATTATCATTTAGATACCCTGCTTACCACCAATAATTGTAGATCTTCCAATGTTAAAATCGCTTAATGTAAAACCAGCAGTTGCAAAGGCAATAGGCATCATGGTTTTCAATACATGCATGCAGAGATCTAAACTTGAGCAACCGTTGTGCTCCTATGTATATGGGCGGATGGGGTGCTCCTATGTATATGGGTGGGTGGGTGGGTGGGTGGGTGGTATATTCATCGTGCCAGCGATGTATTCTTGATCTTACAAATCCGCTAAAAAAGAAAATACATTTTCAAACAAATTAGGGTACCTTTGGGTAAGTTATAACACCGTAATGACCTATTTATCTTCGTAATTAATTTTCATGACACGAAACATAACGTTCTTGGTTTTAGGAAATCTGTACTACGCTCGTGGTATGTAAACGAATAGTCCTTGTAGTCTCCTGAACATCAACTACGAGGGTCATTCAATAAGTTCTACCTCCTCACTCATAACATCGCTAATAGGAATGTCAGCCTCATGACATTTGTCATAATTAAAGCTCTGAATCATAGTTACACATTTATGGAAAATGGTTATTGATGTCTGTTTCACTTTTGATATTATGCAGTCAAAGTCAGAGAGAGGTTTTTGAAAACGGAAACGGAAAATTACCTGAAAAATAAATACATGTTTTTCGGGGGGTTTTCCGTATTGTATTATTAAATATTGAAAATGGAAATTAATAGATGGTGTCTGAATTGTAAGCAATAATATTGCCTGCGGGCTTGCAAATATTGTAATATCAACACGAATGTATTGCTATGCCTTTGGCATACTGGAATAATGATAATCAGTCAAATTTCCATTGTTACAAGTCAAGCCTCGTATGTTAAATATTTAACATAATGGTTAATTTTTGAGTTTCCTTATGTGTAACCTTAAGAATAGACAATCAGGTAGTCAATGATAGAATATGATCTCTTTGAGAAGCCTGAAATCCTTCCTTTAGCCCTGTATATTGAAGATCTCTTAGTTCTCATGAAAATCAAATATGACTTGTGCAGGGTTCTCTAGGAGGGGTAAACTTAATGGTTGTCTTGATCTGTTTCTGGCTAATCAGAGGCCATATTGTTTTCGAAGAAATCAGTCACCTTTATTATATATATATAGTCTGTTAAAGAGATATCTGACATTTAGAACGGTTATAATTGACCGATAGGTACGTTTTATCTCTTATCATAGGCCAAATTAATAATACTTCGGCGATATTTTGCTGTTTTCATCCGTTTCCGTCACACTAAATGGAGGTTCGGTTTTCAATGCATCTCCAGATAGGTACAATCATTACTCGTATCAATTAACAATGAATCTGTAGCTGAGATCCCAAGCTACAATTGTGTAATATTTCATAAACCTGGCTTATATTATAACACTATTATGAGGTAGGAGGTAGAACTTATTGAATAACCCTGTAGATAGTATTTGTTTTTAATATCGCGCCGGAACAAAATATCGACGTTACGTCATGTAACATACTTCGCATCATTGTCTGTTTCGATGTATATATTACAAAACGGGGCAAAGAATATACTGATAAATGATGCAGCAATTGTCAATTACGTTATTTAGTCGAGTACAATCAAATTATATGTCTCGATATTATGCAAATACCATATACCAGTTTTCTGTACACAGATGGGGCCATTAGCACACTTATACTAGAGCTAGTGCACAGCGGTTGAATGGTAATAGAGCCACGACATTTAGGCAAATTAAATTGGTTCTGTTTATTAATAATGAATTATTAAAGATCGATTGCCGACTCCAGTGGTTATTCACAATTTGGTAAAGCATTAGCAATTAAAGCATTTTATCGAACCGGTGACGATAGAACTGAAGGCCAATGTTGGAACTGAATTCAAAACATGTTTAAAAAATCCTGTGGTACATAGTTTATCCCCTTGGGATGATATGTGACAACTGTCTGTGTCGGCATTTGTAAAGAGAAAACAAGAATGTGATAAGTGCGTCGATGACTCATATAACACAATGCTATCCTGTCATAATACACTTATTAGTTTTACCATCGTCTAAATAAACGACCTCTTTAAGATTGGCGAGAGTTTTGATTACACGCTGCTAGCCATAATTTGGGATTGCATAAAGCAAATAATCCTATGTACATTGATATGATAGATTTAATGCATGCGCCTATGAGCTCGAAGGTGTCATATTAAATCTTCCGAATGTTGTTAAAGAGATATCCCAGTGTTGATCAAAGAATTAATTGGTAGGTAACAGATATGGTTAAAACAGGTATACCTAGGCCACAGTGCAAAACCAGTACGTATGGCTCATACGTATAAATGACGTTTACGTAAGACTTGAACAATAATAATAATAATAATGATAATAATTAAGTCTTATATTGCGCCGGTATCCGCCAAAAATGACGCTCATGGCGCTTGTTGCATATACAACCACTGAAACAAACAAACCACAAAATATTTACAGTGCATAAAGTCATAGTAATAGTATATTCATCATTAACAAGAAGTCTGGAAAATGCAAATCCAAGTTCTTCTGATTGTGTACAAACCAGGACGACATGAGATGTTAAGTGTTGTTTCGATATATAAGATGTGACATCTACATGATCTTGCCACAGCGATTTAGAAGACGAGCGAATGCATAGATGAATAATGTTCGCAGCCGCAGGGGTCCGTTGAATTGGTTCAAATAGAAATTGTCCTTTAGAAATTATCAGTTATAATTATACAGTTGATAAGGAAAACGTGCCATGATGAGTATAATAGAACCAAGACGATATGCACAAAGATGGAAACAGGGGTGAAAATATAAGCTGCAAACAGTCCAGTAAAAATGTTAAACTTGTAGGATACCAACAATTGGAGCTGCCGCCAGGGCGCTGCGAAGATGTTTATCATCCCATGCTGTAAAACCTATCACAAGACAGCAACAGTGTTATATAACTATAGTGGTAGTGGTAAATTCCAATGTTGTTCTAAACAGGGGTGAGAATAATATTAAAGCTGCTAACAGTCCAGTAAAAACGTTAAACTTGTAGGATACCAACAATTTGAGCTGCCGCAATAAATGTTTATCATAGGCGCCAAAGTAATAGTGATCACCATAATAATACATACACCCATGAAATCCCGATTCTAAATAAAACTAGAACGTGCGGTTATAACTGTTTTAAGATGCTATCGTAAGATTCTTAACCGAACTCTGTGTCAATTTTCGGCAGACATCCCTACAATTACACTATACGACACTTTTTATTTGTATAAAGTCACATTAGTGACTGACTTTCTTTCAGACTACACAGATCGATATCGACGGGTCAGAGTAGCTACAGCACCTGTCGTTTTAAGTGACAAGTGAATACCATTCGCTCGTACATTTTAAGTAGAAGTCAAACTAGACTATTTTGATAATCTTGTTTGTCTAGAAGACGTCACATGTTCTTGACGTACATGTATTATAGGTTTGATAAGATTATTGTCTGGAAAACATCCCACTGTTTCATTCGTAAATTGAATGACTATGTCAATCTAAAACTAAAGGTTTGTTAAAATGATGTTTTAAGACCATTTCGATCCAGTGTGTATTTACGTACAGATTCATATGTCCATGCGGCTGCATATTTGCATCCTGTGCGGAGTTAAAACGCTTGACACTTCCTTAAACATTTGTTTTAATATACCTCCAACGTGACTTGTATATATACCAAAGCTAACGCGTATGCGCATTCATAATCCAGTTTATTTAAGAAGCGCTAAACTAAAGTTGAGCTAATGGTGATGATCTAACACATTTTGACTTCTTATTCAACAGGGATGATTCTGTATACACCTCTATGAATTTACAACAATCGTTAACGTTAGTTGCTTATAGTCCCGTGTTCAAATTGCTGCGGATATGTTTTCTAAAAGCAAAATAGGTGTTTAAATTGCCCTTAAAAATCGACACCGTGAATCAGATACCTCCCTGTAGACGTTATAGAGATGGGTGTATCAAACATATAGGCCTACATAACATAATATATTTAAAACCTATAGTATTTAAATTAGACAGTCCCCTATGGACAAAAAAAGTATTTGTTTGTCTGGACTGCATTAAAAGTTATGAAACCAATATGTATATATATATGCAGCGATGGAAATACCCACATGACTTTCCACCCGGGGTAGAGCGACCCGGGGTAGACCGACCCGGGGTTGATCAACCCTAAGTCGACCAACCCTGGGTGGACTACAATAGCGCCCTCACGGAATAAACCATAATACTGTTTAAAAAACACCTTGGAAACTATATTCATTCTAAATTATATGTTAAAAAACTCAGGGGGTTGGCGGTCGGGGAGGTAAAAACAAGGACGGATCATTCTAAAACAACCCCGGGACTGTCCAGCCCCGGGACTGTCCACCCATGGACTGTTTCTAACCCTAAACCTAAACCTAACCCTAAACCTAACCCTAACCCTAACCCTAACCCTAACCCTAACCCTAACCCTAACCCTAACCCTAACCCTAACCCTAAACCTAACCCTAAACCTAACCCTAACCCTAACCCTAACCCTAACCCTAACCCTAACCATAACCCTAACCATAACCCTAACCCTAGTCCACCCAGGGTTGGTCGACTTAGGGTTGGTCGACTTAGGGTTGGTCTACCCCGGGTCGCTCTACCCCGGGTGGAAAGTCATGTGGGTATTTCCATTGCTGCATATATATATAGAATAACATATAGTTTTTAGCTGTTTTGATATATATATCAGCCAAAAACCAATCAAATTGCCTGCTGACATCAAAAACCACACCCACTATATAAGAATGTCGTGTGTTTGCATAACAGAAGACCTTTATTGTTCCAGAGAGTCTGCCTTTGATAACGATAATATATCTCTTTTCTAGTTTTCTTAAAAAATTGTACAAAAGAGGGATTGTTTTCTAAAGTGTTTCGTGATACATCGAGCAACATTTTGCTATCAACTCTTTGCAGCAACCTGATAATGGTTCGCAGCAAAGTATCACAGTACAATTGCCGAAGTGGTGTCAATTGTTGATGTCTTATAGTGTGAGGTTGACGCTTTCCACGCCACAGGCGTCCCAGCGGGCACTCAACCATATATTCCAACGTTGATTGAAATATGGTTGCGTTGTTGAACAACATGATATTATGATTTAAACATGTTCCCAACTATATTGTGTGCTTTGTTGAAGTAACGTTGAATACTGACGTTGATTCAGCGTTGTTGAATTGAGTTGTCAGAAAGTGGAAGGAAGTCCGGAGCAGACAATGGGAATGAGAGATCAGAAGGTGGAAGGAAGTCCTAGCAGACAATGAGGATCGGAGATCAGAAGGTGGAAGGAAGTCCTGAGCAGACAATGGGGATGTGAGATCAGAAGGTGTAAGGAAGTCCTAGTAGACAATAGGGATGGGAGATCAGAATGTGGAAGGAAGTTCAGAGCAGACAATGAGGATCGGAGATCAGAAGGTGAAAGGAAGTCCTAGCAGACAAGGGTATGGTAGATCAAAAGGTGGAAGAAAGTCCAGAGCAGACAATAGGGATGGAAGATCAGAGGGTGGAAGGAAGTCCAGAGCAGACAATGGGGATAGGAGATCATAAGGTGGAAGGAAATCCAGAGCAGACAATAGGGATGGGATATCAGAAGATGGAAGGAAGTCCGGAGCAGCACAGGGATGGGAGATTAGAAGGAGGAAGGAAGTCCTAGCAGACAATGGGGATGGGAGATCAGAAGGTGGAAGGAAGTCCTAGCAGACAATAAGGATGGGAGATCAGAAGGTGGAAGGAAGCCCGAAGCAGACAATGGGGATGGGAGATCAGAAGGTGGAAGGAAGTCCGGAGCAGACAAATCCTTACAGCTTCCAGATACATGTTCTTGCCCACAATGTAAAGTAGCCTTTGAACTAGAAATGGGCTGTGTATTCTGCTCTTTTACTCAGAAACTTAACGACAAACCCCTATTTTAATAATGCTTATAACATTTCAAGATTGTCCACTTTTCTTGAATTGAAGATAAAGACAAAGTAAAGAGGCCATTAACTGAAAGCGGTGCGGCGTGTTTTACTGATCATGCATTGTCGTGATAGACATCTTGAGGCAATGAATAAACAATATAACCACCTGTGTTTTAGACACTGATGCATTAAACTCCGCAGTTCCCGCAACGAAGCCAGGCAAGTATTCCACGCCGTTGAAATTGTCTGTAGCAAGGCGTTGATATCGTCTGACATTGTAATTACAATTTGGATCAGCTTTGCATACAACAAAACCAACATTATAGTCCGGAGTACGATACTTTCTTGACCTTTTTTGAGGGTGGAAAATTTATTTTATTTTTTAGTTTAAAATGTAATGAAACTCTTTACCTTTAAACAAATATATAAAAGAAATCACTCGACCAACCGACCATACCTGAAATGTCCATTTGCCTGTAAATCACGGGGTTACTCGTCACCTAATGGAATATTTTGAAACGGCTTGAAGTAGCAATGCTCTAACCAAACCAAACCAGTTCAACCATGTCTAAAAATAACACAACTAGTCAGCTACTAGGAATCCAGGGTATCTGGATTTGGAATAACTGGAGCCACGAATTGTATTGCAAAAGTATGTCGATGTCTTACCAAATCAAAAACACGTTTGAATTGCACTAAATGTTATTGGTGGTTACCCAAGTCTTGCACATGAACTGACACTTCCAGTAGCACATACACTTCAACTGATATCCTCTCAGTGTTTAACTGAAGGCGATCTGTAACACTCAACGACCCGAGTTCTGTAACATGAGTGAAACCAGTCTGTCATCTTCAGGGCATTTCTATAATATGTCTGACCATATAAAGCGGGTATATTTCCAGAAAAATATAATTTTCAATTGCCTTATCCTTGTTCATGCTAAAAACAGAGACACTTGAAAAAACCCAGAACCTGCCGGTGTTAAAGGGGATATAGTCCCCCTGTAGACATAGTCCGGCCACCATAGACCTTCACGGAATAAAGCGTGAATATAGTGTTACGTGTAGAGATGAGTGCGCTATAATAGTAACCTATACTTCACTGTACCGGGCGGACTATGGCTCCAGGGGACTATGTCTCCTTTTACACCGACACATCCTACAATATTATGGTACCTCATTATACATCATGGAATATTATGCAACCACCTGGCACATCCCGTTACATACCGGATATCAGTGATATCAATGGATAATTTTGATTTTGAGACTGAAAACTTGTAAAATACATGGCAACATCTTGCACCGGAACCACAGACATGTGGTGAAAGGACTGGTGTTAAGGGGTCTCACACAGTCTGGTTAATCTAAAGTTATAGAAGACTCATCAATTATACAACCGGAACCATCCACCATTCATTCGCAAAAAAAAGGCATTTGTCTTCATAACGTAACTGCTTCGGAACGAACAATAACATCGAGTCCATTCGACCATATGTTATATGTTTATAAAAGTCATATCTTGATCTGCTACATTCAAACGGATTTGCATTCTCGTATGTAATAAAGCGACCTAACCTATTACAAGGTACGTTTTCCATTACTAGCCAATCTTCGCGGGATACTTTTAAATGGAATTAATTTAAGTTAGTATGTTTGATTAAGAAAATCCCGCTTGGAGAATATGACATTATTCTGCCGAGCGTGGTTAACTAACTTCATTTCCTCCTCATAAGAACGATATGTGTGCATAGTAAACGCTGTTGAACAGCACTGTGCACAAGCTAACCTAGAAAATATAATGCGATTTGAAAGAATCATACATTTATATTCTCACTTCGCATTGCTTGCGGCGGAATATATGATCGGATCATTCATTCCATCTATTTTCTAAAACAGGTATCCGAATAATAATCATCTTCTTCTTCGTCTTCTTCTATTTGTCTTCTTTATTTTAAGATAGAGTTTTGATTTTAAATGTTAAGATAGGGTTTTGATCTTAATGTATATTCAAATTATTTAAGAAGCAAAGCATATTAATTTCGAAACGTTCCCCTCTTCCATTCTGCGGAGCGTAATAGTCTGGCATCGCAACTGCCTATTTATAATGCCATACGTGGTCTTAAATGGTTGTTTTACAATTGAAAAGCCTGATACCCTTTATAAAGCCTGATCACACGTCGTCATTTTGATAAAAAACAAATTCCCCTTGTATAAAGCTAGCAAAATGACCGCTCAATTTTGGCGTTCATTGTTTCAATATTACCTTTCAGATCATGTGTCGATGCCCCTTGTACACTATCGTTTGTGGCATAGCATAACAGCACTTTTAAAACAATATTCAAGGCATGAACGAAATGATAAGTGCACCAATGTACGCTCTGCGTCTGAAATCCATTGGTACCATGAGTATACGTGCAATAATATTATTACTGAGCATATATTTCAGCAAGTGTACGGCATTCATGATATAGTTCGATATTTGCATATTTCCCCTTTAACACCTCCATTGTGAATTTCAATATTCCCAGTCATAAAATCAATCAATTTTCTACACGACTGCATGATTAGCCTGTATGTTGAATGTTCCATTACGTATGTAGGAAAAAGGCATGAAATGAAATTGTTATACCGCATAGTGTGCTAGTCGCAGGTGTTGGCAGAGGATTTACAGGTAACACCTAACACCTGGTAATTTATCACGTGGTTGTCAGAAGTACATGTCCTGTATTATTACAATTTAGTAGTGACCATCTATATAGAGCTCGCGACGTGTGCTAGTATAGTCAATTTCAAAGGGCAAGCTGCAGGTGTTAAACCAATGTTTGCCTGAAACACTCCATGCGTACAATGTACAGTATGTATTAATGGTTCACAGTACATGTACACATCACATTCCAAGAATGTGATCTGTAAAATACTACTGTTCTGTTCTGTTCTATTATGACTTTTGCAATAATAATGACATGGATGTTTCAATGATGGTTAGGCCTGTTATCCGAATAGATAGTATTACGAATGCTACCGTGGTATCATTATAACCTCGTGGAAAATATGTTTTTAAATGAAAAATGTCCTTCAGTCACTTATAAAACAGTCGGAGAATCCATTTTTGGTATTAAATTTCACAAAAAATAGTGATTTCTACATTTTTGCCCCTAAAATCACTTTTTTGTCGCCAACATTTTTCAGACAACCTAACAAAATTTAATTTTTGATTAAAAAATTCAAAATGTTACCAAAATCATCTAAAGTCATTATCTAGGAAGCACTTCTTTTTTTTTGCTTAACATTTTTTTTGGCACTTTTTGGTCAATATTTTCAAAACTAAAACATTGTATGCCCCCCCCCCCCCACCCCTAGATAATTGACTTTAGAAGATGATTTTGGTGAAATTTTGAAGTCTTTAATCGAAAACTGATTTTGTTAGGTTGTCTGAAAAATGTTGGCGAAAAAAGGGTGATTTTTGGGCAAAAATGTAGAAATCACTATTTTCTTTTGAAATTTAATTCCAAAAATGGATTCTTCGACTAATTTCATTTGAAAAATTGTATACATTTATGTACATTACATTATTAGTTTAAAACTTACAGTGCTTGATAAATTTCATAAAAAAGGGTTGACAGTACCCTCAACGCGCATAAAGGTGCCCTATGTGTATTTTTAATGGCACGCATGTGTTGCGTTGCAGAATATTTGCAATCCGGCCCACGAAATAATTAACCATAACCAACATTTTGATAGGCTAGTTACGATGCGTAATAATAACATCGTAGCTCGGGCGTAGTTCACAGAAAGCTCACTGTATGCTGTGCATATTCGACCTACGCACGTTTTATTGTATTATATTGTTAAAACAGATCGCTGTCAGCTAACTCCTCGTGGTCTAATGGCTATCGAACGGGCCCATGAACGAAAGGTTACTGGTTCGAATCCCGGTGTCGTATATAGAATTTTGCGAATAAATCTTGTTTGATATTTTTTCGACAAAGGATGTACTAATGTAACTACAAGTGCAAAACACTTGTATACATACATGTATATCAGTTTCAATCTAAATGTTGTTTACGGTAAATAAATTCGCATCCGGCACACCCGCAAACGTAAAACGCATGGCGAAACGCAGCAAAGTTTCATGTGCAAGGACTTGCGTTGTATTTGTAATTAGTGTGGAATGTCACAATAATATTTGGATTTGGGGGCCAGTGCAACTTAGTTTCTTTTGTGTTACCATTTTATAAATCTCAAGCTTCTAGAAGTTCTTGATTAAATAATTTTGTTGTACAAATCCAATAAGCTACTCACCAGGCGCGTACGCAGGGGGGGGGGGGGTGTTTTGGGTGTGAAACACCCCCCTTGGGTCTGTCCTAAAAAAAATAAAAAGGGGAAAAGGAGAGGAAAAGAGAAGGAAAAGGAGAAGGAAAAAGAGAAGGGGGAGAGAGGGACAACGGGAACAAGGGAGAGGCAGTGGCGTAACCAGAGGGGTCAAGGGGGGCGATCGCCCCTCTAGTAATGACTGTATGTCGGTTGAGATTGGCATTTGCAACATTTTTTGCAACATTTTCGCGCGCTACGCGCGTATTATGTCCCAAAAATGGAATATTTTGGGAGAGGGAGAAGGGAAGGAGTAAGAGAAAAGACTAGTACCGATGGGGGTGTTTTAAAATTATAATGGCCCTCGAACCATGCCAAATATTCTAAATAATTATTATGTTGGACCAATTTAAAGGTAGATGACCCGATCACATTTTCGTAACACAGAATTATTTCAAACATACGGAGATTTTCATATCATATGAAAGCTCGTATTTTTCTCATCATCATACTGAAATTTTATGGCCTAAATCGGTATAATTACGGAGAAATCGATGAAATAACGTTGAATTACCGCGAATGGTGGTATACCACCGATATAGTTTGTGTACAACTCAATGGGTACAGTTCACAGCATCTTGTGCGTCTAAAATAAGAACCATTAGAGCTATGCAACTCAAACTTTGAAACACGACATTTTTAAGGATGACCTTTCATGTAGAATAGAAAACTTCAAGTTGAAAATTGGAAATGTGATCGGGTCATCTACCTTTAAGTGTTAGAAATATCAATTTGTGCGTACATCGCACGCATTAGTATCAATGTTTCATTATACAAGCTTGACAAGATGGCTTCAGGATAGTTTTCCATGACCATTTTAATCCAAGAAGTTAAAAATTTTGCGCGCTCCGTGCGGATATTTTATGCAGGTTTTAACATTATATTGGCCCTCAGACCCACCAAATATTCTAAATATGTGGGGGACGTTAAAAACATCATACTGGACCAAAGTTTTAATGCAAAAACCACACCAAAAATGCTAAATACTAGGTGGGGATGTTATTATCATACTGGACCATAATGTTAAAAATGCAATTTTTGTGCGCTTTGCGCGTATTAATTTCAATATTTTATTATTTAAGCGTAACAAGGTGGCTTCAGGACAATTTTCCATGACCAATTTTAATTCGAAAATTCAAAAAAATTGTTTTAACATTATTATGACCCTCAAACCACACCAAAGATTCTAAATATTATGTGGGAGACGTTATTATCATACTGGACCATTAATGTTAGAAATGCAATTTTTTTGCGAGCTCCGCGCGCGTATTGGTTTCAATAATTCATTTTTCAAGCTTAACAAGATGGCTTTAGGACAGTTTTTCATTACCCTTTTAGCTCCAAAACTCCAAATTGTGCGCGCTCCGCGCATGTTTTCTAGAGATTTTGATATTATAATGGCCCTCAAACCACACCAAATTTTCTATACTAAATATTATGTGGGGGACGTTAAAAACGTCATACGTTACTTTTTAATGTTAAAATCACAATTTTTGCGCGCTTCGCGCGTATAATGTTCAACCTTTTAAATATTTAAGATCAACAAGATGGCTTCAGGGTTTTTGTTGGCCCCCAATCAAAACAGTCCTGGATACGCCATTGCCCTCAGTGAGGGTTACAAACAGGCGGGGACAGCTATAGGGTTCAAAGGGTTAACCACATATTAAACACCCCCTCCACGCCGGGGTGAAAAGAAAAATAAGAGAATAGGAAGGGAAAAGACAAGATAAAAATGAAAAGACAAGATAAAAATGAAAAGAGAGAAAAATAGATAAACTAAAAGAAACTAAATTGAAATGGTTATTAGGCGTCGATGCTTTTTCTGTAGCCGTCTGTTAAAATTGAAAGGGAGAATAACACGTGTCATGTGACACACAATGAACCAATGAGATCGCCGATAAAAACAACTTGTCTGCGGATTACTGTATATATTACATACACTATATAATGATGTTTTTAGGGTTGAAACTCAGTCAGTATTAAGATTTGGTGTTAACACATGAGTTACTGGTGAGAAATTGTAACGTTGAACTAAGAATAAACCTGCAATAAGTGTTCAAAAATATGCAAGGAAATGCGTTCTTTTCAACCGTGAATTTCAAAAAACTTCTGGCGTCGAGGGGGGATACCACCCTCGAACTCCCCCCGGGACACGCAAGCGTGTCCCGGCCAGCGCTTCGCGCAGGCATGGATAGTGAAATAATTATATCAATATTTCTAAAACACCTCCCTTCACAAAATCCTGCGTACGCGCCTGCTACTCACGTGCTAAACAGTTTCGTCTTCCCGTTCGGAAGACCTCTTCGGTAGTGACTTGATCCACTTGTTTTCCCCGCGTGATTTGCTTGCATTCTCGGTCCCAGGAAGCTCAGGTGTTAAAAGTGGATCGTAGACATGATTTAGAGAATAAATACCCTCGTCGCTGTTGATGTCTTTGGCCCCCTGCCTTCGTATCCAAATGAATTCTCTTATCCATCTATTTAGTTTGTCTTAGAGCCTTCTCTTATCCATCGCTTTTGTTCTCAAAAGGTCTCAAAACCTTAGAGCAGAAGTGGCCGGCGCATTAAAATCTGCCAAGATTCCAAAAACCAACATCACAAAAGAGGAAAGAATTGCGTTGAAACAACTCCAGAAAGAAAATTCCTGAATAATAATGGGGGCCGACAAAGGCAGGAGTACGGTGGTCCAGTCCAAGGATGGCTATAAAGAGTTGGTAAAGACCATGCTAAGTGATACAAAGACGTACGAGAAGCTTAAGAAAGATCCCACCAGCACTTATATATAAGCGTAAGCTTACTAGTATCATCCACAGACTGAAAGATGAGGAGAAGATTGACTACAAACAGTACAAATGACTTTACCCGACGGCTGAGAATACTCCCCGCCTGTATTGTACGACCAAGATTCACAAACAAGGAAACCGTGTACGACCCACAGTCGACTACACTGGATCTATCGCGTACCAGACTTCCAAGGCTTTAGCAGAAATTCTTTGACCGTTAGTCGGGAAATCCCCACATCATGTTTTGAATTCCAGAAAGTTATCGGAGGAACTCTCAGGCATCATGATAGAAGAAGATGACATCTTCAACTCACATGATGTGATAGCATTTACCAATACTCCTATCCAGAAGACACTGGAAATTATCAAAGCGAGACTGGAGAAGGACGCCACACTTAAATACAGAACAAAACTTAACACAGACATGACAGACGACCTAATAGAGGTCTTACAATTTGTGCTTACAACCACCTATTTCATATTTCGAGGAGAGGTCAACAAACAGAAGTTTGGAGCTGCAATGGGCAGTCCTGTCAGCCCCATCATCGCCAACATGTTCATGGAATGGCTAGAACAGGAAGCTATTACTTGCGAACCAAAACTGTGGAAGCGTTATGTAGATGACATCCTCGAAATCATCAAGAAAGGCACTACACAACAACTCACAGACCACCTCAACACAATTGACGACACGGGTAACATCAAGTTTACATACGAAGAAGAAGACAAAGGTCAGATACCATTCCTCGACACCCGCATTGTCCGAAAAGCAGATGGCCCTGTGAAGTTACTAATTTACAGAAAAAAGACACACACGAACCAGTATCTAAACTTCTCGTCACAACATCCTCTACACCAAGAACTTGGAGTCATACGAACACTGTTTGACAGAATGAACAAAATTGTCACAGAAGAACCAGACAGAATAGCAGAGGAAAAAACAATCAAAGAAGCATTAGGACTGTGTGGATACCCCAGCTGGACTTTCAAAAGAGTACAGCAACAGATGAAGGATAAGACCACGAAGAAAGCTAAGAAAAAGATGAGAACAAAGAGAGCATTGGCATGGTGGTTTTCCCCTACATCCAAGGTGTGTCTGAAAGACTACAAAGATCTTTTAAGAAGTACAATATCCAGACTGCAACGAAACTTTACAACACACTCGAACGACTACTAGTACATCCCAAAGGTAAACGAGACACGTTACAGACCCGCGATTGTGTTTACAAGATCCCATGTCACTCGTGTGAGTCCAAGGGCGGCGGAACCGGGGGGCCAGGGGGGCACGTGCCCCCCCATCCGTGAAAGTGGTGGGACACCATGTGCACTGTGCCCCCCTAGAAAAGTTGTGGCTGAACTCCTTTAATCGAGCTCCACAACATTTTTGACCCCAAAATAATTGAAAAGATTGACATTTAGTGTCAAAAATACATGAAATTCTCTTAAACTACAGGCAATTTTGCATTAAAACCCAAAAAATTTCGAACGTTTTTCCTTGCCAATTTTTTTTTCACGAAACACCCTTTGGCCCCATTTTCTTTATGCTGGTGGTACTGCCACTGATTGAGAGTATCAATGTCCTTCTTATGTTGTAGCTGAGACGAATTCGTCTCAGTCCATAGTAGTTTTTTCCGTCCAAAAGTATGAGAGCATTTTCATCTTGTTGCGGATTTTTTAATTTTTTTTAATTATTGCTGTATAAAGTACAGCCTTTTACAATGTCATGAATGTGTTAATTATACCAAAATACGCCATGAAATGGCCCCTGAGCGCATATCAAAACCCAAAATTTCCCGGGGCCCTTAAGCGGGCCCCGGACCCCACGCCGCAAGGCGCTCCACTCGCTTCGCTCGTTTCGCTTGCATGATCGTCATTTTCGTGCCCCCCCCATTTTCAAATACGCTCCGCCGCGCCTGCGTGTGACAAAGTCTACGTTGGTGAGACAGACGTCCTTTTGGAACAAGGCTAAACGAACACACGAAAGACGCCAAGAAAGTTAGCGACATTATTTCCATTTCTGTTTATTTGCCGGTGTATTAATGCGCGCGATGACGTCATAGCCATCCATTGCAGCCTGACAAGGGATATCTGATATATTGCTGGGTCCAATCAATTATAATAATAATAATAATAATAATAATAATAACACGGCATTTATATAGCGCTTTTGCCAAAGGATACAAAGCGCTGTAATTTCGCTGCTGGTGAATCATCAGAATCAGATCGCATCAACTAGGGTGCAGCCCATAATATGACCGAATAAAGTTATTACCATATCAAACCACACCCACTGTAATAGAATGACAGTTAGTACCCCGCTCCTACAAAATATAGATAGACAAAGACGAAGAAGACGAAACAACGCGAAAAAGTCGTCTTTTCATACAGGTATTACATGGTATTTCCTAGAAAGAGGTTTGTGTTCAATTTGATAGAAATTTTATCAAGTAGCCATTGGCCATATTGAAAAACTGATAAACTTCTGATTTTGAAACGGAAACGCACCGTTATATCCCCTTTCATTCCATTCCATTAATATTGGCTAGCTAGCTATGCTTCGAGGCTTTTGAATTACGGTATTTTACAATTTGATTTCGAACAACGTTCGTACGACTGTGCCTGCCGCGTTACTTCTTGGGCAGTCAATCTGCCGGGTGTTTCTAGATATAATAATCCATTTACTATGATATAACGCGGTTAAATGCTATTAACACAAACAAAATGGAAGATATTCTATTAGGAAGACGACGAAGGCGTTATTGGGTGCACGTGTCTTCCAGAAAAATATGTTCCGTTACTTTAAGGTAATGGTCTACCATGCAGTGGCTAAACAGGGGTTATTAAGATATTATGCCTATAAGACGCAGCTATTTTTTTATTTTGATTGCTTTTTATTTCACAAACATCGGAGCAGCGGTTCCAAAGTTACGTCTAATCAAAGTCGAAACTCAACGCATTCCTCGTAAATATTTTTTTAACATCTTATGTATTTCATTGTTTATCAACCAGTGATAGATCACGTTTTATTCCTTCGTTCATTTCGAACAGCTTATAACTCTTTCAGATCTTCGGGAATGTTTAATAGATGTATCGTACGAGGCAACTCGTACTCGTACTATATAACAAAGGGATTAAAGCTACGCTGAATTATCATGAATAATTCTAAATAACATTGGCCTAGACCAGGTCATTAGTACGACGTAGTTGAACCATTGTGTAGCAATATCCATTTATATGCTAGTCAGGTTTTCAGAAAAATCTATCGTTTTGTACATTATAAAATTATCTAAATACACATTCACCCCATCCCCACCCCACACACCCCACATTCTTTCCCCAAATGCACCTAAAGGCAGAACAATTAGCACACAAAGGGTCATTCATGGCGATACCATTAGACAATCAATGACAGCATGCTAACCCCACATTTCTTAATAATTTACAATGTGTTAAAGCATTGTAAACATACTCTATTTTTCAATCCATCAGTAGTTGCAAAGAACCATTGGCTAACGTATAAGTTAAATAATTAAATAACATGCTTAAAATAGTCTGCAGTGCATAGATTATGCCCCTGGTAAGATACATGACAATAACTGTCTATGTCGGCATTATAAAGAGAATTGCACGTGTTAAATGCGTCAATGTCTCCAGTATCCCTTCTGTATCCTCTTATAAGGCACTTACTGAATTCAGCATCGGCTAAAACAACACCTCTCTCAGTTTGGCGAGGGTTTTGATTGCACACTGCTAGTCAGATTTTGGGATTGCATAAAGCTCACATGATATAATCTGATAACCATTTATTAGATGGATTGAAGGTATTCGACTATGAGCTCGAAGTTGTCACATCGAATCTTTAGATGTTGCAATCGCTTAAGGAGACACATGTATCACAGTTTTGAAAGCATGATTGGGTCAGAGAATCCACGGGTAACAGGTTTGAGGGGACCAAGTGGTGCGGCTGTGTGACTGACAATTTGTGTTTAAGTTTTAGCCAGTGCACTGTGGCTTACTGTGATGTTCTGGATAGGCTTACTGCCTTGCAAATTACTTTTATAAGGTTGATGAGTCAAAGATATTTTCTGACTTTAATGTAGACTACACACATCGATCTCGACGTGTCGGAGCAGTTGCTGCAACTGTGTGGCAAGTGAATACCATTCAGTCATGTGTTTTTTTAGTAACAGCCAAAGTTGTTGGATTATCTTGTTTGTCTAGAAGAAGTCTACCGCGCTTAATTTAAACATACAGGTAGCTGTACGGTTTGTTAAGAACCTCGTGTTGAAAACATACCACCGTTTCAAACGTAAATGTAATGACTGTGTCTAAAAACTAAAGTATGTCTGTCAGCACCAGTGAAGTCGTAAAACCAACCTTATTTAAGAACTTATTCCGATTCTGTATGTATGTGCGTACAGCGTCAACTGGTCGTAAGCATAGCTGCATCCTCTGTTAAGTTGAAACACTTGCCATGGTTCTTTTGGCATGTGAATATGCAATTTCTTAAACTTACGTTTTAAATGTTGTATATTTACTGGTTTTAAATATATGTTTTTCAGCCACCCAAGTTTGCCACGTTGTTTTGCTGGTCAAATGTTGTTAATGTTATTATATTATTTTTACTGATGTATCGTGTTTAAATCGTTTATAATATTCTGAATGTTTATTTCAGTGAGTTATATTGTGTATTGATTATCATGTTTTGGTTATTTTTGTATGTATTAGTTATTGATTGTATATATTTTAGCATGTGTCCTACTATAGTTTTTGATATTTTTAGATTTTTCTGTGCCTGTTTACAGCGCTTATGTATTATTATTGTCAATATTATTATTATTATTATTATTTTTATTATTAATAATATTATTATTAAATGTTGTCGTAACATACCTCCTTCGAAATTTATTTAAAGAAGCGTTGGGGAATTAAATTTGATCTAAATGTGACGGTCTCACGCGTTTCAGAATGATATTCAAGTGGGTGTGGTTGAAACGACTTCATGAACTTCAAACAGTCCATAGCGTTTGTTGATTGTAGTCCAAAATGAGTATATAAGTTACTGTTGAAGTTGACACCACATATTTGATAGTTTTCCTGCAGAGGGTATAGAAATAAGCGTATGAAACATATACGTTTCAGAAGAGACAGACTAACACAATTCAGTAGAGACAGTTCTTTCAGGACCAAAAACACACACTGTTTGTTTTAATTGTATAGAATATTATCAAACCCGAAACATATAGGCCCTATATAGCCTAATAGTAAAATGTCGTTTATTTTTGCAATACAGATCATCCTCTAGCTGTCTGAATACCTCCCATCTCGAGAAAAAGTAATGGTCGGTTGTGTGTGGACTTTGAATTTAAAGCGTACAAAAGAACAATTGTTTTTTGTCATAATAGACTATTCTTGTTCCGGAACAGATGCCTGGATTTTGTAAAAAATATATCTCCCTTCCGCGAGGACAAATCTTGGTCGTTTAGAGTATTTGTCTGGTGTTTTCTTTTCAAAGTATTGTACGAAAGAGGTTTTAGAGTGTGTCGCGATACATCGAACAAGATTTTGTTATCAATGCCTTCAGTAACGTAAAACTGGTTCGTAGCGTAGGAATGTAGTGCCAATTGCAGAAATGGTATCAATTGCGGGAGTATATTGTTCTGTGAGGATCAAAGAGGTTGTCGCTGATGGATGCGTTATGAGATATTTACATTATAATGAGACTACCTTCATTAAAAAGGGATTCAAACGAAATATTGAATTCTGAAATAGCAGTTCCATGGATAAATGTTTAAAGTTGGTTTTAATGTGCCTCCTACTTCGTCCTACGAGACTTATTATACAAAACCTAACGCGTATGTATATTTATGATCAGCTTTACGAATCACTGCAAAACTAGTACGTATGGCTCACACGTATAAGACTTGTACGTAAGACTTGTACGATAAGGTACTATTTGCTTGAACAAGCAACGTTAAAAATTGAACTGAGGTCAATGTCGGCAGGCGTTGGAATCACCATGATAAATGCATTAAAATAAGTACAAACATGCCAAGTAATGGCTCAGTCATTCTTGATTTTAAAAAGTTGGGAAAGCATTCTGAAAAATCTGTTTTGTAATGGTAAAAATAACAGCTAAGGGGTTCCTCATATCTACAGAACAACGGGTTTTGTCTGCAAAATACATCGTCCTAGAACAGTAGTGGAATCGACAAAGTATTCCTACCCATGTTCTGGTATTTTTGTTCGCACACGCGTAAAAATGAAAAATGATTTTTAATAACACAAGGAGTTGCTTTATGTATTTTACCCTTTACACAACAGTACCACTAAACTTATAAATATAATAAGCCCAGATGGCTGCCGACTTCAAGAAAAACGTTAAGAAAAGAGGCCATTCACTAGCAACGTTGAATTTGCAATCTTCCACCGATCGTGTACTGTCGTAATATACAACTTTAGGCAACAACTAAGCAATAACCACCTGCGTCACCGACACTGGTACATTTAAATACACAACTCCCGCGGCAAGCAGAGAGTTAAAACAACTGAGCAAGCAATTGTAAATCTCGGATTTTATTAAACCTATTAAAAAGTGGCCAAGCATTCGACGCACGAGAAATTGTCTGTGACAAGGCGTTGATATCGTCAGACAATGTAATTACGTTTTGATCAGAAATTCCAACAACAAGACCAAACAAGCTATCAACATTATGGCCTGGAGTATAATACTTGCTTTACATGAAACTTAAAAGCCAATTAGCATGCGCACAGATTTGTATTATTTATATTGCTTCATGCGGGATTTTACCTCATGTTTGTTACCTGTAGTATGCTGGGTATTTCGTACCGTACTACGTCAATAGGAACCTATCTATTATGGAAAATGCATAGCTATCGTGGGACAAATATCACGACTAATGTTAAATTCTGTTTATATCCAAGAGATGAGGTGATTGCTGCCAATAGAATGCTCAAACCTGGAACTCTGCTGTCCCATACATCATCATACATACTTAGAAATGTCACTTTGAGACGAGCTACATGGCCCAAGGATGATACTTACTCCGTCACAGATAAGCATTTATGGATTCATCATTGTGGCATGTGCATTTGGCAGCAACAAAAAAAGTTTCAACAGAAAATGGTCTTTATTTGCTGGGTTAAAGGAATGCTCACGCCTGGCTGTGTATATTTAACAGTCTTTAGTTTGGGAGGTTTTTTATATTCTCAACGAATTCTTGTATTGAAAAATAAACCCTCACTTTATGATCACATACCGTACTTGTTTATAGTTTGCATCTCTGATTTGTTGCATGGTTTTGATGGATTTCCGAATTCTGTAATCATACTCCTGGAGCAATGTCCTCTAAAACGTGTTCTCCTAGTATGTCGTGATCGTGGGAGAAACACTAATAAAATGAAGATCCGCAATAGTGATCACGGTTTCCAATCATTATGCTTGTTCTATGTTCTCGCTCGTGTCAGGACTGTTGGCATTTCGACACATGCATATTGTCGTGGCTGAGACTAGTATACTATAAGATATAGGAAGCAGCTCTCACAGTCTATTGTTATTCGCTATTGATCGTTATCTTGGTCTACCCCGGCTGCGAATTTATTTACCGTAAACAACATTTAGATTGAAACTGATATACCTGTATGTATACAAGTGTTTTGCACTTGTAGTAACATTAGTACATCCTTCGTCAAAAAAAATTCAAACAACATTCATTTGCAAAATTCTACGACACCGGGATTCGAACCAGTAACCTTTCGTTCATGGGCCCGTTCGATAGCCATTAGACCACAAGGAGTTGGCTGACAGCGATTGGAATTTAAATCGATATGATTTTTACGGAATAATCTGTTTTAACAATATATATAATACAATAAAACGTGCTTAGGCGAATATGTATAGCATACAGTGAGCTTTCTGTGAACTACGCCCGAGCTACGATGTTATTATTACGCATTTTAAGTAGCCTATCAAAATGTTGGTTATGGTTAATTATTTCGTGGGCCGGATTGCAAATATTCTGCAACGCAACAGATGCGTGCCATTAAAAATCCGCATAGGGCACCTTTATGTGCGTTAAAACGTTGCGTGAAAAATGTTAAAATAAGACGCAATGTGCCGTAGGCATTGATGACGATATCGAACAAAAGAAAATGCCTCCCCCCCCCCCCCCCCCCCCCCTCCCATCACACTGTTACCACGGTCAAAGTCGCTTGGTGCTCGGCCTGTGGGTAACACATTTGCTACCAAAGATGTTGAATCTAAAGAAGGTCTAACCTGGCTTATGAATACCATTGCTTTATTGTTTTATGAGTGACTGAAGGGCATTTTTCATTTAAAAACATATTTTCCACGAGGTTATAATGGTATAACGGTAGCATTAGTAATGCTATCTATTCGGATAACAGGCCTAACCTTCATTGGAACATCCATGTTAGTATCATTCATCTATTGCACATCAATTGAAAATTGCAAAAGTCATATACTTTAGACCCGGTGAACCATTAATACATACTGTACATTGTACGCATGGAGTGTTTCAGGCAAACATTGGTTTAACACATGCAGCTTGCCCTTTGAAATTTACTTTACTAGCACACGTCGCTAGCTCTATATAGATGGTCACTACTAAATTGAAATAATACAGGACATGTACTTCTGACAACCACGTGATCAATTGCCAGGTGTTAGGTGTCACCTGTAAACCCTCTGCCAACACCTGCGACTAGCATACTATGCGTTATAACAATTTCATGTCATGCCTTTTTCCTACATACTTAATGGAACATTCAAACATACAGGCTATATCATGCAGTCGTGTAGAAAATTGAGTGATTTTACGACTGGGAATATTGAATTTCACAATGGAGGTGTTAAAGGGGAAATATGCCACTGTCGAACTATATCATGAATGCCGTACACTTGCTGAAATATATGCTCAGTAATAATATTATTGCAAGTATACTCATGGCACCAATAGATTTCAGACGCAGAGCGTACATTGGTGCACTTGAATATTGTTTTAAAAGTGTTGTTATGCTATGCCACTAACGATAGATGCCCCATCGACACATGATCTGAAAGGTAATATTGAAAGAATTACCGCCCAAAATTGCGCGGACATTTTGCTAGTTTTATATAAGGGGGATTTGTTTTCTTCTAAATGACGATGTGTGATAAGCTTGATAAAGGGTATCAGGCTTTTCAATTGTAAGGCAACCATTTAAGACCACGTATGGCATTCTAAATAGACAGTTGCGATGCCAGACTCGCACGCTCCGCCTAATGGGGGGAGGGGGCAACGTTTCGAAATTCATATGCTTTGCTTCTTAAAGAATTTGAATATACGAGGGGGTATCAAAAAGTTTTTGACATCACCAAGATGTGAAGGAGCCAGAAACTTTTTTTATATGTAACCCTTCAGACATCTTTAAAAGGCACTGTGCAAAGTCACACATTTCTCCCACTTTGTATTACCTGTCCACAGACTGCCATTGTAGAGATCTTCAGATTGACCGCCATTGATTGATCCTCAGATTGCGTTATTCCCAAAACAGCAATAAATGGTTTAAAGTGTTGACAGAAAGAGGTCAAAGGACATGTAGGGGTCATAAGAGGTCAATCTGTGTAAAACCCATGTTACCCATAAGATTATTGTCACCGAGCTGGCTTGTAATGACCTTTGACCCCGTTCTGTCAAAACTTTAAACTATTTATTGCTGTGTTTGTGAATAACACAATCTGAGGCAATCTGAGGATCAATCAATGGCGGTCACTCTGAGGATCTCTACAATGGCGGTCTGTGGACAGGTAATAAAAAGTGGGAGAAATGTGTGACTTTGCACAGTGACTTTTTAAAGATATCTGAAGGGTCACATATCAAAAAAAGGTTTCTGGCTCCTTTACTCCTTGGTGATGTCAAGAACTTTTTGATACCCCCTCGTACATTAAGATCAAATCTTATTATTTAAAATCAAAACTCTATGTTAAAATATAGAAGACAAAGGGAACTAGAAGTAGATCTGGTCTGAGACCAGGACACCTTGATTTCCCTTGTTTAGGTCAATGACCCCTAGTGACCCCGTATGACATGTCACTTTTAATCGCTGAAGACCCTATGTACATGGATCCAAGAAATCTTTTGACCAATTCTGACATTCATCTGGTCATTTCCTACCGAAAAATAGCATTTTGAGTGCGAGGAGTGAAAATTTAAATCTTGACCCCTAGTGCCCCATGTTGACCTTTGACCCCAAGAAAATGATTTACTTTTGTTCTTGTCTTATCAATACAAATCCGGTCAAAATTGGAGCATGTCTTATAATTTACCCCTGTTTAGGTCAATGATCCCTAGTGACCCCATATGAAATGTCACTTTTAATCGCTGAAGACCCTATATGTACATGGATCCAAGAAATCGGTCATTTCCTACCGAAAAAATAGCATTTTGAGTGCGAGGAGTGAAAATGTACATCTTGACCCCTAGTGACCCATGTTGACCTTTGACCCCAAGAAAATGATTTACTTTTGTTCTTGTCTTATCAATACAAATCCGGTCAAAATCGGAGCATGTCTTATATTTTACCCCTGTTTAGGTCAATGATCCCTAGTGACCCCATATGAAATGTCACTTTTAATCGCTGAAGACCCTATATGTACATGGATCCAAGAAATCTTTTGACCAATTCTGACATTCATCGGTCATTTCCTCTCGAAAAAAATAGCATTTTGAGTGCGAGGAGTGAAAATTTACATTTTAACCCCTAGAGACCCCAAATGTTTTTTTGATTTTAAAACTCGAACTATATAATATATGTGTACGGTCATAAGGAATATGTTGTCTGATTTTGACGATCCTAGGTCATTTCGCTAAATTACATGGCTGTTTTAGGTGAAAATCCCGTTTTCGCCCCTAGTGACCCTTGTGTGACCTTTGATCCCTAACTGTGAACACCCTATATGAAAGTCAGGTAGGGGGTCCTACTGACCAAGTTAGGTGATTGTAGCATGTAAACTGTAGAAAAAATAGCATTTTTTAGATGGGTTGGGAAGAAGAAGAAGAAGAAGAAGAAGAAGAAGAAGAAAGAAACCGTTGGAATACAGTACCTCGATTTTTTGAAAAAAATCAAGGTAAGAAGACGAAGAAGAAGATGATTATTATTCGGATATCTGTTTTTGAAATTAGATGGAATGAATGAATCGATCATACATGTATATTGCGCCGCAAGCAATGCGAAGTGAGAATACAAATGTATATATGATTCTTATATATTATATTCTCTAGGTTAGCTTGTGCACAGTGCTGTTCAACCGCGTTTACTATGCACACATATCGTTATTATGAGGAGGAAATGAAGTTAGTTAACCACGCTCGGCAGAATAACGTCATATTCTCCAATCGGGATTTTTTTAGTCAAACATACTAACTTAAATTAATTCCATTTAAAAGTATCCCGCGAGGATTGGCTAGTAATGGAAAACGTACCTTGTAATATGTTATGTCGCTTTATTACATACGAGAATGCAAATCCGTTTGAATGTAGCAGATCAAGACTTTTATAAACATATTACATATGGTCGAATAGATTCGATGTTATTGTTCGTTCCGAAGCAGTTATGTTATGAAGACAAATGCCTTTTTTGCTAATGAATGGTGGATGGTTCCGGTTGTATAATTTAGTCTTCTGGGACTTTAGATTAACCGGGCTGTGTGAGATCCCTTAACACTAGTCCTTTCACCGCAAGTCTGCGGTTCCGGTGCACGATGTTGCCATGTATTTTACAAGTTTTCAGTCTCAAAATCAAAAGTAGACATTGATATTACTGATATCCAGTATGTAACGGGATATTCCAGGAAGGTACCATAATATTGTAGGAGGTGTAAAAGGAGACATAGTCCCCTAGAGCCATAGTGTCACGGTAAATATGACCTTGGCATAAGACTTATGTGTTTTCCCCTGTAGAATAGAGTAGTAAATAGTGCCTAGACTAAATCAAGTCTGAAATCAATTGTTTAACTATTTGTTTGTACCATTGTGCTGTAGAGTGGGTTTTCCCCTCATTAGATATGCGGGCGGGCGGGGAGGGCTTGAATAGAGATTCACTAGATTTGCACTACACACCTGTTGGTGAATAGCCCCACTACACACCTGTTGATGCATAGTTGAGAAAGCTAGTTTGGTGCTGGGGCTACATGTGGTTAGAAAATCAGTTTAGATTTATGTTTGAAGGAAACAACACTTTTTTTGAGAGCTCGTATAGGCTTTATAGATTCGTCGTCACAGCAGAAACCACACAATTTGTTTTATATACAGGGTGTCTCAAAAAAACCGTGCACGTGTTTACCCAACTTATTGACCATAAACTTCTAGAATTTGGTATCACAATTGTGTACATATTGATAGACTAAACGCTTAGCTTTCATATGCTGTTTGTTTCATCTGATTTGGTTTTGTCATTCTTGAGATATGACCAGATAACTAAAGCTACCTAAAATCGACGTTGTGCCACTTTACAGTTTGCAATGAATAGAAAAGGTTACTCCGGAGAGGGGGAGGGGTGGTGGTTGTTAATTGTTACCACCCCCTAAGGAATCCAATCCAAAATGCAGAGTATGCTTATATTTGGGTACCATGGTATATCTAGAGGTTCCTTCTATCCATACGTACCAAAACAAGTACAAACATCCCACGCATGACGTCACAATGACGTCACCAAACATGGCCGCACTAAAAATCCCGTCGTATTCGCTGGACAGTGAAATATAGGCCAATATAGAAATCTTTGCCAAAATAGTTCCAAATATCGGAATTTCACCCGGTCTTTTGCTTATAAGTGAGGGAAATGATGTTTCTAACATAAGCCTATACTATAATATTCAGGACCATACAATTAAAACAAATTGGCGATTTAAAAAAAAAGTTGTCAACCACCTCCCCCCTACTATCGGACTTTGACGGCTTACCCTACCCCCGGGCAAAGTAGCACCCTCCATTTCTTTTCGTCAAAATGAGCGCAGGGGATGTAAAAACGATCACGTAGACGTCCAGGTCACTGTTCTTTGCATTTTAGCGCAATCGGCGACCACCCTCCCTTAGGAGGTCGAGGGTTCTTATGCTTATCTTAATCATTCTTTCTGTAAAAGTGGCACAATATAGCTTTTAGGTAGCTTTAGTTAATTGATCATATCTCAGGATTGACAAAACCAAATTAGATGAAATAAACGGCAAATGAAAGCTAAGCGTTTAGTCTATTAATATGTATACAATTGTTATTCAAGAAGTTCATGGTCAATAAGTTGGGTAAACACGTGCACGGGTTTTTTTGAGACACCCTGTATTTAACATCAAAACAAAAACTCTTCAATATAAAACAAAAACCAAAATCTCAGCATGTAAATCACTTCAAGAGGGGAATGTGTTCACACAGTAGTCAAGCACAATGCGCACATCCCAAATCTCAGTATATCGCGGAATTGATGGTCGAAACACAAATCAAATTTTTACGATCTGCATATAAGCGGATGTGTTCCAACAGTGTGTCCTCCTTCTAACATCAAAACAACTTGATAATACACACCTGGCAGTGTTGAGGGCACTATGCCCTAAATTACACAGCTCAGCTGAAACTGTTCAGTGAAAAACTCTAACACAAGTCCAACATTCGTCTGTAGAGGATTTCTGCTCCTGCTGCTGCAAAACTTAACACCTTATCACAGACAATGTATGTCTGATACTGTTTTGAGGTTGATTCTCGCCCTTAGCTGAGTATAATCTGCATTGCCTGCTTTGGTACTCTCTGTATTTTAAGATATTCCCTGATAACCTGCAACGTAACATAAAGAACCTATCATAAAGTGGGTGCGTTAGCCCCAAAACTGGTTGGGCAACCACACCTTTTGGCAAAAAAAATGGAGTCAGCAACTAGCATAACAAACTAGCAAACCAGGGTTGTGTTGGCCATCTTGGCACAATAATTATTCCCTCAGCCTGCTTTAGATTAATTTTTTGAAGGCAAGCTTCAATCATGCAAAATGGGGTCTGGTTTCCAGGATATATATTTTGGCAATTGCTTATTGAGCCTTGACCAAAGAGTAAGCATACTTTCTGAAATATTTTCTAATTTAACGTCCATTCTATGCCATCGTCACATTTTCTGGATTTTCTGTCAGCTACAGTGTTTTCAACACATGGTAAGGGATGGCATCCAGATTCGTACGGATTGAAAACTGCAGATCGGTGAGGGTAATCGCACTGGGATAAACGGACAGTTTTGTGTAGATCAACGGAACGCGGTTAAATAATGACCAACCAATACGTGTTAAGCCATGCTAAGCGAACGCATTGAACAACTCCCGTGAACGGACATTCAGTGCGCTTACCCTCTCCGATCTACGGTTTTCAATCCGTACGAATCTGGATGCCATCCCTAAGTATCATGCTTTCTCTTTCCCTGATGTACTGCATGCATATGATTTTGTGCCACCCATATTATTAATGTATGTCATTGCAGTCTTATTGTCCACTCGAGCAAGCACATGCATATTACGGTCATCCCTACAAAATGCCTTCAAATTGTGAAATACAGCTTAAAGTTCCACCAAATAATTAGTTTCATTAACTACTGGCTATGGTTTACTCTTGTTCATTCCATCTTCCACCTATTTCCTCTTGGCCATTAGTTCCACCACAGCCATGCCCACTTGCATCACTATCCAACTGGGTATTTGTGAATTGGATTCCTGGTGCTGTCCAATGTAATATTAGTGATCCACCAATTGAGATCATCCTTAGCTTCCTTACTCAATGAAACTTTCCCATCAAAATTGCCACAATGTTATCTTAGGCCCATAATTTTAGTAATTTCCAAGCCACGATAATCATGATAATGTAATGGCCCATACTGCACTCCAGGGAAAGCCGCCACCGATGTCCCCACAACTAAAGCAATGTACCTTAAAGTAGGCCTAACTTTTCCAGCCTCCCCACCAAAGTATTTATGAACGCTCCCTTAGGTCGATCTCGATCGGTCTTCATGATGGCTCGCCATATTACTCTGTGCCTCATGTATGCTTTCATCTCTACATCAGTCAGTCATGTGTCTTTCCCCAGGATGTCCAAGTATGTTAGAACTGGGCGGCCGACAGATGTCCATGTTTGGGTCTCCATAGCACGAGGTCAGACACTATCTCGTCTTTTCTTCTTATACACCTCGGGCTTGGCCTAAAAAAGGACTCTGTTCTTGCATATTGTAGTACTTAACGTTCTTTAGTCATCTTTGACCTGCTTCACCGAACAGGCGCTCAATATGTCTGTTGGCTGCTTGCACAAATGTGCATACATAGAGTTCAACTCTGGCTTAATCTGCAATTTTCTGGTTGAGTTCAACTCATAGTTTGCTGTTCACAACAGTGCCAGACAGTCTTCCATTGCTGGTGTGACTTCAGTGATTGTGGAAATCAGGGCCCAATGCCTTTAAGCAGAAGGCCTTGAACTCTTTGTAGCCGCAAGTCAGCAGTCTTGGTTCTAGCTGACATTGGCGTCAATATCGATTTTTTTTTTTTAACGTTTAGACAATCATTCAATTTAGCGCGAATTTGAATACTGGAGGCTAATTTGATTGACAACATTTGTAAGTTTCACTCTTTTCTGAACAGAGCAAAAACACTGTCCGCTGTCATTTGGTATATAAATACGTTAAGTGAATGCGCCCTCAAACGTTAAATGTTGATGTTGATGTTGATGCGCCAGGTTGCAGCTCACATCAGCTCTGTGTTTCCTTGAACTTTTCAACCATCCAGTCTTACCATGTACCTCTGGACTATGTTTTGATGCATTGTGTTTGGACCCAGGACTCCAATGGACCAAATTTGTGGTAACTTTTAGCTTCCATAAAGTGATATTTTAGGGAAGTTTTATTTCCAGTATCTGCCTGTATACTACTATATGTACTACTTGTACTGCATACTATGTGTATTACTACCATACTATATCTCCATACTACTCAATAGAGATTAGATACTATATCTCCATACTAATCAACAGAGATTATTGATTATGGATTTTGAATAGTTGTTGAGTGACTATCAACAATGAGATACCATGCAGTGATGAGAGTATTTGCCCTAACAGTTTTACTTGGTCTATGCCATGACCTACTCAGCATTGACTCAAACACTGTGTATATAGTAGAACCACCTTACATTACTACACAGTCAGTAACCAAAGGTCATTTTCTTGGAACAAGAATTCCATATCATAATAATTCCACTGCCACATTCCAACTTAGATTATTAATCGCTGGTGATGTAAACCCAAATCCCGGGCCTAACAATTATCGGATTGACGATCATACTATTAACAATCAAGAACATGAAATACTGCCTGAAAACCTTAAGCATCACTCGAGAGTAACCTATAGCAGAGATGTGCTTCTATACCTTCGACATAGTCAATCTAGAGTTCCGTTTAAGGTCTGGGCCACATTAAAATCCCTCGGACTATGCCCAAAGAAACCGACTCGGAGAGGTACTGCTGCAGGGCGTATACGCCACTGTAATGTAGACATCAATAAATCAGTGCCTGGTCTAATTCGTCCTCGTGTAAATAGAACGGCTAATATTGTCAGATCACCCAAACAGAGAAACCTTGTCTTTCCACATATCAACAAAGCACCCCTCATGAACATGAGATTGTGGAACTCACGATCAATCCGCAATAAGACTACAACCTGTAATGACTATGTCATCGAGGACAATGTTGATGTAATGATCCTGACAGAAACGTGGCTGGCTTCCACAGACCCAGTTGTCATCGGCGAACTAAAACCAAATGGGTACACATTTTTCAACTTCCCGCGAGGCTATAATGAACATGGCGGTATTGGAATTCTATGTAAATCTCAACTTGGTTTTCGCTTACACCCATTGAAAATGACTACTGTCACATTTGAACATGCCAGTTTTCTGGACCCAAATAACAGTTTGCATTATGTTGTAATTTACCGCCCTCCTCCATCAACAGAAAATAAGTTTACTATGTCTGGATTCCTTCAAGAGTTTGAAGAGTTTTTACAAGAGGTATCTCTCCTGCCGGGTAAACTTATCATGTTGGGTGATTTCAACATCCATGTCAATAAGCCTTACAGATCTGATGTGTCTTCTTTCTTGACCCTTTTGTCATCTTTTGATCTTAGACAGCACATAAGGAAACCAACTCATAAAAAGGGGAACACCCTTGACCTGTTGATTACACGGTTTGATGAGAATGTGATTAGGTTCTGTGATGTTGGAAACAGATATGGCTCTGACCACAACATGATAACATTTATCCTGCAGCTTAGAACACCACCTCCTCTCAGAGTCGAGTATACCTTCCGCGATTTAAGAAAAATTAATCACGCTGCCCTTAAACACGATCTTGATACACAGCTTAATAACACCATGAACCCAAGACCTAGTACTGGTACCAACTCAACTGTTGATGAAATACTTGATCAGTTTACCAAGGTGTCAATTAATGTCCTAAACATCCATGCGCCTAGTAGCACAAGAATGCGCCGTACTCGCCCCAGACCTCCATGGTATAATGATGAAACCAGGGCTGAGAAACGTGTGCAACATAGGCTGGAAAGAAAATGGAGATAAAGTAAACTTCAGGTAGACAAAGATGCATACTGGACTCAGCATTTGCATTATATCAAATTGCTGGAGGCATCAAAGCAAACGTATTACAATGACAAGTTGATTGGTGCCAGTACTAAAGAAACTTTCCAGACTATAGGTGTTCTGCTAAATCAAAATGAAAAGATCTTGCCTACTTTGTATACCCCCGATGTACTTAGTAATAAGTTTGCTAATTTCTTCATTGAAAAGGTCGACAAAATAAGATCAAGTATAAATGGCAATAGGGAAAATAGTGATCTTGGTATGTATACTAATGTTGTGATTCGGAAGAATATGCATAGTTTCATTGAGCTTGACCAAAACGATGTGTGTCGTATAGTAAAGGGCTGTGCCAGTAAGAGTTGCAAGCTAGATAGCTTCCCAACAGGGCTTCTCAAAGAGCATATTGATGTTGTTTTACCAGTACTCACTAGCATTGTTAACACTTCCCTCAAAACTGGTGTGTTCCCACAAGATCTCAAACAGGCCATAGTAACTCCAATCCTAAAAAAGGTTACCCTGGATTGGAACGACCTAAAAAATTACAGGCCTGTTTCAAACATCTGTTTTGTTGGTAAGGTAATTGAGAAGGCAGCTATTAATCAAGTTAACGAGCACTTGCAAATTAACGACCTTGAAGAATTATCTCAGTCCGCTTACAAACAAAAGCACAGCACTGAAACTGCATTGCTCAAGGTTAAGAATGACATCGTCCAGGCCCTTGATGATAATAAAGCTGCTTTCTTGATTATGCTGGACCTTTCTGCGGCCTTTGATACCATAGACCATGACATCCTACTCAACCGCCTGGATCATAGCTTTGGTATCAAGGGCACAGCCTTAAAATGGTTTCAGTCTCATATTACTGGTCGTAAATTTTGTGTTTCTGCTGGAGGTGTAATGTCTGATAAATTTGATCTTAACTGTGGTGTTCCACAAGGATCAATCATTGGCCCTAAAGTGTTCACTATGTATGCTCAACATGTTGCTTGTATAATTAGACGTCATAACCTTAACTTCCACATTTACGCTGACGATGTTCAGATATACATGTTTTTCAACCCTAAAGTTCCTGGTGATGCTGCATGTACTATGTTTAAACTCATATCCTGTGTTACGGAGCTCCGCTCCTGGCTAACAAACAATATGCTGAAATTGAATGATTCCAAGACTGAGTTTTTTATAGCTGCTTCCCGTCACAACATGCCAAGACTGTCCAACATCACATTGCAAGTTGGCTCAGCAGAAATCAGTCCATCGCCCAGTATAAAAAACTTAGGGGTTACATTTGATAGTACTATGACCATGTCGCATCATGTTACATCACTTTGTAAATCTATTAATTTCCTCTTGTGGAACCTTGCCAGAATACGTAAATTTATTGACCATGATGCTTCTTCTAATGCAATGCGGGCTCTTGTTTTATCCAAATTAGACTATGCCAATGCCTTGTTATCTGGTTGCAGAGGCAAAGACATTGTTCGTCTACAACGCCTTCAAAACCGCGCATTGTATTTCAGGTTCCACGTCGTCATTCCTCATCTCCTCTGTTGAACTCACTGCACTGGTTGCCAATTGACAAACGTATCAAGTTTAAAACTCTCCTTTATATCTATAAGGCTCTGAATGGTCTATCGCCGATTTACCTGTCCGAATGCATTGCAATTCATGTCTCATCAAGGACAGGTCTGCGCTCCAACCTTGACAAGACCCGTCTCTTTATCCCAAAAACTAAAAGACAAATTGGCGATGGATCGTTCGGAGTCTGTGGCCCAACCCTCTGGAACAAGTTGCCACAATCAATTCGCTTGTCACCTAGTATTAATGCTTTCAAACGCAGCCTCAAAACTCATCTATTCTTGTGATTCCTCTTGCTGATGTTGTATTCTGTATTCTGTATAATTTCTTTTGCTTTGTATTATTGTTATCCATTTATATATGTAATTGATGTAAAGCGCAATGATCAATTTTGGAATTGCGCTATATAAGCACCGTTATTATTATTATTATTATTATTATTAAATTACGTTTCGTGTATAAGTGTGGGCATTCCCCAATCACCCCATCATACACGATATTTACACACTTTCTGGATGTGTTCGATATATGGATTTGTTCAAGTTTTATTTCGTATATTTACCCTATTCTATTTCTATTTACTTGAAAACGGAACAAATTGATTTCCAATTGGTTATTGGATTTCAAACTGATTTCAAACTTTTCAAACGTGACTCCATATCGAGACTTACACTGCATTGGTGACGCCTTGTCTAGAAAAATGGTGAGGCGATGTTTATCTTAATATGGAACATGTTTAAGGGTGAACACGTGTGTACCATTGTAAATTCAATTTTATTTTTGTCAAAGTCACGACTCAGGAATACGACCAGGTACAAGCAGGGCATAGACGGTGCAGTAACCCACACGCAGCAGTACAAGACAGATGATGCTTGTGCACTGATTCTAGGTAATATTTCTTGTGGCTGCACGCGAGGGCTCCCTCTACAGTTAGTAAATGGATCGCCGCTATAGATAGAGCTAGTGTTATGCACCCGGTGAGAACGGTAAGCTAGAAATGTATGAGGACGGTGAGCCCGGTACCCGGCCGGTGAGGACCCGGTATATACCCGGTATATACCCGGTATATAAAGGTATGGACCCGGTGGCCACAACAAAATCGTCTGGTTTGCTACGAACATGATAGTGCGCCCCCTCACGAACCATCACGTGTCAATTAAGGTATAGGTAAGTAGGCGGGCTTGACCTTTACGAGTTACTTGTCCCATAGTTATATAGTCCCTGGCGCAACCGACATAAACCGCGAAAGAATAGAGAGCTTTTGATTGGCTGGTGTCACAACCAGACGACTATACACCTCGGCACACAGCCACGCATGGGCTGTCAACCACGTATGGCGAGTTGGTCGATAAAGGGGGTGATTTAAATTACAAAGCTCTCAAGTCATCCCAACAAGAAAGGTCTTTAAAAAAGACAACGCCTCAACTTAAACACAGAAACAAGATTTTGTTATTATTATGGCCCAACACAATTTTTGAAAAAAATTAACAAATATATTCCGAGAAACAAGATTTGTATTTCTGGTTGAGTAGAGAATCACTGATACGTATTAGTAATAGTACGAAAGTTTAAACAATTGAGAAAAAAATACAAATATCGTCCGTGAAACGAGATTTTTTTTTAATTATGCCCCCCCCCCCCCCCCCCCCCCCCCCCCCCCCAACAACAAAAGAAATCCGAGAAACAAGATTTTTTTTTTCTTGTTGAGCAGAGAATCACTGATGCTTATTACTATTATTAGTAATAGTACGAAAGTTTAGAATTTTGAAAAAATTAACAAATCTCGTCCGAGAAACGAGATTTTTTTTATTATGGCCCAAAACAATTTTTGACAAAAAAATTATTATTTGTACACTTTTATTCATAAATTTAACCTCCACAATACTGTTTAAAAATAATTAAAAAAATGAAGAAAAAAATACGGCATTACTGGCAAGTAGGCGCTAATATTGGGAGGCAATTCCTTTATAGAACGCCTTCGGCGAAAAAGCGTGACCAACCAAAAATACAGGGTGTCCCAAAAGGCAAATTTTGCATTCGCCAGACAAGCTGTCAAATGCATACATATTAAAGTATGTTTTGCAACGGCCTTAGCAACTCTGATGGACTGCGGAAGCGGTAGTGAACATGTCCGAGTAACCCAATCACGAAAACGAGGATTTTACAATCAAAACCGCACATGGTAAGCATATCGCAAAGAGGCATGTACTTCTGAAATTTGGTGTTGTAACATTCCTCAATGAAAGCATCAAACGGGCATGAAACTTCGTAAATAAAACAATTCATGCTTTCATGATCAATAAGGAAAAGGTCCGGTTTCCTTGCCTGACTGTTCTTAAAAATGTTTGCAAATTCGATTTCATCGTCGTCGTTGGTGATTAGGGCACCCGAAATGGGATTTTCACAGTATACCACAAACGAATTGTTATATTTTGTGATTTCCTTTTGAAGGATATTAACAATTCTATTATGTCGATGTGCAATTGTTTCGGAACTGCATACATCCATTTGCAACATGCGATACATACACAAAATACACCCCTACATACACCATTGCACAAATTATAGTAAGACTAGCGGGACGCCCGTTCTTCGAACGGGCTCCCGCTAGTAAGTAGCCCCTACCAGATAGAAACCTACAAAATGAAATAACACATAAGTAGCTATATAAGTATCCTACTATAAATCTGGAAACGGTGTGTGTTTGCGTGTGTGTTGGGGTGTTTGTGTGTTTATTTGTTATCCGTATTTCTCCGTTAGTTGCGATCAAAGTGGCGCCTAATTTGCATGAAAGATAGAGGAAATAACGGGAAGGGTGTTAAAGTTTATTCCACTGAAATTGGCTCCAAAAACAGCAAAAAACCTCTCAGATTTGGCTCATAAATGCCACTAGAATTGAACAACATTGTGCGTTGCGCGTACTATAGCGTAATCTTACCGTGGTAACGCGTCGCGTGCATGTTTGCGCAAGGGCTGACTGCCGCGCGGCACATGCACTCCTACACATGGCGCAGAAGCCACACTGGAAATGGTTATAGGCCTGTACAGTGTTGGTTGGGTATTTGGTGTCATGTTGGGGGAGGGGGGCGGCCGGTGTAAAACCACGGGAAATGGTTTAGGATAGACAGAGGGTTATAATGGTACAAGTAGCGTTTTGAGGGGTTTAATGAAGCAAACTGATTTCTTTACTTTAAGTTAGCATGCCAAACAATCTAAGGGACCGAGGGTTAATGAAGTAGCCACGGGAAATGGTTTAGGGGGGTTGTGATTATACAGTGTGTGCAGGGGGGGGGGGGGGGGTAAACCACGGGAAATGTTTTAGGATAGGGTTAAGAGTTAATGAAGTAGCCGCGGGAAATGGTTAGGAGGGTTATGATTATAAATACAGCTGGTTGGTGTGGTTGCGGTGGGGGCGATTGTAGGGGGTTTATGTCGTTTTAAAATTACCGAAGGTTAACTTGATGGAGTTTGAGAGGAAGGGGTTAATAAAGTAGCCACGGGAAATGGTTTAGGAGGGACATGGTTATTATACATCAACCTGATTGGGGGAGGGGGTTGTAGGGGGTTTATAATGCCTTAGAAGGGATGGTTATAAATCAACCTGGTTTGGTGGTGTTGTAGGGAGTTTATGTGGTTTCAGAGGTAGGTAATGTGGCATAACCATCTAGCGGGGACCCGAGTGTAGCGAGGGTACGCCGCTAGTCTTACTATAAATCTGGAACGGGGGGTGTTTGTTTGTTTGTTTATTTGTGTGTTTATTTGTTATCCTTATTTCTCCGTTAGTTGTGAGCAAAGTGGCGCCTAATTCGCATGAAAGATAGAGGAAATCACGGGAAGTGTGTTAAAGTTTATTCAACTGAAATTGGTTAACAATTGACTCCAAAAACAGCAAAAAAACTCTCAGATTTGGCTCATAAATGCCACTAGAATTGAACAACATTGTGCGTTGCGCGTACTACAGCGTAATCTTACCGTGGTAACGCGTCGCGTGCATGTTTGCGCAAGGTCTCACTGCCGCGGCACACGCACTTCTACACATGGCGCAGAAGCCACACGGGAAATGGTTATAGGCCATTATTTTCGTAGGGTAATTGGTGTCATGTTGGGGGAGGGGGTCGGCCGGTGTAAAACCACGGGAAATGGTTTAGGATAGGCCTGGGGTTATAATGGTACAAGTAGCGTTTTGCGGGGGTTAATTAAGCAACCTGATTTCTTTACTTTAAGTTGGCATGCCAAACAATCTATCTAAGGGACCGAGGGATAATGAAGTAGCCACGGGAAATGGTTTAAGGAGGGTTGTGATTATAAATCAAACTGGTTTGGGGGTGTGAATGGGGGTGGGGGTAAAACCACGGGAAATGTTTTATATAGGATAGGGTTAAGAGTTAATGAAGAAGTAGCCGCGGGAAATGGTTAGGAGGGTTATGATTATAAATCCACCTGGTTGGTGTAGTTGCAGTGGGGAGGGGGGGGGGGCGATTGTAGAGGGTTTATGTGGTTTTAAAAGTACCGAGGGTTAACTTGATGCGGTTTGAGAGGTAGGGGTTAATAAATTAGCCACGGTAAATGGTTTAGTTGGGATATCGTTATAAATCAACCTGATTGGGGTGTGGTTGTAGGGGTTTTTTTAATGCCGTTAGGAGGGATATGGTTATAAAACAACCTGGTTTGGGGGTATTGTAGGGGGTTTATGTGGTTTCAGGGGTAGGTAAATGTGGCATAACCATCTAGCGGATGAAGTAGCCGCGGCGGGAAATGGTTAGGAGGGTTATGATTATAAATTTACCTGGTTGGTGTAGTTGCAGTGGGGGCGGTTGTAGGGGGTTTATGTGGTTTTAAAAGTACCGCGGGTTAACTTGATGCGGTTTGAGAGGTAGGGGAAATAAAGTAGCCACGGTAAATGGTTTAGGAGGGACATGGTTATAAATCAACCTGATGGGGGGGGGGGGGGGTTGAAGGGTTTATAATGCCTTTAGAAGATTTGGTTATAAATCAACCTGCTTTAGGGGGGTGTTGTAGGGGGTTGATGTGGTTTCAGAGGTAGGTAATGTGGCATAACCATCTAGCGGGGACCCGAGCGTAGCGAGGGTACGCCGCTAGTTTATATAACGCATGAAAATATTCTAGTCATTTGATTGGAGGATACTACATCAAACAACACAAAATATTTGGTCCATTTCATGCGTGACATCAACTCCCGGTCATTAATGTGTCTTTCAAAAAGTACTATTGACCGCCCGGTCAATAGTACTTTTTGATATTTTGATAGACAAAAAATGCCCCGCCTCGTACGATTTTGCCATAACGGCTTGGAGGGTTTTGTGACACCTGTGATCGTGATTCACCATGAACTTTTCTTTCTCTATTATTCCTAAGCAAAAAAATGCCCTTCTAAATAGAATCCTACCGTACCGGTATGGAGCGTATTGTGACACCCTGTATGTGATCGTGATCGCATTGACCTGACCCGCGACCTTTGACATGATCGTATCGTCTGCTGTTTTGTTTATGTTCGGAACTTCGGATTCATATTTTTCGGTGTAAGTTTTTTGATCAAAATGGAGAATTTTGGATTCGATATTGCGTCTGACGATGTATTGGAACATTTGCCAGATGATGTTGACAGTTCCAACACCAAAAACAAATAAAATTCGCCGTGAATCGCTTGGAACAGTACGAAACGGTTTTAAACAAGAAGCCGCCTGTCGAAGACATAACAGCTCTCGATTCTTTCATAAGCAATTTCTACGCAAGTTTGCGACAGAGGAATGGCGAGTTGTACCAAAAAAGGTCAATGCAGGGTATCCGATATGGTCTCCAGAAGTACTTTCACAACATCACGGTTATGACATCGTTGAAGCACCCGTATCTTATGCTCGAATCGATTTCATACGGATACTTTTATGCACCAGTATCCGTAACCAATCGTTCTACAATATATTTTCATATTGCAACATATCAGAAGTATCACTATTAATTGTACAAACCGTCTATGGTGAAATACAGTTGCCGGTTGCCGGTTTTGTTTTATGCAATCGCGATTTATAATTTGCCCACCCCTAGCGCCTAGTTTACGCCACTGCTGCTACATGTACATCGGAGTTTTGCTGTACATTGAATATCGTGGCTTCGAATCTGAGAATATGAGTCAACTCGACGTTCGGTCAAGTCGACCGTTACGTACTCGACGGTTGACCGACTCGACGGTCGGACCAACTCGACGTACAAACAAAGTCGACGGTTGACCGACTCGACTCTCCTATACCAACTCGACGGATGGTTGAATGATCGCGACGTGAGGACTGATGGGTGAATGAGCATAGGATGTCAGCGGGGAATCCCGGGTAACATAGCTTCATGGGTGAATGCATTCCTCGCAATACATGCAATAGGACTGATAGGGGGTGGATGCCCGGGTGGGTATTGAATGAAATGATGCTCGATCGCGACACGGTGTAGGACCGGGCGTGCAAAATGGGTGAATGGAGGATGGTTGAATGCTCGCGACACCGTGTAGGACCGGGCTGCGACCGGGCTTGCACAAATGGATGACTTGGCACGGGTTGACCGTCAGCACCCGGGTAAAATAATTCCGATGATATATCGGCCGTATTGAAGTTCATTGAATGGCACGCGAAACGGGGAATAGTCCTAGTTTTATTCGGCACTCAATGCAGCAAAAAAATGTCTATTAGCCTAAAGTATTAGGCCTGCTTCTCCATGGGATTTGCAAAATTGCAAGTCCTACATGTAGTTACTATTTATGCTTTCTACTTTTTATTCTTTTCCGGGTTCTTTTCTAACTTTCATTTCATTCAGCCAGCGCGGCGGCTTATAAGCTTTTTAAGCCTGACTCCCCAAGCATTTTGCTGGCGTGTGTCCGTAATTAAGGACCGATCGTGTTAACAAACAAACAGTGACTAATTTATTTTTAATTATACTAGGCTTCCGCGGGATGATTTGGAGGTGGGGGAACCCGCCTTTCCGTGGAACATTAACGCGACCGTGATGGCACTCCGTGGCTGAAGCCCGGGCTGAAGTTGACCCGCTACGAGGACCACACCAGCACCACGGCTCACTGAAGATTGCCGCGTGGAACGGTGCTGACACGGGCCGGGTAATTGAGTGACGAAGGGCGTGGGCCGTGCAGCCGCACCGTATTTTTAGTTCTTTTTATCAGTTGGTCCAATACTACTAGTAAAGTTACTGTGCAGTGCACTCATAAAAACGTGTATACCCAACTAATAGATAATTGAAAAAAGTGAATAAAAAAAAAAAATATCATCAAAATCTCAAACTCTTGCTGTGATAAACAGCGAACGAGACATATTTTAGATTGTTAGTGAAATTCAGAGCTAAATCTCTATGACGCCACTTGTGATTCAGAGGGCCGAGTTGTTGGGTTTTAACTTGCCTGGATGGCCTAAAACTCTCCTTTCAATATTCACTTTCGTTATAAAACACTCACATGGTTCAGAGACGTAGAGATAAAGTGAGAGACACTAATAAAAGCTCCCGGCCTCTCCTTTTCCCTCCCCTCCTCCTCCCTTCCTCCTCCCCTCCTCCTCCCGGGCACTCAACTTTTGTTTGGGTAGGGGTGTGCCACCCAGGGTCTCAATTAGGAGGGGGGCTACAGAACTGAACTGAGTGGATTTTATGACAAAAAATAGGGTCTTAGGAACTCGGATTGTTTTCTTCAAAAAAGTAGGTCTTCAGAAATGTCCTATAGTTCAATTTTTGAGCGCAGCACAAACCTTATTATATTTATACCCTTTTCTAATATCAGTGCCCCCCCCCCCCCCCCCCGGGCTCATCCTCCCCCTCCCTTCCTTCTCTCCCCTCCCCTCCCTCTTCTCCCCTCCTCCTCTCCTCCCCTCCCTTTTCTCCCCTCTTTTTTTTTAACCCTTGGGGACCCGGGGGGCTTGAGCCCCCAAAGCCCCCCCCCCCCCCCCCTGGGCACGCGCCTGATATGAGCCAATGTTCTAAGTCCAGAACTTTTAATGCCGCGTGTCTTTTAGTCCAAAACGGAATAAAGCACATGGTCTATACAACTTTCAGCAAGACAATTATTTGTCAGATTTTAATAAGATATACTTTCCTAGCTTGGAAATTTATCGTCTGCTATGGAGCAAGCTTTTATCAAGTTTCAATCGGGCGCACTTCCCTGTTGACATAGAAGAATCATTGATATATTATGTTGGATATGGACAACATATAGTAGAATTTCAAGTCTAGTTCAAAGTTGTTTGACTAACAACACAAAATAAGTTTTTCCACGCGACGACAGAGATATTGTCGGACGTCGTGCCTTTCAGGTTGATTTTCTTTTAAATCAACCACTACTTAGTTAGCATTTACACTAAGTTATGTCGGAAAATATTATGAGCAATTTTTTGATTTGGACGGTCCGAAAGCAGGTACTCTTGATACCCTCCCACTTTATTATAAACATTTATCGTCTGATATGGAGCAAGCTTTTATCAAGTTTCAATCGAGCGCATTTCCCTGTTGACATAGAAGGATCATTGATATATTATGTTAGATATGGACAAAATATAGTAGAATTTCAAGTCTAGAAATTCAAAGTTGTTTGACTAACAACACAAAATAAGTTTTTCCACGCGTCGACAGAGATATTGTCGACGTGCCTTTCATGTTGATTTTCTTTTAAATCAACCTATACTTAGTTAGCATTTACACGTTATGTCGGAAAGTATTATGAGCAATTTTTTGATTTGGACGGTCCGAAAGCAGGTACTCTTGATACCCTCCCACTTTATTATAAAAAATCGTTTAGGAATGACATTGAATTAGAATTGTCCGTTTTAGATGAGAATGGTGCCATACAGAATGATGCCATATATTAACTACTACTTAGTATGTTATGTTATGGAGGTGATTCGTTATCGTTATGGACCTTATTATTTGCCCTAGGCCTATGATATTGTTATGTTTACATGTATTTTTATCTTTTTACTTTCATCATTATATATAGTGTGACGTTCCATAGCATTTTCTTTTAACAGACCACGAACATTTGAGATAAAATTAACATAGTGCAAAAGGGAAGCTGCAAAAGAATTTCAAGGAAAAGTACGTGTAGTGTTCTTTTTGTGTGTGTGTGTTGGCATTTGGCAACACTTTCCAAGCAACACTGCACTGTACGGATAGGATTAGAATTATTATAATCTCAGGCTTTTAGATGATTAATTAGGAGATCGTAGTCATAATAGACTTTTATACGCGCCATCAGTTAACGTTGGAATGTCAAGTCCTTAACAAAGGCGGCGCTTTGATCTCGATCAAAGCTTATCAACCGCTTGAGAAGACTACTACGAGACGCGTGTTTACCCAGCAGATAATATGTTTTAAAATATTTAAAAAGTGTGCACTGTCATTTTAGATTTTGTATTTATTTATTTATTTGATACCAAATTTGCCTCCTCCCCCTAACACAGATAAACCATGATAAGCACCATTTAAAGGAAAATATCCCATTTTCAAAAGTCGCATTTCCAATACACATATAGCTTTGTTTCTACCGTAAATATATATCAAACTCACATAAAGTCTAAATGAAGCACACCAAATCATTAAATAGGCCTAGGCCTATATAATTATATAGGATGTACATGTAACTTAACTGGGCCTAGGCTATAATTTACATTTCCATGCACAGTCAGCCCATATTGCCCATCACGTTCGTACCCGGAATTTAAGGGTAAATATTATAGGTCTATGGTGGCTTTAGCAATGTCCGTCCGTGGTCTAACTATATTAACACCGGGCAAGCCTATTTGACTCTTTACCCGGTGCCGGCCAGCGGGCCGCGCCTGGTGTGTGTGCTTAGATTTCCCCCATAGGTTACAGCGGAAGATCCTGCTATTGGCGTGCTATTAACTGACCGGGTTTGATAAAATAGTTTACAATTGATATTAGGGAATAGCTTTGTTTCTACCGTAATATAGTCAAACACACCTGGTGGTAATGATTTTACAATACCTGCTGGTGGTAAGGATTTTACAATACTTGCTGGTGGTAGGGATTTTACAAATACCGCAAATAGTTACGGATCACCACATGTGCCGACACCAGGGACTTACGGGGAGAACTTCACCTTCAGGTATGCCCATTTGCTGGTGGTCCGGCCGGCGGGCCGCGCCTGGTGTGTGTGCTTAGATTTCCCCCATAGGTTACAGCAGAAGATCCTGCTAATGGCGTGCTATTAACTGACCGGGTTTGATTAAATAGTTTACAATTGATATTAGGGAATATAGCTTTGTTTCTACCGTAATATATATATCAAACTCACATAAAGTCTAAATGAAGCACACACCCGATCATTAAATAAGCCTATATGTAACTTAACTGGGCCTAAAATTGCCTATATATAATATATACATTTCCATGCACACTCAGCCCATATTGCCCACACCCAACCCGCCGCACCTGTTGTGTGCTTAGATTTCCCCCATAGATTACAGCGGACGATCGTGCTAGGGGGTGCTATAACTGACCGGGATTGATAAAATAGTTAACAATTTATCGGGCAATTTATAGGGAATATAGCTTTGTTTTTATCGTAATGTGTATGTTTGTTAAAGTTTTAATATGTCTTCATTTTATTATGATTAGAGGATGGGGTGTAAGGATAACCCGGTAAAAACGTATTTCCAAAGGGGTAGGCCCTAACGTTAAAATACAGATACATTTACGGCAAAAGATAAAATGATAAACTGCTTAACCCCCAGTCATAGGCCTACTCATTCACCCAGTCATGACAGTGCATTCAATGAATATTCACTACATACATGTAGCTACATACGGCCGATATGTGGAGTTATTTCACCCGGGCTTCCCCTGCCGTACCCCATGCTCATTCACCCATTTTTACATGCCCCTGGTCCTGTCGCGAGCATACGGTCATTTCCCCGCTGTAACCCCATAGGACTACTCATTCACCCAGTCATGCCAGTGCAGTGCATTTACCCATCCACGTTTTACCCGGGATTCCCCGCTGTCACCCTATGCTCATTCACCCATCAGTCCTCACGTCGCGATCATTCAACCATCCGTCGAGTTGGTATAGGAGAGTCGAGTCGGTCAACCGTCGACTTTGTTCGTACGTCGAGTTGGTCCGACCGTCGAGTCGGTCAACCGTCGAGTATGTAACGGTCGACTTGACCGAACGTCGAGTTGACCGGGTACCGAATCTGACTTTCGCTTTATACCGGCCATATCAATTCTGATTGACTTCTTTCGTTGACAAAAGTTACATTTTAAAGCGAAGTACGTTTGTTTTCAATCATCATCATCATCCTGGATGAAGATGGAAACAAAATTGTGTAAATAAGCTTACTTACAAGTAAGTTTAGTAACTACTGTCACTGACTGGATAACTTCATGAACTTTATCATGTAACACTACTAGCGGAAATTTCAGAGAGACATGGTAGCTCCACCGCCGGTCATAGCAAACACATTTTGTAGGTACGTGATAATTGCATGGTATATAATTTATATTAATGTTAGGGCGTATGTTTTCATAAGCCTGAGGTTTATTGTGAATAGGTAAAAATCAATTGATTATCCTTTTCTGACTGATGCGAGAAAAGGGACCAAATTTGCCCCATTTTTTCTCCCACAATGCATCAGAAAACAATCAATTGTTTTTTTCCCTATTCACGATAAGGCTTATGTTAGAGGTCACCACGACGGAGTGACGTCGCATGCCGTTGACCACAAACCCAAACTTAAACTTTAAAGGTAACTCCCTGTCATAATGATAATGCCTTGGATAAGTTCTATCAAATCATGCGTACGTGCGAGTTGCGTTCGTATGTGCTTAGATTCGCATTGCAATGCATAGACCTGTGCGAATGTGCGTAATCAGTAAAAACACTGAAGTGCGTAAACTATGCCGTACTACCTGTCACACAAATAATCGCACCCATCCTAATTGGTCAATCGTGAAATCGTCACACGCCGTGATGGACGGCGCTGGTCAGTAGACTGTGAATGTTAAGTTAGTGTTAGACAAGTTTAACACTTTTTGTAACGGAAGTGTGTATATAGGACAGCATTATCTTTGAAAATCATTCCATGCCAATTAGGACAGCCATCTCAACATGACATAGAGGTCATGGATTTTGCTCAAATTTCACTCACCGGTAGGCTACTTATGGTTTTATAGAAGAGGTCGAAAGGAAAAAATTTAATTCCATTCCGTTCGGTCGCTACAGCCTTCCGAAGTTCAACAACCTAATGTATGCTGAAAATGGGCTATTTCAATGTTGCACAGTTTAAAGTTACCTTACCTACTTTGAAGGTTTTTTTCTCAGCAACTATGTGACTAGGAATGGGATGCATTTTCTCAGCAATTAAAGGTAGATGACCCGATTACATTTTCGTAACACAGAATTATTTCAAATCCCCCCCCCCCCCCCCCCCCCCCCCCCCCCCCCCCCCCCCCCCCTTGGGCAAAAGTGTCTGACGGCCCTGAATACTGCAAGGTTTAACCATGGACTTATCAGATAAGTCCATGGTTTAACCTTAAATTATTAAGGGAAGTGTCAACCCTAAATATATGAAATTTATCAAGCACTGTAACTTTTAAACTAATAATGTAATGTACATAAAAGTAGGAGTGGGCTATAGAGGGTCATAGTTTCAGATCATGCTTGTTACATGATTTTTTGATGACTTTATGTGCCAGCACACTTTATGAATAAATTGTGTATAAACTGTCTCTTGGTATAGGCTCCTATAATCAAAACAAAGAATTCTCGATCAAAACATTTATTCCAGTCACGCCAGCGTCCATCCGAATTCTGAACGCAGTGTGATAAGCCCTTGACAACGCGTTCGGGCGGGCGTAGGCCTACTTACATAATTGTCCAATCACGCAGCGTGGGGTCTTGTTGATTAGGGCCGCGATTGGTCAATTACCTTTTGTTTACAAGAACGTCACGCCTTCAGGTTTTACTGCGCCCTTGCCGTCGCAATTGACACGCTCACGCACAGTATGCCCCCAGACGCTGGGACACTGAGGAATCGTATACGATTTGATCGAGAATTCTTTGTTTTGATTATAGCATACATGGAACAAAAGTTTCCACTTTATCAATATAATTAGAGTTACAAGGAAATTAAGGTTTGGTGTCTCCGTTACACGGGGACGCATGAAATATCAATTTCACCACCCCAAAAATAGGTAATCTCATCTTTTCACTAATTAATGATGTTTATAGAGTAAAGCAATGGTAAATGCCTTTAGAAAAAGCAAAATAAAAGTGATCAGACAGTTTCTGCAGTTGCCAGGCATAATTGAATATTTTGGTGTCTCAGTTACACGGGGAGACAAGTATTTCAAAGAAATACTGATGTTATAATGGTGAAAATGTATCTCTGTATGCTTCAATGACCTGTTCTGATCCATTTTCATGAAATAGAATAATGGAACATATTATGAAAGTGGTTATTCAGTTAATATAGACACATTTTGAATATTTAGACCTAATTTGTGTATGTCACACATTGGCGCCCTTATTTATGGAAACACCCACTTACTGACAACATTTTTCAAAAAAAAATTGAAAAATATGCAAAATCCAGGGTGCCCCGACCCAAAAACCACAAAAAGTCGGCCATTATGGAAAAACAGTATTTTGATCATAAATCAATCATTTTTGGTCCAATCAATTTGATTTTGGTGGCAATACCCATGTTTGTGGGGACATGGAATAATCTTATGCAAATTTTATCGCATGACGATGTTTCGTTTTTCCTGAAAATGGCATTTTTAGGGAAAATAGCCCTGTGGGGGCGCTGTTTTAAAAAAAAACTTTCGCATCGAAGCATTTAAAATTCTAATGTTGAAATATGATAAGGAGTTACAATTTAGGCATTTCCTGAAAATCTGAGTAAAATACCATTTGTTGTTTTGAAGCTACACCATTTTGAACATCTTTGAATTGTCTCCATTGAAACACACTGAAAGTTCGTTGAACCCTGTACTATCCTATGGAATTGCTTTTAACGTTTTCTTGTGATTTTAAAATGGATGCCACGGTAAAATGAAATGAGGTAACATGCTCACATCTTCAGACAATGTTTCTTGACACACTCGTAACATATTTCATGTATTCAAATTTATTTTTATTAATGCGATAGCTACTTTTTCAAGTTTTTTGCAAAGCGCCCTCACAGTCCAAATTTGACCAAAATCAGCTATTACAAGAAAACGAAGGGGTTATATGAGACGAAACTAGCATAGAATGACATCTTGTACCATTAAACATGGGTATTGCCACCAAAATCAAATAAATTAGACCAAAAATGACCGAGTTATGATCAAAAGACTGTTTTTTTCCAAAATGGCCGACTTTTTGTGGTTTTTTGGCCGGGGCACCCTGGATTTCGCATTTTTTTCAATTTTTTTGTTGAAAATATTGTCAGTACGCATAAAGTCATCAAAAAATCATGTAGCAAGCGTGATCTGAAACTATGACCTAAAAATGACCCTCTATAGCCCACTCCTAATAAAAGTATACAATTTTTCAAATGAAATGAGTCGGAGAATCTATATTTGGTATTGAATTTCCCCAAAAAAAGTTATTTCTACATTTTTGCCCAAAAATCACTTTTTTGGCGCCAAATTTTTTCAGACAACCTAACAAAATCAGTTTTTGATTAAAAATTTCAATATTTCACCAAAATCATCTAAAGTCTATTAATTAGGCCTAAAAAAAAAGGTTTGTTTGCCCAAACACGACCGACCCATAAAATCTCAAAACCCCATGCCTTTTTTGTTTTTGTTTTTTTTGTTTTTGAGATTTCATTTTTTTTAAAATAATGTTTTATGTTGAAAAATATATGTATTAAATGATATTTTCATCTTAATTTGCCAAACTAATCAACTACACTGCCCTGTTATTTACTTATTCCCACATATCCACCCTTTAAAACACTAAGGAGATGCAAATCCAAGATCCTACCACTATCTAGTGAAAAACAGAACAGTTTGTACTACAGGCTCCCAGTTGCCCTATTAAAAACAAAATACATGTATTAGCCCTAACCAGCCAGGCTATGTTCGTACGGTGTGGAAACTGGGGGAGGGGGACAAAGTATGATTTTATACCAAATAATCGCTGTGAAACTTTCCCTTGGAATTGACCCCCAAAACCTCTGATCACCGCGCCGCGTCCCTAATCACTCGGCTAACCTGGGCAGCGATTTGTACACACATATCAGCTTGGTTGATGACGTCATCGAATCATATGCTATAGAATGCGCGTGGACATTGTTTTTTGCTTTAGTGAATTGTAGTGTAGGAACTTGTATAGTCATTTTCTTCTCTAAAAGTGTCCATAGCCACAAAAAAATGAAGAAAAAAAGAAGGTAATCGACCTACCGACCCACTTTTTTCAAGTTCTCTTGTTTGGGCAAACAAACCTTTTTTGAAGAAAAAAAGAAGGTAATCGACCTACTGACCCACTTTTTTCAACTCTTGTTTGGGCAAACAAACCTTTTTTTTTTATAGGCCTTAGGAAGCACTTCTTTTTTTTTTGCTTAAAAATTTTTATTTTTGAAAATATTGACCAAAGAGTGCCAACAATGAGATTTTTATCTCAAAAATCACATTTTTGGCACTTTCTGGATGGATATCTCGAGTTTAAAATCCATAATCGAAAAGATAAAAAATTGCCTCCTAGCGCTGAAAGTCCTCTTCTACACAATGGTAGTAAAATCTTACCTGATAGTTTGATATCTTTTTAGTTATGCTGTCTGAAAAATCGTAAAATTCCTTCAAATTTGAACTTCTAGAAAACAGCGAAATTTAGTAAAAATATTGACATTTTCCACCATTTAAAGCCAAATATTCTCGGAATACATGGGCGTGTGACCTTAAAAGCGAGTATACTATTATGAACAATCAAAATAAACTATCAGATTCAATTTATATTGTCACAATGTTAAGAAATTGGAAGAAAACTGAAATTTAAATGATCGTAAGATTGGCCTTTGTTTACATTTTTAGGCATTGTTTTCGCGTCCTCGTCGCGGATATTAGGCGGCGTGTCTAGTATTACGCACGGGAAGATTCAGCGCGCGACGCAATAATCGAACAGCTGTCGCAGCATTTGAAAAGCGCGGAACTCCGCTTAATTTCCCGCCAAATAACCATGCGCCTTTTCCTGGCTCAAACTTACCAAAACAACAATTTAAAATCACCCAAAAGAACAGGAAATAATCGCTCCCAATTAGTAACTTATGATGGTAATGATAGAATATAAAAGTATAAAATAATAGAGAAATATGAAATTCAATTTTTGAAACAAGTGCCGGGTTGACACTGCCCTTAAGGGGGACTTTGAATTTTGCGAGTGCTGTAACTATTGAACTATAACTCAAATGTATATAAAAGTATACATTTTTGGAAAGGAAATAGGTCAGAGAATCCACATTCTGCGTCAATTTTGACCAAAAATGTTTATTTTTTGAGAAAATCACAAAAAATTCACTTTTTTGACCCAAAAAAGTTCAACAAAGCTAACAAAAATAATTTTGAGTAAAAAATTCCCAAAATGCTCAATTATAATGTAAAGACACTAGAGTGTGATCCAAAACTGGTAAACATTTGATGAATATTTTAGAATCACTCAAATTAATCAAAAAAGTACTTTAAATAGTAGAGGAAGGTCCATATTTTATTATACCAAATTTTAAAAAAATAAATAAAAAATTGCTAGGCATACCGTGACGTCAAAATGTAATGTGCTTTTTTATAGCGTGAGGGACGGACAAATGGAACATAAAAGAAAATTGAGGTTTGAATAGATATGAAAATAATGAATACATCCTTTCTTATTTGGTCACGTTTTTTAACCAGGCATGGCTACATTTGTGTTACATGGGTATATTTCATGAAATTACCTCCTTTTGCAGTTTCAGTAGAATATATCAAAATGTTTACATCTAAAGGGTATGAAACCATATACATTTGGAATGCTTATAACCTAAGAATTGTAAATATGCTAACTAGAAATCAAATATACAGAGTGACCTAACATTATACAGGGTGTAACAATTCAAGTTTTATACAAAATGATGATTTACTTTTTTTTCTTCCACTGTCTATATGCAGGAGCTATATGAAGGCTAGGGATGTTTTTATTGTGTTTGAGTAAATTACCCATCCAGCCATATGCAACATTAATTGGCCAGCTTATTAGGAAATATATATACAGGGTGGTCAAAATATGCAATTTCAAATACTGAAAACCCCCACTAAATTAGACAAGTATTGCAATGAGCCTAAAAGAGATACAGTTGTGATCAGGTTTGAGTGTTAGCATTAAAGTAAATCATCACCATGATATTAAAAGTACTGTTTCGCGTGATAATTTAATATACAGGGTGTTTAGACTAGATCATGTCCATGTGTATAATATGTAGGCCCTATTGAGGCCCTATGTTGCCATCACATCCACTCCAAGTTATTGATAATATATAATATCAACTCCCTACAATATAGTGAGCATGTTAAAACTCATTAAATATTCCAATTGTTGCATTATCAAGAAATAACAAATGATACTAGATATAATATACAGGGTGATGTAAAAAACTTTACAAAATCAATGATCTGTGAATTATTGTTTAATTAATTAGCAACCGGTTTTATCCCTGCTTTAAACAAAATAATGTTGTCTTCAACAATTTGTTTCATGAATAGATACAGCTCAAGTTTAAGTCATGTAGAATGAGTAAATTGTTTTAGAATATGGGCTCTAAATGTACATGAAGCTATCATTAATCATCAAATAGGGTGATCAAATAACAACCATGTAGACAGATTATGCCTTATTTCAACTTACATTTTTGAGATTTAAGTACTTAAGGGGTGCCCAGCTACATTAAAATAGGCCCTACTGTACAGTATTTCATGCTCATCATTGGATAACAAAGTACCGGTGTGTGAGCAAAGATCAAGGGCACAGTATATGATACTTTATGGCATAATAACCTTATGTGGATCGCGACAGAAGTTAAGGTCTATGAATATCGCTTGTATTCAATAAACCAATCATAATAAGCACAAACATAAGACAATCTGATAGAGGGTTACAAAAATACCAAAGCCTAAAGACAAAAAAATCCATTTGCACCCAATATTACACAGCTATCCCTACTCCTCCTCCACATCCTCCTCCTCCACATCCTCAACCACCCGACTAATTATGCTTAATGAGCCGTATTATTTAAATCAAAAGAGATAGGGTTTTTTTCTTTTCAGATTATTTAAGGGTATTTGATTGCCTTAAAAACAAGCACAAACACAAGTCAATCTGATAGAGGGTTTTAATTACATAAATACAAAAGATTAAAGACCAAAAAAAAATTAAAATGTAACAAAACCACCTTTTATGGGTGCCCAGGTTAAAAAACGTGACCATTTTACATATTGTAAGTATACAAACCATTTCATTGATGTGATGACACTTTCAATAAACATCAACTTATGTAGCGGTTAGAGGTCGTAAAATGCGAATTTCAGTGATTTTGTCCGTTCCTCACAGAAAAAATACAACTTTTTTGTCTCCTAGCTACTAAACCTTTTTTTTAAATAACGAAGTACCCCATCTATCGACAGACCCTGTCAGCTCTCTAAAAATAAAAATAAATATTACAAGTCCCTGAAACCTTATTGGTCCTAGTAATTTAACTTTAAATGTGATGTCCGTCCCTCACTTTACTCTCCGTCCGTCCCTCACGTTATTGTTGTTTTTTCCCTTGCATCACAGCTGTTGTCAAATTTATTATTTATTTTGCTGTAATCTTGTTTACAAATGCACTTAGATGTCACAGATATCTCAATTGATTAAAATCACTTTAAGCAATGTTAAACACATATAATGTGCTGCTGAAGGACAATAATGTCCGTCCCTCACTTCCGTCCCTCACATTATGAAATAAGGTCATAAAAGGGGCCTACACCCCAACTAAAACTAATGTTCTTGTTTTTTTCTCTGAAATGCTATTAGTTAACTGTCAACTATTATATATTTCAAATTGAATTTGATCAATATTGTTGATTTTAAAAATTAAGTCTCATTTTGTCCGTCCCTCACATAAAAAAGTGTCCGTCCCTCACACATTTTTAACGACGTCCCTTGGCTATCCCAAGTGCATTGGACTTGCAATTGTTTGATATTCATAAAAGGTTTTATCATCGAATTCATAATTTGTGAGAAAAGTTAATAAAAGTTGCATAGTTTCAATAAAATATTGTTAAGTGTACAGAATGGTTGTGTTATAGTAGAGTCATTTTCTTGGATTTCGTGACCAATTTCTCGATACCAAAGTTTCTTAGTAAATTTGTCTACTAGAACCATTTTAAGAGAAAATGAGCTCCCATGCACCTCTCAAAAGTGACGGGAAAGTGGGTTATAGTAGAGTCATTTTCTTGGATTTCGTGACCAATTTCTCGATACCAAAGTTTCTTAGTAAATTTGTCTACTAGAACCATTTTAAGAGAAAATGAGCTCCCATGCACCTCTCAAAAGTGACGGGAAAGTGGGGGTTTTTTTAGCGCAAATTCCAAATTGGCCGCCATACAGGGGCCCAAAATTTTAAATGACTTTAATTAAGCTGAAAAGCACACCAAATTGTTCGGCTGAGCACAAGGATTCCGAAAAAGTATAGTTTGCCCTACTTCCAATGTTTGGTTAACAAGTTATCGGGTAAAACGTAAAAAGGTTGTTGACCTTTGCATATGGGGTCAAAATTTAAACTTGCTCCGATTTTGAAAAACAATATCTCATATTGTTCGTATGATCACAAGGATTCCAGAAATAGGTGTTTTTTTACCACCGGGAATATTTTGTGCAGGTCAAAAGGTCAAGGTACACTGCCCTATATAGAATCTGACCTTTTGACCCCTTTATAAGGTACAACAGACACTCTAGGTGGTAAAAGCTATCATTTCTGGAATCCAAACGATTTTGATGGCAGCTACTTGAAATTGTGGATCGGCTTCTAATTGGAATTGTACAGGGGTCAACGAACTTTCCTACATAGAACACATACTGTAACTTTAGGTTCTCGGTGGCCCCCCATGACAACTTCCAAATTAATTCAAACTTGGCACATGTTAGTTTTGTGACAATAGGAACATTTTAAGACTAGGGACAGACAAATCCATTGACATAAGGGGAGAAGATGCACCCTACCCTACATGTAGTTTATACGATTTAAGGGTCGGTCGCTGATGGCAACACAACCATTTATTTTTGTTGTCCTTAGGGATAATTAATTTATTTCTACTTTTTTTCTTCATGAATTGATCATTACAACTTATAATTTCTTACCCTGTTTCAGGTTGGGACTTTATGTATTACATAATGTAGAGACCTTTTAATGAGTTAAGGCAAAGCAAATTTAATATTCATGACACAGATACATTTTGATGTCATGTTTTAATTATCCTTTTGTTGATTCTGCTGTACAACAAGTCTATATTTCTTTGTATGGTGGACACAACAATTTGTGTGTTGTGTACTAGGGGTGTATCAATCTTTCGTAATAACTGCTTGTTTTCATGATTCTTGTCTACAGGCAATAATGTCAAGGCGACCAAAACTCCCGCGCTTTTCAATAAGAACAGTGCAAGCCAATGGCCTTGTTGATACTGTTCAAGTACCACTTCGAAGGGTAGATCTATCAGAGCAGCTTCCTGTTCCCGTGCCGCTACCTGACCATCAGCTACCTGTTATAGAGGAAGAAGAACAACTACCTGGACAATATCCCACTGCGTCGGAACACATACCATGCAATGACAATGAATGGGCATCACTCAGAGACAAATTACTGGCAGTTCATTTTACCTTTCCAGGGTCCTATTGTGCTGCATGCCATGCACAGATAAAACCTGAACAAAAACCATACCAAGTGCCAGTATTGTGGTCTGGATGCATTTTATGGCAATCAGACATGCTGCCTGAAACACCATAAATGGTGTTTAAATCCATTCCATAAACGTATGCAATGGGAGGTAAGTTGTAAACTGTAATGTCGGAAAAAAATTGACATTGCGTCGTAGTCAATGTTACGACAAGCTTCAAGTGCTCTTCCAAAAACTTTGTTTATTCTCGGTATTTTTGAGCAGGCGCGATGTTGTATTTAAGCCATGAATAAAAAAAAAGATGGCGGCTTGCACCAGCTTATAAACATTACTGTTACTTATCGCTGAAATATTGGCATAATTCTGTTATACCCTTCACACCAACATCAGTTAGTATGCGTCGTTCTTAAAAATCACGCAATATGAATACCCCTGTGAATGGTATTGTGAATGGTATAACAGAATTACTCCAAAATATATGTTAATGCATACACGGTGGGTAATTGAAAAGATGGGCGCTTATATGGGATTATTTTTAGTAGTCATTGGGAAAAATTTGGGTGGGCGCTTATAAGGGCATGGGCGCTTAATAGGGATAATACGGTACCTTTTTAAACACATTTATCGTAAACACTGTCAAATTCGGCAAGGTTGCACTTAGCGGAAAAGCATGTGCGATCGAAAAGTAAACTTAACTGTTTAAAATGTGGGGGGAAAATCAACATTCCAGCGTCGCAGTGGTCTCACTATGGCCACATTACATGACCATAACCCTAACGCTACTACGTCTCACAGTCACCTCACAGCCAGCACCACGTGACTTGCGCGCGCACAAGTTCTATCTCCTGTAGCACTAAACTACGGGTATATATGGTCTCCGATTTCTTAGCCTGTGAAGCCCTCCCCCCGTGGCTGAGTGTTAGTATATCTCGCCTGTCACGCGGCCGACCCGGGGTTCAACTCCCGGCGCCGGCGGACATAATTTTTCCCCTTTTTTATTTAACCCCCTCCCCCTGTTCTTCGTTCCATCCCCACTGCCACGTTCTAGGGTTAGGGTTAATGTTCCGACAAGCTTCAAGTGCCCTTCCGAAATCTTCCTTTATTCCCAGTAGTTTTGAGCATGCACAACGTTGTATTTAAGCCATGAATAAAAACAACCAAAAATGGTGGCTCGCATTGGGGAGAGCGGGGCAGCGGTGATGGAACCAGGCTTACTGGTACTGCTTTACTGAAGGACGGCGTGGGGAAAAATATTGTTGCACAGTGCTACAGTAATTGAAAAGGTGGGCCGCCATTGCGAAAAATATTGTTGTACAGTGCTACAGTAATTGAAAAGGTGGGCGCTTATAAAGGATTGTTTGTTGACAAAAACATGAGGGTGGGTGCTTATAAGGGCATGGGCACAGAAATTCTGGCCCCATTCTACATACTTGGGGCAGTACAGGGGCGTAACAGAGGTTGGTTGTTAGGGGGGGCACAGCCAACAAAATTCCTGGTTAGAATAATTCCGTCCTGGAATTTTTTTGTAAAAGGTTGCCCCAAATTTTTTCCCAGTCAGTCACCTCGTGAAGGGGGGGGGGGGGGGGGGGGGGGGGGGGGGTAGGGTCCAAAAAAATTGCATGGTCACAAAATTTTGCACGGTCACAAAATTACGCAAGGTCACAAATTTCGCATGGTCACCAAAATGTGGCACGGTCACACAATTTTGCAGTACAAAAAGCACAACAGTCAACAATTTGTTGACTTGTGCTTTTTGTAACTGCAAAATTTTCGTTTTTCTTTCTTTCCCTTTCTTCTTTTCTTTCTTCCCCTTTTTTCCTCCTTTACCTTTTTCTTTTTCCTTCCTTTTTCCTTTCTCTCTCTCTTTTCTTTCCCTTTCCCCCTTTTCCCTTCCCCCCATTTGTCCTGGTGGGTAGGTTTGAATTTCCTGCTGAGCACCTTCAGGGTGGGGGCACTGTGCCCCCTGCCCCTCAGCTGTTACGCCACTGGGGCAGTATACTGTTTTGTAATTTATTGTGTTTTTGGTCCAGTGTATAAAAAAATAATTATGTACTCTTTTGTATTTAAATAATACAGGTTGCTGAAAATGCATACAGGGAATTGTATATGGATGCAGTTTAGCCGGCCTGATCATGATTGTGCAAAATCAAATCCTCGGACTGGTATTTGAGGTTTTTGACCAAAATGGTAGGTATTAGGTATAATTGTATAATGGTTTGTTATGATTTGTATCTGTTTACTTGATCATACATGCTTGGGACCTAAAAGGCATTAGAAAAAAAAAATCTTAATGTTTTTGGGGTGTTTTTTTTGTTTGTTTTTTAAATCTCAAAATTTCACAGATTTTTCAGATTTTCATTCATCACATCATTTTAAATACTAAAAGGTCACTTTACAATGATTTCAATATTTTATTTAAAAAAAAACCCCTTAAAAAAACCGCATTCCGCATTATGTCTTGAAAAACTGAAGAGCTTTGAGACAAAAGATTTTTTTAGTATAACATCTGTTCTTACTATCATTTCATTTAGCCATCATGCTTAAATACAGGCTTTAAATCATGCCTGAGAATTTTGCTCGAGTCTGGTCCCGTCAGGACCCAAGCGTGTGTCCGTACGGACCGACCTTGTAACTAAACAAACACACATAAATACAATTCCTAATTACCTCAAAATCATGGTTTTAGAGAGAATAAATAAGTTGTCGGTGCAGACTTCGACAGTTTAAGGGTGCACTACACTAAATCGGGTATCCCCTACCCTTAAGGGCGGTGTTCAAGTTTTAAAAAAATAATTTTTGATTAATTATGATTAATGGGACATCACCTATGCACCCTGACTAAAATAAACTGTGAATATCATCTAGATACATTTTGAGAGATCTTTCAAATTTGTGTTTTTTACTGGAAACATCGACGATTACGGCAGCATTTCCAAGCTTATCAGAGAGGTAGTCAACTCCATGGGCGTATTTTGAAAAAACCGAGCAAGTTCACCTATCTATTTTTCTCCTTTTTGGTGAGAAAATGTGAACATCTTTCAGAAAAAATCACTCAACAAGGTCCAATTTTGTAATTTAGTGGTCTTATACAGAGTTTCATATCAGCGTTTTTTGTACAATATATATCCCTATGGAGCTCTATTTAGTAGTGTGACCCCTTATTTTCACTCTAAAACC
>CM069456.1:61182408-61362718 GCA_035610835.1 Ophiura sarsii
ACATACGTGTTCATTGGTTCGCGACTAGCAGTTAGCTCAAACAATACCACCAAAGTGTAAAATGCTACACTCTTAAAATAAGCTCATTAACATTATTAGAACGGAGGACATACTATAAAATCTAGAATCAAATTGATACGGTCAATCTAATCATCTAATCAATTTTTTGATGCAGGAATCAATTACCAAATACCAAAAAAACACCACAAAATATGTGGTGAAAATTAAATATTACAGAAATTCAGCGAGGCCGGACTTGAACCCGATCTAATAATATACCGCTAATGCGAACACTTTGAAAAGAGCGCGATAATCCGCTTAGTAATATTACACAAAACGATGAGTGATTTAGTGTTGTGCGCCTTATAACACGCAATAAAAAGATTTGTTAATTTGTTTTTGTCATTTTTGCAAACACCAAGTAATATCAAGAAAAACTGTCTATTTAGTTAATTTAAATACCACCTCTAACTAAAATTATGTTACTTAAAGCATCGATACTCAATTTCTAATGTTTGAATTTTGGGCATTTTAAGGCCATTTGGCAGAATTTCAGAGGTTTTTTTAATCTCTTTTATTCATCATGAGATGTTGATGAGACTATTTATGTTTCAAATTATGTTAAAAGTTTATAGATAGGCCTACTATGTTTCAAGAACTCAATGAACAATGAAACTGTTTACGCAATGACGTGCTCACCCTATATTAAACCTTGGATACAAATGTGGAAATTGTAGGCCCAAAATTGCCGAATTTTAGGGGTATGGGTTAAGAACGTTTCAATTTTGAAATAATATTAGGCCTAAATTGTATTTTTATCTGTCATGCATAATGTATCATATATTAGGTAAACTCAAAATGTAATTTGTGTTGGGTTAAATCCTCTAGGGAATTGCCCAGAGTACTGTTATGAAAAATGGGTTTTAACCATCAACAACCCACGCCCCCCCCCCCCCCCCCCCCCCCCCCCACCCGATGTGATTTGATATCAATGACAAATGGGTTTTAAAAAACATTTTTTAAACTTTATATGTTAAACCCCTGATTGATAAAGAAAAAGCTTCGATATGTAGGTCTGTAATCGGATAAGGCCTCGCCAACTTGATTTTTAGTTTCCCGTAACCCGCCCGCGCTTCATTTTTCATGCCCGCGTTTGAATTCATTATTGAAATTTTGGAGAAAAAAATACCGTTTTTGCAATGAAAACGTCCAAATTCATGCATTTTGTGTGATGACATTTCTGAGGATGTTAAAATGAAGTGTAATGTTTATTCATTTTGACCAGAATAGCCTTTCTGTAACTTACATCTAAATTGACCCATTTCATTCTATGATGGTGTGCAGCGGTCAATACGTCTGACATCCACTTTTTGTATAATTATGAAAGTTGTAAAAATAATGAATAATGAATAATGAAATGGTTGCCTCCCCTGTTTTGAAAAAAAAAAATTAAAGGGAAACTAAAGATCAAGTTGGCGAGGCCTAACCATGGTGAGGGGATCCATTAGTGTGAGTAAAATCAAAACAAGGAAATGTGTAGTAAAATGGTGCTCTTCAACCGTTTTTGCTCCAAATTTGTTAGAAAATGATATTAATGCATGACATGAACAGAAATATGTTTTTCTTTGAAATTAAGATAACATTACCTCTTTTATAGACTCAAAATCAATGCAAATCGATATAATCCGAGTCTCACCACTGCGTGTTATAAGGGGGCACATCACTAAATAAGGGTTCCATTGGATTACACGTATTAAAAATAGGGCTAAAAGCGTCTCGATTGTGGATCCTTAGTAACAATTTTTGGAATGTCTCGAATACTTCATTCTAATAAATAAATATTAACATTTCATAAAATCGTCAAGAAGTGTTACGTCTTCCAATTAGATTTTACGATATGATCATTTAAACAGCGCCACTCCGATTTTCAGCCCGAACGCTCGCCTTCTGCCCGCCTCCGAGCAAGTGTGTTCATCCACGTGATACATTTTCGGTAAAATCGAAAATCAACATTTTACATTATCAAAGTACAAGAGATTATCTTTCATTTTAATTATAAAAAGCTACCCTCGCGCCAAACTAATTCCCAAAGAACCCCAATTAATCACCAAATCGTTTTTTGTTTTTGCCGGAACGTTACTACCATTACACAAAACATTGCAAAACGAGGAGTGATTTAGTGTTGCTCGCCCTTTAATGGACAAAACTTCGGTAACATAATTCGTCGCTGTTCTGACATACCGGCACATCACTTTACATATTTCTGTTGTGATGTGCCGGTATGTCAGAACAGCGACGAATTGATTGTATCATGGATTTTATGATGAGCACGCGGAGTCTGGGGTAATTTTACTTTTGCCCTCGGCAAACACTTGAAATCCGGACGCCCCTTAAAGTGGGCCTAAAACCACACGCCGTAAAACGGGCCGCTCGCTCCGCTCGCTCCGCTCGCGCCGCATCCTGATTATATCATAGCAATGGTAAACCCTCCGGGTCGACACCTTCCTGCACACGCCTTTAGTGTCTGAGTGTTTATCTATTTGACTGTATGCCTGCACAGATAGTCATGCCTGCTTGATCAGCGTACCCGGCGGGGGAGGGGAGAGCTGAGAGAGATTAATTGCCAACGATTATAAGTTTGTGTGATTAAAGTTGTTCCTATGGCTAATTTGTTATTTGATATTTTAATAGAGCTTGCTGAGCTCCACAATAATTTGAAATTTGAGATTGATCGGAGGTACGGTTTTCTAGATATAACAATTTTATTGTCAATACTCGTACGTAAGCGTTGAACTTTGCTTATTAAATGCTATGAACTGCAGATTTTTGGGATTTCAACCGCACATCTTCCAATCTCAGCTGCACACCTTTGCTGGCATCACACTTATTTAAGGGGGCCTGAGTTTTTATAAGAATGAAATCCTGGCTAGTTGGACGATGGCGGAATCGATTGAGTCTCGCAATAAACGGCGCCCTCGATTTAAGAAGTGGTCTTTAGTTACTTTTTAAATGAAATATCAAGGTACAAACTCATAATAGGGCGCTATTATAATACATGTATAATAATAACGTATTCGGTGATTTGTATACTGGTATACCTGGCTGATAACATGTTCGCAAACTTTCGTAGCTGATGAATTTTTGGATTTTTGTTAACTTCTGGCTGGCTAGCAGATTTTCCATCGCTATCTAGCTGTCAAAGCGAACATTTCAATTGCCCCTGGCTGGGAAACATAATTGCTAGTACGCATACTAGCTGGCTGTGAGGAGCAGTTAATGTGTACACATTTTTTCATTAAAAAAGGGATTTCTTTTAGCTTTTTACATGAAATTCATGTTAAACATGTTCAATATAATAACAATAGTTATTGTAACCATTATAAACCCATATCATGATCAAATGTACACCCAATTTCCAAATATATAGTACGTCAGGCAACATCCAAAAATTCTCGTTGGGAGCCCCTGAAGAGGGGGTGGGGGTTCATACTGTTTTTTTACGGTTCAAATCCAACAGCCGGGACACAGGGAATGGGATAATGATGATCAAATTAGTACAATAGCACATTATTTGCGTTATGTCCGCATGGGCCGATCCACCCACCCCACCGCCCCCCCCCCCCCCCCCCCCCCCCTTACATTAATTTGAGAAACTTCTTTAGAGCCAAAATTTACATCAAATCATATGGCGCAAATTTAATTGTAAAAGCTAATATATTCACGCGCTACGCGCGCTTTTGTTGTGTCGGTTGGCTCACTTTTATATCTCGCCCCTCCAATGATCTAGCTACGCCACTGATAAAAATTATAAAATGTTGACACCCTCTCTGTTATTACTACAATCGTGTAGATCCAATGAGCTTCCAGGTCCACCAGGAGTCCCTTTTTTATGCGGGGGCCTTGACCTTGACTATCATTCAGGGAATTGCCTCAACTTAGCTTAATTTCTATTCAATTTCAAAACCAAATTATTATAAAATAATTAAAATGACTAGGAATATCATTTTAGAAACACATTTAAAATCACACGCAGCAAATAGAGCCTATACTTGGTGTATGGATAATTTGCCTGCCCCCCCCCCCCCCCCCAGGAAAATCCTACACACACAACTGCCCATTCGACATTTCAAGCTCACCTCATTTTGTCATCCCAAACAATAACAAATGTTTACTTTTATTGTCATGTCAATTTACCTACATTTTGGAAATTGGTCTTGATGAATTGTGTCCCCCCCGGCCCCCTCCCGCTTGCCCTCCCATTATTGAATGTGATGCCACACAGTACAAACCTGTATGCACTTGACTATGTTGTATTGTGGGTGTTTCCGAGATGCGTGTTAAAAATTATTTTTGATCATACGATTTTGTGTAGCATTAGGTCATATGATTTTGTGTAGGGGTGGGGTCATACACTTTTTTCGACTTTGCAATATTTGCTCAGCCCCCTTCCTCCCGTGGAAATAATGAACAGTCCCTTTATGTAAATATGATGGGGTGAGGGGGGGGGGGCAGGTGATGCAGACGGACTGGATTCAGAGGAAATGTATGAGAGTACGAGAGCGTTAAAGATGCACATGTATACAGAAGTCTATGGAAAATAAAATCACTAATATTTGTTTGATTTTTATCTAACCAATTTTTCTGGGTTCAGAAGGTATGATTTATAACTTTTTTATTTTTATTTATTTTTCATTTTATACATGTATGTAGTCTGACTTTTAATGGGAGGTCATTGAACCTTTTAACCATCTAGGAACCCATTCAAACAAATTTAGATAATACAGACAATACCTTTACAATTTCAGAACCAAGTAAACATAACTTAATTGCATAAGATGATTAAAAGCAAACATTGGCCTAAACTTCTATTATAGTGGTTACTTAACGCCATGACTTAACAAAATGTTAAACCCTTTAACTAAATGGATTAATCTCTACTTCAACAACTTCAACTAGGTGTGCGTTCAGTGTTGCCAATTTAAACTCCCAAACCAAGGCTCAAGTGCTCTCTCATTGTTTTCCAATGGAAAATACATGTAGTCTGACTTCTAAAAATAAGCCCAATTCCGCGATAGTGGTTGCATTGGCAATCCATATTCCTATATATAAGTTTGAGAGAGGCAAATCCTACCAAACCAAAAACCGTACTGAAAATCCTACCAAAAATCGTACTGAAAATCTGCACTAAAGTAAACATCAATTCCATGTTGTTGTTAGGTTCCAAATAGCCAAGTGTCGCCTGGTCATGCTGATGTAAATAAAGGCTACTAACGGCAACCACCCATTCTTGGTTTGGTATATTGGTATGGTTTGGTTTGGTTTGGTGGGTTGAGCAATCTTCGTTTTCAATACTGGTTCTGAAGACCCAGACCCAGTAAAGACCCAGACCCAGTAACTATTCAATCACTGTCAAAAGCCAACAAAATTAACACCAGTCGTATTATAATTTCTTTTAATTGGTTCAAGTTCTGCTTATCACTTGCAATCGGCATACATTAAAATGTATTTTCTCACTTTGAAAACCGTGCTATCGGCATACATTAAAATGTATTTTCTCACTTTGAAAACCGTGCTAAACGCACATGTTCGATTGTAGGCCTATGAGAAATAATTACACACATATATATCGAACAGTTCGAACTTGTAATCATTGTTACGATATTTAATGTACATGTATACCCAACAACATCTTGTGTGCTGTACCGGGGTACATGCACTCATGCATAATAGATTTACAACCGGGCCACCACACAGATCTTGTGTGATCATGTGTGACATTGTGTATGCATGATAGATTTACCACGGCCGCACTGAGACACAGATTACATTGATCCATCGCTCGTGCTGATTTGCGGTATAAATAGGGAGGCGAGTTTGTACGTAGGCGAATTTCACGGTGGGCAATACTTACGGGAGGTAACTTGTACAGGAGGCAACATGTACGAGAGGCGAAGTGTCCTGTTTCCCCGACGTACATCAACTTTCACCAGGCGTCCATCTAACGTGCATGCTAGGTATACGTTTGGCATTCGGTTTTTGAATTCTACAACCTTTGTATCCGGAATACAACATCCGACAACTTTGCTATGACTAGGGACCATCTCATTTGAATTGATACTTATACGCCGCCTCATTTTTTGCCGTATTGTGCAAACACAAACTATACCACCCGATAATGATGCCTTGCCAAGTTCTTGTCATAACTTCGTTTCTGTCTAACAACAGACTTATGTAGTTCCTTTCTGGCTCGCTCGTGAGCATATCTTAATCGATTTAAGATTCTCGGCGTAATCCGTCGATGCATGATGATTCATCGGATTACTTCTCTGCCGAATTCATGATGCATAATAATTGTCTAGGATTCTATTCTTCTTCTTCGTCGGATGCATGATGATTCTGTTTGATTGTCTTTTCTCGAATGCATGATGATTCACCGAATTACCTCTTTGTAGTAATAATGATGCGTAATAATTTTTCTCGGATTCTCTTCTTCTCCGTCGGATGCTTGATGATTCTGTTTGATTGTCTTTGTCCAGATGCATGATGATTCAATATTCATCCGATTACCTCTATGCCGGGTTCATGCATACTGCTTTTCTCGGATTCTGTTCTGTTTCTATACTGTTCAACACTCCTAGTTGCAGTGCAGTAGGAGTAAAACGAGCAGGGTTTGAGTGCGCATGAGTTGTGCTATTATAGTATTAATCTCTTAAATGCTTGTAGAGTTGTTGTGTGAATGCTTCTTGGTCTTGGATTAAGGTAATGTTCTGTGGTAGTTGATTCTAGTCAATGATTGTTCGGGGAAAGAAAGATAATTTGTAGCAGTCTTTATTAGTATTGTAATGCCGTGGTAGGGGGCGGGCTAAGTGATATCCACTCCACAGAGAATTGCCTGGGGGGGGTAGGGTACCGCGCCATTTTGTCTCGAAGCAATGGTCATGACGTCATATTTTGGTCGATTTTCTGAACTTTTGTATTGGATTTACGTGCAAAATATATGCCCTTGGCAGCATACTTTCCCGGGTGTGTGGGTGCACTTTAAATTTCAGATGTTCTAAAATGGACGGATATCTAACCAATTTGATAAAAAAACACGATCCACACACCCCAGAATTGCAAAAAAAGCATAAAATAAGTCCACTTTTTTGTGCCTTTGAACAGAGTGGCGGCCGGGATTGTAGAATTTAACACGTGCATTAACCCATGACCCATGATATAAATAAATTATTTGCGTTATATTTTTTCAATTAGCACGGTTAGTCTAATGAGCGAGAGGTTGTGGGTTCGAGTCCCATTAGGAGCACTTTTTGTTTTATATGCTGGATTTGCTTAGCATCATCTGTATGCTTGCCCACGCGGACACCACACTGCTGGCGTTTACCGTATCAGGGTTACGCCATTTTTTTCTCTTGAAAATGTCCAAAAAAATTACCGTTCTTTTAAAAATAAGAATTATAATCAAATTACAAACACATTTTGTGCGAGAGCAACACACACATTTGGCAAAAATGGCACAATAAAAATCCGTTCGTTATAAATAAATGGACATGGTTAAATACTAAAACTATCACAATTACAGTCGTAAATCTCTGTGGCGTGCGTAGGTTGGCCATGTCGTTGGCAATCGGAAATCACAGGTTCGAATATTCCAATTATCTTTCTATTTTTTAAACTTCATGGTATATTAATGTAACATCATTGGTATGTCAATTTTTATCAATTATAAATGCCGCCCATGCGTTTATAGTTTTCTTTTTATTTATTTATCTATCATAAATGTATCCTTGATTTATCTAACTTTGTCTAAACAATTAAAATGCGTAAACAATTATATTATTGCTCGATATAGAGTGATTTAACTTGAGTTCAGTTTGATAATATGATAGCAAAACTTGTTGTAAAACCATTTTACCAGTGTGTCCAACAATTTCACACTTTGGTAATACATTCAGAGATGTCATTTTTAGCTTGTTATAGCTAGGCTCAATATAAGCAAGTTTGCGACCGGGTTTGCGACCTCTATAATTTTAGGCTGGTAACACAATCCCACAGTGCATTTCGTTAAAACAGTGTACATTATTTTTCCACGATACGTATCACGTGATAACCACGATCGATTTCGCAAAATATTGCAAAATGGCGCGGTACCCCAGCCCCCCCTAAGAATTGCCTAAGTAACTCACACGATACTAAAGAAATAGAGTACACACACACGTCAATAGCTAAATTTCTCAGAATGACCTAGACCTATTATTCATATCAATAAAGCGAAGCTAATTACAATTTATGGCACAAACAAAATCCACCCAAACCCATACATGTCTGATGTCATGAACATATAAATAGATCAACGTTTATCAAATGAACACAAATATGGCACCTTTTCAGAGGAATCTTATAGATACACTAGGCTATACTTAAAAGTTACAGGCCTAGCCTAATTAATTTGGAATAATAATAAAGCCAGAAGTAGCCTAGATGCTTAAGAGTGCGTGCCTGAGAAAACCAAACGGTGGGCGGAACATGAAGGTTGTCGGATTTTGCTTTTTTTTTGGTTTAGTATATATACTTGATGAAATATTCATGCTGACAAGGTTTGAAAAATCTGGCCCCTATAGCTTGGATTTTGTGCCCCTTTTAGGCCCCAAAAAACTCCCAATATTGCATTTAATTGCCCATTTTTGCATAATGTTCATACTTATAATCTTGATGTCAGTCATGTCTATTGTCAAATTATTTTCTAATCAATTTAAAATATTGTTAGTACAAAGGTTTAATATTGTGAAGATCAAACCAAATTTCACTTAACTCCTTTTTCCTCACCAGAGGGGATTCCACTTAGGACCCCCCCTCAAATATCTTGAGACTCTCTTCAATCGCTTGCAGGAATGTATCCCAGCAGTGGATTAAAATAACCTGATTGCAGTCTTATAGCACAATATCAATGCTATATATCAATGATATATGGACTGGATTCAAAAATCATTTGATGCAGAGAATCCCATTTTGTGCCTTTAGAAACAGAGACAATTTAAACGGTTTTATATGATTTTATGGCTCAAAAACTGTACCCAGCAAACTATATATGAGCAATATTGGACAACCTTCATGTTCCTAGATTTTGTCATATCATCCTGTTTTCTCAGGCATGCACTCTTAAACCTAAAGGGAAACTGGTTCAGAATCCAACCAGTAATTACTAGGGTAAATTTGGATGATGTATGCGCTAGGCCTGAATAGGCTAGCCTATATAACTAGATTGACGAGGATAAGTATCCTAGCCTAGTACTGACTCTATACTGTTATTCAGTAGATTACGGTAACCTTTTTTTCAAACCAATTAAAAGGGTCAACAACTATAAACGTTCCTCTAAAAAGCTTATAAGGCCTACTACAAACGTGTAGGGAACATTACAAAAAAAATACCCTACAATAAGCTTTCATGACTTCATTGGTCTTACTCTACACTTACACTACAGATTCCCCTCGCTACTTCAGTATGCACAGCATATTTGTTCTGCGTCAGTTAGCATTATCGATAAGGATTGAAAATTAGAAGTGGAAATTCTTGTGAGATCTGCCTAAAAGTCAATTAAATTAGATGTCTGCTTTCAGCTTAGGTTAGTGTTCTGATCTCTTTTTACTGTGTAGTCGTGTAAACCGAACCAGAACCTATACCATAGGCTTACAGCTAGAACTCGTCAGAGACAACACTACACACTATAGTAGCGCCGTGTCGTCTGCTATCATAAAAGTCAACCAGAAAGTCATTTTATAATGTGCTGTTTTAATAAGAACCCCAATGGAAATAAGCCCTTTTTAGAGCTTTCTTGGGCTATCCTTGGCATTATATGTTTTCTTGTATTAATATGTTGTGTTAATTGTTGTAAGTTTTTAAGATTTGTATATTTGATCTGATGTATTGTATCTCTGTGTCTTGATATGCCAAATAAAACTAAACTAAACTAAACTAAACAATAATCAGAATACTCTACACCCAACAGTCATATTAGAGGCCTCCAATAATTCTGCCCACACTATGAATTAACACAATCGTGTGCGCGATATTTCTGGCTACAATAATTCTGCCCACACTATAAATTTACACAATTGTGTGCGCGATATTTCTGGCTACATCTATCCTCCGATTGGTTAAGAAATTGCTTCATTTTACATCCATGTTATTTATGCAAAACCGTTATCCAATTACTTTACGCCATTGACTGCCCTGCTCATTAGATCAAAATAAATCAAGGCTGACATTACTACTATGCAATGGAAAAATTGACTTCGTGATGTTCAAATTGATAAAGGTTATTAGGGTTGGGCGCACAACGGTACCTATATAAAACACAGTCTTTGATAACTGTTGCGGTGTGATGATCTCGAAGCGCGTGTGGTCGGGCGTAAGAGGTTTCCTGCTGGGATGGCTAGGTGACCGTGGATGGTTTTATAGAAGACATTAAGCCGGTGTTCCTTTCTTCTGAGGGCAAGGGAGTCCTATTTCAGCACAAACATCATGGAGGATGGCTGCTGGTATATAGATAGTCGTTGATAGAGTCCCACACTGCTAAGCTGTATTCCAGAAGTGGTCTTTCTAAGGTGGTGATTGCATTGGCTTTGATCTTCCTTGGATGTTGTGACGTAGGAACCTAATGCTGCGGTTAGCTGTTATATTGTGATTTTGCTGATATGTTGGTTCCACCTCAGGTTCTTTGCAATGTCAACACCTAGGTATGTATGGCTGGTGGTGTCCTGAAGGTTTGTATCACCAATATGGTATAATGTGAGTTGATGGCTTCCGAGATTGGGTGATCTTCATGACGAAGCATTTATCTGCATTGAACTCCATCTGCCAAGTGTTTTCCCAGTTTCTTAAGGTGTCCAAGTCCTGTTGTAACTGCCATGCGTCATTTGGCCCTTCGAATGTAGTATAGAGCACACAATCATCTAGCTGTGAAGAGTCGCGTCGATAAAGAGAATTATAAGGCAAGTCGATGATACACAGGAAAAGTAGGGGCTTAAGACCGTGCCCTGAGGAACTCCAGAATCACATCTACCCACTCTGAGTGGCTCCCATCAATCAATACCCTCTGATGACGCTCAGTCAGGAAGGAGGAGAGCCATTTGTGTGTTTTTTCCACGAATGCCATAATGATTTATCTTTCGGAGTAACCAGTTGTGTGCCACCTTGTCGAATGCTTTAGAAAAGTCCATAATTACTGCATCGATCTGTTTTCTGTTGTCAAGTGAAGTAGCTAAATCATGGATAGTCTGGATCAGCTGGGATTCACAAGAATGTTTACTACGGAAACCATGCTGTTCTTCAATATACACAATGATTTTCTCGGATTCACTTCTTCTCCGGTGGCATGATGATTGATCGGTTTATCTCTCCTCTGGATTTGAAATGATTTATTCGTCGGATGCATGATGCATGAAGCATGTTGACTCCGTCGGATGCAAATTGATGATATCGGATTATCTTTGTTCAAGATTATTAATTAGATTAACGGAGACACGGTGGCCGAGTGGAACTGGGCTCGCCTTAAGATCGAAAGTTTTCGGGTTCGAATCCCGCTGGCACCATCGTGGTGTGCCCTTGAGTAAGGCACTTAACCTCGATTACTCCTTTATAACCAGGTGTATTAAATACTGGAAAGGTAAGCGAATCGCTGTGGAGCAGGTATATTGATGCCGCCATAGCAAGGAGCCTGGCCCAATGGCTTCGAGGGAGAGGGCTTTCCGTTCCTGTGTACACAGGATGGTCCCTTTACTTTCATTATTCATTATTTCTCCGTATCGGATGCATGATGACTTTCACGGATTAGTTCCCCCTAACGGTGGTAAACTGGACAACCAGCTGCACATGTCTATCGTAGCACCGGCCCGGAAAGACCCCAAGTCTACCAGCAGATAAATCTACCTATCCAACCGGGATGACAGAACTACAGATATTGCTTTGTTGAATCGGATCTATTTACTCCTTTTCTCAGATTGAAACATTATGATTCATGGAACCGGTTGTTTCCGCAAAACTATAAGATTTCTACCTGTCGCTGCACTATCTTCGGTTTAGAATTCGGTGACCTTTGTATCCGGAATACAACATCCAACAACTTTGCTATGACTAGGGACCGTCCCATTTGAATTGATACTTAGGTGATATTCCTCTTGTTTGCCTTAGTGTGCAACCACACTAACAATTTCACTCGATAATGATGCCTTGCCAACAACAGCCTTACGTAGTACTCCACTGGCTCGCCCGCGAACATCTCTTAATCGATTTAATTCTCGGCACAATCCGTCGATGCTTGATGTTCTTGTTGCAGATCTCTGGATGACAAGCGATGTCTATTTGTAGTTAAATATCGTCTCCATATATCATTACAAATGTAGTTTCTCCCGTTGATTCTTGAACCGAACTTCGATTTGCGAGTAATGCATAGGGCAGTATCTCATCATCCCAATCTCGCTGTTTCACTGGATTCAGTAATGTAGATACAGTCACGACAGTGTCAATCATAATCCGGTTAAATCGTTCGATAAATCCGTCGGATTGACAATCGTACGGGCTTACCTCGACTTTACTACTGCAAGTATTTTTCGGCATTTGATTGAATCGAATTCCTTCCTTGGTGATCCCTGTGTAATGTGCGAGGACACCCTCGTCCGCAAACCCATTCTTCTGTGAATTTTTTGTGTACACCTTTTGGCTTCTTGATCCGGAATGGCGTACGCCTCAATCTCCAACCACAGGTACTAGCAGTTACCTTCTGGAGTTTCTGGTATGGGACTAGAAATATGCATAACAACATGTTGACCCCTGTGTCCTGCTATATCTTGATGCAGTGGTGCTCTTCGTCGGGTACAAGGAGATTAACATACATCGTATTTTCTGATCCTTGATCGGATATCAGAACTGAGCGCCAACCTAATAGAATCGTTCATCGACTGTCCTTCTTGTCTTTGTAATGCCGAGGTCTGCTGCAGTCCTGAAACTATGTAACTTATGAGGACATTCTTCTTGTGTTTTGTCTGGCACAACTAGCTACCAACGGATAGATCGACCATCATCGGACTCCCATATTCTTTAAAGAAATCGACCCCATTACATGCAATATACCTTACACGATTTCGCTAATGATGAAACATAATTATATTGCCACGGACGGCGTTTGCTTTTTTCCTTGGTCCTAAAAATCCATTGCAAATCACAATCAGCAAGCTGTACCAATTTCATTTCATTGTCAGTCCAAGTAGGCGTGAATGTAAAAGATCTCACCGTTCTCTCTTTCTTTGCTTTACATACACTTGTGCGTTACTATCTATACTTTCCGGATGTTCAGCTCATATCGAATTATAAAATGTTTTATTCCAATTGGTAAATTATTCGGATCTGTTAGTCAACTCCGTTCTTGATCAAGTACGCTAAATCCTGGCATTGCGGGGATTTTGTTTACCTTCCCCGATATCCGAATTACATGTCCAGGTGAAATTGTCACTGTCCCAAGATCAACTGCTTCTTCGCTACATTTTCTACACATTCACTTAATTAATCTCTTCCTGTCCGAATGTTAAGAAATAGTCATCCATCTGTCAACCTGTCTAGTGATTCCCCTCGCTCTACACTCGGTCCTGGAGACACATAAAGAACTGTTGTGTCCTCTGACTTTCTATCCAACCGTACCATTCGGCGAAAGCCTAATCTTTGCATGAACAAGCATCGTTTTTCTGTGAAACATTTCCTTTCCTTTCTCTGGTTTTCGTAGACCTGCGTCTGTGGCTCATTTGTATTCCTTTGGAACTCAACGTTTCTTCCGTTAAATAGAGCGGTTTTTTCTACTTAAATGTAGGGTAATTTATTCCAAACGTTATAACATACTGGTGTTGTTTTTAAACTTAAAAGTGCGGTTAAATATTTCCATACGTGTTCGTATCTCAAGATTTCCTTCCATTCTTAAAATATTCAGGACATGAATAAACAATTAACTATTTGCAAATATTATATTTATTGTTTTACGAGGGGTTTTTATTTCTGTATATAGGTGTATACAGCCAAGCAAATCTAAATGAAATCGTCCGGATCGAGTGCGCTTGTCTGTATGTCGGATTTTGATTCTTTAACATTCTCGATTCCTTTTTGTACAGCACTTTGTATTCTTTCCTTTGTTTTGGTTGAAGACGAGTCTTCAGGAAGAGCCTGTTCCAATTCTTTCCTTATCTTGTTGATTCGTGCTGCTATCTGCCCGTCAAATTCGCTCTTTCGTTTCTTTACAAGTTCTAATATCCCGGCCTGTGCAGCCTGCATTCCCTGATTAAGCTGTGCTCTTTCTCTTTCTATGGCAGAAATCTGTGTCTCTGGATCGTATCCTAGAAGTTTTCCTAACCCAGCCATCGGATCCATGAGGTAGTCCTTGGATACCTGTACATAAGTGCCAGAGATCATGTTGACAAAGTAGGCGATCTTAGCCGACTCGAACGCTTGCTGGTAAATCATGTCTCGTTTCAGGCTAGTTATCGGATAGCCCTTCAGTGAGTGTTGTTCAGTGACTGTGGTGTACTGTAGGAAACCTTTTAGTGAAGTGTTGAGTGAACATCGGATTATGTTTGACATCATGGTGAAGAACATTACCATTTTTGCCCATTCCTCCCTGAGCTGTCCTATTGCTTTTATTCCCTTGATAAGGGTTTGTCTTATCTTCTCGAAGTCTATCGTTTTGATATCCAGTTTCGCTATGTCTGCCAATATGTTTCCGAGTTGTTTGCTGGTATCCATCATCTGATCACATGCCTTGCTATGCTTTTCTCTTGTGAACTCTAGGTATGCCGAGGACTGTTCCACTTTGAACCTAGCAGTTTGAACGGCTTGCTGAGAGGCACTGGTGGTCTCACTTCCCCCTGTTGACACGTTCTTCTGATGAGGTGCTGGTGGGCTTGTTGGGCTGCTGCCAATAATTGTTGTACCCTCCGTGGCGAAACACATAACGTCGTCTCGTAGGAGAAGAATTTTACCAGCGTATTTTTTTGCTTCTTCTTCGTTTTCATCCTGAAATGCCTTGGCCAATTTGGTTAACTCGGCACAGACACTAAGCCCAGTGTTGCATAGTTTAAGTGCACGGTCTTTCACATCACTACTTTGACTACCACCAGACAAAGCTTTGATAGCCTTTAAAATGTAACCTAACTGCTTCTCAACGTAAATTACTTTGTTCAAGGACGGACCTAGTGGCTTCTTTAGGGTGTCATTTTCAACACAATAGGCTGCCAATAAATCTGTTTGAACTTTCATCCGTATTGCTTGGTTGTAGGCATCTATTGTCCCTTTATCCACGACCGGAGTAGATGGTTGGGCTTCGTTAGTTGTTTTACCATTCGTTTTCCCGTCTTGTCCCTTTGACAGTTGCTGTTCTCTAGCTCTAGACGACCCGCCAAACGTATACATGTTGACACAGCCATCTAATGCCGATGTGAACGAGTTTGTCAACGCCTCAACAGTATTCATACCTATAATCTCCCATCCAGTTGGCACGGAGTCCATTGCCTGGTAATAAGACTCTTCGGCTTTCTTAACTGACTTTTCCAGGTCGCTATATCCCTTTTTTGCCATCTCCTTTTGTTCTTTGGCTATTTTCTTATGTTCTTGAGCTACCTGCAAAGCTATCTCTGTCTCTTTGCTCTTATTTTCGTATTCTCCCCTGGCACTGACACTGGCCTCAAGTAGTTCTGCAGTCAAGTCCATAAGAAATATGTATTTTGCCTCAACGTTTTCGGCAAGAGAGAGGCACCTGTCTGCAGTGTGTTGTATTGCTTTAAGAGGTATTGGGACCATATCCTCCAGTTCTTCATTCGTTCCTGTCAGAAGTATCTGCACAGCTTGTTTTAGATTCCCAGGGACATTTGCCGTCAGTAAACGTATTTGGTCCATATTTGAATGAGCCGCTTTAAAGGCATCCCATCCTGTGTTGGCCACCTAAAATATGTATATTAGAAAAAGAGACAAAATATTAATTATACATGACTGTATTCAGACAACACAAAGCTAGCCGTGGTCGTGCTACGTGACTCGGACCATTCTACTTGTAGGACCTGCTCAAATTGAGCCTGACAGTGTACACTCAAACATTTGAACAGATAATATAGTTAATAACGTCGATGAATACTTATGTTTACGTGGCTTCTCTGTGCTCCGTATTTTCTGTAGAAGAAGCATTTTGGAGGTATTGGGTCTTAGACTGGAAATGACTTCTAATATCCTTTGAACCCAAATCTGTGAACACCCTATAAATATTGGATAAGGCCAGTGCATATGCGCCAGTGCCTTTATTGTGCTATGTTATATGTGGCACAAGAAGTGTTTTGAAGGTATCGTCTCAAACCGGATATCAGACCGGATATTACCCCTAAATGACATTTAACCCAAAGTATCTGAACGCCCCATAAGTATTGCCTAAGGCTAGTACATAATGTGCACGTGACTATATTGTGCTATGTTGTTTGTGACAGAAGCTTTTTAAAGATTTTGGTCTGATGCCGGAATTCCGGAGATAACCCCTATATGACATTTCACCCTAAATTTGTGAACACCCCATATGTATCGGCTAAGGCCAGTGTGTATGTGCAAGTGGCTTAACTGGCTGTTATTTGTGGCAGAAGATCTTTACAGGTATTTGGTCTCTGACCGGAATGACCCTTAATAAATCACCCCCTAAATCACCTTTGACCCCAAATATGTGAACATCCCATATGCATTGGCTAAGGCCAGTGCATAATCTTTGCAAGTGGTGTCACAGTTGTTTTTTATTTGTGTGAGAAGAAAAAGCATTATAAGTGTAAAATCACATGTTTTGTCCCTGTTCCCCCTCCGTGACCTTTGACCCCACCAATGTAATCAAAATCGATGAAAGCATGTGATTGCTAGAGCAAACTAAAGGTTGTCAGAAAGAAAGAAGTACTAGAGAACTTTGTGCACACAGAACATTAGACATCACAATTGACCTTGTAAATGGAAAGCACCTTGCAGAGACGATAACTGAGCATGGACTGCTTGCTGCCAATACACAGTCTAGGAAGAAACAGGGGGAAAGATGGACATTTCGGGATCGGTGTACGGGAGTGAAACGTCAGCTTGACTATATATTAGTAAGGCATAAGTGGTGAAACAGTGTACTTAATGCAGACCTGAGCCTCCGAGTTTCGAAACCGAGCCAGCGAGTGAGATATGACTGGAAGAAAATCTCTGTGAGTTCTGAGCTACAACAACAATACACTGTGGAAGTTCACAACCGTTTCCAGATATTAGAAGAAGAGGATCCTACAGAGAAATATCAGAGATTTACGAAAACCAACAGGGAGGCAATGGAAACATGTGTGCGTGGGGCAAGGAAGAGGATGGTGGTAGCTAGTCAGAAATACAACTTGACCGGCTGAGAGGAGGATAGTGAGCTGTTGAAGCAGACAAAGGAGTCGCTCTTTGCTACATACGCAAGGCTGAAGGAGGATGAAATAAAATAGAAGGTCGGCCGAATACAACATGGCCACGGTATTGGCCAATACGGCGAGGCATAGAGAGTCATCAATGAGGTCACAGGCAGAGAGAAATCAAAGGAAGGTCAGATTGAAGGGGCGAGACCTGAGGAAAAGGTGTCTACATGGTTTACTCACTTCCAGGAACTCCTTGGTACGGCACCAAGTGTGGAGAATTCTGAAGAGGAAATTCCCACAATGTTGTCTAATCTCAACATAGATGATGGACCATTTACAGCGGACGAGTATGCCAAGACAAAGTCATCTTTGAAACAGGGCAAAAGTTCAGGGCCAGATAACATCCCTCCAGAAGTATTCAAGAACTGTGAACTGGATGACATGGTCCTCTCAATATGTAACATAGCATTGATGAAGTGCAACAAGCCTGAGCAGTGGTCACTCTCTAGCATCATCCCAGTCCCCAAGAAGGGAACCCTATCCAAATCTGACAATTACAGAGGCATCAGCCTCTGAGGCATCAGCCTGCATGTATCATTGCGTAGCTGTTCAACCGCATGATCCTGAGTCGAATGAGGAGTGTTATAGACCCCATGCTGAGATTCAACCAGAATGGCTTCAGACCAAAACGAACCACTGTTGCCCAAATCCTTGCCCTAAGATGCATTATTGGAAAAGAGAAGCGGAATAATCTACCTGCGGTTCTGGCGTTTACTGACTTCAAGAAGGCGTTCGATTCCATACACCGCAGCAAGATGATGACAATTCTCGAGGCCTATGGTATCCCACCAATCCTGCTTTGTGCCAAAGATAATATGTATACCAATACAAGAGCCAAGATTGTTACAGAATGACACCCTTGCAACATTTCTCTTCGTTATTGTTCTTGACTACGCACTAAGGCTAGCCACAAGTGGAATGGAAGTCGAGCTAGGATTTACAGTTACACCAAGGAGGTCCAGAAGAGTCCTGATTTGGACTTCGCCGATGACATCAGCCTCTTATGTAATCAGATTCAGCAGGCTCAACAACTACTGCTGATGGTGGAGGCGGGGTGTAACGGGGTGGGACTCGGTCTGGCTGCTGGAAGGGCTGAGGGGTTGACATGCAATGCTATTGAGCATGGCTCGCTGAGGGCCGTGGCGGGGGAGGTGCTGGGGGAGATCGGCGACTTCAGGTGCCTAGGGTCGTGGGTGTGGTCTCTGCGAGGGGGGCGCTGGCATGGAGGGTCTTGACGGGATGGGCAGCATGTGGGGATCGTGCATGTCCCGTGGGGTTGGGTTGGGCTTCTTCACAGCGGCTGTGGAATCGGTGCTCTTGTGCGGGTTCGGGGCTTGTACGCTGGTTCCGGTTTCCGGTGTTCCGGTTCTCGGTGGCTGCTGCACCGGAGTACTTGGGCGGTGCTTCGAATCGTCTTGGGCGGCGAGTGACTGGCATTGTGCTGTGTGGGGTTGCCTGGAGTTGGGTGGGGTGGCGGCCGAGCCGCCGGGGGTGAGGCTTGCTGGAATTTTGTGAGTGCTGTAATTATTGATCTTTTAATCAAATGCATATAAAATTATACATTTTTGGAAGGGTTTCCCCCTTAACTGAAGTATTACAAATCTAACCTGTGTAAGGGATGCCCGGAAGGAATTTGGCCATTTCATTAGCTTAAATCCATCCTTTGGTGGTTTATCCTCCAGTGAGAAGTCTTTGGTATTCGATATACAAATCAGTTCCCCTAGAAGACATATGCATATCGGTGCAGGAACGAGAAAGTCCTCCCAGTTAGCATTTGGGCCCAAAGTAAGTTGCATCTCTTCACGCAGATCCGCTCCCTTGCTGATTTTGGACACGGCATTGTTTATACTTGCCACTGACATTTCCAGTTGGTGGTGTACGTGTATCTGAAAGAAAAAAGAAGAAAAAATTCTCAGCAAAATAAATAACACTTCCTCCCTTTTTGTAGTCTGTGTTAGTCACGTATAGTGTATTAGCATCATTTAATGTACGAATGATAACATATCATGTGGTGCTTTGATTGTAGGTATTCGCCCGACAATTTGTCTGCGATAATTTGGCATAGGCCTACTGCATAGATCTGAGAATCTGGTTAATATCTAGATTGTTGTTCATGAACAGTTCATTCAATGTTTGTACTTGCGTAGGTCGTCCCTAAACGCTTACAACTTTTCACAGCAAACTCTTCTATACGTACGTATAGGTACGTATAGAAAATACTAAAATTTCAAATTTTATCTTTATTTAGGCGCTTTCCGTCTTATATATCATTTACAGGTATAAGCCTATTAGCACTTCTAAACTACACCCAAAAATACAAAATCAGATTTTTGATGGGTTTTTTTGGCTTTCTGATTTAGCAAATCACAGCTAGTCCAGTGGTGTATCTGAAGTCACTTGTCAGAGGGGGGATAATTCCGGTTTGGGTAGATTTTCCCGGTTACAGGGGGGAAAAGGGCTGATTTAGCACCTTTTTTCCCCGGTCAGAACCGAGGGGGGGGGGACTCTTTCCCCTCTTACCCCCGGCAGATACGCTACTGAGCTAGTCCATCAGGCTCGTTTTCTTTAAATAACAGATTTATTAAAAATTAAAAAAATGCAACTCAAGATTTTCCGATTTTTGGATCTGTCGGGATTGGGCAATACAAACTATTTTTGGCATAAAGCTACAATTTGGGCTACCTTTCAAACTGATTGCCGCGCGTGTAATGTGTGGCAACGCTGTCACTGAGCCGAGTTTGCTCTGGAAAATGTCAGCTAACATATGGGCTAACAGTATTACATGTACAATCAGGTAGATGCAAGGTAGACGCAAGTTGGTGTCACAGATCACAAACCTAGCCGCACCGTGCTGTGTCCAGCTAGCTTAGGGTCAAATGCCATCCAAAGGTTACTGGAAATGGGGTTTTTAATCAAAGTACTTCTCCTTTCACAGGTTACATAACATGTTTCTGATTTTGTGTACACCATATAAAGCTGTAAACTTTCTTGATGTCACACTGGACCTTAACCGCGGAATACACAAGCCTTACCTAAAACCAAGTAACAATCCAAGATATGTAGGCCTAAACACCAAAAGCAACCACCCGCAAAATGTCATCTGTGCAATACCCGAAGGAATCAACCGCGGCAGGCTTTCGGATATTTCGTCAAATGAAATTCAAAGCATCAACTAAAGTATACAAAGACGCATTGGAGATCGATGGACATAATCATACACTTGAACTCAAGCAGAAAGAACAACGGAAACCAAGCACCAGCCGAACTCGAAAAAGGAATTTTTCCTGGTACTATCCACCATTCGATTTAAAGGTTAAAACGGACGTGGGACGAAGATTCCTCAAAATTGTAGATGAGAGCTTCCCTGATGGACATGTTTTGCAAAAGATATTCAACAGGAACGCCTTGAAAGTATCGTACAGCTGCATGCCTAATATGAAGGCAGCTATACAGAGTGGGATTTGACATTTGCGAAAGCTCCCGCCCATTTTGAACCAGGTTTTGACGCCAAGGATTCCTGAATTCACCGAGAAAAAACGATTTTAGATTCAATATCGTGTGGGCGTTAAACACAAGAAAAGTTTCGTTGAGTGAAGCAGACCAGATACGAGAGCCAGTGCGCATTTGATTCATGCATGGGCTACAGGCTGTAAATAACACTTTAGGGAAATGGGCGCACCACACCAAATATCTTTCTCATTGAAATACGTGTAAAGTGCCATATTTCAAGACACCTTTTCTACCCTCCGGTAACATTTATTGCATACTTGTCACCTATGACCATTTTCAGTAACATCTCAACTTTAATTTAAGCCTTGTTTCATGAGGGGTTATTAGACTAAATTTTCCGTTACGGACCTGCACACAGCGCCCTCACTTTTTCACGTTTTCTGGCATGCCTGTTCACCATTTAGGCAGGTGCTTACGCCCTGGGTACTATTTAGGTCGATAAATTAAAAATATCGTATTTTATCATTGTAGGTGCAACGGATAGGTCCCACTCGTTCATTTAAATACAAACATACCATCCCCGGAGAAACAAATTGCCCGAAAACTTCACATTTACAAGCCTAGTCTTCGTGCTTTTCCGGAACTATTAGGATAACACGAATTGCGCATTGATTTGGTGTGGTGCTCTCTTTAACAAAAATCTTAATTATTTTTTTTGCATTTTTGGAATCATCATATAGCATTATGAAAAAGTGTCACTCAAAAAATTCAAATTCTACTCCTAACTGGAATTATGTCACAAAATAGATTTTACTCTATACCCAAAATACCCCATTTTTTTCACTTTTTGGCCATTTTTTGCCCAAAATTGTTACATTTAAAGTCTGCTTTCATGACCAAAACGTGTATTTTTTGATTTTTCATTGTTTACATTGTATAATATATATGTTAATAGCATACATGACACATTTAATTATCGACAAACATGATAACTTAATCATATAATCACTATATTACTCCATATTCATTGCAGAGATACCTGTATGCCATTAATGGTTAAATTATGTAGGTGGGGGGGTAAAAGACCCCCGTATTTGTAGGACAATAAAGCTTCTAAAAGCCATTTGTTTACTTAGAGTATCATGATTACCTAGTAAGCAAACTCGCAATTACATTTTTGTCACGATATTACCCCTAGGGTATTGTGTTTTAAGCATTGAATGTACAATTTTAACGATTTGTTGCTCTTTTCTGAGCCAATGTGGGGCCAAATATGAATTTTGACAAAACGTTGACCTACATGAGAGTGATAAACTCTAAATAAAGCTTTGAACTTGAAAATGAGATAATTAACTCTTTAACTGAGATGCAAGTTACTTGATATAGACCTAAGAGGGAGTATTCTTGCACGTGAGGGACTTCTAGCCAAGGGTAACGTGACCCTCTATCTATAAAATCGCAAAACAGACGCGTAGCCATTTGACTCTAAATTTGGAGCTTTAGAGCCATTTTCTTGGCTATTTCTCGAGAAAATCATGTAAACTTCTTGATATTAACGTCCGACATTGATATAAATGGTGTTTTGAATGTAAATCAAGGCGTATTTAAGCGATTTGAACCCACCTTCCACTTCAAAACTCGGTTTTATTGGAAATGGCCATTGTGCGTTAAAGGGCGCACCACACCAAATATCTTTCTCATTGAAATACGTGTAAAAGTGCCATATTTCAAGACACCTTTTCTACCCTCCGGTTACATTTATTGCATACTTGTCACCTATGACCATTTTCAGTAACATCTCAACTTTAATTTATGCCTTGTTTCATGAGGGGTTATTAAGCTAAATTTTCCGTTACGGACCTGCACACAGCGCCCTCACTTTTTCACGTTTTCTGGCATGCCTGTTCACCATTTAGGCAGGTGCTTACGCCCTGGGCACTATTTAGGTCGATAAATTAAAAATATCGTATTTTATCATTGTAGGTGCAACGGATAGGTCCCACTCGTTCATTTAAATACAAACATACCATCCCCGGAGAAACAAATTGCCCGAAAACTTCACATTTACAAGCCTAGTCTTCGTGCTTTTCCGGAACTATTATAGGATTACACGAATTGCGCATTGATTTGGTGTGGTGCTCTCTTTAACAAAAATCTTAATTATTTTTTTTGCATTTTTGGAATCATCATATAGCATTATGAAAAAGTGTCACTCAAAAAATTCAAATTCTACTCCTAACTGGAATTATGTCACAAAATAGATTTTACTCTATACCGAAAATACCCCATTTTTCTCACTTTTTGGCCATTTTTTGCCCAAAATTGTTACATTTAAAGTCTGCTTTCATGACCAAAACGTGTATTTTTTGATTTTTCATTGCTTACATTGTATAATATATATGTTAATAGCATACATGACACATTTAATTATCGACAAACATGATAACTTAATCATATAATCACTATATTACTCCATATTCATTGCAGAGATACCTGTATGCCATTAATGGTTAAATTATGTAGGGGGGGGGGGTAAAAGACCCCCGTATTTGTAGGACAATAAAGCTTCTAAAAGCCATTTGTTTACTTAGAGTATCATGATTACCTAGTAAGCAAACTCGCAATTACATTTTTGTCACGATATTACCCCTAGGGTATTGTGTTAAGCATTGAATGTACAATTTTAACGATTTGTTGCTCTTTTCTGAGCCAATGTGGGGCCAAATATGAATTTTGACAAAACGTTGACCTACATGAGAGTGATAAACTCTAAATAAAGCTTTGAACTTGAAAATGAGATAATTAACTCTTTAACTGAGATGCAAGTTACTTGATATAGACCTAAGAGGTTATATTCTTGCACGTGAGGGACTTCTAGCCAAGGGTAACGTGACCCTCTATCTACAAGGCGGTTCTCGAACGGCGCGTCTCGCCTGTTCATCAAAAGTGACTTGAAAGAAATGATGATGAAACATATGATACAATGTAGCACTGTCACCCCCTTCCCTCCACCAAATCCCATCAAGATAGGCCTTACTGATCTATTTGACCCCATATTTGACCCCCAATGACCCCGAAAAATTAATCAACAAAAAGAACACACCATCCCTCTTCCGTCCACCAAATCCCATCAAGATAGGCCTTACTGATCTATTTGACCCCATATTTGACCCCCAATGACCCCGAAAAATTAAGAACAAAAAGAACACACCATCCCTCTTCCGTCCACCAAATCCCATCAAGATAGGCCTTACTGATCTATTTGACCCCATATTTGACCCCCAATGACCCCGAAAAATTAAGAACAAAAAGAACACACCATCCCTCTTCCGTCCACCAAATCCCATCAAGATAGGCCTTACTGATCTATTTGACCCCATATTTGACCCCCGATGACCCCGAAAAATTAATCAACAAAAAGAACACACCACCCCCCTTCCCTCCACCAAATCCCATCAAGATAGGCCTTACTGATCTATTTGACCCCCGAAAATTAATCAACATAAAGAACACACCATCCCTCTTCCGTCCACCAAATCCCATCAAGATAGGCCTTACTGATCTATTTGACCCCATATTTGACCCCCGATGACCCCGAAAAAATAATCAACAAAAAGAACACCCCATCCCTCTTCCGTCCACCAAATCCCATCAAGATAGGCCTTACTGATCTATTTGACCCCATAGTTGACCCCCGATGACCCCGAAAAATTAATCAACAAAAAGAACACACCATCCCTCTTCCGTCCACCAAATCCCATCAAGATAGGCCTTACTGATCTATTTGACCCCATATTTGACCCCCGATGACCCCGAAAAATTAATCAACAAAAAGAACACACCATCCCTCTTCCGTCCACCAAATCCCATCAAGATAGGCCTTACTGATCTATTTGACCCATATTTGACCCCCGATGACCCCGAAAAATTGATCAACAAAAAGAACACCCCCCTTCCCTCCACCAAATCCCATCAAGATAGGCCTTACTGATCTATTTGACCCCATATTTGACCCCTGATGACCCCGAAAAATTAAGAACAAAAAGAACACACCATCCCCCTTCCCTCCACCAAATCCAATCAAAATAGGCCTTTGGATCTTATTTGACCCCCGATGACCTTGAATGACCTCTAATGACCTTGAAAATTTATTCAGCAAAAAGAACACACCACTCCCCTTCCCTCCACCAAATCTCATCAATATAGGCCTTACTGATCTATTTGACCCCATATTTGACCCCGATGACCTCTGGTGACCTTGAAAATTTAATCAGCAAAAAGAACACACCACCCCCCTTCCCTCCACCAAATCCCATCAAGATAGGCCTTACTGATCTATTTGACCCCATATTTGACCCCAGATGACCTTGAATGACCTCCGATGACCTTGAAAATTTAATCAGCAAAAAGAACACACCACCCCCCTTCCCTCCACCAAATCCCATCAAGATAGGCCTTACTGATCTATTTGACCCCATATTTGACCCCAGATGACCTTGAATGACCTCCGATGACCTTGAAAATTTAATCAGCAAAAAGAACACACCACCCCCTTCCCTCCACCAAATCCCATCAAGATCGGCCTTACGGATCTTATTTGACCCCATATTTGACCCCGACGACCTTGAATGACCTCCAATGACCTTTAAAATCTAATCAGCAAAAGAACACCCCACCCCCTTCCCTGACATCAAGTCCCATCAAGATAGGCCTTACGGATCTCTAGATATCGCGTCACAACGCGTCTCAAAAGTTTTAAGCATATTTGACCCCGATGACCTTGTATGACCCCCGATGACCTTGAAAAATCAATCAGCAACAGAACTCCCCACCCCCCTTCCCTCCACCAAGTCCCATCACGATAGGCCTTACGGATCTCCAGATATCGCGTCACAAAGGTATTTCTTAGCACACGGAATACGGCATACGGCATACGGCATACGGCATACGGCATACGGCGGACGCCGGACAGAAATAGTGATAACATAGTCTCTTTCTGATTACATCAGGCGAGACAATAAAATCGCAAAACAGACGCGTAGCCATTTGACTCTAAATTTGGAGCTTTAGAGCCATTTTCTTGGCTATTTCTCGAGAAAATCATGTAAACTTCTTGATATTAACGTCCGACATTGATATAAATGGTGTTTTGAATGTAAATCAAGGCGTATTTAAGCGATTTGAACCCACCTTCCACTTCAAAACTCGGTTTTATTGGAAATGGCCATTGTGCGTTAAAGGGCGCACCACACCAAATATCTTTCTCATTGAAATACGTGTAAAAGTGCCATATTTCAAGACACCTTTTCTACCCTCCGGTTACATTTATTGCATACTTGTCACCTATGACCATTTTCAGTAACATCTCAACTTTAATTTAAGCCTTGTTTCATGAGGGGTTATTAAGCTAAATTTTCCGTTACGGACCTGCACACAGCGCCCTCACTTTTTCACGTTTTCTGGCATGCCTGTTCACCATTTAGGCAGGTGCTTACGCCCTGGGCACTATTTAGGTCGATAAATTAAAAATATCGTATTTTATCATTGTAGGTGCAACGGATAGGTCCCACTCGTTCATTTAAATACAAACATACCATCCCCGGAGAAACAAATTGCCCGAAAACTTCACATTTACAAGCCTAGTCTTCGTGCTTTTCCGGAACTATTATAGGATTACACGAATTGCGCATTGATTTGGTGTGGTGCTCTCTTTAACAAAAATCTTAATTATTTTTTTTGCATTTTTGGAATCATCATATAGCATTATGAAAAAGTGTCACTCAAAAAATTCAAATTCTACTCCTAACTGGAATTATGTCACAAAATAGATTTTACTCTATACCCAAAATACCCCATTTTTCTCACTTTTTGGCCATTTTTTGCCCAAAATTGTTACATTTAAAGTCTGCTTTCATGACCAAAACGTGTATTTTTTGATTTTTCATTGTTTACATTGTATAATATATATGTTAATAGCATACATGACACATTTAATTATCGACAAACATGATAACTTAATCATATAATCACTATATTACTCCATATTCATTGCAGAGATACCTGTATGCCATTAATGGTTAAATTATGTAGGGGGGCGGGTAAAAGACCCCCGTATTTGTAGGACAATAAAGCTTCTAAAAGCCATTTGTTTACTTAGAGTATCATGATTACCTAGTAAGCAAACTCGCAATTACATTTTTGTCACGATATTACCCCTAGGGTATTGTGTTAAGCATTGAATGTACAATTTTAACGATTTGTTGCTCTTTTCTGAGCCAATGTGGGGCCAAATATGAATTTTGACAAAACGTTGACCTACATGAGAGTGATAAACTCTAAATAAAGCTTTGAACTTGAAAATGAGATAATTAACTCTTTAACTGAGATGCAAGTTACTTGATATAGACCTAAGAGGTTGTATTCTTGCACGTGAGGGACTTCTAGCCAAGGGTAACGTGACCCTCTATCTACAAGGCGGTTCTCGAACGGCGCGTCTCGCCTGTTCATCAAAAGTGACTTGAAAGAAATGATGATGAAACATATGATACAATGTAGCACTGTCACCCCCTTCCCTCCACCAAATCCCATCAAGATAGGCCTTACTGATCTATTTGACCCCATATTTGACCCCCAATGACCCCGAAAAATTAATCAACAAAAAGAACACACCATCCCTCTTCCGTCCACCAAATCCCATCAAGATAGGCCTTACTGATCTATTTGACCCCATATTTGACCCCCAATGACCCCGAAAAATTAAGAACAAAAAGAACACACCATCCCTCTTCCGTCCACCAAATCCCATCAAGATAGGCCTTACTGATCTATTTGACCCCATATTTGACCCCCAATGACCCCGAAAAATTAAGAACAAAAAGAACACACCATCCCTCTTCCGTCCACCAAATCCCATCAAGATAGGCCTTACTGATCTATTTGACCCCATATTTGACCCCCGATGACCCCGAAAAATTAATCAACAAAAAGAACACACCACCCCCCTTCCCTCCACCAAATCCCATCAAGATAGGCCTTACTGATCTATTTGACCCCATATTTGACCCCCGAAAATTAATCAACATAAAGAACACACCATCCCTCTTCCGTCCACCAAATCCCATCAAGATAGGCCTTACTGATCTATTTGACCCCATATTTGACCCCCGATGACCCCGAAAAAATAATCAACAAAAAGAACACTCCATCCCTCTTCCGTCCACCAAATCCCATCAAGATAGGCCTTACTGATCTATTTGACCCCATAGTTGACCCCCGATGACCCCGAAAAATTAATCAACAAAAAGAACACACCATCCCTCTTCCGTCCACCAAATCCCATCAAGATAGGCCTTACTGATCTATTTGACCCCATATTTGACCCCCGATGACCCCGAAAAATTAATCAACAAAAAGAACACACCACCCCCCTTCCCTCCACCAAATCCCATCAAGATAGGCCTTACTGATCTATTTGACCCCATATTTGACCCCCAATGACCCCGAAAAATTAATCAACAAAAAGAACACACCATCCCTCTTCCGTCCACCAAATCCCATCAAGATAGGCCTTACTGATCTATTTGACCCATATTTGACCCCCGATGACCCCGAAAAATTAATCAACAAAAAGAACACCCCCCTTCCCTCCACCAAATCCCATCAAGATAGGCCTTACTGATCTATTTGACCCCATATTTGACCCCTGATGACCCCGAAAAATTAAGAACAAAAAGAACACACCATCCCCCTTCCCTCCACCAAATCCAATCAAAATAGGCCTTTGGATCTTATTTGACCCCCGATGACCTTGAATGACCTCTAATGACCTTGAAAATTTATTCAGCAAAAAGAACACACCACTCCCCTTCCCTCCACCAAATCTCATCAATATAGGCCTTACTGATCTATTTGACCCCATATTTGACCCCGATGACCTCTGGTGACCTTGAAAATTTAATCAGCAAAAAGAACACACCACCCCCCTTCCCTCCACCAAATCCCATCAAGATAGGCCTTACTGATCTATTTGACCCCATATTTGACCCCATATTTGACCCCGATGACCTCCGATGACCTTGAAAATTTAATCAGCAAAAAGAACACACCACCCCCCTTCCCTCCACCAAATCCCATCAAGATAGGCCTTACTGATCTATTTGACCCCATATTTGACCCCAGATGACCTTGAATGACCTCCGATGACCTTGAAAATTTAATCAGCAAAAAGAACACACCACCCCCTTCCCTCCACCAAATCCCATCAAGATCGGCCTTACGGATCTTATTTGACCCCATATTTGACCCCGACGACCTTGAATGACCTCCAATGACCTTTAAAATCTAATCAGCAAAAGAACACCCCACCCCCTTCCCTGACATCAAGTCCCATCAAGATAGGCCTTACGGATCTCTAGATATCGCGTCACAACGCGTCTCAAAAGTTTTAAGCATATTTGACCCCGATGACCTTGTATGACCCCCGATGACCTTGAAAAATCAATCAGCAACAGAACTCCCCACCCCCCTTCCCTCCACCAAGTCCCATCACGATAGGCCTTACGGATCTCCAGATATCGCGTCACAAAGGTATTTCTTAGCACACGGCATACGGCATACGGCATACGGCATACGGCATACGGCATACGGCATACGGCATACGGCGGACGCCGGACAGAAATAGTGATAACATAGTCTCTTTCTGATTACATCAGGCGAGACAATAAAATCGCAAAACAGACGCGTAGCCATTTGACTCTAAATTTGGAGCTTTAGAGCCATTTTCTTGGCTATTTCTCGAGAAAATCATGTAAACTTCTTGATATTAACGTCCGACATTGATATAAATGGTGTTTTGAATGTAAATCAAGGCGTATTTAAGCGATTTGAACCCACCTTCCACTTCAAAACTCGGTTTTATTGGAAATGGCCATTGTGCGTTAAAGGGCGCACCACACCAAATATCTTTCTCATTGAAATACGTGTAAAAGTGCCATATTTCAAGACACCTTTTCTACCCTCCGGTTACATTTATTGCATACTTGTCACCTATGACCATTTTCAGTAACATCTCAACTTTAATTTAAGCCTTGTTTCATGAGGGGTTATTAAGCTAAATTTTCCGTTACGGACCTGCACACAGCGCCCTCACTTTTTCACGTTTTCTGGCATGCCTGTTCACCATTTAGGCAGGTGCTTACGCCCTGGGCACTATTTAGGTCGATAAATTAAAAATATCGTATTTTATCATTGTAGGTGCAACGGATAGGTCCCACTCGTTCATTTAAATACAAACATACCATCCCCGGAGAAACAAATTGCCCGAAAACTTCACATTTACAAGCCTAGTCTTCGTGCTTTTCCGGAACTATTATAGGATTACACGAATTGCGCATTGATTTGGTGTGGTGCTCTCAAATGTAAACAACTTCAACTTGGGGGGCACTACACTAAATCCTTACGCGTTTGGTGTATGGTTCGGAGAAATAGTACCTATATCAATTTGATCATCGTCCCAGGGGAAGCAAATAGAAGTAAATCTTGCTTATTTTTTATGAAAAAGATAGAATAGAACCTCAGCATTGCTTATGTGGTCAAAAATCGTCGGAATCGAATACGCACGGGAGCCTAGGCTGCGGAAGGATATCGTTGCCGGAACCGGTGAGGAAGCGAAAATATCGGTTTAAAATAGTGAGGGCGCTGTTTAGGTGCCCGTAGCGAAAAATTTCATCTAGATGGGTCAAGAAAAATCAACTTTAAAATAAAATTCAACACATATCTAATACATTCATGCGAAATAAAAACTTCCATCATTGTTACGTGGGGTAAAAATACGGTCTTGAAAAAGGGCCGAAACGCGTGTATTTCAATGGGGGACGTATTTAGTGGTGTGCCCCCTTCGAAGACGTGTTGTTTTTGGCCTATTATGGTACCTTTTACTTGAAAAACTCTCATTTTCACTCTATTTTCACAGTTTCATTTGTCAATACGTTTCTTAAGATTAACTACCATTAGGATAAAAGTACAATACAATATTTTAAATCAAATCTAAACACAATCATGCTAGCCTTGGCCACTAAACTTTTGACGAATCATCAAAAGGGGCATTGTACTCTATGTATAACAATGGAGGCGCCTATGGTTAGCGGTGATAGCCTGACGGATGAGCAGAAGATACTGTCAAAACTACAGCATACCTAACCAGAAATGTTTTAGAAACTGAAGTTGGTTTGTATTGGGTGCATATGGAAAGGTTTCTGGCTGTTTGTCCATTATAATACATGTTTACTAGCTCACCGGCTGTGTGCACACTCATGGCACAGGTCAATGCACAGTTACTACTAACATGAATAATGCATGACTCTATCACGGCCCGCTGCACTGTGATAGCCAGCATAGGTAAATTTGGATTGTACCACTTCTGTGTATGGGGAGCAGTATGGTGATCAATAATTGACACGCACATCAGACCATACAACAAAAACCTTGGTTATTCTTATCATCTTGCCCATTTAGGTTTTGAGTTTTATTTATTCATTTTTATCCACTTAACTTGAACTTTACAAATAACATACTTTACCAAACAATGATACAATAAAAATATCCCCTATACACAAAATGGTGCGGTCCAAATGAAAAATGTATCATATTTTGTCCCCGATTTTGTCCAATATTTCCAATAATACAGCAGTATATGAACTTCAAACTAGAAGTGGTACACGCAGGCAATACTAAGCCAACGTTCTCTTATAAAATATTGTAAAATCACTGACAAAAAACGGTGTTAAACGACGAAAACCGGAGCTTGATGCACGAACGAAATTCATGTTGAGCAACCCGATCTTAGTTACCCGTGTCAACATCCGTCGTACACAATCGATCCCGCGACTCGGGTCACGCTCATTTTGATTGGATAGATAAAATAACGATAGTCTTGTTTTGCTCTGTCCGATTTTTCTAGCAAACCAATCATAGTAAGTTTTACAAATAATCTTAATGAAGGCATCTGGCAGGGATGGACACTTCCTACACGGTCAAAGGTTAAATATTTTATGAATGGGAGAGCCGTGAAGTCGGGCCTCTGCGTGTGTGTACATGCGTATGCAATGCAATTCAATGGGGTCTATGCTTAGGTTGAACACAGAATTTGGGGGTAACGGGATGAAATGTTGAGCTTCTGCACGGACGGTCCGACGAGATGTTACAGTCGATTTCTTTGAAATTAAATTATGATAATAAGAAACATATACAGATCACCATGTATAGTCCGGCTTAAATTCAAGTTATTTCGTTTTCATACAACAACCATTTTTGGGCAGAAACACGAAAATCTCCCTATACCCAATATACGGTGACATGCGTGCACGGAGCAAATGAGACCACTTTGCCATAACAAATTGTAGGAACAAGGATGGTTACCACCGGTGTCAGCTGCGGTATCCTGGACACAGGGAGGTAGTCACCACGCTTCCAAGAGCCGTGTACATCTTACAGAACCGCAGACCTGACATGCATGGTGAGAAACGCCATGCCGGGGAAGTTTCCCATAGAGTGTGTCGAGCGGACGTGCGCAGAAGGCGACCACTTCGTGTTAGAATCTTCGACAGACAACAAGAGGAGAATCACATGCCACGGTTTGAAGAATTACAGCGGGTGTTCACTTCCATGTATCACCACATGAATTGAAAGATCACATGAAGTATCTCTCAAACAGTCCCTTTTAAACCCAAAACAGCTCTTCTTAGAGCTACCATTACTGAAACTAGAGAATAGTGAATTTGTGTCGGACTTTGTCTGTATGTAATATTATAATCAAATGTTTATTAAATGTTAAGTTAGTTTGTATTAAATTATTCACGAAACAATTGATAATGCATAGGCCTACACTATAGTTCGCCAAAATCGATGTCAGCCCAGATGGTGCCGGACCAGATGGTGCCGGACTGGGTGATTTCTTGCTTTTATACACAATTTATGAACATTTGGGACATCATCATTTTTCAGAAAAATGCTCTTATTTGAGAACCACAGATCGCACAGAGGTATGCTTTGGCAGTTTATCTTAGAAATACTTGTTCTTTCGAAATATGTAGAAAAAAGAATGAAAACTCAAAAAAAGTTTTGCTTCTAAGGGGGCACTACACTAAATCCTTACGCGTTTGGTGTATGGTTCGGAGAAATAGTACCTATATCAATTTGATCATCGTCCCAGGGGAAGCAAATAGAAGTAAATCTTGCTTATTTTTTATGAAAAAGATAGAATAGAACCTCAGCATTGCTAATGTGGTCAAAAATCGTCGGAATCGAATACGCACTGGAGCCTAGGCTGCGGAAGGATATCGTTGCCGGAACCGGTGAGGAAGCGAAAATATCGGTTTAAAATGGTGAGGGCGCTGTTTAGGTGCCAGTAGCGAAAAATTTCATCTAGATGGGTCAAGAAAAATCAAGTTTAAAATAAAATTCAACACATATCTAATACATTCATGCGAAATAAAAACTTCCATCATTGTTACGTGGGGTAAAAATACGGTCTTGAAAAAGGGCCGAAACGCGTGTATTTCAATGGGGGACGTATTTAGTGGTGTGCCCCCTTGGCGAGAGAGCAGCATTGCTTGAATTGAAAGACGAGATCGACGATGATGAAAGACAACTCATCCAGAGAGAAAACTTATGATAGTTCGTCGTGACTCATGAGAAATATTTCAAGCTTATAATTATTATATACCAGCAGAGACTGAAAGAATTGTATTTTTGAATGCTTGAATTGAAAACGAGATCGGCGAAGATGAAAGACAACTCAGTCAGATCATCCAGCATGACCAGTGAGAAAACTTATGATAGTTCGTCGTGACTCGTGAAAAATATTTCAAGCTTATTAATTATACAAGCAGAGACTACAAGAATTTGAGTTAATAACATGTCATCTAACCTAAAAGTATGGTCTCGGCGTCCTCTTTATTAACGTGCTTTACACCAATACAAACACGCGTTACATATGTCAGAGTGGGATTGTGACATTGTAAGAAGCTCCCGCCCATTTTGAAGCAGGTCCCGTCGCCGAGGATTCAAGAATGCGTGAATAATGACCGTTTTAGAGTCAACCATGTGGGCGTAAAACAAGAAAATTCGTCGAGTCGCAGTACAGACCAGAGAATTACGAGCTGCGCATTTGATGCAGGACAGGCTGTATATAAATGGACGAAAAGTAAACAAAAGACGGCGTGAGCAGCGGGAATACAGACAGCTGAAAATAAGACGACGAAAAGACAACTCAATAGAGAGAAAACTTCAGATAATCGTCGGGAGAATTAGTAAGCTTTTATACAAGCAGAGACTGAAAAGATTTTTAAAAATTGATCCAGCAAAGGACTTTCGTTTTTACCAGGAAGTTTTACATGACAGACAGACATGACGCTTGAATCAGACTGTCTGTGTCTTGAAATAAGGCTGTCAATTAAACTGTGAATGATATAACTGTTTAATAATTTATACAAATGCCAGCACTGAACCTCTGGTAAGCCATCCAACAAGAATCATGTTCAGGATGTTATCCCAGAACTTTTGCTACACATAAGACGTTCAAACAACGATAGTATACGCACGTAGCTGTGACAGTGAGATAAATAATCGATAGACTGGTGGTGATAAGCCACTCAATGATGATGCTTTAGAATAAAACACCAGCGACGCTTGATGATTTAAAGATTGGTAGCGGTATAAAATAATCCATTCTTCATGGACAGTGAATGAACAGTAACAGTTTAATATGAATGATGAACAAAGCCTTTTGACTCATGAAATGAAGATGAACTTGTCCAAGCTTCGCTATGCTGAGAAATAAAAAAAACACTGGCGAGAAAGCAGCAGATAGTTTGAAATACGAGATCGACGGTGAAAGACAATCGCGAAAACTTAGTTTGCTACATATATAAGACATTCAAAACAACGATAGGATGCTACGTAGTGGTGATATGAATGAGCGGTGACTGGTATTGTAAGCCATTCAACAAGATACTGTTTAGAATGTAACCTTCGACACGTCGTGACTCGATAGAAATATTTCAAGCTTAATTATACAAGCAAGAATGTGAGTGTATCCAGCAAGGACTAAAGGCCCTTCAGTTAGACTGTGTGATGATATAAGTACTGTTTTATAAAAATAAAGTTGCAAACCAGCGGTGATAAAGCAATAGACTGGTGGTGAGACACACAACGATGATGTTTAAAATGAATCACCGGCAACGCTTGATACAAAGACTGGTATTGTATTGTGAATGTGAACAGTAAATACACTCTTAGAAAAAAGGGTGCTTCAGGGGTTCTTGGCTGTCCCGTATATGGAACCCTCAGGGTTAAAGGTTCTTTTAGTTTAAAGAACCCCAAAATCTTCTGTAGAGAGGTTCTAAAGAAGCATTTTTTGTTCTTGTTGAACCTTTAAAGGTTCTTTGTGGAACCTATAAAAGGTTCTAAAAAGGGTTCCATATAATACGGGACAGCCAAGAACCCCTGAAGCACCCTTTTTTCCAAGAGTGTAGTCTACTATGAAAGATAAGAAAAACAAAGCCTTGTGATAAATATGAACTTGTGGATGATGTTCGCTTCGCTGAAAGAAAGCTGCACAATAAAAATGACAATGTTCGGGATGTCCATGCTGAGAGTGAGACTGATAAATAAACTCTGCTGAGAAATACAAGAGCTGCAAATGATTGAAAAAGATTAAATGGATTGCAACATCTGTTTTGAACTTGAAAATAGGCCATAGGATGCCTAATATTTTAATAAGGAGATTGCAACTTCTTTGTTTACAAATATTTATATTCCATTTTTATGAAACAAAAAAGGCTACTATAATAGTAAAGCCACCTCTCATTTTCACAACAGAGGAAGATGGACAATGATGAGATTGTTATCTGAACTTTAGTTCTACAACAGACTGTTCATAATGTGCTCACAAAGCATAATGTTTATATTTCAAATACATGTAACTTGACAGTTGATAACATAATAATCATATAAATGGACAATGACTTTAAAACCTACGTCCATAAAGGAAGGGAGATGTTATAGGAAGTAAACCCTATATATTATAATGTATTATTAGATCACCAGATCTAGCGCTTTACATCACGCATGCGCAGTACTAAATACATTGAGTTATTAACATGGTCATCTAACCTAAAAGTATGGTCTCTTCGAGTCCTCTTTATTTAACGTGATATATCTAATACTAAGTCACGTAACACACACAACAATAAACTAATGAAACCACGAGCACCAACATCAGAAGCCAAACCTTGCAACTGTAGGGTGAAAGCAGAGTACCCCTTGAGCGGAAAATGCAGAGCATCGAATATCGTCTACTAAGCTACAGGTAAATGGTGAAGCCACAGTTAAATGGTGAAGGCATAACCAGCAACGAGTTCAAAAAAGGCTGGCTAACCATCGACTGTCCTTCAAAATAGAAGCTCACAAACATTAGACAGAACTGTCGAAACATGTCTGGAACCTAAAAGGCAATAACATGAACTTCGCCATAAAATGGACTATCTTAAGTCAAGCAAAATCATATTCAAACATCAGCAAACGGTGTAATGTATGTATTGCAGAGAAGTATTATATTATTTGTCACCCAAGATTAGCAACCCTAAACCAACGATCAGAGTTGGTTAGCTAACCTCAGGTTACCTAACCTCAGGTTACCTAACCTCAGGTTGTATTCACTTTTACACTTTTATTGAAACCTGAGGTTGAGAAAAAAGTCAACAAAACAACCTCAGGTTGAATACTGCAATAAATAAACCCGAGGTTGAGAACAAATTCAATAAAACAAGCTCAGGTTGAATATAAATCCAATTTAACAACCTTAGGTTGCATATATCTGATCCCGCTTGAACACGGAATAAACCGCAATAATATTGAGGTTTATTCCGTTAAGGTAAGAGCGCTCTAAAGCTAGTAACATATCTAATTTATAGTTTAAGATTTATCCATCCTCGATCTTACCTCCCCGACCACCTACCCCCTGAGTGTTTTAACATATAATTTTTCTATGGTGTTTTTTTGGTTGTGAAAATGAATTCGACTTGTATATATGCAACCTAAGGTTGTTGAATTTTTTCTCAACCTCAGGTTTATTTTGAAATAGTAAGGTTTTTTGACAAGACCAATATCAGATAGATGAAAAACTTACGTGTTTTCCAAGCTGACAGTTTCGCTGGTCAACGACCAGCTTTCTCAAAGCTGCTGATCGGCTGTTGTTATTTTGCCGGGAAACTGACTGGAAGTGGTCAGTTTCGTGACGCCCTTCTTGGTGGAGGGCGTAATCAGCGGATCGTATACGTGACTGAGATTGTAGACCCCCTCGTCTCTGTTCATGATCTCTGTGCATCGTCTCCTTATCCAGATGGATTCCCGTATCCATCGTGCCTTTCTATTCTCTTCTCTATACCCAAAATTGAGGTCCCCTCCCAGTTAATAACATGATTTGACCTGGCCACGTGATCTGTGATGGCTGATTTATTAAGTTCTGTTAGTGATTCTTTGCGTTTAGATCTTATGAAACTTGATTGACCGGCTCTTTCAGCTTCGCGTTTGTGTTCGCCGAGTCTGACGCCAAATTGTCTCTTTGTCTACATGCGTTTTGTCAACCCTAGTGCATGGTATTTCATAAATGACATTAACTTTCATGTCTTTTTCTTGTTTGTCTTTTGGATGAACAAGCATATTTCTTATGGTCGTGTGCGGTTTCATGGCGGACGCTATGTTGTTGTTGTTTTAAACTCTGCTGACTTTTTCAGAGAGGCCTGCCACATACGGAAGTACGACCACTCCTTTGCCTTTGTTTTCTGGACTGCTTTTTGCTTCTTGACAACCGCTGTTTTGTCTCTTTTGTCTTTCATTTGTTTATTTATGTATTACTCCGGTTTATTTATTTCAGTATTCAACCTGAGGTTGTTTAATTGATTTTTTTCTCAACCTTAGGTTTATTTATTGCCGTGTTCTATTTCAATAAAAGTAAATACAACCTGAGGTTAGGTAACCTGAGGTCAAAAGGTGTATGAGCATTTCCATCTCTGCAATGAAAATCAACAGTTAGGTGGTACATGTAGCATCACTGCTATCTCTCTATATGTTTATACCTGCAGTGCAGCCATATTGGATGTATGAAACAGTACTGTAGTGTAAATGGAATAAACTAGATTTAATTTGGATTACATTACGCTCTACTTTTGGTAGGATAGGGTTAGGGTAAGGGTTGTATTATAGGAAATAAATAAATAATTATAGTAGAAATATGTAAAAAAAGCTGAAAGCTGATTTGTTTGATTTGTTCAGAAATGAATAGGCCTACACAAACGAAAGAAATGTTTACAAATCATAGCGATTTGTTTACATTTCTTTCATTTATGTATATCGTCGGCCGTCGTCACATACCGGCGTATGTTAAATACGTCAGGTTGTGAAGCAGTTTCATTATAGTGACGTCTGGCTTAATATTATACATACAAGAACAATAATTTTATAATAAAAGTTACATGTTTTGCAGGTGTTTGACCCGATCCCAGTAAACTTTAAGGCCCGAAAATGTTTCTTTCAGATGCTATGACCTAAATAGTTCGAAAATGTGGAACACGCTGTTCTTTGGGCCATATTTATACACATTTTTGCTTTTAATTTCAAAATCTTTTTAACTCGAAATTTGTAATTAGAGGTTTCTGATGATATGCTTCCACGAGAAGTAGAAAGCATCTTATGACAAATTCGGACCACCCACCTTTAAAAATAATTTTTATATGTCTACTTTTCAAAGAAAAATAACTGACTGACAAATAATACACATTTTTAAATTCAACCCCCCAAAAATGTATACTTTTGAGAAACACTCAACGAAAACAATGACATAAGCCGGTATGTGATGCGCCCGACGATATGTGTAAATCATTGCACTATGCTATGTAATTTGTAGAAGATACACTTTAAAGAAAATACATTTTCGGCCATAATATCCTTTATGTGACCCCAAAGTGGACATGCACCATTTGTGGTCCCGGTCAATGATGCATTGGCACATACCCATGAACCAGGCTCACACCCCAAGACCTTGGTCCACACCCCCATGACATTGGCCCACACCCCACTACCTTGGCCCTCACCCCACTATCTCGGCCCACACCCACGGGGACCTTGTCCCACACTCACTGGGACTTTGGCCCACACCCAACAACCTTAGCCTCCACGACCTTGACCCACGATTACATAAATTACACAGCCATCAGTATCCTTGGCTCACACCCTAAGACCTTGGTCCACACTAATTATCCGTTGCCCACACCCTGAGACCCCGGCCTCATAACCTCGGCCAACACTTTAAGAACTCAGCCCGAACCTTACGACCTTGGACAATATAATACCCTACCCCGGCCAACACCCCGCGACTTCGGCCCACACCCCTTGACCTCAGTCCACTCCCCACGACCATGTCCCACACCATACGACCTCAGCCCACACGTGTTATACCCACGATTAAATAGACCAGGCCTAGTACTACACAGACATCAGTAGCGTTGGTTTTACACTCCAAGACCTTGGCCCACAACCCTTAATTTTGGCCCACACACCACGAACCCGTCCCAAACCTCATGACCTCGGCCCACACTTCAAGAACTTGACCCACACCCCATAACCTTGGACCACACCCCTCAACCTCGGTCCATACACCTCGACCAGGGCCCACACTCAACAACCTCGGCCAAGTCCTCTCAGCCCCGGCCCATAACCGCAACTTTAGCCGACACCCCACGACCTTAGCCCACATCCCTCAACCCCGGCCTACACTTCATCGGCCCACCCTACGACCTGGGCCAACACCCCACGACCTCGGTCCACAATTACGTGGACCTTGGTCCACACGCCGTGACCTTAGCCTCCCACGACTTTCACCCACGACTAAATAAACTAGGACTTTGGCTTACATTCAAATACCTTAGCCCGCACCCCTTAACCTTGGCCTACACCCCACGACCCAGTCCCTCACCCCATGACCTTGGTACATACTCCCAAGACATTGACCCACACCACAATAGTCTGATCCACACCTCACAACCTCTACCTACGCTCCCTCACCTCAAACCACATCACATGAACCCGTCCCACACCTCACGACCCTGTCCCACACCCCCATGTCCTTGGCCCTTATTCCAAAGACATTGGCTCACACCACAATAGTTTGACCCACACCTCACAACGTCTACCTATGCTCGCTCACCTCAAATCACATCACGTAAACCCGTCCCACACCCTACGATCTCAGCCCACAATCCACCACCTTGGCCCACACCCCCAGGATCCTGGGACACAATTCAAGACCTCGGCTTACACCATACGGACTTGGCGCACACCCGTCGACTTTGGTCCAGGTCACACCCCATGAAATCGTCCCACATACCTCGACGTTGGCCCACACCCAAAGACACCGGCCCACACTCTATGACCTCGGCCCACACTTTAAGACATCAACCCTCACACCGAGACCTTGGACCACATCCCTCGTCCCCTGCCCACACCCACAACCTTGGCCCACACCACATGGCCCACACCCACAGCAACCTGAACACCCCCCCCCCCCCCCCCCCCCCCCTCACACACACCCACATATTTGACCCATGAACAAATAGACTTGGCCTAGTACTACGCAGCCATCAGTATCATTTCAATAATCCTTCAAACTGGGAAATTAATTGCTCCCCATGATGTCTTTTTAAAGACAGTTTGTTGCACTAGAAATATGATCGGTCAAGACCCGGGGTTAAGGACAATTTCACGCATGCTCTTCGACAAAAGAAATCATTTTGGAGAAATATATTTAGGTGCATAATAGTAATTTATCTTCTTATTTTAAAATTACAAATATTTTATTGACTTATTATATTTTCGACTTTAAGCTAATTGCTTCTTATAATATTTAGGAGGGGGATGCTAATATCTAACTTCAGCACATTTAAAACTTTGACGCTAAAAATACCCTACCACATTTGCCGCTCCGTTATACAATGCTACTACATAACCAGAGATATAATAACGGAGTGCACTTACAGTAAAGTCTCCTAATGAAATACATCCGCTGAGGCCTTATTTCAACGAGTTATTACGAAATTCGTATAATTGATGGGACCATTGGAATTGTTTGGTAATGAAGCAACATCCTTTAGGTTTAACATCTTCTTTTGAACATAGATCGACAATTTAGATTTTTCACAAATTTGCCCTTTTAACCTGTATTTGTAACCGTTTCCTCCAGCAAAAATCTGGTTCTTCACGAATTGCATTGTAGGGCATTTTATAGGCTGATCAACAACAGTCATGCCAATTCTGAGCTTTCATATTACATCCTAAAATGGTACCATACACAGATTTTTGAATATTTTATTTTTTGTTCTTTGGATTGTATCATATTTCTGATACACGCTGTACTCGTATAAGCAGGACTGGTGTTAACGCGATTTGCTGCGGTAGTATCGCTAAATCCTGCTACCGCGGAATTCGCGTTATAAACACTACTCTCAGCAGCTATATATCTAGCCTTATATTAGCTTCTAGAAATTAAACTTAAAAGGACGTGCAGTATGATGCCAATATCAGTTGAATAAAACTTATTGTACTTACCCTGAAGATACTGTTATTCAGTGATAATATTATGTGATATCAAAATGTCTCTCAGCTGCGTTCAATTTCTTTCCGTTTTAACTTTGGCTACGTCCGCCTTAATATTTATAAATCTGGAAAACAATTAAAACATAGAGGGAAAATGTTCCGGCATTACATTTAGTTTACTACCGTTAGATACGTTCATGTTTCATGCATAGTTTGTAACATTTTCATTAAGTAACATTAATAATATAAAGTTGGGGTAGGCCACAGATAGTGGGTAGGCCTACTCCTGTTTATTATTTTATCAACAAGTCTGGGATTTTGAGTAGGGTTTATTCCATTAGTCCCTGACAGACGACGCGGCAGCACTCAGCGATCCAGTTTTTGTATGCAACACGAGTCATATGAGTCGTTTTTCGGATTTCTAATGTCGAGATGTAGCCCAAAATAGGCCAGCAGGGGAGGAAGTTTTCAAAAGCGATTATTGTGGTAAAATTGGAAGGGTAAACATATCTTTTTTCCTGTCAATTGATTTGTTGGTGGTAAAATCCCGATTAGATAGCTAATTCGGGAGATATTCGAGTCATGTGTAACAGTTACCAAATAAACATTTAAATGGATTTCTCCATTTTTCTTCTTTTTGATCTCATATGACTCCAGGCTTCAGGTACGGTTTTTTAACCTTTCTTATTACAATAGCTATTTTTTAATAATAATTTGTTATTCAATTTGAACAAGATAGCTTCAGAAACGTTTTCTGAACCTTTTTAGTGTTAAAAGCAAAAACAAATCGCGCTCCGCGGGATTTTTTTTTTTTTTTGGGTCATTAAATATAACAAAATGGCTTCATAAACGTTTTCTGGACCTTTTTAGTGTTAAAATATATATATAGGTTTCAATGTTTATTCATTATTCAAGCTTGGCTTCAGGAACCTTTTTCTAAACGCGGGAATTATTTTTTATTTTGTGTCATTAAATATAACAAGATGGCTTCATAAACGTTTTCTGGACCGTTTTAGTGTTAAAATAGATATTTTTTGCGCGCTACGCGCGTGTTGGTTTCAATGTTTATTCATTATTCAAGCTTGGCTTCAGGAACGTTTTTCTAAACCTTTCTTTTTGCAATAGCAAATTGTTTTCGCGCTCCGCGCGAATTGTTTTTACCAATTTGTTATTCGATTGGAACAAGATGGCATCAGAAACGTTGTCTGGACCTTTTCAGTGATAAAAAAGACATTTTTTGCGCGCTACGCGCAGTTTCTTTTCATTGTTTAATTATCAGTCAAGCTTAACAACATGGCTTCTGGAAATGGTTTTTTTAAACCTTTCTTTTTACAATAGCCAATATTTTCGCGCTCAATGTGAATCCTTTTTAAATTATGCGAATTTAAAACCCTTACGCCGTGTTGTGCAAAATTGAAGGGAAAAAATCTTATTTTGAATAATATTGATAATAAGCCAATATTGATGGGAAATGGAGTAAAGGTTTTTCAATAAAATATTGGTCAAAAGTACGCACCAAAATCGCACCAAATGGTTTCGAAAATTGAACAAAAATTCCAATTCCAAGGACTCCCCCTATCCGTTGCACCGCTTTCATTAGGTAAACATGCATACTCCATCAATTTATGTTAATTTGCAAAATTTGTGATACTGATGATGTAAGAAGAACGATAGTGTGACATTATCTTCTAAACGGCAAATAAGAAGCTTCTACTCATTTTACTTTATAGGCTAAAACGGTTTATTACACATTTTGGGTAAACCTGAAGAAATATACGATTTTGCCTATGTCATTACTTACTTAGTTATTAAAAATATTTTACTAAAAAAAAGAGTTCTGTATCAATATTGTCTTGATTTAAATCTCTCAAAAGTATTGTGTTGTTAAGATGATGAACGTAGGTCTTACATATTTTTTAAAATTTTAAATGTCATAGAGATGCCAAGGAGCCCCAGCTGATTTTTGTCCATCGACACTGAGTAGGCCTATTCTAGTTTCGCTCAGTAATTACGACATGCTCACATAATTATGTATTCGAAAATGTAATTGCTGGGTAGGTCCATTAACCATTGTCCTATGAAAACGTTCACTTTATTATTACTTTAGTCAACAGCATATAATGTACAACCTTTAACACATTGTTGTTGCTTATTTATAACTACGGTATGATCCTAGCATTGTGTAAATCTATGACATGGTTTAAGTAAATAGCAAACTTCTAGCTATAGCAGTAGCGTGCCCACTTCAAACTCATAAATGTTTCAAAAACTCACCCTGTGTATTGATATTCCAATTCCGCCAGCTTCCTTCCCTATAGATATAATCAGACCTGAGAATCTGACAAAGTGCCAGACCTGGTTCTATCATCCCCTATATATTGTATATTTTGCAAATAAACTGCTTGAGCTGATTGGCTATGACGACATTCAAGTCACTGTCCGGGCAAAATTATTGATCTCTGCGCATGATAGTTTTAATCACCCGTTTGCTATATGCTTAAGTTGTATACACTCTGCATACGGTTTACAGTAATATGTAACGTACTGCACCATGTTTAGTACCGCAATCACATGTCTGACATGTACAATTACCGAGCATGCTTCCAGGGATATTAATAATTATGATGCTTCGCGCAGCATACGATAATTCATTTTACACGTATGCGGGATTACCCAATCAGGGTTACTAGAATATAATTTTGATTGAATATCATTAAAACAAATATGCTTTATTAACATACCGTATTGGGTTGAAAAAGCTTATTCAGACAAAATACTCAGTTTTGTTCCCCTAATGACCTGTGATCTCAAAAAATCGGACTGACGGGGTGTCGGACTAGCGGGGTTATTTTTAAAAAATTAAAAATTCGGACTAGCGGGGTTTCGGACTGACGGGGAATTCCCGTAGCGGTTGTGTAGCATGCAGTGTGAGGGGACGACCGACTTGTGAGATAATGGGTAAGCGCGCGCCCTGGTCTACCTTCAAGACTGGTGGGGGTTGTGAGCCTGCTGACTTGTTCAGCAGGTGGCGGACAGACCAGGACGGCTAGCAAGTTGATGCTTCTAGTTATTGAGCATCAGGCCTGGAGAGGGATGGGACCTGGGATCCGCTAGGCCTTAACTGCCCTAGAGACATTACATGATGGATACACCTACTACATACCCTATACCGGACCGGTCGTCGCCCGGGTTAACAAGGACCGCGCGATCTGCCTCACATCAGGACAGGCGTGAAAAATATGATACTGGTGAATCCTCCACACAGCAGATCCGTGGAAGAAATCGTATCTCAATAGCCACATGGAACCTAAGAACTCTTGCCCAAACAGGGAAGCTTCATGAACTAACATATGAGCTGGAGAAATATACGTGGCATATTGTGGGACTCTGTGAGATGCGATGGAAGACTTGTGGGGAGCACTATACAGATGAAGGACATGTGTTGTACTACAGTGGCGAACTTGACAGACATGCCAATGGAGTAGGCTTTCTCGTAAACAAGAACATCAAGAATACTGTTATGGGATGTTGCCCAATATCAAGCAGGATTATAACTATCCACCTACGAGCAGCCCCTTATAACATCACAATCATCCAGGCTTATGCACCAACATCAGCCTATGATGATAACCAGGTGGAGTCTTTTTACGCCCAACTCCAAGAGGTCATTGATAAGGTCCACAAGAAGGACATTCTGATCATTCAGGGAGACTGGAACTCGAACGTCGGCGAAGATGCACAGAAGGATTGGAAAGATATCTGCGGCGGCTCTTGCAATACCATAACCAACGACAGAGGGCGTATGGTACTTACCGTACTTGCAAACACACTTGGAGAGCACAAGCCATCTAGACGTTGGACTTGGCATGCACCCAATGGCCGATACCACAACCAGATTGACTATATAATGGTGCGGAAACGCTTCCAGTCAGGAATTAACAAAGAGACAACAAGGACATACCCAGGCGCAGATGTTGGGAGCGACCATGATATGGTAATACTGAACTTTCGTGTCAGGTTGAAGTATGTCACGAAAAGCAAGAGCACCAGGCTGAAGTTCAACTTGGATAGACTGAAAGATCGTAGTGTCTGTGAAACCTTCCAGGCAACAGTGGGTGGAAAGTTTGCTCCCTTGTTGATGCTTGATGATAGTGCAGAAATGCTGACAACGAAATTCAACGAGATAATGATCAAGACAGCAGAAGAGTCACTTGGGAAACATCGCAGGAAAACACAGCCATGGGTTACAGACGACATTCTTGACATGTGTGATAAACGAAGAGACCTTAAGAAACTGAAGAATACTCCTACAGGAGCCACAGCGTACAAAGAAGCCAACAAGAAGGTCAGGAAATGGATGAACATGGCTAAAGATCAGTGGATCAAGAAACAGTGCATAGATATGGAACAAAGTTTGGAGAAAAACAACAGTTGAAGAGCATTTCAGATTGCCAAAGACCTCACATAAGCAAGACAGACGCGAGTCAGCACCATTCACGACGAAAATGGCAACTGTCTCACAGAGGAGGAAGACATTCTTAAGAGGTGGACAGAGTATTGCTCAGACTTATATAACCACCAGACTAAAGGCGATCCCAATGTAACTGTATGCCACAAATCTTCAAATGATGATGACTTTCCCATCTTAACACTTTCCACGCGGCTATTATCGATGCATTTCTCATGGTGATTCTGAATATGGTAATGAAATTCAATAATTTTGACATTTTTTAAACATTTTGTGAAATTTTGGAATGTCGTCTGCAGCCGCCTGCCGCGTGGAAAGTGTTAAGGGAAGAAGTGGAGCAAGCTATAAAATCTTTGAAAAATGGAAAATCACCAGGAGTGGATAATATTCCAGCAGAGCTCATGAAGCAAGGTGGCGAAGCTGTGGTAGACCTCCTCATCAACATCTGCAACAAGATCTAACTGGTGAATGGGCAACACCATGGACCAAGTCACGACTGATGCACTAACAGATCACAATGGAACAGTCAGCATAGGAGGGAGAAACATCACCAATCTGAGGTTTGCTGACGACATCGACGGTCTGGCAGGTAGCGAAGAAGAGCTGGTGAGTTTGGTTGATCGACTGGACAAAACATCGACAAGATACGGCATGGAAATAAGTCCAGAGAAAACCAAGCTGATGAGTAACAAAGACGAAGTGATAACAACACCAATCACAGTCAATGGCCAAAGACTGCAGACAGTTAAGAAGTTCACATACCTTGGGGCCATCATCAGCGACGAAGGTTCCAAGCCAGAAATCCTTTCAAGAATCGCACTTACAACAGCTGCCTTGGCGAAGTTACAACCTATTTGGAGAGATAAAAACATCACTCTCGGCACCAAACTAAGGCTTCTGCATGCCCTCGTGCTCTCCATCTTCTTGTATGCATGCGAGTCATGGACTCTGACGGCAGAACTACAGAGAAAGATCGAAGCGGTAGATATGAGAAGTATTAGACGCCTCCTTGGCATTTCATATACTGACCACATCACAAACGAGGAAGTGCGTCGAAGAGTGACACAGCACATGAAGAGCTATACAAACCTGCTGGCCACCGTGAAAAAGCGGAAACTAAAATGGTATGACCATGTGACTAGATCAAGTGGCCTATCCAAGACCATCCTGCAGGGCACCGTAGAGGGCAAGCGAAGAAGAGGTCGCCAGAGGAAAATTTGGAGAGACAACATCACAGAATGGACTGGGAAAACCTTCGCAGAAACCCAAGCATTAGCACATGACCGAGTCAGATGGAGGGAGGTGGTGAAGAAATCCGTCATGCAGTGCCCCTACGACCCTGGAGGGTTATGGGAGCGGTAAGACGGTAAGACTCAGTTTTGATAATAACTCATGTTCCTTGAAACACTACTTAGGAATATCATTTTCCAAAGCTACTTTTGATGAATTCAAAATGGCAATGCCTCTAACTACTCACACCAGCAAGGATAAATTTCTGGCACCCCTGGCAAAAATATTTTGAGGGCCATACTTGTGACCAAAAATCACCCTTTTTTTAAACGGATGATAGCAAATCTTTGAAGACCAAGCATGCCCCTTTAAAAGTAAAATATTCAATCTTAATTGCTGCAGTCAATAGAGAAGGAGTAGTCCTTTAAAATAATTGTTTTGTAAGGTTCCAGTAGTGTACAGTTTTGGTGTTGTGAGTCCTTAAAAAGGAAAAATTTTGGAAAATGTCATTGTTAATTTGGTATAAAATGACCAAAATTGGTTTTCAGCCGTTTCAATGGCAACGGGTCAAAACAAAACAAAATTAAAGAACTGTTCACATCTCTAGATCTTTTGGATATATGGCGTAAGAATAACAGGAACAAAAAACGTTTTACATTGAGTAGGAAATCAACGCAATTAAAATCAACGTAACTGGTTTATTCCAGATATTCTTGAAGATAACGTGGAACGGATTGAGATAATTCCAGGGTATGGGTCAGATCATATGGCAATTGAAATGAAATTGGATCTACATAAAAATGAAAAATGTTGTGGCTACTGGAAATTGAACAACAGTTTACTAGAAAACTCTGAATATAATGATGGTATAAAAATTCTCATTGCAAAAGACATATCCGAATATGGCGATATGTTAAATAAACGACAATTGTGGGATTTATGCAAAAACAAAATTAGAAAATATTCTATAGATTTTTCAAAGGGGAGCACTAAAGAAAACAACTCCCGATGCTCTCCAGATATCCAAGAGGGCGTTCAAATGGCCGCCAAAACTGGTCACTAGTAACTCATATCTAGTATTTTTGCTTTGTTAACATGCTTAAAAATCCAAAATGGCCCCCAAAATGACTAAATCAATTGTTGGAATTCCATAAAATGGGAAAATATCAACCAAAATATATGATGAAATTATAGTTTTAACATTGTGGGGTATGTAATAAACAACTAGTAACTCATATCCAGTATTTGCATTGTAATAACATGCTTTAAAACCAAGATGGTCACCAAAATTGCCGCTGTAGATGAGTGTATGATAATCCGAAATAGATCTTGTAAGCGTGTATATTACATCAAATTCACCAAATAGTATGTTCTAAACTGCTAAGATATTGCTTTTAGAAATAAGGCCCATTTGATTTAGTATCACTTTCCAAAAAGGCTGCCAGAATGGATAAGTTGATGTTAAATGACCTAAAATAATTATTTTGTATTGTAAATGACCAAATTATGTAATACCGATACCCCAACATCTAATGGGACAGCATTCTAGGAGCCATTTTGGAAAGTGATACTGAATCAAAATTGTCACAGAGGTGGGCCTTATTTCTCAAAGCAATAGCTTAGCAGTTTAGAACATACTATTTGGTGAATTTGATGTAATATACACTCTGACAATGACTATTTATTAGTACTATCATATACACTCATGTAGACTTTTTTACATTTACAGCTGCACTTTTGGTGGCCATCTTGGGTTTTAATGTATGTTATTGCAATGCAAATGTACTGGATATGAGTTACTTGTTGTCTATTATATACCCCCACCCCACCCCTCCAATATTAAAACTATACTTGCATCATATATTTTAAGTTAAAAGTTTAACGGGTTCGCCGTCGGACAAGTTTTAATATGTCAAGCTTTAGTCAGGATTAGCTCTGACTTCTTCAGGACCAAATTATTATAATATTAAACAAAACATAGAGATTGCCACTTCTCTTGTTATCATCATTTGGGCTGCCCCTTGCCCGATGATTTGAGAGTAGGTTGCCTTTCCTACTTGTGAAAGAATTGGTGGCTCTGAAAAGAGCCGTTCAGATGGATTGCCGCTTCCACTGAACAGAGATGGTGGCTCTGAAAAGAGCTCTACACGTAGGTTGCCACTGGCCTACTATATATAAATTTGGTTCTAAAAGAACCTCCAAAGGACTGCCCCTTGACCAATAGAAATAACGTAGAGACTGTCCCTTGTCTACTACAGATTACTATAAGATCCTATGCCCAAGGGTCGTTCACCTTGCGTGTATAGCATACCATGTAGTTGTGGTGAACAATATATAGGTCAAACCAAGAGGCCTTTAAAGGTCAGATTGTCTGAACACAAAAGAGTTACATTACAATGCAAGAAAGATAGCTCGTATGTCAACGTATGTCTAACGTATGTCAGCGTTTGTAAACGTATGTCTAACGTACCACGAACCTATCGGGAACTTATGCAGAACGTAAGTTAAGCACACGTTGAGTACGTCGAGAAATATTGAACATGCTCAATAATTTTTCGCGGGCTCGACGTGTTCTAAATGTTCACAACGTATCACAGCGTGCTCTTAACTTAAACGACGTATCCCCAACTTACCCCTAACTTGTATTAGCGTACACCAACGTACGCCAACGTATTTTTCGATATTTCGCATACGTTGTCATACGTTCAGGTGATACGCCATGGTGTGACAGGGCTACCGTACAGCTAGCGTATGTACCGTACAGCTAGCGAGCATTCGGCGTTTTGGGAACTTATGGAGGGTTTGAGTATATAAATGGGTCCCTTGAGTATCTCATCCTCACTTCTTCATGGTCTGTCGTGCTGAACACATCAACCCATCATCATACGCTACGAATACACGATCGCCCGGCAAAAGGTGAATACGTGAGAATACGTCGAAACTCGTTGGAAATACGTCAGGCATACGTTAAGGCCCTGTCACACATACGGCGATCAGGCCAGCGATCGCACTGCGCTATAAAAAGTGTATATAACACGCAGTGATAGCGCGGAAAACTGTCCCGTTTAAATCAATATCACCAAAACCCTTTCACAAACTGCTGCGATCAGACCAGCGCTTGGATTACGCTGAAACATTATCAAAACGCCAAGCCAAACGCATCAAGATCTCCACATACCCCTCAGTGACGCAGTGGGAACTGGCTGGGACTTCAGAGGGTCGTGAGAGGGTCCCCATGGTCGCCCTTGAGCGCCAGTGCACCACGCTTGTTTTGTGCATGCACAAAACAAGCGTGGAGGTTCCGCGTTCTGTTCAGAGCGCTATAATGACTCAGTAGCAGCGAAAAGTGAGCGTCCCGTCGACGTAGCAAGGACGCATACAAACTACTTGTCCTCTGCGACTGCAGTAAAGGTTCGTTCACACTAGGCGATGTTTGCCGTGCGATGCGATGGTGTCCCTACTTCCACCGCAATGTACGGTAATTCGTCGCGGGTCTCGCCGGGTCAACGCAGGTCACCGCATGCGATGGCATTCAGTGCCGTTTGGCAAAATATGAGAGCATCGCGTCGCAGACTGCCGCAATGACAGTTAAATATGTTTTAACTCCATTGCAATAACGTACCGCACTGCACAGTAAATAACGTTATAGTGTGAACGAACCGTTGCTGTCAGGAGACAAACACATCATGATATTATCACTATTATTGTATTCAGATTAATCAAAAATGTTATTGATAGGGCCTACACCTGTTTAAACTCCCGCCAACCGATTATCATGGATAAAAGTAGCATTATCGCATTACGCTAAGCTAGGATAATGCTCTCTAAATAGAATTTAAATAACAATCAATTTATCGGCAATGTGATTAGTAAATTACTTTTAAAAAACGTGGGTCATTGTTATTCCTTCTGTATCTACTACAAGGAGTATAATGTACAGTCCTCAAAATAAGTAACTGACCAGGTAATATGCTTTCAACTCAACATTATCGGCCGAGTGCACCAATGGCGAGTAGCTGAAGAATAGCGCTACCTCGCTAATAACTGAGGCGTAACCAAACATTTGAGAGCACCAAACCGGGGTAAGCTGCTAGGCTAGTAACTTCGCGATATTGGAGACTAATTTTGGTGAGATCATGAACAGTGAGGCAAAATCTTAAGGAAGGAAGACAATAACGGGTGTATAAAGCCAATTTGAACTCATTGCGAACCAGTGATTGCTCAATATTGTACAATTTATTGTTTGTACCACAATCATGTCATACACATCTTTTTCTTTACCATTGAATGTTATCAGCGAACCAATGAGACGTTGGGTCCTGATCAACAGTTTTTACAATGTTTCCCCCAATATTAAAGTCAATTACAGTTGGGCATTTGCTTGGCTTTAGGGTGAAACCCATACTGGATGCTTAGTTTCATCTTTTAGGGGACGATGCTGAATAATGTGGACATTTACCTCGCTAGTTACTATTCTGGTGTTACTCGCCAGTTTTGCTCTCAGAATTACATCGTTAGTAAGTTACGCTACAGTTAGGGCTACTAGGGAAGTAGCTATACCTCCCTATAAAGTGGTGCACTCGGCCGATATGTGTTATATGTATGTGTTGTATATGTATAACCTAGGTAGTAACTTATTTTGAGGACTGTATATAATTTGAAAACGTGTTGAGAAGGGACTAGTAACGCAGACAGCGACTTATAAGCGCAATTTGATCGCAGCAGAACATAAACAAGCGCGGCGCTTTGTATGGGCCTCAAGGGCGATCATAGGGACCCTACCCCGCTCTAGATGGTGTCCACTGTGTCCCCATTCGGTTCTTAGAGACCTCACTGTGTTTTGCATGGCTTTTTTCAGCGCAACGAGAGCGCAAGGCCTGATCGCCGTATGTGTGACAGGGGTATTAGACACACGGCACATATACGTTATCAACTCGTTATCACTACGTTGGCTGTACGTTTCCCCGTCAGCCTTCGTTCATCAACGTATACCAACTTACGAGTAACGTACGAGTAACGTACCACTAACGTATGTCAACGTATATTTAACGTACCACAAGCTTACCGGGAACTTATGCAGAACGTATTAAGCACACGTTGAGTACGTCGAGAAATTTTGAGCATGCTCAATATTTTTTCGCGGGCTCGACGTGTTCCAAATTGTCACAGCGTATCACAGCTCTTAACGTAAACGACGTATCCCCAACGTACCCCTAACTTATATCAGCGTACACCAACGTATTTATTGATATTTCGCATACGTTGGCATACGTTGAGGCGATACGTTATGGTGTGACAGGGCCTTTATATCAAAATGGGCAGCACACATTACGAAGTGGTGTCGCCCTCTATTGTTGGCTACGGTACAAAGCCATCAACCGAATGGGTAGCACATTAATTCATCATACGCAATTATCTCTCTGATGAACTGAAATTGCTTTTTCTAAATCATCATATACCCCAATCTTCAACAATAGATTAACCCTAACCCCACTGAATCTCACTAAATCTCACTGCCAGAAACTATCTCCAGGCACGTGCTGCTGCATTGCCGCGATGACGTCACCTACCGCAGGCATAATATGTGGCCACGGAGTTTGTGGCCGCATATGACCTAGGGAGTTAGCTCAGTTGGTAGAGGGACATACTTGAGTGCGGACGGTCCGGCGATCGAATCCCGGGGGGTGCTGGGTGATTTTTCGGGTCAAAAAAAGAGCACTTTTTCCCCCCTCCCCCCGATACGCACAAAAAACTACCTTTACTGGTTAGGGTTAACACAACTATTAATACTAAACAACAGCTTCTTTCCCGATTTGTTTGTTTTCAAACGAATTATAATGGCTGGGGATTTCTTTCTAACATCAAAATGGGTAGCACACTGAGGAAGTGGTGTCGCTTTATATTGCTGGCATCGGTGCAAAGTACAATGTCATTAACCAAATGGGTAGCACATTAATTCATCCTAAACAATTTCTTCTCCGAGGAACTGAAATTGCTATTTCTAAATCGTCATGTACCCCAATATTTAACAAAAGAATAAAACAACTTTTAATACTAAAACAGCTTCTTTCCCAGTTTATTTGTCTTCAAACGAATTATAATTGCTGTGTATTTCTTTCTTATATCAAAATGGGTGTCGCCCTCTATTGATGGATTCGGTACAAAGTACACAATACCAATCAACAAAATGGGTAGCACATTAATTCAGCATAAACAATTTCTTCTCTGAAGAACTGAAATTGCTATTTCTAAATCATCTTTTACCTCAATATTCAACAATAGATTAACACAACTGTTAATACTAAACAACAGCTTCTTTCCCAGTTTATTTGCCTTGAAACGAATTATAATTGCTTTTAATTTTTTCCTGATATCAAAATGGGTAGCACACGCGAGGAAGTGGTGTCGCCCTCTATCTTTAGCTTCGATACAAGATACAATGCCATCAACCGAATGGGTAGCACATTAATTCAACCTAAACAATTACTTCTCTGAAGAACTGAAATTGATATTTCTAACCCAATAACTCAAACGATCTTTACAGATCAGTGACCGCACTACTGTGCATTAGACTTTTGTAGTCTGTAGTAGACAAGGAGCAGTCTCTACGTTATTTCCATTGGTCAAGGGGCAGTCCTTTGGAGGTTCTATTAGAACAAAATTTATATATAGTAGGCCAGTGGCAACCTACGTGTTCAGTGGAAGCGGCAATCCATCTGAACGGCTCTTTTCAGAGCCACCAATTCTTTCACAAGTAGGAAAGGGCAACCTACGTGTTCAGTGGAAGCGGCAATCCATCTGAACGGCTCTTTTCAGAGCCACCAATTCTTTCACAAGTAGGAAAGGGCACCTACTCTCAAATCATCGGGCAAGGGGCAGCCCAAATGATGATAACAAGAGAAGTGGCAATCTCTATGTTTTGTTCAATATTATAATAATTTGGTCCTGAAGAAGTCAGAGCTAATCCTGACGAAAGCTTGACAGATTAAAACTCGTCCGACGGCGAACCCGTTAAACTTTTAACTTATATTATGAATACCCGTCGTAAAAGCCTATCTCACAATCCAATAACCCAATCTTTTACCCCAATATTCAACAATAGATTAACACAACTATCTAAACAACAGCTTCTTTCCCAGTTTATTTGCCTTGAAACGAATTATAATTGCTTTTAATTTTTTCCTGATATCAAAATGGGTAGCACACGCGAGGAAGTTGTGTCGCCCTCTATCTTTAGCTTCGGTACAAGATACAATGCCATCAACCGAATGGGTAGCACATTAAAGGTAGATGTTCCGATTTTCAACTTGAAGTTTTCTATTCTACATGAAAGGTCATCCTTAAAAAAGTCGTGTTCCAAAGTTTGATTTGCATAGCTCTAATGGTTCTTATTTTAGACGCACAAGATGCTGTGAACTGTACCCATTGAGTAGCACACAAACTATATCGGTGGTTACCACCATTCGCGGTAATTCGACGTTATTTCATCGATTTCTCCGTAATTATACCGATTTAGGCCGTCAAATTTCAGTATGATGATGAGAAAAATACGAGCTTTCATATGATATGAAAATCTCCGTATGTTTGAAATAATTCTGTGTTACGAAAATGTGATCGGGTCATCTACCTTTAATTCAACCTAAACAATTACTTCTCTGAAGAGCTGAAATCCCAAAACCAAATCTGACAAGGAATTAGCAAATTGATCATATTAGCTTTCGTAACAAATGGTCAAAAGCGAATGTTCGTGTTTATTTTCAATAAAAAATGACGACAAAGTCCATCCATATTTTGTTAATAAACGAAACGAAGCCGCTCGATGCAGAATTCGGCAGACTGGAATGTACCAGACGTGATCTGTTTGTATGACTGGAGTCACTGGACGCGAAAATCCAGTTACAATAGAGCAAGATATGGGGACCAGTGTTAAAGGGGGAAGACATGTGGCGAAGAGGGGACTGTGTATTGTGATTTCATATCAAATTGAATGTGTAATATCGGTCATGAGTCTTTAAATCACATTTTCTCGTGCAATTTGTAAAATTTACGGAGCAGCTACATGTATTTCTCGCAGGTGATTGGTAGGCGACTTTCATTAGAAGTAACAATTACACCTCTCTGTTTGAAATGTACAAAACAAACAATCTTATTGGAGATTGCAGATATACAACTGCACCATGTACCTTTCTTTCCAAGTTGACAGAGGGCGATAAGTGCCTACAATTTAATACGATTATGAGAACGGAACTGAAACATATTTTCTCAGGTTTCAAATCTTGTGGTGAATTTACTTCGAGGCACACTATTCACATACTTATCTCGATCGGTATCTTTAACGTGTATGGCGTGTTTGACTTCCATTTAAGTTTGCTACTTGCTAGCCGTATCTTTCCCGGGTTTTTCTGACTTTAAAACTCACCCCTTAATAGTTTAACATGTTACATATATTTTAATATGAAATTAAGAGGAAAGGACGACATAAATAACCTATCATTGATATATACACAGGACAAAGGACGCTGCTTTGTACAATTGGAGATTGATTTATTGCCCTTTTATTCATGGCATGTCATTGTTGGAGTTATTCCATAAACGACCAAAATCAAAAATGGTAGCTGCCATGCTAACACGTACTTTAGTATTGTAATCAATTACCCAGGATTACTTTACTAGTCTAGACAAATCTCTTATTTCGATGACAAAAGGTGTTTACTTCGTCAAATTCATTTCAATAGCAGAATTCCACGAACTGTTATTTCCACGGCTCATTGGATAAAACTGCCATTAACGAATCCCCTCTAAATACACCGACATTCGACAATTTAGTGATAAGTCTTGCATTTGATTTACGTTAGCAAATTCCATTATTGCCCTTTCCGTGACTTCTTGGATAAAGACTGTCATTATCGGAAAGTTGACATTTTGTACAACAATACACTAATTCATACCAATGACCTTCTGTACAACAATATAACTAATTTATTCTGGGCAGGCCTCAAGTTGCTATTTTTAAATTGTTATTAACCAAGGCTCGAAGTTAAATTATGCGTAAGAAGTTACGTGATCAAGCGAATAGGACGAACGTTTAATGACGAATTAAAAAAAAAATGATACTGACACTGGAGTTGGTTATCCAACTCCAGCGATTTAGGATGAAATCGTTTATTTCCAATTTGTGATCAATATAATCAAAATTCACTTTTACGTTGAAACCAACGGAGATTCAAAATGTTCGGCTATTCGTGTTCACCATCGTCTGAACAGGTCCACATATCACCGCCCCTCTGTCGCCCGCTACTGACTGAAGACGCCGGGCAAAGCCCTGAGTGATCGACGGAGAACGAAGTTCGACGGAGGGCGCTACTATACCTACGTCATTGTACTTTAGCACGCTGTATTCAGGAAGGGTGGGATCTCCGTGTTTGAAACGCCAGATCTCTTACTGCTTAATTATTTCAATGATTTTAGAAGCCTGATCAAGCCTACATTTAAGTACCCCATTCAATTCAACTGTTCGGTAATTGGTTTCCTTATTCATCCTAAAAATGACATCGATTAAATTAAGGGTGCTGTAAAAGTAATTTTACTCTAAGTTATAGAGCATTAGGCCTAAACGGCTATTATACTATTCTCAAACAGATTTGCATCTTGTATTATGGACTTCAAATAACCGAGCGTCAATAAAGGCATGAACCTGTTACATCAAAATCTAATGTCAGGTCATTATTTCTTATTTCTAAAATGTTACGGTCTATTAGTTTCAAGAGACCTTGAAAAAGTAATTACGTGTTTTTATTGTGTTGTGCACCAACTTCGATGCTGATTCTAACGCGATCATACACTAGGCAAGCTAGAACAATTTTCCATTATCATATTTTCCTTTATGTAAAATACAATAGGTTGCAATGTCGTGTGAAAATACTTAAGGAATGAAGTCAACAAACCATACTGACAGTAGGAGTTCATGAGTTTAACAGTTTATCCACTTATCATAATATAATTCTAGACAGGTTTTGAGTAAACTGAAGAGCTTTCTGTTCTTATATTTCCTTTGCAAATTAGTGTAGGATGTTATGTAATTTTGCATTTTTTTTTGCTAAGGATGGTTTTTTTGGTTTTATTAGCTAAAGTAGACCCTCAGGTATCAGAAATCCATTGGTAACATTTTTTTCCATCTGTCGATTGGGCGCCATCTTGGATTTCAAAATGGCCGCCATTTCCAATATAATTTACCCTATAACTTTTGTTCTGAGCAACATATGAAGTCAAACTTGGTGGCAAACCACATGTTTTTAATACAAGGGAGTTCACAAGTGCTCTAGCTATGTTCCTATGTCTAACATACATGCATGGCCGCCATCTTGGATTTCAAAATGGCCGCCATTTACAAAAAAAATATTTTGCCATATAACTTTTGTTCTAAGCAACATATAAAGTTGATTTTGGTGGCAAAATCCATGTTTTCAAGAGTTGTTTACAAGACAAGAGAGTGTATAATAGCTGATCTGTTGTTATATATTAATTTGCTGATAGTAGTAATTATTAGGGTAATTATTAGGGTGGTTTAAAACTGGCTGTAAGTAGCGCAATTCCAACCTTCTGCTCTACCACAAATTCTTCCTTTCCTCTATCTCCCATCTTGCTCCTTACTCTGCATGCCTCTCCTATGCACCTTTTTCCATGGTTTGCTTTACTATAGGTTGTAGATACAGGAGGCAATTCCATCAGCCCTCCTGTTCCTAATCGCTTCTCTTGCAGTCACCCATCTCCACGTTCTCGAAGACTAAGATGCATTGCAATGTAGTGCATGTTAGTCGCATGCCACCTGGATGGCCAAACCTTGCGGTTAGTGCTATATAACTGACGGAGCTCGGGGGGGGGGGTTGGGGGGCAATGGTTGGTAGTTCTAGGACTATTGGAGTAATCTGGAGGACTATTGATCATTGCTTTTTAGGTTTCACTTTAAATCACTGAGACCCGGGTAGAATATACTCATTAGCCTTGGCTGGCAAGTATTCTAGAAGAAGGACAACTTTGATCACAAACCATGCTGCAGGAGTTGCGACCGCAGTGATTACAGCAATTGAAAAAAAAACATGATGGCAAACCAAATCAACACTAGGGTTAAAGTCCCTAAAATAACCTCTCCTGGAGCAAACTCAGATTTTTCTAAATCAACTGATGACGGCATGCCCCCAAACCCGAAAGGGAGGAGTAAGCTTGACGGCAGAGCGCGCAATAGGAGACCACTTGCAACATGCAAGACCAATACTACTATATCTACCATGAATGTGAGAACTATCAGAGAGAGTCGATGCAGGGAGGAGCTTGTAACCAATCTAATTAAATGTAAAATTGACATGATCGTGATACAGGAACACCGCATTGTCCATGATGACCCAGTGAAGTATGAGAGCATTATGGGTGGAACTCTGATCACTACCTCAGCAACAAGAAATAAAGCAGGTGCAGATGTAGGTGGAGTCGGGATACTACTCAATAACAGAGTACTCAGATCATTAGCAAGTATCAAGCCACATTCTGATCGTACACTCAATAGTCAACTTCCATGGTAACCCAGCAACAACTGTAGTGGTGACTACTGCCCTACAAATGTGGCGGATGAAGACATCGTAGGAGATCATTACAACAGTCTAAAGGGGTCAATAGACTCCATTCCAGCACACAACATCTTGCTTGTTGTTGGCGACTTCAATGCTAGGCTTGGAAAGGATGATGCCAAATTCACTTACCATGATGACACAAATAGAAATTGAGAGTACCTAGCAGACTTGGCTAAAGAGAAAGATCTTATAATCGCAAATAACTTACTTCAGCAAGAAAAAAGGCAAGTTGTCGACATATGTCAGCCCAAGCGGCAACAAACTACAGCTGGACTACATCCTTGTCAGGCGGAAATGGCAAAACAGTGTTCTAAATTCTGAAGCAAACACCTTTGCTAGTGTGGGATCTGACCATAGAATCGTCTCTGCTCGTATCCGATTAAGCCTCAGAAAGAGTAAAATCATCAAACGGAAAAAGCAATACGACTGGAAGCTACTTAGGCCTACAACTGATAATGATCTACAAGCCAAATATAGCATAGAGGTGCATAATACTAATAGGTTTCAACCCCTCCAGGATGAAGTAGAAACTGCATCTGAGAAGTTCCAGATTCATTAAAGCCACTCAAGATGCTGCAGAGGAAGTGAAAAAGAGAAAATAACCAACTTCTCAAATGACGCCCAGGTATCAAGGACGAGATCACAAATTGAAGAAGCGTATGCAAAATATCAACTAGACACTAATGACGAGGAAAATTGGAGAAATTATAAGGAGGCTAAGAAGAGCCTAGGGGAGGCTTATGATCATGTGAAAGAGGAAGACCTTATACCAATAAGCTTAGAGAGGTAGAAAATGCCCACATAAACTGCAAGCATGGTAAGAGTTGGAAACTGATCAACAAAATATCAGGAAGATTGACTACAAGAAAAGGACAAATCAAAGGATCCACGCAAAAGGAGAGACTAGATAATTGGTATACTCATTTCAAAAATCTACTTGGGAGCCCACCGCACATCAGTAATGAAGATGAGGAAATTGCCCCAGTACTATCAAATCTCAGCATAAAAGAAGGACCCTTTGAGGAGGAATATGTGAGGGCTAATAAGAAGGCACTTGTAGAGGGGGAAAGCAGTGGGGAAGATGGTATTACACCTGAAATGCTCAAAATATGTGATTTGGATAATATAATACTGGACTTCTGCAACGATGCCTTGATGAACGGGAAAAAGCCAGACCAATGGTCTATTCTCAACATAATATCAATACCAAAATCAGGTGATCTCAGTTTGTACCGTGGAATAAGTCTGAGCTCAATTGTTGCCGAGCTATACAACAAGATGATACTCAACAGAATCAGACCGGAGCTTGACATCCACTTGAGAGCTAATCAAAATGGCTTTCGAGTTGGACGTACCACGGTTGGCCACATTCTTGCCCTCCGAAGAATTATTGAGGGAATTAGATCAAACAACCTGCCAGCCATCATAACCTTTATAGACTTCAAGAAGGCGTTTGACACAATACATAGGGGACAAATGCTGCAAATTCTGAAGGCCTATGGTATACCTGAGCAGCTTACAAATGCGATTGCAGAAATATACAAGGACACCAAGGCAAAGGTTATATCACCTGATGGGGAAATTGAGGAATTTGAAATACTGGCTGGAGTACTACAAGTACTACAGTACTTCATATCTCTTTGTCATTGTTCTCGACTTCGCCCTAAGTGAGGCCATAGATGGCAAAGAAGAGGAGCTAGGATTCCGCTTAACAAAAAGAAGCAGCAGACGAATAGGACCAATCACAGTTACTGACCTTGACTTTGCTGACGACATTGCACTGTTGTCTGAAGACGTGTCGCAAGCGCAATCACTCCTTAACAGAGTGGAGACTTCGGTGGGTAAAGTTGGGCTCAAAATGAACGCTGCAAAGACAAAATACATGTCCTTCAACCAGAAGCAAAGTACCTGTAATCACCACAAACGAAGGTATGCCCCTTGATAAAGTGGAGGACTTCAAGTACCTTGGAGCCTGGATGAACAGTACTGAAAAGGACATCAAAACACGCAAAGCAGCTGCATGGAGAGCTTGTGGCAAACTCAGTCAGTTTTGGAAGGCCAAATCACTATCCAGAAAGCTCTAAGAAAGACTGTTCATAGCTACTGTAGAATCAGTCCTCCTCTATGGATGTGAGTCATGGACAGTCACCCAAAGCTTAGCAAACAGCTGGACGGATGTTACACTAGAATGCTTTGAACTGTGTTCAACATCAACTGGCAGCATGTGATAAATAAGGACCTGTACGCGAATATTCCCAAATTCTCGGACAAGATCAGGGAGCGTAGATCAAGATTTGCAGGACATTGCTTCAGAAGGTCCAATGAGCTGGTCTCCAAAATCATACATTGGGTACCAAAGCATGGATTAGAAAGTGTGGTAGACCAGCCCTAACCTACATTGACTTACTAAAGCGTGACACAGGATTGCAGGTAGAAGAAATCAAGACAGCTATGTTGAATAGGAAGATTTGGAGAGGCATCGTGGTTCGGGAATATCACCCGCCATAAGTCAAAGTAAGCAAGTCAAGTAATTATGCACATAGGCTAATTTATAGGCCAAATAGGCCTCTAATATTATTAACCATTTTTCTTTCCCTAGTTTTTGTTTCGTTTTGTTTGTTTGTTTGGTTTTGCCTATGATACATGCAATTGAACAAAACAGCAATTACCCCCTATTATAATACAATAATACCCCTCTACAATATAGAGGGGGTAGCTGCTGTGGATACAAAAGCATACATTTGATTGCTCCTGGTATGTTTTCTTGTAATAAGTCCAATGCAATGCGATCAACCTAATGTATCACCAGTGGGGTACTACCGGACAATAAATACTAAGTATATGTTACTGCTAACAATTGAAATTGGTATTGAATATCAGCTTAATTTATATATAGCAACCATTCATGTCAAATTAATTGATAACATACAGAACTGTACACTTAATTGTCAGTAAATAACTCTTGAAAACATGACCTTTGCCACAAAAATCAACTTCATATGTTGCTCAGAACAAAGGTTATAGGGTAAAATCTTTTTTTTGTAAATGGCGGCCATTTTGAAACCCAAGATGGTGGCCATGCATGTATGTAAGACATCAGAACATAGATACAGTATTTTTGAACTCTCAAGGTATTGAAAACATGATTTGCCACCAATTTTGACTTCATAGGTTGCTCAGAACAAAAGTTATATGACAAATTCCATTGGAAATGGCGGCCATTTTGAAATCCAAGATGGCGGCCATTCCGTAGATGGAAAAAAATGTTACCAATGGATTTCTGATAGCTGAGGGTATACTCTATCCAATGACACCAAAAAAAGCATCCTTAGCAAAAAAAAATGCACTAGTTTGAAATCCTACATAACAGCCTACACTAAATGCTGATATGAGCAGTCGGAGTTCGTGGCACTGACTTCATGCCGACTGCAAATAGAAGTGATCAAACAGTAATGATAATATTGAATGTAAAGTTAAGAGCGGGTATTTTAAAGTGAACAAATGATGAAATAAATTCAGACCAAGTATGCCTACCATTGCCAATTGTCTTATTTATGTATATATGTCTTACAATTAATATTTCAAATAATTAACTACGTTGTCATCAATTAAGAATAATATAAATATGTATTATATCTATCTGACTAATAATTGATAATCACGTTTTATAAATATGTATATATATATATATATATATTATATACAGACTGTAACAAAAAAAAGTTATACAATCGCAATTTTATTTTTAATTTAATGTTAAAATCATGCGATGTCAAAATCTTTTACACTCTGTGTTAAGTTTCGTTTTGGCTACCAGAATCATTTTATTTGGTCTTTTTAACTACTTGCGTTTAAAATGTATGACTAATCTACTAAGTCGTCTAGAAATCGGGTTGGGCCACTTTCACAATATCATACAATCTTATATCTTGTATAAATTAAATGGTTAAGGTATCATGCAAGGAACATTAAAGAGAACAATATAATTCTTTTTCAAATAGTTTTAATTCATTTAAATAAATAGATTCATAAAATAAATAAATAATATTTGTAAAGACTTAACCTTCTTTGTAATACTTTTAACCACTTGAAATGAACTATTGTTGTCTAACAAGAGCGCTCTATGTTCCTGGTTCGATTCCATTCATATTCATCCCAGTGGTTTTACCATTGATTAAACTAAAGTGGCCCAGGTGATTTCATGACTACTTTAGACAATTGATCATATCTCTGCTTACCGATCATCGATTGTCATGAAACAAAGCTTATTCGAAAGCTAAGAAAATTCCACTTGCACGCCATTAAAATTCAAAACAATAATTCTACGGAAAATATTTTTAATATTTTTTTCAAAACTGTATAACTTTTTTTGTTACAGCCTGTATATATATATGCCAATTGTCTTGTGTATATATATATATGTCTTAAATAAATTAGTATTTCAAATAATTTACTACGTTGTCATCAATTAAGAATAATATATATGCGGAGCCACTTTCAAAATAAATTCTCCAATTCATCCGGTGAAATTTACGCGAAAATGAACTTTTCGAGACCCATATAGTCGCCAAGTTGGCACCATGCTGTCGACTGATGATGTATTGTTGTAATTTGAGTGCCAAAGGAAAATCATTTAAGCAATTCACTGAAAAGCATTGTTATCCTATTCATTGGGCAAATAACAATTGATGGATCGTTGGATGGTATTTTGTATTATTTGTATTATTTATTTGGGCCTTACGACCCTGGATAGCCCACGAAAGCCCCGATTGAAGCTTATTTCCATTTGGGTCCGTTAGGTTTGTGAACAGAGACAGACCGGATATCATCCTCTTATACTTAGCGTGCATGGTCCGAGACAAAGATAAATTAGAGTTTTGGTTTTTAGTTATCTTTGCTCGGATAAGTCGCTTCCCTACGTTTTGAGTGCGTCTTAAAGCTAGTACAGTGGGATAAGGGGACATTTTGTACAGGTTAGATTGTTTGATATAAGTTAAATTAAGTTTTAAAAAATGCTAATTCACTCATTCATTCATTCATAACAGGTTTATTATAAAAAGGCCGTAGCAGTCATGAACTGAATTGCGGCCAGTATACAGGGTGAATCAAAACAAATTATGACTCTGTTTCATGGCGTTTTTTCACTTTGTCAAATCCACTGGACCATGACCAATGCAAAGCCCAATTAATAATGATAATCTTCTGAAAATCTGGGATTAATTTAATCAAAAATTAAACCACTAGCATAATTTGCGTTAACCATATCATTTACTAGTTTGGGATTTACACATACAAACGAAAATATGCCAAGGTGTATACCGTATTTCAATATGTGGCATTCTTAAATACTTTAAATCATCTATCAATAACAATAGTTAAGATTAGTTTGGTATTCCTCTTATTTCCGGCACAAATCATTAATAGCTACATAAACCACAAAATAATTTGATGCATGATAAGAATACAAATGATTTCCCTTTTAGCCTATTTAAATATATAATCTTCCACTGTCATGTTACTCTACCTTTACCATGTTTACTGTGTGAATTACCATTGTACACACTACAAAATGGGTTGACTTGCCTAGTTGGTCACACTTTCCTTAATTGATGATGGATCTTTCTCATCTTTTCAGGATTTTAACTTTATTAGTTGGACTTTACAATGAAATCAAATTGGTCATGGTTCAGTGGTTTTAATCAGGATTTAATCCATGCTGAAAGAGAGTCCTATTTTCTTTGATTAACCCTGTACAATAATACAACAATATCATTATCACCAATATCAACAATATACACAAAATATAAGGATACCAAACATTACACGCACCATACTATATGTACAAAGTAACCACGACAAATTAAAAACCATAGAAATGCATTATAAATTAACAATGAGATTGTACGTGAGATATTAAAAAGCATTGAATTTGAGGGTAAATGACATATTGGAGATTGAAATGCACTACTGCTCAAGACCCTTGCTATTCCATAGATCAGTCATGTATACCATCGGGCTGATTTTGTAACGAGTTGTATTGCAATTTTTAATTTTGGGTTGACAGTTTGTTAGCACCACGCAGATTTCTCTGATGTACACTACCTCGGGTAGGTGGAATCCAACCACTGAATTTCTCGGATTTCATGAGTGAATTGATAAAATTCAAGCAAAGTTGCTCCCTTATAGTAATCAAATGATTTAAGCCACGTACATCAAGAGCCTCATCATAAGTTGTGCACAGCTTTACTCATGATGATCTTGCAAGCCCTTCTCTGGATTCGCTCCAAAGCGACACATTCATAGGATTTAAGACCAGGGTGCCATACAGAGGCGGCATGTTCTGCCAACGGTCTGACAAAACCAGAAAAGATAGTGACGAGATCATCACGGGTAAGTTAAAGTTACAGTAATAGCATAGTGGCCACGCTCTAGCGCTCTCACGCAGGAATCCCGGCTTCAATTCCTCAACCAACCTATATCATTATAAACTATATGGCTGTTTTTGGTAACATACACCTTCCTGCCGCGTTCACAGTTTACCTCGACGGATCCGAATAAAAGAAAAGCCCCTATATTATATATTTGTAGTATTATGGGATAAACGCTGAGGCTGCTGCGATAACACCCTTAGCAAATCCAACGGTTTAAGGATGCAATATTTAATTTTCTCACTACACGAAATATTTGAGATAATCTGATAGATACAATAATGCAAAATGATGTGATCAAATTGAGTCCATTATCATCTGAAACCCATTCTATTATTTTCAGCCAAAAATACAGTTAGCGAGTTTTTTTATTTTTACTTAAGGAATACAAAATAACCAATAATATAAAATATAAAGAAGAGAAAGACCCTAGGATCACCAAAAAGTGTCCGGTATTTTTCTCAGTTTTGTGGTTTTATTTGTCATTTAAATTCGCCAGTTTCTTTCTATCATGTGATGCTTGAATAAATGATCAAACAATAGCTATACGTGGTTTATGACATTTATAGATACTTCTTACGATAACAAATAGAGTAAGATTTAACACTTAAGGGGGATGTGCACCTTCGCATAGCCTCCGTAAAACTGCCGTAACTTCTTCATTATTCATTTAATCTTAATCAAAGTATACATTCTTTTGCAGGAAAGGGTTCAATAAATCCAACTATGATCATGAAATTGACCATTTTGGAGAAAATTATAAAAAACATGTTTTTTTACCCATTTTAGGTTCTGCAAAGATAACTCAAAATATATTTAGCCAAATTGTGTCATACTAGTTTTATTATATTCCTCATGCAATTCCCTAGGAATCGGTTTTTGTTGTTAATTTTTACTTTATTATTTTTTGAATTATAGACCAAAAAGTGCTAAAAAACATATTTTTTGGCACTTTTTGGTCGATAATTCAAAAAATAATAAAGTAAAATAAAAAAACGATTCCTAGGGAATTGCATGAGGAATATAATAAAACTAGTTAGATAAAATGTAACAAAATATATTTTGAGTTATCTTTGCAGAACCTAAAATGGGTCAAAAAACGTGTTTTTTATCATTTTCTCGCAAAATGGTCAATTTCATGATAATGTTTAGGTTCATTGAACCCTTTTCTGCAAAAAAAGTATACTTTTATATAGATTTAATAAATAATAAAGAAGTTACGGCAGTTTTAGGGAGGCTGTACCTGAAGGTGTACAGCCCCTTAAAGGGTACTCAAGGGTTATACGTAGCATACATAAAAAGACAGAGAAAAATAAACCATTTTCGAGTCGAGCAAGCATGAGATGTCCGGGTTTTCTTTAGCAGGCATCTTGGTATCTTTGATAATGCACCAACCGCCAGTATTCAAGTTGACCCGAGCTAATGTTTCTATACGGAATAGTCGATATATTAAGCTGCTAACATATTACAGTCCTCAAAATAAGTAACTGACCAGATAATAAATATGCTCCAAACTATAACTCCTACGTATATTAGAAAATAAAGTTCTATGGCAATTTCTTGTCTTTAATTTGAGATATTACACGTGAATATTGAATGAATATTAACTCAGTTATGTGCACTTAAACAAAACAAAGTCCGTTTTTCATTTTAACATTTCGTTAGTCGTCTACGTACACGCAGGCTCGGACTAGAGGCAGATTATTGATAAACTGGTAGCGACAACTCACTGGTCGATAGTAAGACGGGGATTGGGGATGCTTCAATTGATCAAAGCAACCCATACACACACCTGTCACACTCCCTCATGTTCAAATCTAGCCTTTCATCAAGGCGCTGTATTCTGTATATAGGTGTGAGCGCCCTCTATCAAAATTGTGGAATACAAGCATTGAACAAACAACATTTATATACATTTTTGTCATACTGTCCACACAGAATAGGCCTATATAGTTTTTATGTGAAAATTGACACATTTTGATCACCCTGTATTTTCGTTTGACAATTAATTAACCCCTACAAATAATATATGACCGGAAGGGTCTTGCCTTTGGCTTCTCAAATCTGGGGTTTTCAATATTTATTTCAATGCACTATGTTTAAATTAGGAAGCATACAGTAAATTACATTTCATAGTAATATTTCTTTTGTTACACCCTATATATTTCCTAAGTCACCCTGTATACTGGAACAAACACTAGATATTCACAATCCTAGATATCTCAGCTTTCTAACAATGTATAATTTTGCACACTTTGGATTTATACTTTTTGAGTTATTAGGCTTAGAGCATTATCACGTGTAATTTTTGTCAAATGTATGCATGTGACGCAATAGGGTCCCAACTTAATAAATGTGAACAAGTGTTAAAATGTAAACTACACTTTGTTCTATCCTTTTCAATGCGGCATTCTCAATTATTAACCGATCTTAATGAATAATATATCAAGTTAAAGAAGAGAAATTTCTTAATATTAATATTTTATGTAGGAGCTATAGTTTTGGAGTTAAGAGTATATTTATAACCTGGTCAGCTACTTATTTTGAGGACTGTATATAAATACAATCAAGACACTAGGGTTGCACACCACTAAATACATCTCCCATAGGGTTACACGTGAAATGCACACTTTTAAAATGGATATTTCTAGACGTTATAAGAAACTGGTAACTTGAAATTTGGTTTCAACTTGAAGATGAAAGCCATGACTACTAACTCAACAACTCATATATGGGGGGTAACCGGCATAATTTTGAGCTAGAGCCTTTTCAAAAAGTACGAGTTGAGTTTTCCTGGTCACACGCAATTGTTGATTAAGATTATTGCGTCAGATACCGGAAATGACCTGAACACAAATGTCTCTGTTAAAATATTAAAAAATCATCATTGCATCAATTTTTTTGGACCTGAATAACGCTGATGTGTCTGTCAACATTCACACTATATTAATTTCGCCATAACTTTTAAACTGTAATTTACAATAGGTCTCCCGTTTCGGCATAGAAACGGGCCGGTTTTGGACTTTTGCCTCAAAGGGGGTAGGGCCAGACGTTATTTAGTGGTGTGAAACCCTAGGGAGTAGAAAAGAGTACTTTTCTCTGTATCAATGTATCAATGTACTGGCAGTTTCCAATACAGAGCGTATCAACAAACTGGGTCCAAAAACCGGAGATCTTAGGCTATAACTCAAAGTATAGAAAACATAGCTACTTCATATTTAGAGATGTGAAACAAGATAATATCCGACATTGATTGGTTATTATAAGACGAATCGGACATGAGGTTTTGAAATACAAAGCTTGGAATACAGCGTGATAAGAACCCGGGTTTTTCCTTCAATTTTGCCAATGAACCGTACATGCGTTGCATTTGCACGTCGCAATGACTTTATCAAAGTTTTGCCTTTGACTTTATTCTTTACAATTACTTCCTTACTCAGGCAATTTATTTTTCGTCATGAGGTGTAAATACCTATGAATTGTTATTGAAAAAATCAGTAAATAACTTTTTGTGACACTGCCATCAGTTGTAGCAAAAACCATGTATACGGAATTGGATTAGAGGCAGGGTATCAGGGCGCTCTAACATTTGCTCTGACTTCTGGCATTTTTGATAAAAAGGTAACTAGTGCAATGGGCTTTTCTGGTGATGAATATTGATCTAAAATACCTGTAATTTAACCCTTTTTTACCAAAATATAAGTTATTTCGGAGAATAAACACCATGCTGAGAAAACTTGTACACAACACATAGATGCGACGCATTCCCAAATTTGAAAACTGGTTCTGACCACGCTCTATTGAAATGTTTGTATTCATTGGTGCACTCGGCCGTAGGTTTTTTTACACCTAGAGTCATTAATAAACAATCAGGTATGCAAATACCTGATTTCTCATAACATGTTGACCAAAACTAATGAAAATAGGATATCTTCCATAAAAGTAATTCCCTTAAACTGCATGTTCACTCGACGATTTATCTTGTCTATTTTGTTCCCGCATCATGCATTTCTACAAACCCGGCATTTTGCATGCCAATGTTCAATTCTGGAGTCTTGGTGTCTAGTTCAGAATCATTTGTCTATAATGATAACACAAAAGAGAACAATAATAGTCAACATTATTTTATTTTATACGCTGGTTGCCAAGAGAAAAGTTACTTTTATGACTTTAAATGATGACGCTAGGAAAATGTTATATTTCCCCATCATACAAATAATTGGTCACCCACTACACATGCATTTTGAATATCGCAAACCAAAATGAAAAACGTCCCTGCTACTTCATTACGTTCCAGTTACGTCTATATTTGTTGACGGGTTGACAGGACATGAAGCCAGTGGCGTAACAGCCGGGGGGCAGGGGGCACAGTGCCCCCCTGAAGATGCTCAGCAGGAAATTCAAACCTACCCACCAGGAAAAATGGGGGGAAGGGAAAAGAGGAAAAGAAGGGGGAAAGGGAAAGAAAAGAGAGAGAAAAAGGAAAAAGGGAGGAAAAAGGAAAAGGAGAAAAAAGGGGAAAGAAAGAAAAGAAGAAAGGGAAAGTAAGAAAGAAATAAAATTACGCAGTACAAAAAGCACAACAGTCAACGAAATTCACGAGGTGACTGACTGGGAAAAAATTTGGGGCAACCTTTTACGAAAAATTCCGGGACGGAATTATTCTAACCAGGAATTTTTTGGGCTGTGCCCCCCTGGCAACCAACCTCTGTTACGCCCCTGCATGAAGCTAGTTATTGCTCCATGGACACCCTTCACCACATGTTGGGACCTTACATGTTAACTTCTTACCCCTTCAAATAGCCACATTGAGCTAAGTTTTAAAACTAAAATCTGCTCTAGGGATACTACATCTTGACTTTTTTCGAAATTTGAACCTTTGATTCTACAAGATCTGAAATAGCACTAGTTTTTATACCACATTGAAGTTCAAAGTTTGAATTTCTTAACACAACAACTTTCAAAAGTTGCATTTTTGGGCTCGTAGTTCAACCCAAGAATTGGCAGACCCACCACCTATTGACCACAAGCGGGGGGACCTTGTGTTTAGCCAGAAGGCAATCTACAGTGTTGCCACATGTTGACTTTCAACCCCTTTAAAGGCATATTATGTGATCTTTCCAGGGAACGCCCTCAACATCGAAAAAAAAATGGAAAGCAGATTTTCTTGCAGATTTACATTTCTGATCATAAATCATGCACACATTCCAAGTTACAGGGCGATACGATTCTTAATTACTTCAAAATCATGGTTTTAGAGTGAAAATAAACTGTCGGGATTCCGACAGTTTATATTTTTCACTCTAAATTCACTCTAAAACCATGATGTTGAGGTAATTAGGAATCGTATCGCTCTGTAACTTGGAATGTATGTATGATTTATGATCGGAAATGTAAATCTGCAAGAAAATCTACTTTCTAAAAAAAATAATGAATAGAGGGCGCTCTCTGGAAAAGATCACATAATATGCCTTTAAGTAGTCACATTGGGCTTGTTTTAAACTCAAATCTGCTCTAGGGATACTATATTGTAACCTTTTTCGAAATTGGAACTTTTCATTTTACAAAATCTGAAATAGCACTAATTTTATAACAAATTCGATTTTCTAATAACAACAACCACCAAAGATCACACTTGTGGCTTATAGTTCCACCCAGCAAATGAAACTATAGACAACTGAAGGAGTGCATGAGTGAATTTTTTTAATTTTAAATCAGTCAATTAAGCTAACTTCGTTAATATCCAATGGATTTCACTCGTTCGACCAGCAAATAGTATGAACATTGATACATTATTTCCATTATTGCCACTTTTATCAAAATAAATCAAAATAAGAAATCCCATAGATCGGGCCAAATAGACAGGACTTGAAGTACACAGGCCGAAACAGGCCTCCCCAAGAGCCTAGAACCCTGGGCCATGCTTGGGAGAGTGGAGGTAGCAATAGCGAGTGAGCTGGCAATAAACAGGTGGTGTGAAATAAATAACAGAAATAGTGTAGGAGGGGTTGTGGTTACTATCCTGGTAAAGCTTGAAAGGCGTGATTAAGATCAATGGGTTAGGATAGTCTTAAACTTGTAAGGGGATGGAATCATAATAATTTTGGAATTAAAGAAACAAATAACACACAATTTGCCAGTCGATTTGCCAGAACATGATCTTCTTTTATTTTTGTTCCTGCTGATGAGCCAGGCCAATGAGATGGTACTGATTGATTAACGCAGGAAAGCAAACCGCTGATGCCGCCATTGTACTACAGCCTACAGGACTAAACGTTTGCAATTGGATTGATTTATACGTTACCCGCTTATCCCGTTTTCTCCATTTCCTTGGCAACCAGAAGCAACATGCTTGTGGCAGGTGACAAATCAGGACTGGATCGACATCATCTGGGTTATTAAATCCTGAGTCATAAATAGAAAAGGACGACACATTATAATCCCATTTCAACAGCACATAAGATATACACAGTCACCTGGCGACATCATGAAAGAGGGGAAACAGCTTTACACACCGTCGCCGGTGCCGGTCCCAGTCGAGTGCAACTACAGAAAGTTGAACATTTGACCAAAGATGGTCTTTGATTTGACCGACAGGGAAGTCCAGAGGCAAGGGTGATATAACAATCTTCCGCGCGCATCCAACGAACGAAGGCGTCGATGCAGAGTAGTGTTATGCGTTACCACATTCTTGCTATGAACTGCCAATAATTCCAAGCAATATGGATTGTACTACTCTCTAAATGTAAAAGAGCTCAAAATCACTCTTTTGAGAGCTCTAGGAGGGACAGCTCTTTTTTGGAGTGAAGTTCACTCTTTTCTGGAGTGAAGTTCACTCTTTTCAGAGTGAGTGCCGTTCCTCCTAGAGCTCTCAAATAGTGAGTTTTAGCTCTTTTACATTTAGAGAGTACTATTGATTTTGCAACGTACCTGTGAGTGCACTGCCAATTATACCAAACAATAGGGATGCTCCTGTAATAACAGTTGGGTACCAAAGTCTGGACAAGGCATACAGTTTGGTTATTGGTGGCCTGAAACAACAACACAATGGTGATCAATCTAGACGTTCTCAGACGTACCAAACTAAACTGCAGATTCTAATAATCGTTTAGCCAGAAAAATATTATCTGCTGATATTAGAACACCTATTAATGATATGATGACTTTACTTAAGTAGGAAGAACTAAATTAAAGGTCGACAAATCAAATGCTTTCCAGTGTATTCAAATGTTTAAGAAATATCAGTCCAAATTATGTATCTTGCCATTTTGTTTTTATACATAATATTAATAGTCATACTTATACAACAAGAAATCATACATCAATAATAAAAAAGGTGTGGTCTAGTGGATAGCACACAGGACTCATAAAACAAAGGTTGTGAGTTCTAGCCCCAATACGGCAAACATGTTTGTATCCTTGGGCAAGGTACTTAGTCTCAATTGCCTCGTGGCTCAGAAGTCACGTAGAAATGGTGGTCCCGTGCTTCGGAAGAGCAGTACCCGAGCACGTTAAAGGATACTCTTTCGTAAAGAGTAGGGGATCATCCCGGTCTTTATGTTCACAGACCTAACGGACCCCAATGGAAATAAGCTTCAATCGAGGCTTTCTTGGGCTATCCAGGGTCGTAAGGCCCAAGTAAATGATACAAAAAAATGAAATAAAATAATAATAATAATAATAATAATAATAATAATAATAATAATAATAATAATAATAATAATAATAATAATAATAATACTCTATTGATTCCCAAATCTAATAACAATTCTGGTAAGCGTACATTTCATGCCAGAGCTTCTTCTCTTTGGAACAAGGTTCAATAATCAGTTACCTATTTTCCATACGCCGCTTAGCCTTAAGAAACGTTTCCCCAAAACTGATTGAGTAAATTTAAATACCAACCAATCTTCCGGAGCCACGGTTGTCATAATGCCCGCCACGGTTGTCATTATACCCGCTGGAGAAGACCTCGATATGACAGTGGTCGTTGTGTTCATACTTGTTGGTAAAGCTTCTACTGGGCAGCCTTCAGTAGATAATGGTAGCAACTCAATAGAATACGGATATATCAATGAACCTATCAGGAGCCACATACCGAATGCTAATGACAAGAAGAATCCGATAAGCGCACCCTGAAAATGGGGGAAATAAAGATGTAAATGTTTACGAGAAAATATAAGTACTCGGATTATTGTTTTGTATACTACCGATAAATGGTTGTATAATAGTCTTCACATTGGAGGGACCTTTTAACAACAACCTACGATAACCCTCCTCCCTCTAACATTCTAAGATTATTGTTGCCTCATTAAAACGAAAATAAAACCGAAAAATGATTAATTGATATCGTATCATCATCGATTGGGCTTCCTTAGAGATTTGTATTATTCTATGAACATAATAATTTAATGTTTAACTTGACCAATTCTACTGAACATTGAACTATAATATTCTAATTTATACTGCACATCCACAACCAGTATCCGCAACAACGTATCTCAACAATCGAGGTGTCAAAATACGCAGAACAAAATTATACACTGGGTTATTTGCTTTGATTTATCCCTACCCTTTCGGTCCGTTAATTATTGGATCTTTTTGAGTGTCTCGATACTTTTTGTGAGTAGTTTAGATCAATAGTACAAATATGAGGGTTGCACTAACCCCGCCTCGTTTTTGGTAGTGTTCCAAACAAAACGTTGATTAGGTTTTAATTTGTTACCTTTGAATTGACGCGAGGCATGAATATTCCAAGGAGGAAGACACCCATGATTGGTCCATTGATTACGCCAGCGAAGCCGGCCAATGCCTGTAAACAAACATGACAACAGTATCAACACATTTAAGGTGACGAGATAGGTTTCTACGAGATCGCATAGGGTAACAGTTCTAGTCCTATTCACACATGACACAAAAGGTATCCGCCACTTTTGTTCATGCCTCATTACTAACTATACAAAGAAAGATGATTAAGATACTCTCAACTTACCGCAAATATAGAGCCTACATGGTCCATCACAAATGAACCTCCGATTATCACACCGCTATAAAGAACAACTGAAATATAATGTTTTACACGATGAACAACAAACGAAAACATCCGGAAGATTAAAATGTTACTGACCAGTGATATACACATGTATGCTTATAACTACAGATATATAAAACGAAATCTGCAAACCGAATTGTGACATCTTTCATTTCAGAATGCCTTTACGTACAGATTTGTATACTAAAAAGAGAGGTACGCCCGGCTTAAAAATAGCAAGAAAAATCTCAGCTCAATATTTGAACTTGGCTATTCAACAAAAATAAATTTGATATATTTTTGAAACGTTTTGTGAATTCTTTTTGCAAAGTGATAAAAAAGTCAAGTGCAAACATTGACTCTGACTTTGATCAATGATCTACATAGTTCAATAAAAGTAAGTTCCCCTTTAGATTATGCCTGATGTCTTTAAAATGAGTTACTCCATTTCCTGCGCCATCGAAACGATTTTAGCACACATAATGTACGTGTTCACAGCAACACTAGAACGGGGCTATAAATACGCAGGTGTTGTAATGCTTGAATGAGCACACATTGAATGGAGGAATACCTCATTTCAAAAGTTGCTAAACGTTCAACGTGTGCTCATTCAAGCAACTCAACACCGGCACCTGTGCGGTGTTCAAGCAAAGACCCTGGTTCAAGCTGCTTAACCATCCTCTTCAATACATCATTTAGCAACTTTTGAATTGAGGTATTCCTCCATTCAATATGTGCTCATTTAAACATTACAGCACCTGCATAGTTATAGCTCCGTTCTAGGGTTGCTGTGAACACGTAAATTATGTGTGCTAAAAATCGATTCGATGTAAGTAACTTATTTTTAAAATATCAGTCATAATCTAAATGGGAACTTACTTTTGTTGAACTGTGTATATTTTCCTTGTTAACAGCCATCTTTTTTCTTGAATCAAATCATACTGGCCACTCATTTGGTGATTTTATAGTTTCGTTTTGAGGTATAGTTTGCCACTCAGCATAAAAGACATATTGAACTAGTACATTTCTTTTTGATCACTGTATATACACTCTTAGAAAAAAGGGTGCTTCAGGGGTTCTTGGCTGTCCCGTATATGGAACCCTCAGGGTTAAAGGTTCTTTTAGTTTAAAGAACCAAAAAAAACTTCTGTAGAGAACCTTTAGAGGTTCTAAAGACGCATTTTTTGTTCTTTTTTTTGAACCTTTAAAGGTTCTTTGTGGAACCTATAAAGGTTCTAAAAAGGGTTCCATATACGGGACAGCCAAGAACCTCCGAAGCACCCTTTTTTCCAAGAGTGTACGGATGTGCCTTATATAGGGCTCGTTTCCATAATTGTGCCTGCGTAGTACCAGCAAGTGGACCTGATCCTTTTATTTTAAAATGTTTATATTTTTAACTTATTTACAAGTTGACACTAACAGTAGGAATGTAACACTATTTATTTATTCTTAACTATTCATGTCAAATATATATATACTAGGCGGTCACTTCCCTGGATGGATGGGGATTGTGGATGATTGATTACTGCACTTTTGCCGCTGTTCCACCACACTTACAATCGACAGAACTTAAAAATTCGACCCCTAGATGACCTTTGACCCCGGACGACCCAAGAAAACCAAAAGCGTTTTATTTTTTCCACGCTCGACTCGCATTCGGGCTTCCCGTCCCCGAGTTTAAGCCCGATCGGACAAACTTTTAAAATTTGACCCTTAGACGACCTTTGACCCCGGATGACCCAAGAAAAGCAAAGCCGTTTTATTTTTTCCACGCTCGACTCGTATTCGGATTTCCCGTCACCGAGTTTAAGCCCGATCGGACCAACTTTGAAAATTCGAACCCTAGACGACCTTTGACCCCGGAAGACCAGACAAACGCTCACCGTTTTATTTTTGCCACGCTCGCCTCGCACCGAGCATTGTGATCACCGAGTTTAAGCACGATCCAACCAACTTCAAAAAGTTGACCCCTAGATGACCTTTGACCTCGCACGCTCTAGCGAATGCAAACTTGCTCTTGCGGGGGACCGAGCTGCACCCACCTACCGAGTTTGAACGCCGCCCGACCCCGGGAAGGCGACGAAAAAGCGCGCACAGACAAACAGACAGAGAGTAGCGTATTATAATATAGATTTGACAGTGAGGTAACCAAATCTTGAATGCCCCTTACAAAATAGTCCATTTTCTGATCATGAAAGCAAAGAAATGGGTCTTATGGTGACAATAACCTTTGCCTTATATACTCACCGAGTAATTTTGTTATTAAGAGGTATAGTTTTTCATTTGGTGTCTTCATCATCGGTTTTATAATATGCGTGCCAGTGACAGCAACTAACGCAGTCAGGACAGAGGAAACAGTGCTGAAATATAAATATGCCCAATAAAATGTGTGATATTAATGCATCTTAAAACAAAGTTTACATGTTTTACTTTAGTGTATCCTCTGCATATAAGACGTGACAAATGGCGCGATTATATTATCGTGTAATAGTGAAAACTACATATGTCACAATCAATTCAAATCACACCCGTTGTAACCAGAGGGTGGCAATCAGTGTAAAGATAGAACGCCGCTTTCTCTGGCGCTTCCGTTGAAATCGCATCCCGCATTCCAGCCGTACCTGTTCGGCTTCACACTCGAATATGTCGGCAGATCCATTCAAACAGGGTACATCACCCCATAGCATAGTTTGATAGGGTAATTTAAAACAGCGAGAGAGTGTAGTATAAGTATAATCAAGCATACCTTAACCCAAGACTACACAGACCTGCAACCAGAAGACCAGGTAATCCAGGAATATGGTGAAATGAATCTACGAAGAAGTAAGGTACAAGCTGCGCCAAGATAAAATGTTATTGTTCGACATATAAATGTTTCAATAGTTACGTCGTTAAGCAAAGTAAAACATGCATTCATTTTATAATGTTTATATACTAGTTTAACTACACATCAAGCAAAAATGGTTCTATTACGATGACAAAACCTTGTCCAATTACAATCTAAGTGCTGATACTATGTGCGCTGTGTCGGTAGCCTGGAAAATGAAGCGAAATGATTGTGACGATTTCCTAACGGCAGCAAAAAAACAGTGGTTCGGAAGTCACGTATAAATACATCGGAAGAGCAATACCCGAGCACGTTGAAAGGTTACAGACTCCTTCGTAAAGAGTAGGGGATCATCCCGGTCTGTATATCTGTTCACACATCTAATGGACCCCAATGGAAATAAGCTATATATAGCTTATTGGATTATCCAGGGTCGTAGGATCCAAATTACATCAAATCAAATCAAATCAAATCCTACAGGATCGATAGGCCCAGACTTTCTTTTAAAAAATGGCGATATTTTTGTCTGTACAATATAACCGACCAAAATATAATAAAGTTGGGATGTTAAGATCGTTACCAGCTTGTCAAAAAAGGCAAAACTTGTACAGGGATTTTCGTCGACTAGACTAGAGGTTCTACTATATTTATATAACGTGTTGTAATTTCAGCTTCGTACCTCGTCGCTTATTTGAATGTAGCCTGCGAGTAGTGGGTCACAAGTTGCATAATTTGAGTACAGAAAGACGCCCCCTATCGCACACATCACTGTCATAAGGACCAGACCACATCCGTATATCCCCAGAGCACTGAGAATGAATATTATTTTCATATTTTGTTATTATTTGTTTACAATTGTCTGGACAATTAACGTGACACATTTGTACAAGATGTTACGCCAGGAATGAGGGCACATTGGCTTGGAGTTTTTTACAACGTAATAGAGCGGGCACCGGCACATTTACTTGAAATATATAATATGTTTATAAGTTGTTAGGCCGGATAACGGCACATTGACTTGGAATGGAATATTTTATATGCGAGGTGTTAGGCCGGATATATCGGCGTCCACATTGTACAGTAACGTATATAATAGCACATACACAGCCAGTCCAGAGTTCCACAAATTTCACTTATCGTACAGCTTCAGAGTGCTATAAATTTGACATCGTAAATAACCTGATTAATTATATCCCAACTTGGTGTGTGTGTGTTTAGTAGATGATTGTTTATCTTGATCAGTGTTGCTTGAATCAAAACTTCTAAGTTATATCAGTGTCCAAATGTGCAGGGGTTTGTACAGCAGAGTTCTGCCACATAAATCATCACTAATACTAGTACTATCGATGAGTGCTATTAATTCATACAATAATTAGTCATACTTATAGCACACTCACTCATCTAACATGTAACACTAGTTTCAGGCTTCATTCCGTGTATGTCTATGTTTTCACAGGTTGTTAGGACGACACATTTTTTTTTTTTTTATTATCTTTTATTGTTTATTTCTATCATAATTTTCACATTTCACATAATTTCATCATGTTTACATTGCATTTTCGATACATGTATAACACATTTTCATATGATTTTCATCATGTTTACATTGCATATCATATACATGTTTAGCACATTTTCATGTACTTTTCAGCATTTTAATATTTTTATATGCTTTTCGGCATGTTTACATTCATAATTTTCACATTTTATGTATAGCACATTTTCATATACAAGTACATTTTCATATGATTTTCAGCATGTTTACATTTCATATCATGTATAGCACATTTTCATATACTAGTACATTTTCATATGCTTTTCAGCATGTTTACACAATTACATAACACATAACACATTTTCATGTGCTTTTCATGTTAACATTGAATATCATTACCTTTTCTTTTCAGCATTTTTATATTTTTATATGCTTTTCGGCATGTTTACATTCATAATTTTCACATTTTATGTATAGCACATTTTCATATACAAGTACATTTTCATATGCTTTTCAGCATGTTTACATTTCATATCATGTATAGCACATTTTCATATGCTTTTCAGCATGTTTACATTTCATATCATGTATAGCACATTTTCATATACTAGTACATTTTCATATGCTTTTCAGCATGTTTACACAATTACATAACACATAACACATTTTCATGTGCTTTTCATGTTAACATTGAATATCATTACATTTTCTTTTCAGCATTTTTATATTTTTATATGCTTTTCGGCATGTTTACACATTTGTATATGCTTTTCAGCATGTTTACATTGCATGTCATGTTTAACACATTTTCATATGCTTTTCAGCATGTTTACACATTTTCATGCTTTTCAGCACTTTTACACATTTTCATTTCAATAACACATTTTCATGTGCTTTTCGTGTTTACATTGGATATCATTAGGTAACGGCATGTTTACATAATTTTCAACATTACATTATATACATCATGTATCCAGTTATTTGTATATAAACTCATATTTGATTTTATTTTAAGTTTTACATCAGGCCATGCGTTTTGAACTGGGCCTGCAAAAAGGTGGAGTTGTGACATCGGCACATCAAAAATGACATTGTCTATTCAATTTCTTGTACAAAGATACCTCCTACACATTGACTTTGAGTTCCTAGAGGCAAATTGACTTGGTAAAATTGTAAAGTTTATTTTTGTCTACATACATCATAGTAATAATCTGAAGTGTCAACCGCTATTTTAAGGAAAATAGCAATAGTGTTTAATACTTATTGACAATTAAACCAATATTAAATCAATTAGGTCTCGTTATTTCTAAAATGAAATCTTACATATTCCCTGTGCTGGTATCTTTGCACGATAGGTATCGTTGTACCTGATACTGCATGATCGTCATAGCCGGTAACCAGCCAAACACACCACCAAAAAATACATTCCAAAATGTCGCATACTCAGCGTAGTCCCACTTGAAATCACTAAAAAACAGAAACATTAAAATGTATCGATAATTAAAACACGTATTGGAGATATTGAAATCTCAGTTAAATCCTAGTATATAGTAGAATATAATATACTAAAAAGTGCCAAAAAATGTACCACCTTGGTGTAGGGTTCTGCCAAACTTTGACTTTTTTTGTTGCTGAAATCAGTATAATTAGGAGAATTTTCCCCTAAAATGACCTAAAACAAGATAGGCTCGATACCATGGCAACAGAGGGTTGCTGAATTTTGTAATACAATATCTTTACATAACTACTAAATGTCCTTCACCTCCCAAACTTTAGGCAAAATCTAAAAAATGTGTGTCCAAAAGTTAGTTTGTCAACTTAGAAAAAATTCACTCTTAATCCCCCCTGTTTCCTAGTCGATGGGCCACGACATTTGACAATGCCACCGCACCTGAAAAAGATTGCTTCACAATGTGTATAACCCAGCGTGACACGGTTCACGGCGCAAACCGCTAAGATTAATCGCCTTTCTGTTTCTATTGGGTTTATTGCCGATTATTGCCGGTTCCAAACCTGGTTTATGAAGGTTTTTGGGATTACCAAAAATACCGATTATTTGCCTGGTTCTGCCTGTTTCTACTGGGAAAGCTTAGCGTTTATTAGCGGTTTCTTCCCCAGCAGAAACACGCTCATAGATTATAGCATAGCATTTTGGAACCTGGAAAGGTTTCAACGTAGGTTTCTAACTTACTTAAAGAAGTGAATCCTTTTCCCTTCCAATCCAATTCTCCACACTTCTTTGACGCCACCGACGTTCAAGTAACTTTCGATAAAAATCGATATCATAGAACCAATGACAATAATCATTTGAAAGCAATCCGCCCAGAGTACCGCTTTCATTCCACCCTGTGTTAAAAAACCGGCATATTTATTAAATTTACAATATTACGAAGCGGTTACTTTGTATTAAGGGGCTACTAACCCTCAGCATAGCCTCAGTAAAACTGCTGTAACTCCTTTATTGGTCAATAATTCCAAAAATAAAAAAGATTTTCAAAAAGAAAACGGTTTCTAGGGAAATCTATTAGGAATATAATAAAACTAGTATGACAAAATTTGACAAAATATATTTTGAGTTATCTTTGCAGAACCTAAAATGGGTCAAAAAACGTGTTTTTTATAAATTTCTCCAAAACGGTCAATTTCATGATCATGGGTGGATTCATTGAACCCTTGTATGCAAAGAAATGTATACTTTTATATAGATTAAATGAATAATGAAAAGTTTTACGGAGGCTATACCTGAGGGTTAACAGCCCCCTTAAATAATGTGTCAGCTCAGCGTGTGTGTATCACTGATCTGAAACGGCGTACTTCGGAGGGGGGGGTCACGAGGGCAACGCGCAGAACGCCAACTGTAAGTTGGTTGGTAATGCACATTTACGCTGGAACATGATTCAATCCCTTTCGAAAACGACCAAGGATTTGAACACCATTTTATAAATAGACAATTCATTTGAACAATTTCATTCAAACAATTTTCAAAAACCTTAGCACCAAAGATGATCGTATCAAAATAAAAAAATCAAGTTTCTTTGAGTTTCAAATGTCGATATACACGGCAATCATTCCATAACAACCGCGTAGCGCGTAAATACACTATCCACATGGTGCGTTCGATCGGCATGCTACTCGTATGAGAGTTGTTGACATGTAGGCCTACTTAAACTACCGTACATTTCATCTGTACATCATTTATATCATTATCCAGGTCTTCATCCTTCTAAATTCGCCGTTGATGTCTGCATTGAAATCACAAGCCGACCTATAAAGTACACTAAACTCCTCACAAAAAGTATCGAAACACTTAAAAATGATCCAATATATAACGGCTCGAAAGGGTATGCATTAATCGAAGCATATAACCAAGTGCATAATTTTGTTCTGCGTATACCTCGATCGTTGAGATACGATGTTGCGGAGCGGAGTTATTATATAGTCATTTCAATTGTCGTGGGTCCAGTTTCAAAAGTGACAATCAACCTATAGAAAGAGGTTTGCATTACTGTTTAGAATGATCAGATTCGTGCTTTCAATAGGGATGAGTGTCACTTTTGAAATTGGACCCACGATCATTGAAATGACAAAAATAACTCCGCTCTGCAACATCGTATCTCAACGATCGAGGTGTCAAAATACGCAGAACAAAATTATGCACTTGGTTATATGCTTCGATTAATGCATACCCTTTCGAGCCGTTATATATTGGATCATTTTTAATCGTTTCGATACTTTTTGTGAGGAGTTTATATTTTAAAGACTTACTTACCAATACAGTGTAAAACAGACAAACAAGATTCAGGATTAGAATTGCTTGTGCCAGGGTTATATTCGTCACTAAATGAATAATGATAATAACATTGTATCTTGTTAATTGTCAAAGTTAATTATGCGTAAATGCCACACGAAGTATTGACAAAGTACATGTAGACATGTGTTACAGTGGAACTGCGAAATAAATAAGGTGAATTTAACTGTAGACCGTTACGCTGACGCTTTGGTAGTATTTGGAATCATCCATCGTATTGCATTCTTGAAATTAAAGTGATACTATAGTTTGAGCAACTCCACATTGACGAGCCTCCTTTTTTAAAGAGAAGTGTCAACCCAAAATATATGAAATTTATCAAGCACTGTAACTTTTAAACTAATAATGTAATGTAAATAAAAGTATACCATTTTTTAAATGAAATGAGTTGGAGAATCCAATTTTGGTATTAAATTTCCCCCAAAATAGTGATTTCTACATGTTTGCCCAAAAATCACTTTTTTGGCGCCAACAATTTTCAGACAACCTAACAAAATCAGTTTTTGATTGAAAATTTCAAAATTTCACCAAAATCATCTAAAGTCAATTATCTAGGAACAACGTTTTGGGGGGAGCTTAACAAATTATAGTTTTGAAAATATTGACCAAAAAGTGCCAAAAATGTGATTTTTGGGCAAAAATGTAAAAAACACTATTTGGGGAAAATTTAATACTAGAAATGGATTCTCCGACTCATTTCATTTGAAAAATTGTATACTTTTTATGTACATTACATTATTAGTTTAAAAGTTACAGTGCTTGATAAATTTCATAAAAAAGGGTTGACAGTACCCTTTTAAGGGGGGACTTAAGGAAGTTTTTTGTTGAATTTTGTTAGTGCTGTAATTATTGAACCATGACTCAAATGTATATAAAAGTATACCTTTTTGGAAAGGAAATGGATCAGAGAATCCAAATTTGGCATCAATTTTGACCAAAAATGTTGATTTTTTTGAGAAAATCACAAAAAAACACTTTTTTGACCCAATTTTTTTTAACAAAGCTAACAAACATAATTTTGAGTTAAAAATGGCCAAATCACTTGATGATGATGTTAAGACACTAATGAAGGGACGTTTTTGGTTTTTTTTAAACCTAATCCAATATTTTTTGAAATTTTGACAAAAAAGTGTAAAAAAAAATTAAAAATCAATTTTTTCACGTTTTTTGGCACTTTTTGGTCAAAATTTGCAAAAATATTAGATTAGGTTTTAAAAAAAATAAATCGTCCCTTCATTAGTGTCTTAACATCATTATAAAGTGATTTGGCCATTTTTTACTCAAAAATATTTTTGTTAGCTTTGTTCAAAAAAAATTGGGTCAAAAAAGTGAATTTTGTGATTTTCTCAAAAAATCTACTTTTTTGGTAAAAATTGACGCCAAATTTGGATTCTCTGATCCATTTCCTTTCCAAAAATGTATACTTTTATATGCATTTGATTTATAGTTCAATAATTACAGCACTCACAAAATTCAAAAAATCAAATCAAAAACTTCCTTAAGTCCCCCCTTAATACAGAAAGGTTTAGGTGCGCATGAACGCAACAAGCACATTGTGCATGAATGATGCGACGCTTGCGTTTGTCCAAAATGGGGTGTGGGTGTGTGTGTGTGTGGCCAAAATTTCGGGCTTACTTTTGAGGGCGAAGACATACGTACAAGACCGCATATTTTCGCCAATTGGGATCTGATTTGAACTTCAATGAAAATTGTTACATTATTCAAAAAGATTCAAGATGATCAAACAAAAAAGTTAGACCTAAACAATAGAAATGAATAAAATGGGGTTTTTTTAAATTCAATAATAGTTCGTACAACTCTTCATTATTGCCTTTACTTAGACTAGAGCGTGTTTCTACTGGGGCACTGCAAAAAGTAAACGCTAATAAACGCTAAGTTTCAATCGGTCAGTTTTTAATCCCCCCCCCCCCCCCCCCCCCCTGTTTCTACTCGCGAAAAGTTACCGCTAAGTTTATCGATCCTAGTCTATGGGCCACGACATTTGACCTTTTGTAATACCAAATAATGCCACAGCACCTGAAAAAGATTGCTTCACAATAATGTGTGTAACCCAGCGTGAAACGGTTCACGGCGCAAACCGCCAATAATCACCTTTCTGTTTCTATTGGGTTTATTGCCGATTATTGCCGATTATTGCCGGTTCCAAACCTGGTTTGTGAAGGTTTTTGGTATTACCAAAAATACCGATTATTGCCGGGTTCTGCCTGTTTCTACTGGGCAAACTTAGCGTTTATTAGCGGTTTCTTCCCCAGCAGAAACACGCTCATAGAGAAGGAACGTGATACTCTATATCTCGTTTTTGTCTTACCGGCAGTTAGAGCTAATGCCATAGCAAATGTTGCGATACTTGTGTGAATGATCTGTAATGGTAAAAATAACATAAGGCATTTCAGATCAATAGGATCTTAGACCTCAGACATGCATCAAACATACAGTAAACTAAAGTGGATCGTTCTCTCTATCGGATGTATTTTATACTATATACGTATAATGAACTGTGAACTGCCTGTGAACTAAAGGGGGAAATGTGTACTTTAGGTCCCAGATTCTGGCCTGTGCTACATGTAGTATCGTCGGATACTGGAACACCCGGTATCGTTCGATACTGGTACAAAGGCAGTGTTCCAGTATTGGACGATACTGGGAGTGAACATATCAAATGTACCAGTATCGGGCGATACTGGAACAAAATATTGTACCAGTATCATTCAATACTGGGACAAATTACACTGGTAGCATGTGTACCAGTATCGCCCGATATTGGAACATAAAAATTGTACCAGTATCGCTCGATACTGGAACACAATTTAGTGTTCCAGTATCGACCGATACAGGAACAGTAAAACCGTACCAGTATCGACCGATACTGGCATTTCTTATGTTCCAGTATTTAACGATACTTTTATACCATTATCTGGGACCTAAAGTACACTTTTACCAACTAAAGTACACTTTTACCAACTTCGACATATTAATTGAACTTTGTCCTGGTCAAAGATTTCGTGACGAGTTTATGGTAACATGGCGGTTACCAAACAAGCTGTTGAAAAGGGTTGATCTTCATATGAGGACCTAAGTGCACATTCATAACCGGTTCAGCAAACCACGGGGTATTTCCAGATATATAATACATTAAGGAACAAAAGTTTAATGTAGAAGTAAGTGAAAGTGGATGTCCTCAGTCGGTTGTAAAGATATAGCCCATACTATGGGATGTTGGAGGGATTGTCATGGATGATTGAAATGATGGCAACAGGGTGGTTTTATTCAATACATTTGTTTGCATTTTTGATTGTCTACTCTTTGAATTTCCATATAATCTTGACGTTTTTTTGCTTCTTTCAAACTGTCCGTCTCAAGAATAACTGTATAACCAGAATTTCTGACGTGTTTCGTTGTAATATTTAAAGCAGCCTCCACTCCAAACCAAAGTAGATTTTTTTTTGATGTACCCCATCATGTTTAGCGCCCCTACAGTACCAGCAGGGCTTATCCCCAAAACAAACAGTGCCACATGCACATGTGTTAAAGTAATTAACAGCTGGAGGTCGTCTGACCTCTACCATAGTAATACATGGTGCAGATAGGGTAAACTTGGCCACAAATATGAAAGAAGTTGAATACCAACTAAAACTTGTAATTTATAAAAATATAGGGTCTTTAAGAAAATCAAGAGAGGACTGTATTAAAGACACATCAATCATATTACTTGCAACAGGATTTTCTTAAAGACCCTCGCTTAACAACTTTATAAGCATTTCCTTGCACTGTAATGTCGATGAGAACCAGTAGACACTGGTGACAGAAATCAGTGGTCATGTGATGAAAGTGAAGCATGCTGGGGTGCATCAAGAAATCTTCTTTGACTCTATAAACAGTGCAAATTATGAACCCATCTTACCATGTATGAGAAGAAAACGACGATACCACATATCTGCACAGCTTTGTTGAAACGTAATTCTAAATACTGAGAACATCAATGAAAATGCATCAATTTAGTGTGTTATCAGGTTTGTTTGTTTGTTTGTTGGGGTGTTTGTTTGTTTGTTTACACGGTCGGTCCATACGGACACACGCTTGGACTCATAAATACATTCTCAACAGCAGGTAAATCTTTTATCGAAATGGAAGAATGTTGTTTCTTTGTAATTATCACCAGATCATTTGTTGTGTGTTCATCATGTAAATTGCGCGGTGAAATGTGATCAGCTTATTCTATCCATGACGTATTTTCCCCGATTTTTAAAAAAACCAAAAACAGTTTAGATAGCATTGAATATTAAACTAAGTTTTTATAACATATAGGCCTATGTGCAACTCTTTGTGTGATTTCAACTTCTTATTGGCTGAACTTTGAGCTTCCGCTGGTATAAGAAAATTTAAATTTAAAAAAACACCGCCCGCCCGCCCGCCCCTCCTCTCTGAGGATAATATAAGTTGTTGTTTTTTGCCTAACTGCTGCTACTGCTGCTGTTGTTGTTTCTTATGTTTGCTGTTTTGTTTGCTTAATTCTGATGTCTTGTTGTTGGTAGGTTGATATCAGAATAAATGATACACATATGGGATAAATATCAGATACGGCCCCTTACGCACCAGCTACCTTACCTCGTAAATGCTCGTTAAACCCAACTTGCTATAGATTGGGAAAAAACAACGGGCAGCAATCCATAGAGCAAATAACACGGAGAACGAACCCCAGATTGCCACGGTTCCTCCGCGGTAAAAGACATCCGATGTAACGCCCTGAAACATGACAAATACAATCGTTTTAAAATCGAAACATGATTTCGGGGAAATATTGAGAGTGCCCGTTTTTGGTATCACACATATTATAACACCATATTCTATTAATGTCCGCTTGCATTCAAACTCAACCCCATTTAACGATGTTTGTCTTTAAATTGACTTATGAATGTGAAGATCGCACAAACTTGTTTAAGTCACTATAGAACACTGCAGATATGCAAATAAAACTAAATGCCGGTGTTGAGTTTTACACATGGTACAAGTCTTCTATTTCTTTGTCATGCATCTTGAAGAGTACCCAATGTATCTTGTAATAATAGCGGTCCAAAACTGAGGACACATTCTCAACAGCAGATGTATCAACATTTGGGAGACATTTTGATGACTAAATTTACACATTCTTACAATAATATCTTTGTCACATGATGAGAAGATGGCATATAAAGCTTTCATTAAGAAATTGTGATAGATCAAAGAAATAATCACAATGCAGTTTATCCTCAAAACAAGTCAATGAAATCTATAAGAATTGTATCAATAAAATTGTTTTACATTTTGAGAAGCAGATACCTCTGAACACGGTACAATTTAACAAACCTTTAACAAACACGTAAAGCTATCATATTTAAGACATACGAGTTGAAAGCGGCATTGATCATTAACAACTGTATTTTATAAACATTTATACCGGTGTTGGGATGATCTTAAACATACATACCTGTACGAAAATCCCTGTGAAAAGACTGGCAAGCAAAGACATCGACACAGGAAAGTAACCCATACTTTTATCGGCCAGTAGATATTCTTTGGCAGTTTGTTGTCGTCCACCCCGCACGGCGTGGTAAAGGCCGATACTGGCCGATACGCCGAGAACGAGTGAGAACACGACCCAATCATACACGGAGAAGATGGCCGCTTCAATCGCCATTGTAGTTTAACGATGAAGATATGTAGATGAAGCGTTGATCTTGCTGTAATTGTGAAGGTCAATTTTTGGGTCAATTACATGAATGTATAATACGTCCAGGCCCGTCAGATGGGGGGGGGGGGCCGACGGTTGCGATCGACCGCCCCCCCCCCCCTTGATTTTTTAAAGGTAAAAATTGCGTTTTTCTTAGTTTCAAATATCAATGATGGTAAAACTACTCATAAAACATTGACTACAGTGCTTTTTGGACTGGGACATTTTGTGTCCGTGCGAACATTTTTGACTTCACCCCCCTCCCCCCCCCCCCCCCCACCCCAGATTGCAACGGTTCCTCCGCGGTAAAAGACATCCGATGTAACACCCTGAAAGCAAAGACATCGACACAGGAAAGTAACCCATACTTTTATCGGCCAGTAGATATTCTTTGGCAGTTTGTTGTCGTCCACCCCGCACGGCGTGGTAAAGGCCGATACTGGCCGATACGCCGAGAACGAGTGAGAACACGACCCAATCATACACGGAGAAGATGGCCGCTTCAATCGCCATTGTAGTTTAACGATGAAGATATGTAGATGAAGTGTTGATCTTGCTGTAATTGTGAAGGTCAATTTTTGGGTCAATTACATGAATGTATAATACGTCCAGGCCCGTCAGATGGGGGGGGGGGGGCGACGGTTGCGATCGACCGCCCCCCCCCCCCCCCCCCCCCCCCCCCCCCTTACGTGAAAGTCCTTTGAACGTGTTCAACGGACGGGAAACGGCCCACCGTGTGTGCCGCCGTCCGCACCCATTTTTCACACGGTAAGGGGCCGCTCAGCTCACACGGATACATGTGAGGGCCCCATTAGCGCTGGGTCATTACGACCGTCTCTATTCAACCATGATTCAGTTATAGCCAGGATATCGAGTTTCTGTTCAATGATTAAGCCGCGGTTATAGAAGTTGTTTTTGGTCTGATTGCACCAGCATTCCAAGTTTCAATAAACGCTTTTGGTGCTTTGAATTTGCGATAAGTAGATTTCAAAGGAACTGAAATCAGGTTCAGATTGGATACCACGCAGAGATGATTGGTATGGACGTTCAGATATGAGACGTTGAACTGTGACATGCTTGTAACAGAAGCTTACTTGAACTTGCTTTTGTTTTCCAGTTTTGTGACCCCTTGATCGTTTCTTTATACTAAGGGAATTGATGGTTGACCAAACTGGAGAAGAAAGTTTGTATTTATTGTTAAGCGCAATGAGTTGATGGCGAGAATAAGTTATGTTTGTAGAAATAGACTTGACATTGACATTATAATCATTGGTCTCAGTAGGAAGGTTTGTGTAGGAATTGTATACAGTAGGTACGGTAGTAGGCCCGGGGGTTGTTTGGACGTCACCAGCTAACAGTAAACGGTAATTAAAAGTAGCAGAACTATTATATTACTGAATTCGGTTTTCGGAATGTTGTAATTTCGTATAATGACAGCCCATGTGCGAGTTCAGATACCCAGTGACTGTCAGTACAGTGATGTTCAGTCAGTGTGTTGTACAGTTGTGGCACGCGACATAGGTGGACATGTAGTAGCCTAGTGGGTAGGGATAAGCAATCTACTAAATCAGTATTTTTCTTAGGGAGAGTAGAGGTCTAATATTGGGAGATAATCTGAATGTAAGAGTATCTTTGCTGCCCAAGAACAGATACCCACATGATATTCCACCGGGTAGACAGTCCCGGACCGGGGAGACCATGCCTGGGTGGACCAACTGGGTGGTTATAGGGTTACGTTTAGAGTTAAGGTTAGGTTTAGGGTTAGAAATAGTTCCGAGGTGGACAGTCCCAATTAAGTTACATAATATTGAAAACAAAATTCTACCATTTCCAAGACTTGTCTATTACAGATATCATAGAATAGAATAGAAAGGAGAAGAAGAGAAAACAATACATTTAACATCTTCAAAGAGAAAAAGAAATTACCTTAATAGAGTTTCCATTTCAAGATCGTAAAACAAATTGGCGAACTTACCCTGCTTATAGAGTCTATGTTCGCAATGGTCCTTTCCAGATGATCCGGCAAATAGTAATAAATAGTTCAAAATATCGCCTATTACATTCTGCTGTAACTATACTGTATGTGCTGAAATTCATTGGTATTAAACAATTATGTGTAAACCACCCGTTGGACAAGTACTGTATGCGCTCTACGCATGCCCGGTTTACCAGTTGCAGTGACTGCATGGTTTAGTTCACCACCATACGAGGCCGAAACTACATATACAAGAGTTATGTAGAGTTATTGCGTAGACTAAGGCACAAAAAAAAATTGTGTTGCCCTCACAAGCCTAAAATCGGGAAGGACGGCCGGCCGGATTTTTTTTTTTTTAATTTTTTTTTAATTTTTAATTTTACCAAATCAACGATTTTATACCTAGTATTATTTCAGTCAACATGTGTGAAGATACTAAGGAAAACGCTTACTGGACGTATTTTCAACCCAATGGTGAATATTTTGGTTTCTTGCCAATCTCTTTTCACAGATTGGAAGATCTTGAGAGAAAAAATCTTGAAAAAAAATCTTGAAAAAAATCTCGGGAAAAATAAAATATAAAAATAAAAATAAATCTTTAAAAATTAAAATTAAAAAAATACCCGGCCCACATTCTCAGAATTTTGACCCGGCCGGATGAGGGCAACACAACTATTTTGTTTGGGCCTAATACACGACAGTCCTTAACGCATGCGCAGATTCAAATTTAGTATAAACTAGAGCGGTTCGCGGGTTTCGCGGTTATCGGATTTGGCAGTTATTTTGGGTTTCATGGTTTTGGTTGTGCGGTTTAGGTAGACATGGTTTGAGGTTGGTACATTAAGATCCCAGCGGAACCAGATTCGATGACTGCCGCATTATTGGTGATGTGTTTCGTGTATTTACTTATTTCCTATTTTAATGTATCCAAGTGTTAGCGATATGTGTATTTTATCATGGATAGTATAACTAATCTATTGATATTATGTTATATATTATCATTATTTCTTGTAATTGTTATATCATTGGGTGCCATCTTTCTGACGCTCTGCGTTTTAGATTGGCATCCACATCTCTTGTGTACTCGTTATTTTATATATCATTGTTATTATGTATGTTTACTGAGATGAAAACGAATAAAACTGAAAATGAAACTGAAACTGATTCGTAAATGAGTCATTGACGAGATCATTGACTCGTCATTTACGAGTCAATGAGTCGTCAAGGACGCAATTTGGCGTCAATGGGTCGTCAATGACGCTTTTCGGCGTCAATGACCCAATATGTCGTCCATAACCCAATGTAAATGAGTCAATTACTCGTAAATAAGTCAATGACACGCAAATGAGTCATTGATTGATACTTAACGAGTCAATGAGTCGTCAAGGACGCAATTTGGCGTCAATGATTCGTCAATGAGGTAATTTGGCGTCAATGACCCAATATTTCGTCAATGACCCAATGTAAATGAGTCAATGACTCGTAAATGAGATATGAGTCAATGACTCATAAATGAGAAATGAGTCATTGACTCATTTACAAGTAAATGAGTCGTCAATGACGCCATTTGGCGCAATGACCTAATATGCCGTCAATGATCCAATGATTCGTAAATGAGTCAATGACTCGTATATCAATGACTCGCAAATGAGTCATTGACTCATTTACGATTCAATAAGTCGTCAATGACGCAAATCGGCATCAATGACCCCATTATGTCGTCAATAACTCAATGTAAATGAGTCAACGATTTGTAAATGAGTCAACGATTTGTAAATGAGTCAACGATTTGGCGTCAATTACCAATATTTCGTCAATAACAAAATGTAAATGAATCAACGACTCGCAAATGAGTCATTAACTCGCAAATGAGTCATTAACTGATTTATGAGTCAATGAGTCGTCAATGACGCCATTGGCGCAATGACCCAATATGTCGTCAATTCGTTAATGAGTCAATGACTCGCAAATGGGTCATTGACTCATTTACGATTCAATGAGTCGTCAATGACGCAAATCGGTGTCAATGACCCATATGTCGTCAATTACCCAATAAAAATGAGTCAATGACTCGCAAATGAGTTATTGACTCATTTACGAGTCAATGACGCAATTTGGCGTCAATGACCTAATATGTCGTCAATAACAAAATGTAAATGAGACAACGACTCGTAAATGAGTCAATGACACGCAAATGAGTCATTGATTGGCTAATTTAGGAATCAATGAGTCGTCAAAGACGCAATTTAGCATCAAGGAGTCGTCTATGAGGCAATTTGGCGTCAATGACCAAATATGTCGTCAATGATCCAATACAAATGAGTCAATGACTCGTAAGTGGGTCAATGACTCGCAATCAATCAATCAATCAATCATTTATTTCCATTTAACAATACCGCATTCATAGTCATTGACTCATTTACGAGTCAATAATGCAAATTGGCAACAATGACCCAATATGTCGTCAATAACCCAATGTAAATGATTCAATGACTCGCAAATGAGTCATTGATTGACTCATTTACGAGTCGAGTAGTCGTCAATGACCCAATATGTCGTCAATGACCCAATGTAAATGAGTTAATGACTCGAAAATAAATCATTGACTCATTAAGGGGTCACACCACTAAATAGAGCTCCATAGGGATATGTACAAAAACACTGATATAAAACTCTGTTTTAGACCACTAAATTGCGAAATTGGACCCCGTAGAGTCATTTTTTCTTAAAGATGATCACAATTTCCCCACCAAAAAATGAAAAAAATAGGTAGGTGAACCAGCTCGATTTTCCAAAATATGTCCATGGAGTTGACTACTTCTCTGACGAGCTTGGAAATGTCGCCGTAATCGCCAATGTTTCCAGTAAAAAGCACAAATTTGAAAGATCTCTCCAAATTTACCTAGATGATATTCACAGTTCATAGTCAGGGTGCATGTAAGTGATGTCCCATTTATCATAACAAAATAATAGGCATGCACGCAATGGTATTACTGTCAAGTCTTTTTAATTGAGGATTTTGTGATGCATACTTTCCGATTTTAGTTTTAAACACCGTCCTTAAGGGTAGGGAAACCCCATTTAGTGTAGTGCACCCTTAACAAGTCAATGAGTCGTCGATGACGCAATGACCCCAAATGTCGTCAATGACCCAATGACTGAATTTGGGTTATTGACGAGTCAATGACTCATTTACTCATTATTATTCTGCTCCTGGGCTATGGAATGCCCTACCGCCATCCATCCGGTGTGCCAGAACGGTTTCCAGCTTTAAGAAGGGTCTGAAATCTTACCTCTTCCCCAAGTAGCTCCATCGCATGCTTCAGTCAGGTCCCTTTGTTTTGTTTTCATGTTCTTTACTATTTTGTGTATATTTTTCATGCATTTTTGTATTGTTCTATCATCTTTAGCGCTGTGATCTTTATGAAATGGCGCTCTATAAAAGCCTATTGTATTTACGAGTCAATGACTCGTCAATGACGTAATTTGGCGTCAATGACATAATATGTCGTCAATGACCCAATGACTCGTCAAACCCAAATTCAATTTGATTCATAAATGGGTCAATGATTCGTATGTCAGTCTATGACTCGCAAATGAGTCATTGACTCATTTACGATTCAATGAGTCGGCAATGGGGCATATCGGCGTCAATAACCCAATATGTCGTCAATAACCCAATATGTCGTCAATAACCCAATGTAAATGAGTCAATGATTTTTAAATGAGTCAATGACTCCCAAAAGAGTCATGGGAGTCAATGACACAATTTGGCGTCAATACCCAATATGTCGTCATCGTCAATAACAAAATGTAAATGAATCAACGTCTCGTAAATGAGTCAATGACTCGCAAATGAGTCATTGATTGACTAATTTACGAATCAATAAGTCGTCAAAGACGTAATTTAGCGTCAAGGAGTCGTCTATGAGACAATTTGGCGTCAATAACCCAATGTAAATGAGTCAATAACTCTTAAATGGGTTAATGACTCTTAAATGAGTCAATGACTCTTAAATGAGTCAATGACTCGTAAATGAGTCAATGACTCTTAAATCAGTCAATGACTCGCAAATCAGTCAATGACTCGCAAATCAGTCAATGACTCGCAAATCAGTCATTGTTTCATTTACGAGTCAATGACGCAAATTGGTGTCAATGACCCAATATGTCGTCAATGACCCAATGTAAATGATATCGTCAATGACCCAATGTAAATGATATCGTCATTGACGCAATTTGACGTCAATTACTTAATATGTCGTCAATGACCAATGATTCGTAAATGATTCATTGACTTGTAAACCAGTCATTGACTCCTTTACGAGTCAATGAGTCGTCAATGACGCAATTTGGCGTCTATGACCTAATATGTCGACAATGACCTAATGACTCGTCAATAACCCAATGTAAATCAGTCAATGACTCGTAAATGAATCAATGACACCTAAATGAATCAATGACTTAAAAATGAGTCAATGACTCATTACGAGGCAATGAGTCGTCATTGACGCAATTTGGCAATGACTCGTAAATGAATCAATGACACCTAAATGAGTCAATGACTTAAAAATGAGTCAATGACTCATTACGAGGCAATGAGTCGTCATTGACGCAATTTGGCATCAATGACCCAATAAGTCATCAATGACCCAATGAGTCGTAAATGATTCAATGACTCGTAAATCAGTCATTGACTCCTTTACGAGTCAATGAGTCGTCAATGACTCATTTGCAAGTCATTGACTCATTTGCGTGTCATTAATTCATTTACGAGTCATTGACTGATTTACATTTGGTCATTGACGACATTTCGGGTCATTGACACCAAATTGCGAAATTGACTCGTAAATGAGTCAATGACTCATTTGCGAGTCATTGGCTCATTTACAAGTCATTGACTTATTTACACTGGATCATTGACGCCAAATTGCCTCATAGATGACACATTGACGCTAAATTGCGTCTTTGAGTCGTCAATGACGCAATTTGGCGTCAATGACCCAATATGTCGTCAATAACCCAATATGTCGTCAATAACCCAATATGTCGTCAATGACCCAATGTTAATGAGTCGATGACTCGTAAATGGATCAATGACTCGCAAATGAGTCATTGACCCATTTACGAGTCATCAGAATATCGTCGGCTTATCAGTCGTCAATGACGCAATTTAGCATCAATGACCCATTATGTCGTCATGGACCAAATGACCATATGACTCGTAAATGAGTCAATGACTCATTTACGAGTCAATAAGTCGTCAATGACCCAATATGTCGTCATTGACCCAATGATTCGTAAATGAGTCAATGACTCGTACATCAGTCAGTGACTCGTAAATGAGTCATTGACTCATTTACAAGTCACTGAGTCGTCTGATGCAATTTGGCGTCAATGACCCAATGTTGTCAAAAACCCAATGTTAATGAGTCAATGAATCGTAAATGGGTCAATGACTCGCAAATAAGTCATTGATTCATTTACGAGTCAATGAGTCGTCAATGACGCATTTTGGCATCAATGACCCAATACGTCGTCAATACCCAATGTAAATGAGTCGATGACTCGTAAATGAGTCAATGACTCTCAAATGAGGCATTGATTGACTTATTTATGAGTCAATGAGTCGTCAAAGACGCAATTTGGCGTCAAGGAGTCGTCAATGACCTAATGTAAATGAGTAAATGACTCGTAAATGATTGACTCATTTACGATTCCATAAGTCGTCAATGACCCGATATGTCGTCACTAAGCAAATTTTATAACGTTATAAAAACGTTTTTAGGTTTTTAAAATATATTTTTTATAACGTTATGTGTTGGCTGGGCAAAATGAACCATTACTCATAAATGAGTCAGTGAGTCATTACGAGTCAATGAGTCGTCAATGACGCAATTTGGCGTCAATGACCCAATATGTCGTCAATTACCCAATGACGTGTAAATGAGTCAATGACTCATATACGAGTCACTGACTCATATACGAGTCACTGACTCGTAAATGAGTCAATGACTCGCAAATGAGACATTGATTGACTAATCTACGATTCAATGAGTCGTCAAAGACACAATTTTTGTGAATGAGGCAAATTTGGCGTCAATGACCCAATATTTTGTCAATGACTCGTAAATGAGTCAATGGCTCCCAAATGAGTCGTCAATGACGCAATTTGGCGTCAGTGACCCAATGCCATTAATGACCCAATAATTCGTAAATGAGTCAATGACTCGTAAATCAGTCAATATCTCGCAAATGAGTCATTGACTCATTGGCCATTTACGAGTCAATGAGTCTTCAATGACGCAATTTGGCTTCAATGACCCAATATGTCGTCAATGACGACATCGATTCGTAAAAAATACATCCAACTCCGACATCGCTCTGATAATTACAACAAGTACGCGTCTATGAAGTAAATACTTAAAGTAATAGTCTGTCTGATGTTTGTCCTGCACCCTCATTTTAATGTAGACACACATTAAAGTGTATCAAATATATAATATATATTGATATGTAAATATACTGTATAGGCTCATCATACACTGTAGTACTATGCTTATTTAATGATATTCCCTGCTTTGGTGTACTTCCCTGTCCTCTAGCGTGCTTGGGTGTACTTTAGCATGTTTGGGTGTACTTCCCTGTCCTTAAGCGTGAAAGAAAATTCTTAACATAACCTGATGGTAGTTTTTTTCGTCATTTCATTTGGGGGGGCATGGATTCTCCACCACCCATCACCGCTTACAGAAAATTCTTAACATAACCTGATGGTAGTTTTTTTTGTAATTTCATTTGGAGTGGGGGGGGGGGCATGGATTCTCCACCACCCATCACCGCTTACAGAAAATTCTTAACATAACCTGATGGTAGTATTTTTCCTCATTTCATTTGGGGGGGGCATGGATTCTCCACCACCCATCACCGCTTGCAGAAAATTCTTAACATAACCTGATGGTTGTATTTTTCCTCATTTTATTGGGGGGGGGGGGGGGGTGGGCATGGATTCTCCACCACCCATCACCGCTTACAGAAAATTCTTAACATAACCTGATGGTAGTATTTTTTCTCATTTCATTGGGGGGGGGGGGGGGGGCATGGATTCTCCACCACCGCTTGTTACGCCATATAAACAAGGAGGCTACATCAACCCATCCCAAAGAGGCAAAATGCAATGACATCTGACATCATCATATGGGTGCTTTAAGGGGGGACTTAAGGAAGTTTTTGATTTGATTTTTTGAATTTTGTGAGTGCTGTAATTATTGAACTATTAATCAAATGTATATAAAAGTATACATTTTTGGAAAGGAAATGGATTAGAGAATCCAAATTTGGCGTCAATTTTGACCCAAAAAGTAGATTTTTTGAGAAAATCACAAAATTCACTTTTTTGACCCAAATTTTTTTGAACAAAGCTAACAAAAAATAATTTTGAGTAAAAAATGGCCAAATCACTTTATAATGATGTTAAGACACTAATGAAGGGACGATTTTTTTTTTTAAAAACCTAATCTAATATTTTTGAAAATTTTGACCAAAAAGTGCCAAAAAACGTGAAAAAATAGATTTTTTTTTTTTTTTTACACTTTTTTGTCAAAATTTCAAAAAATATTGGATTAGATTTATAAAAAAAAAATCGTCCCTCCAGTAGTGTCTTAACATCATCATCAAGTGATTTGGGCATTTTTAACTCAAAATTGTGTTTGTTAGCTTTGTTAAAAAAAATTGGGTCAAAAAAGTGATTTTTTGTGATTTTCTCAAAAAATCAACATTTTTGGTCAAAATTAATGCCAAATTTGGATTCTCTGATCCATTTCCTTTCCAAAAAGGTATACTTTTATATACATTTGAGTCATGGTTCAATAATTACAGCACCAACAAACTTCAACAAAAAACTTCCTTAAGTCCCCCCTTAACAAATGCATGTAGGCCTTCTTGTTTATTTATTGTGGTGCATTTCACTGAGTATTTAGTACATAGGCTTATGTAAACATTCGGGCATTTTATAAACAATCTCCACAAATTTCATATTTATATCAACATTTTGTGTAGATTTCAAAAATTCTTGGTGGGAATTTTCTAAGTGGTGTCTTGGGCGCTTTTTGGGCTACTTTTGGCGGCCATCTTGTTTTGACTTTTTGATGGTATTGAAATCGATAAAATGGGAGTACTTGGCATGTAAAACATTTGCACACCATCTCTTATGATTTAATTAGAAATATGTGATAAGTAAATCTCTAAAAACAAAATTAACATTCACTCTATGGCATTTTTGTGTGCTTTATGGGCTACTTTGGGTGCTTTTGGGTGCTTTTTGGGCTCATTTTGCCATATGCATGAATTTAGACGTTTTAGTGGTAATTGGTAATTTATTTTTGATGTATTTGTATTTATTTTCTTGCCACCGCATATATGACAATGGGATATGTCAATTGGAACTGTGTTATCTGTTATTCTTAAACAGCTAAGAAAGTTTAAGCAATCTTATTGGTTCTCAGAGAAATCGGCGACATCTAGATGAGACAACTTAACACGGGGAGGTGGGGCCTACGTTTTAACAGTGCGCCCGACCTTCACAATGCGTGGTTTGCTCCACAACGCGCACTTCTGCAGTGCGTCTTTAGCGCTTTTCCTGCGTTTATGCCGGCGCCGCGACGCTTACGCATGGTTTACTCATCGCATGTGATTGGATGGAATGTTTGTGGGCTATTCGATCCTAGCAGGGGTAAAAGTTGTCAAACTGGACACTAAAATGTACGCTTATATCGTAAGATTCTACTTATTGGGAATGAATTACAATTTAAGATATGCCACCTGCGGCGTCGTTGTTCTACTTAAAATAATACTATCGTCTAAATGCGTATTTCACCTTAAATACTAGTAAAACAGGTGTCTCTTCTGAACGAGGTCTGTTTCATAAAAAGTGTAAAGAAATGGGTATATCACAATCAAATATATTCCTGGTTAAAAAGAACTTTCAAGTATGATATACATTACTTTTCCCAATCCTATTGATAGCAAAGTGAATGCAAGGAAATTAAAAAACGAGTTCAAGAGGATTTTGAAAAAGTACCCTTTTTCTTTAAATATGTATAAAAAGTTTAAAAAACTTATTCAAAATGTCCTCAAAAATGAGAAAAAGCTAAATACAAATTGCTCAAATTATATAGAACAACAAGGAGACAGTGTCTAATATACATAATGATATGCAACAGGGCTGCTAAGGGGTGAATAAAGGGTTCAGAAGGCACTCCTTAAACTGAGAACAAATTGTGACTAACGTTACTAAATGGGCCTATATTGCCCCTGTTAAATCATATTATGTTGATATAATATACGTGTATATGTAAAGTGAGATGTACAAGGCATTAATCTATAAACATAACTCGGGGTTCTAGATATTAGTTCAGGGGATCAAAAGACCCCCTTTAAGGATAAGCCTATCATATGATGCAGCATTTACATGCAATAATGTATTGTATGCGCGAAGTGCAGCACATTAATGCCAAATCTCGTTAGTTTCGTTTCATTAAATTTTGAGAATTGTGATCCCCATTTTTTATTTTGGAAATGGTAAAATGGAAAGGGTATATTGTTGCGGAACCTTTTTATACAAAAATATGGCTTGCGCATTTCGGGCCAGACGGGCAAAATGTGTTAATCATGGTTTATCTTTGTTGTTAGGTGCTATGGTTGGTATCAAAATGTGCCACAAAGATTCATCCAAATGTCTATTTAGCCTGTTTGGTAAAAAAATAATCGAAAGTTACTCTAAAGGACGTAAACAAAGTGTATGACTTTCTTTTGTTGAGCATTTTACATACGTCACAGGTGTAACTCCCAATTCGGTTTCGGTCCGTGTCTCACTCGATAGGTCTGAACATACAAAAGTTATCAGTATAGATGCTTATAAATGCTATCGACTTATTGAGGATCTGTGTGCGAGTCTTGGTTTACCTAGAAGAACAGCTGAGGTGTCATTTTTATGGATTCTAGCTTTACAAATTACAGTGGAATGGTTAATATAGACTTAGAAAAATCAAAGGCAGCCGTGGTCCACCATTGTTTGGGCGAACTTCAACTATCACATGGTTATTAAATAATTCATCATTCATTATTTCACCGTTTGTGTTATTAATTGATCACAGGGTGACGCAAGTTATATGATCTCTTGTGGTCATTAAATGATCCCCTGTGGTCATTAAATGAACCCCTGTGGTCATTAAATGAACCCCTGTGGTCATTAAATGATCACATGTGGTCATTAAATGATCACATGTGGTCATTAAATGATCACATGTGGTCATTAACTATCCCATGTGGTCCTTAAGGGGGCTGTCAAGTGTCGTTGTATGAATTTGTCAAGCACTGTAACTTTCAAACTATTTATGTGTTGTACATAAAAGTATACACTTTTTTGAATGAAATGAGTCGGGGAATCCATTTTTCGTATCAAAAATCGTGATTTTTATATTTTTGCCCAAAAATGCCTCTTTTTTGCCTAAATTTTACAAACAACCTAACAAAATAATTTTTAGGGTTTGCCGAACTCCTCCCGCACAGCGAGTCTGTTTTACTTCCCAACATGAATTAATGCCTGTACCCAATTATACACCTGGGTGAAACGTGGCAAGTGCGGTAAAGTGTCTTGCCCAAGGACACAACACGCTGGCACCAACGGGGCTCGAACCCACAACCTTTGTATTGCGGAGCGAGGGTGAATGCGTTGGACCACGCGTGCCCGTAGGGGTGTATAAGATGCTCTCAGATTGGTGCCAAGGGCCCAAGGACGGCATATTTTAGGTTTTTTAAGATGGCAGACAGTGGCATCTTAGATTAACAGGTTTATTTATTTATTTATTAAGATGGCAGAGTCACCCACAATGACTCCTCTGTTGGATTTGTAAATACCAGAATTGTGGGAAAAGTGTAAAATTACACCTCATTCATCTTTCTAGCTCACCTGGATTGTAACAACGAATTTGACCGATTAGCAGTATTCGAGTATGCTAAATGAATTATACAATCAAGTTGATATTATACTACAAGAGTATAATATTGCTTACAAGCTTATTTATACATAATTCCGTATTGTGTATAAACATGTAAAATAATGTATAATATGAATATGCTGTAAAGAGAAGTGATGAGATGTTGTCAATAAAAACAAAACACCTCTTACTTGGAGGAAGAAAAAAATAAGAAAAAAATGATATAAACTTTACACTACAGGTACAATCAATTATCATTTTCATATTTTTTTGTTTGAAATTCGCATTTTGCTTAATTACTTTACCAGTGATTTATCGACTATAACTATATGCAAATTCACAAATGATAATAAATGTACAGGTACAATCAATTTTCATTTTACGATTTTATTGTTTTTGAATTTGGTATTTTGCTTAATTACTTTACCATTGATTTATTGACAATAATTATATGCAAATTCACAAATGATAACAACTGTACAGGTACAATCAATTTTTATTTTCCATGCGGTTAAGCACTAACGTGGTGAGTTCAGAAATGAAATATTTATAATTCGTAACTTAATTTCTGTCACCAACATTTTTTTATCTGCGAAAAGAGCGTTTTTAAATGCATATTATTTCACCTTAAATACCAGGACTCATACATCCTCGCATGTTTTTTCTCTTCTATGCGAGGCCTGTTCCATAAAAAGTGTACAGTAACGGGTCTTCAGACTGTCCAAAAAATAATAATAATAATAAAGCAGCATTTATTGAGCGCCTAATCAAAAATGATTAGTACCCATCATTTCCCAAGTTCATTAATGTTTTTCATCATGAAACCCAATGAGATTAGGTCCATTGTTTTTTCATCATCTTTTACATTTATCAGACTGAAGATACACACCATGTAAAGACAAAGTGCAGCGAATTGTCTTGTTTAAAGCGTTTGAACGGAAAACTACTATAATAATATTCTTCTCTATGTTAAACTCTTATTATGCTTGTTCAAAAATAAGTAATTATTCTCATTTTGACGAGTACATGATGTGCATCACACATGAGTAATCCAAATAAAAGCTTTGTTTCTACATTGGACCAGGCTAATTTTATAGAGACATTTAAATGTGAAAAGAAGTGGTCTTGGATAATTAGCACTAGCTTATACTTTTTTCCTAATAGGACGTGTCTGAAAAATCAGAGCATTATAACCCTACGGATGGCCTAATAGCAAATAACACAGTTCCTATTGACATAACCCATCGTAAGATATGTGGTGGCAAGAAAATATATACAAATCCATCAAAATAAATGACCAATTACCACTAAAACGTCCTAATTCACAAAAATGACAAAATGAGCCCAAAAATCACCCAAAAAGTACCCAAAGTAGCCCAAAAAGCACCCAAAATGACTACTATTTTTATTTTTAGAGATTAACTTATCACATATTCCTAATTATACCATAAGAGGTGGTGCGCAAATGTTTTACATGCCAAGTACTCCCATTTTATCAATTTCAATACCATCAAAAAGTCAAAACAAGATGGCCGCTAAAAGTAGCCCAAAAAGCGCCCAAGACACCACTTAGAAAATTCCCACCAAGAATTTTTGGAATCGACACAAAATTTTGATTAAAATATGAAATTTGTGGAGATTGTTTATAAAATGCCCGAAGGGACGAAAAATTGAACATAAGCCTATGTACTAATTTCCTTGAAGTTTGATACCAAGTTTCTTTTGATGGATTAAGTACATAGGAAAACTATCTATTTTCAAAGGGGATGTTGGTTTTAACAAAAGTCACAAAAATAGCACGTCAAGTAATCATCTGGTGGGAGGAAGGTCATGGTACAGAGCAGGACAAATACAAAGATCAACAATCATATGAAGAGAACTTTTTCTTTCTTTTAATCTGGAAAATTTTCAAAAAACAACATACAAAATACATGTACATTCTCTATTTCAGACATTAAGGCAATAAGGATAACATTTATGGATTTGAACACCTGATGATCTCTCTCATCGAATATCAAGATTTTAAACATATTTTTGTTAAAAGGTAAATACCAAATCTACTGCTTTTTGTGAAAATTATTTTAAATATACAAAATATTGCTTATATGTATTGACGACCGTTTCTGGTTAGACTAGCCATTGAACAAAGTGCTCAATACTGTAAACGGTAGAGCGTATACAATTTTTAATATTCCGGAAGGTCTATACGGTATACCTCTGAATTTTTAATATTGCTTATATTACAAAAGTTACATTAGTGAAGTAAAGTCCAGTGAAGTCTATATTTTATTATATATTAAAATAAAGAGGAATCGTAAGGATTTAGAAAATAAACATTTTATGAGCGATACATTGAACATGTAAAAGGGAAAGAGGACATTTGCAAAAAAACATAAATGCACCCAAAATACGTGTTAAAAAATGATCTTCATATTTTGAAAAGCCCGCTCTACCAGGTAACACAGGAACTATTGACGTTTGTCCATGACTCACTGAGCTGTCTTTCCGGTGTGACGTCACAGTAAAGCCGCCCAACAAACTTTGTGGTTTATTGCGTTTCTGGTGAGGGGCTTGGATTTGGTTTACAGGCGAACATATTTTATCATTTTTTTTATGTAGGAAGTAGATTTGGTGAAGACATTTTTGAAATTTAGCGGTGAGTACATTTTATATTAAGTAGGTCATAATTTATAGCATATAGATACATACCAAAATGACAACAACGCACACCTTTGAGTGAAAAAGAGCTAAGCTTGCCTATTGCTAAGCCTATTTATATGACCCTGTGTCTTCATCACAATTTATTGCTATAGTGCATCCATGTCGTCCTTGCGGCTCTCTAGATTTTGTCTATACGTGCTATGAGATATGACCTACACATACAATGTACTCACCGTTAAATATTTCTATTCCTTCAACAAATCCTCTTTGTTTTAGCACTCCACACATGCAGACACCTTTGCTAAATAATTAGCTAACAAAACATTCATTGGATTAACGTCATACTCATTTTTAAAGGCAGCCCAAATGATGATAATAATAGAGAACTGGTAATTTGGTTTTTTTTAAATCCTCGCAAACCTTTATTTAAATACCAATGCGGTAAAATGTGATTTTTTAAACCAATGCATGCAGGAAGCTGCGTGAGTTTGTACCTAATGTGCCTTTATTGTTTCATTGTGTCTCCTGCAGCTTCTACTTAAAATCCAATTTCATAAGGCAATTCTATATGGAATCAAACAAACTACAAGAAGTATCTTCCAAACATTAACAGTGTATCATGTGATAAGGCACATCTTGTTGGCCAGGCACATCACAGAGTCAAATAGGAAAATATAACGAAAATCTGATTTTCAATTGTCAAGAGAATCACTATTATTCTTGAATAATTATTCAAAATCCAGTCAGATATTGTCCAAATCTTCATCTTTTTTTGTGAAAGATGACAAGAATTAACCCTTTTCAACCCAATAACTCTTGCTAAAGAGTAAAATCCAGTATTGAATTTGGATATAACCTTACTCCCAAATGAGGCACTTAACGTAATTTAAAAATCTTCACTACTAACATTTGATGTGTGTTCAGCATCACTCATGTCTTCTACAATAGAAGAGCCAAGAGATTTAAGATCCCCATCATCAGAATGGTTTGATCCAGTCATAGATGACTGTGTGTATGTTCTATGGGACGCTGAACTTTTTGATGGGGTTGAGGTTCTGTCACTGATGTTTCTAGGTGTGTGACTTGACCTGGTTCCTGTATCTGAACTGAAATCGTCTTCATAATCATCCTCGGATGCTGAACCTTTAGCAGTTTCTTTACCTGCAACGTCAGTCTGGTCCTTACTGCCACCATCTTTCGGTTGGGCTTCCTCCGGTGGCTTACCTAATTGTTTGGCATCACCTGCCCCATACTTGGAACTACCAACTTTCAACTGTGGTCGTTCAGGGTTGGTAAAACTGAAAACCGATCCAACAGTAGCACTCATTGAATCCCCATCTATTGCCGGGGATTTTTGCTGTGACAACAGCAAGTTTTTCATGGTATCCTCCTTACCATTCTTGTGCTGTGTATCAGTTTGTAGTCCATTGTCTGATAATGATTCTGCTACGGCAAGTTCTGGATTGGCTTCTGATACGGAGTTCTCTTCATCTGCACTCACTGTGACATGCATTGTTATAGGTTGTGACCTGGGTTGTGGTGTGGGATGTGACTTAGGTGCATCAGTCTGACCGGACATTGGCGGCAGAAGGGATGCATGGGGAGGGTGGTCTTGGGTGCCAATAATGCTTGCTGGTTGGTACCTAGCACCATTTGAGGGTTCACTGGTTGCTTGTGTATACACTGGACCGCCAGGCAAAGTTTGAGCCCCATGAAATTGTGAACCATGGTTTGATTGAAACACATCGCTAGATGTTGGGGGAGATACTAATGGTTTACTATGAATTATTCTTGGCTCATTTGAGATACTGCCCTCTCTCGGAACTGTATCAGTAGTGTGAATATTGGCCTCACTACCCTGTACAGCATGGTCATGACTAAAATCAGTCTCTGCAACAAAATGTCTAGCTGCATCATGCAGTGCAAGTCTTTTGTGAGTTTGCGTTGTATCAGAATGCTGCGTGTGAGCTGGTAAAGCTGATGGTACTGATACAGTGGATTGCTGATGATGCCGAGTGTGTACTGGGTAGAGAGGAGGATAAATACTTGATGGATGACCATTAGTCGTATGTACATAAGGTGTAGCAACACTGGATGCATGTCCCATAGTTCTAGAGGCTAATATATCAGAGGGAGGATAAGCACCGGATGGATGTCCAAGTGGGTAGGGGGTAATGACACTTGGTGGAAGTCCCATAGTTCTTGTTGGAGGTGGCTGGTCAAAAGGCTGATGGTTTTGAAGAATTGATGCAACCATGGGTGTCTTCAGATCTTGAGGACCAAGACCTACTAGGTTACACAGTTGACCAAGCCTGTATCACAAAATAAAACAAGAAAATAGTTTAGACAATATAGGGGTCTTCTGATTGAGGAAACAATATTAACAATAATCCCCTCAAAAAATAATCTGGATGCTGATAAATATTTTTACATATTGTTAATAAAGTAGAAATTGCGATGTTTTGAATACAATTCTGACAAAATTCACCGGTATGAATTGTCTATTACATACAAAGTTAATAAGTTACACAGTCAGCCATGTTGAGAAATAATTAAAAGTAGGAATTACGAAAGCATGTGGCGGCACTAAGACCTATGGATTTTTTACAAATTTGATATGAGAATGTAAAATCATCTAATAAATTGCGATGCATAAGCCGCTCATTATTCATTTCATAATAGCTGCATTCATTCATTCATTTAAAGGGCTGTTCATCTACAGATGAGCACTCTTCCTTGTTTAGGCAAACAAAACTTCTTTTTTGTTGCCTGACCTGTGTTGACCCAGCATGACCTGCGATGAACTGCCATACACAACAGCGGCAGTAGGGTTACCCCACCGCAGTGGCCTAGCCAGAGTAACTTGTCAGGGGGCAAAGGGCATTTTTTTCCCGGTGAACACCGGTTCGACCCTGTGGCGTAGCAAGGTTTTTCATGTAACTTTTTGATTTCAAGTATGAACGAGCGTTTACATAGAGTGTTATTGTATGAAAATATTATCATTTTATGATGCAAGTCATCCATCCAGGTCAAACAGATGTAAATGATTTAAAATACATGCATATGCCCATTGCCTGGCACGTGCCAAATACAAAACACCCATTTGATGATGTAATCAAACCTTTTGTTTCTATTCAATTGCATTTAACTGAAGAATAGACCAGTTCACAGCAGTTAAAACAGAAGACCCGCTGTATACCAACTTATGATTTGAACTAAAATTGGTGAAAGTAATGTCAGTGTCAGTCAGTGGCGGGGGGGGGGGGGGGGGGGGGGGGGGGAGGGGGAGCTATCAGAAATCCATTGATCACATTCTTTTCCATCCACGGAATGGCCGCCATCTTGGATTTCAAAATGGCCGCCATTTCCAATGGAATTTGTCACATAACTTTTGTTATGAGCAACCTATGAAGTCAAAATTGGTGGCAAACCACATGTTTTAATACAAGGGAGTTCACAAGTGCTCTAGCTATGTTCCTATGTCTAACATACATGCATGGCTGCCATCTTGGATTTCAAAATGGCCGCCATTTACAAAAAATATATTTTGCCATATAATTTTTGTTCTAAGCAACATATAAAGTTGATTTTGGTGGCAAAATCCATGTTTTTAAGAGTTGTTTACAAGACAAGAGAGTGTATAATAGCTGATCTGTTGTTATATATTAATTGGCTGATAGTAGTAATTATTAGGGTAATTATTAGGGTGGTTTAAAACGGGCTGTAAGTAGCGCAACTCCAACCTTCTGCTCTACCACAAATTCTTCCTTTCCTCTATCTCCCATCTTGCTCCTTACTCTGCATGCATCTCCAATGCACCTTTTTCCATGCTTTGCTTTACTATAGGATGTAGATACAGGAGGCAATTCCATCAGCCCTCCTTTCCTTAATCGCTTCTCTTGCAGTTACCAATCTCCACGTCCTCGAAGACTAAGATGCATTGCAATGTAGTGCATGTTAGTCGCGTGCCACCTGGATGGCCAAACCTTGCGGTTAGTGCTAACTGACGGAGCTCTGGGGGTGGGGGGCATGTTTTCAATACTGTATCTATGTTCTGATGTCATGCATGGCCGCCATCTTGGGTTTCAAAATGGCCGTCATTTACAACAAAAAAAGATTTTACCCTATAACTTTTGTTCTGAGCAACATATGAAGTTGATTTTTGTGGCAAAACTCATGTTTTCGAGAGTTATTTACTGACAATTAAGTGTACAGTTCTATCTGTTATCCATTAATTTGACATAAATGGTTGCTATATATAAATTAAGCTGTAAATTCAATACAAATTTCAATTGTTAGCAGTAACATATACTTAGTATTTATTGTCCGGTAGTACCCCACTGGTGATACATTAGGTTGATCACATTGCATTGGACTTATTACAAGAAGACATACCAGGAGCAATCAATGTATGCTTTTGTATCCACCGCAGCTACCCCCTCTATATTGTAGAGGGGTATTATTGTATTATAATAGGGGGTAGGCCTAATTGCTGTTTTGTTCAATTGCATGTATCAAAGGCAAAACCAAACAAACAAACAAAACGAAACAAAAACTAGGAAAGGAAAGAAAAATGGTTAATAATATTAGAGGCCTATTTGGCCTATAAATTAGCCTATGTGCATAATTACTTGACTTACTTACTTTGACTTATGGCGGGTGATATTCCCGAACCACAATGCCTCTCCAAATCTTCCTATCCAACATAGCTGTCTTGATTTCTTCTACCTACAATCCTGTGTTATGCTTTAGTAAGTCAATGTAGGTTAGGGCTGGTCTACCATGCTTTCTAACTCCATGCTTTGGTACCCAATGTATGACTTTGGAGACCAGCTCATTGGACCCTCTGAAGCAATGTCCTGCAAATCTTGATCTACGCTCCCTGATCTTGTCCGAGACTTTGGGCATATCCGCGTACAGGTCCTTATTTGTCACATGCTGTCTCCAGTTGATGTTGAACATAGTTCTAAGCATTCTAGTGTAACATCCGTCCAGCTGTTTACTAAGCTTTGGGGTGACTGTCCATGACTCACATCCATAGAGGAGGACTGATTCTACAGTAGCTATGAACAGTCTTTCTTTGAGCTTTCTGGATAGTGATTTTGCCTTCCATAAATGACTGCGTTTGCCACAAGCTCTCCATGCAGCTGCTTTGCGTGTTTTGATGTCCTTTTCAGTACTGTTCATCCAGGCTCCAAGGTACTTGAAGTCCTCCACTTTATCAAGGGACATACCTTCGTTTGTGGTGATTACAGGTACTTGCTTCTGGTTGAAGGACATGTACTTTGTCTTTACAGCGTTCATTTTGAGCCCAACTTTACCCACCGAAGTCTCCACTCTGGTAAGTAAATTATTGCGCTTGAGACACGTCTTCAGACAACAGTGCAATGTCGTCAGCAAAGTCAAGGTCAGTAACTGTGGTTGGTCCTATTCGTCTGTTGCTTCTTTTTGTTAAGCGGAATCATAGCTCCTCTTCTTTGCCATCTATGGCCTCTGTTAGGGTGTAGTCGAGAACAATGACAAAGAGATATGGAGCCAAGATGTCACCTTGTAGTACTCCAGCCAGTATTTCAAATTCCTCAGTTTCCCCATCAGGTGATATAACCTTTGCCTTGGTGTCCTTGCATATTTCTGCAATCGCATTTGTAAGCTGCTCAGGTATACCATAGGCCTTCAGAATTTGCAGCATTCGTCCCCCGTGTATTGTGTCAAACGCCTTCTTGAAGTCTATAAAGGTTAAGATGGCTGGCAGGTTGTTTGATCTAATTCCCTCAACAATTCTTCGGAGGGCAAGAATGTGGCCAACTGTGGTACGTCCAACTCGAAAGCCATTTTGATTAGCTCTCAAGTGGATGTCAAGCTCCGGTCTGATTCTGTTAAGTATCATCTTGTTGTATAGCTCGGCAACAATTGAGCTTAGACTTATTCCACGGTAGTTGCCTCCCAAACTGAGATCACCTGTTTTTGGTATTGGTATTATGTTGAGAATAGACAAATTGGTCTGGCTTTTTCCCGTTCATCAAGGCATCGTTGCAGAAGTCCAGTATTATATTATCCAAATCACATCTTTTGAGCATTTCAGGTGTGATACCATCTTCCCCACTGCTTTCCCCCTCTACAAGTGCCTTCTTAGCCCTCATATATTCCTCCAAGTCAAAGGGTCCTTCTTTTATGCTGAGATTTGATAGTACTGGGGTAATTTCCTCATCTTCATTACTTACGTGCGGTGGGCTCCGAAGTAGATTTTTGGAATGAGTATACCAATTATCTAGTCTCTCCTTTTTGTGTGGATCCTTTGATTTGTCCTTTTCTTGTAGTCAATCTTCCTGATATTTTGTTGATCAGTTTCCAACTCTTACCATGCTTGCAGTTTATGTGGGCATTTTCTACCTCTCTAAGCTTATTGGTAAAGTCTTCCTCTTTCACATGATCATAAGCCTCCCCTAGGCTCTTCTTAGCCTCCTTATAATTTCTCCATTTTTCCTCGTCATTATTGTCTAGTCGATATTTTGCATACGCTTCTTCAATTTGTGATCTTGCCCTTGATACCTGGGCGTCATTTGAGAAGTAGGTTATTTTCTCTTTTTTTCCTCACAGGAATCACTTCCTCTGCAGCATCTTGAGTGGCTTTAATGAATCTGGAATATTTCTCAGATGCAGTTTCTACTTCATCCTGGAGGGGTTGAAACCTATTAAAAGTATTATGCACCTCTATGCTATATTTGGCTTGTAGATCATTATCAGTTGTAAGTAGCTTCCGGATACGAGCAGAGACGATTCTATGGTCAGATCCCACACTAGCAAAGGTGTTATGCTTCAGAATTTAGAACACTGTTTTGCCATTTCCGCCTGAAAAGGATGTAGTCCAGCTGTAGTTTGTTGCCGCTTGGGCTGACATATGTCCACAACTTGCCTTTTTTCTTGCGGAAGTAAGTATTTGCGATTATAAGATCTTTCTCTTTAGCCAAGTCTGCGAGGTACTCTCCATTTCTATTTGTGTCATCATGGTAAGTGAATTTGGCGTCATCCTTTCCAAGCCTAGCATTGAAGTCGCCAACAACAAGCAAGATGTTGTGTGCTGGAATGGAGTATATTGCCCCCTTTAGACTGTTGTAATGATCTCCTACGATGTCTTCATCCGCCACATTTGTAGGGCAGTAGGTCACCACTACAGTTGTTGCTGGGTTACCATGGAAGTTGACTATGAGTGTACGATTAGAATGTGGCTTGATACTTGCTAATGATCTGAGTGCTCTGTTATTGAGTAGTATCCCGACTCCACCTACAGCTGCACCTGCTTTATTTCTTGTTGCTGAGGTATTGATCAGAGTTCCACCTATAATGCTCTCATACTTCACTGGGTCATCATGGACAATGCGGTGTTCATGTCAATTTTACATTTAATTAGATTGGTTAACAGCTCCTCCATGCATCGACTCTCTCTGATAGTTCTCACATTCATGGTAGATAAAGTAATATTGGTCTTGCAAGTTGCAAGTGGTCTCCTATTGCGCGCTCTGTCGTCAAGCTTATTCCTCCCTCGGGTTTGGGGGCATGCCGTCATCAGTTGATTTAGAAAAATCAGAGTTTGCTCCAGGAGACGTTATTTTAGGGACTTTAACCCTAGTATTGATTTGGTTTGCCATCATGGTTTTGCTGTAATCACTGCGGTCGCAACTCCAGCAGCATGGTTTGTTGTCCTTCTAGAATACTTGCCAGCCAAGGCTAATGAGTATATTCTACCCAGGTCTCAGTGATTTAAAGTGAAAGCAATGATCAATAGTTCTCCAGACTACTCCAATAGTCCTAGAACTACCAACCATTGCCCCCCCCCCGAGCTCCGTCAGTTAGCACTGACCGCAAGGTTTGGCCATCCAGGTGGCACGCAACTAACATGCACTACATTGCAATGCATCTTAGTCTTCGAGGACGTGGATGGGTAACTGCAAGAGAAGCGATTAGGGACAGGAGGGCTGATGGAATTACCTCCTGTATCTACAACCTATAGTAAAGCAAAGCATGGAAAAAGGTGCATTGGAGATGCATGCAGAGTAAGGAGCAAGATGGGAGATAGAGGAAAGGAAGAATTTGTGGTAGAGCAGAAGGTTGGAGTTGCGCTACTTACAGCCCGTTTTAAACCACCCTAATAATTACCCTAATAATTACTACTATCAGCCAATTAATATATAACAACAGATCAGCTATTATACACTCTCTTGCATTGTAAACAACTCTTGAAAACATGGATTTTGCCACCAAAATCAACTTTATATGTTGGTTAGAACAAAAGTTATATGGAAAAATATATTTTTTGTAAATGGCGGCCATTTTGAAATCCAAGATGGAGGCCATGCATGTATGTTAGACATAGGAACATAGCTAGAGCACTTGTGAACTCCCTTGTATTAAAAACATGTGGTTTGCCACCAAGTTTGACTTCATATGTTGCTCAGAACAAAAGTTATAGGGTAAATTATATTGGAAATGGCGGCCATTTTGAAATCCAAGATGGCGGCCAATCGGCAGATGGAAAAAAATGTGATCAATGGATTTCTGATACCTGAGGGTTTACTTTAGCCAATAAAACCAAAAAAACCACCCTTAGCAAAAAAAAAAGCAAAATTACATAACATCCTACACTATACCAACTAAGTACAAAGACCAGTAATTCTTTCAAATTTTCATTCTTTAATCCAATCAAGAATAATGAAACAAATTGTGCATTAGCAAATGGGTACAGTATTTGAGCAACTACTTACCCAGCTTCCTTCAGCAAATCCAAAAATCCATGAAACTTCTGAAATGATTCCTCAATGCTATCCAGAACACTCTCATCCTCTAGCTCAGACACCCTGTACCCACCATCCTCCTGTGAGGGCGCTGTACTCATGCGCAGCGGGGATCCTGGTGATCTGGCCTCTAGCAACTGCACCTGGTGCTTCAAACGACTGTTGTCAACCTCAAGTTCGATAACTCGTGCATCGGCAGATGCCCTCGCTCGGCTCTCGATGTACAGTCGTCGCCGTAATTCTTCAATCTCAATCTGCACACAAAAATAGCGACATAAAATTGCTCAGTAAATGGGATACCACATGTCAAGATTAAGCCACGGGTCCATCAAGAAACACATAGTGACTAATAGTAGGATAAACAACCTAATAAGTCTGCTGGTCACCCCCTGGATGATATGGATAAAAGTTACAATAGGTCAAAGTTAATTGATCAAGTGCTTTGGTGTACAGGGTGAGTAAAAAAGGTTTACTCAACTTTGGGATTTTATTTGTAAATATTTGTGCAAACATTTCTAGGAATATTTATTGAGTTAGAGAGGCTGTCCCAAAAGAATTTCATTTGGTTAAAATTGGTTGCAGAAAACTTGTTTTAAGCTCAATTAGATAAAAGTGTACATTTTAAAAACCGAACAAGATTTGTGATATTTCTGTAATAAGCTCTATTGAATTTCACTATTGAATAACGGTGCACACTCTAAGTCTAATACGATCATCACAAAAGCCCGATTTGATCTTTGATCTTTGATCTGCTTGTCACGGTTTTGTCATTATTTGCATTTAATGTATGAAAATAATATCCAAGCAAGTTTGATTTGTCTTATCAATTAGCTTTTGTGTCTCATACATATATCCACCTATTCATACATACCATGCGTCATTTTGTTCGGTTTCAAAAATGCAGTTAAACTTAACCAAAATAGTCATAACTGGATAACGGTAGCATGGAATTTTGTGATTCTTTTTCCGGATAAACAGTAAATAAATGCAGCTATTGATTGCATTCATATTCTGGTAAGCAATGTCTTAAATATTCATTTATATTTATGTCTGTCTGCACTGTAGACTGGCTTAATATACTTAATCACATGACGCAACCAAATGACATTTACACTGTGATGCGGGTGGAGCACTTCAGGATCATGTATGTCACAAAGCTTGATCAACATTTGCAGTTTACATTCCATGGCCCACCGTGGGGTGATTTTATCATACATACAATTTTAATTTGTTGTGTGCCCTCAAAATAACATTTAGAACTGATCTTAAACACCGAATGTAGCAAGCATTCAGTAAATTGTAGTGTTTGGTCACTGTCCAATTTTCTCTCCATCTATATGACAGGATACTTTCCACAGAGGCTTGATACTACTATGATTTAACGTAAGTTAACAATCTCAACTTAATTTTTGTTAAAGGAAATGTTCACACATTCCCCCCCCCCCCCTTCAAATGTTTTATTCATTAAAATGGATTAGGCGATTGGTCTATATTTAAATTATAAAGGCATGGTTTGAGTGAAGATTTAAAATTCCTGCGTCCTAAATAATCATGTTAAATGAAGTATTTTGGCACAAAGCATGATGGTTGGTCAGCAATATTCAGCCCACGAAAAGGCTTTTGTAGTGTCAAAAACTTGGTTAACAACAACTGGGAATTTTAGAATAAAAGAAAAAGAAGAACAAGAAAAAAGGAAATAATATAATCTTTGAGAGATGTGTTGATTCGTTTCTTGTCTGTGCTGTCTGAATCACTCAAAATGAGCCAACTTGGATGGAAATGTTCTTCGACTACTTTTACGTAATCGCTCCTTTCTCCATGATTACTGAACCGAAATTATGGCCAACTAATTTGCTTTTATTTTGTTGTTTGCATTGTTTTATTCACACATTCGTTTAGGAAGTTACAATCACCTAAAGGTGCATTGTAATTTTTTTTGAGACACCCTGTATGTGTCCAAAACCCAAACAAAGCTTGTTTTTTATTTTAGCATTTGGTTCTTCTACAATTTACATGCAGCCGCGATGTAGCAATAGGCCAATCATTGATTAACTGGTAGCGACAACTCACAGTTTGATAGTAATATGAGGATAGGGAAGAATGCTTCAATTGATTAATCCTACACATGATACCTGCCACACTATCCTGTGTGTTCAAAATCCAAGTGCATAAATGAATACTGCACTTTCTTTCATTCTTTTCGGTGTAGCATTCTTAATTGTTAACTGAATTTTGCAACACTGTCTCTAATTGAAGAGGAGAAATTGTTGTGTAATTTTGGGATTTTATATTTTACGCCCGTATAGATTGACTCGTGTCATGTAAGAGAAATTACACGGGATAACTCACGCCTACCTAGTGACATATTTTCTAAATCAGTACGGATAGATGGTGATAAATAAGTTGATTACACTTTTAACTACAGATTTTTTGACGTATTCAACAAAAGATTTGTCCTTTTTCAACTTCTAATAATTGAATATTGTCCCAATCAAGGCCAATCACGATGATAATCAATTCACAGTTTGTTCTTTTAAATCAAACTGCGATAGTGAATCAAGCGCAACAAACCATTTTCGCTGACAATATAAAGAGGTCAAAAAAAATAAGCCCCCCCCTAAAATTTGATCATGTTTGTTTGCATAACTCTACACATAGTTAGACGTTTTGAGAGATTGGAACACTTTTGAAAAGCAAAAACATAAAAAGTTTCTCCATTTTAATATCATTATTACTTTTCCCAAAATAGTCACATTTCACCAAAATGATGTTTTCAAAAAGTGCCACTTTTCAAGATTCTATACGAGTTTGTGTGCATAAATCCACACACAATAAAGCGTTTTGAAAGATTGAAACATTTATGAAACGGAAAAACCCGTGGCTACCCACACAAAGTTTCCCCTTTTTAATACCATGTTTACTTTTCCCAAAACAGTCACATTTCCCAAAAATGATGTTTTCCGAAAAGTGGCACTTTTCAACGATAAAGGGAAGTTATTGACGTGAATTGGCTAGTCATGAATGAAATAAAATAATTTTATTTTAAATTTCAAACAAGAACCAGCTATAGAAAGAAAAGACTTTCTTTTAATTGAAAATAAAGACAATTTAAATTAATTTAAAACAGCACTGGAGACATTTTTGTAACTTTCTTGCACAAGATTTTGAAAAGTGCCACTTTTTCTGAAAACATATTTTTGGGGAAACATGAATGCCGGAAGAAGTTAAAATGCTATTGAAAGAAATAAAAACTTGCAATGGGTAGCCAAGCGTTTTTTCTTTTGATAAACATTTCAATTTTTCAAAAGGTACATTTGTGTGTGGAGTTATGCAAACAAACACGATCAAATTTTAGGGGGGACTTACTTTTTTTGACCCCTTTGCCTACCTGCATATCCTTATACCTCCGTCTTTCAAGCTCGTTTTTTTCGTCAAACGCCCTTACACTAGACATCATGGTGGAAGTGGCTGCGCTTGTGTCCTTTAATGATGTGTCTTGCTCACTGCTTGGTGTGGAACTGATGTGTACATGAACAGACGTGGCACCCCCTGATTGGGTAGGAGTGGTAGATCCTGATGGTGAACCACTGCTTGAGTCAACATGAATCACATGTTCTAAAGGTACTGCCATACTGTGGATATGAATAGTGACTTATATTAGTCATATTTTGGACAATTTTTACAATAAAGAATACCTCAATGCTATGTACGGAGTGGTCCAAAAAAAGGTTTACACTTTTTTTAGAGGCAAATTTATCAAAATTGGGAAAACATGTTTAAATTATTTTAAGATATTCCTAAACTAAAATATCTTGTTGGTATATGGTGAAAACGGCGTTGAAATTAAAGCTTAAATTAAGAAATAGCGTCAATTTAAAGAAAACTTGTCAAATACTAGTTTGTCCACACGTAAGTCTACGGCAGTCATGGATGTTTTCATATAAACTCCTCAAAAAAAGTACTATTGAGTTGGCAATATCCCATACATAGACTTGCGTAACATGTGGACAATCTGGTTTTTGACCATTATTCTTTAAACCGTCGCCATTTCTTAATTTATGCTTCATTTTCAACGCTGTTTACACCATAAATCACTAAGATAATGGCGTTTAAAGTAATATTAAAGCAGTTATTAGATGTGGCGACGAGGGGGCTTACCAACTCAGCTATCTTTACGACTCAGTGATCCAGAGGGCGTCATCATCCGATGACGACATCAAGAAACAGACTAGAAACACTAGCTCTGGATCAAACACAATCCACTGAGGAAGACAACTGATATGTTGTTAAAACCCGTATGGAAAATTAAGTTAAGTTTCCTAATTGGAATTTTCGTTATCAAGTTATTAGATGTCTCGTCCATTTTGAGAAATATGCATCTTAAAAAGTGTAAACCTTTTTTTTGGACCACTCTGTATAACCTTTTGAAATGTTCTTTGTTCTTTATTCATCAACCCTTATTGAAAAGGTGGCATTATAAAGAAATGAGCTGGGAGAGAATTGAAAAACCACTCCTAAAGAAGAAAGGTACTACCACAAGATCGGGACAGGGTAATTCCAGGGTTCCAAGCCATCTAGCAAGGGACCCCCATGATGGATCCTAATTGAGTTCAACGGTGCCGGATGCAACTCAGTATTTACAAAAGGTAAGGCAAAAAAGGGTCCATCTCACATACCCGCGCGCATAAGTATGTGGCGACCATTGGAGCACATTTGTGTACGCGCTGGACATTTTAAAAGGCTTTTTAATTTATGGTCGATGGTTGCAGAGTTAAAAATTGTAAAAATCGTCTCTTGTGGCGCTTGGCGGGGTTACGGTCTAAAGAAAAGATTAAAATTTAAAAAAAATTAAACATTTTAAACATTTTTCTAAGTCCAAAACAGGACCTTGCATGACCCATATTTGACCCTAAACAACCCACATAATACCTCTTGACCCACACCGTAGGATAGTAACTCATAACCCAAGATCCTATACTAAAATAATGAATTTATTCTGATCGAAAGTAGTTTTTGAGGACCGTTTTCTGCATACAAATACAAAATATTACTAAAGCAATAACATCTAAATTATGTTTGCAAGTTCACAGGTATTTCGATTCCCGGGTACCCAACTTTTTTTTTCTTCCTCATTTTCAGAGTAAAACTGATCCCTTAAACGGCATCATGCCCATGATTGTATCGCCTATCTTGGTGTCTTGTAATAATTTAGAAATGCTTTCATTCATTCGAAAGACATTCATTCTAAACAAGAGACACACACATTTTTAATTATTTCTAACAATAAAAAAATACCGTAATTCAGTAACTTGTCATTTAATATGGGAAGAAAAGTGTTTTCTGTAACATATTAAAACACTAGAAAGATTTGATATTGTTTGTATAATTTATTTTGATTGTAATTACTGCTGTTAATATGCATGTGATGTTGTAATAAAAAATGGTAAATCTGTGTAAATGTATTAAAGAAAATGCATTCAAAACCTATCTATTAAAGTATTATTATATCCATCATACACAAATGATCACAAGCATACAAACAACAATTCTATTTGAGCCACATTTTTTTATATTTTCTTTTATTAAATACATTAAACAAACCTTTCCTGAGGTAATATGTAGGTGTTTTTTTTAAATTTCAGGAATCCGAGTACCCGAGATATCAGGCGGGTACCCCGGTATTACTTGCAACCTTAATTCTAAATTCAGCACAAATTTTGCATGTAAATAAGTGCCAGGAGAGCCCCTCCAGGGCCTTCTAAACAGCTCAAATCCAGGAGCTTCCAGGGCAACAGGCGGGCCCCTGGACCCTACCCGTTAAGGGCCCGGTCACTTTGCTCCCTCGCATGGAGTGTGGCACTTCACCAAAACTATTTGAGAATGCCTGATGTGTAAATGTAATAGTTCCTATGTACAACTTTTGGGCAGTCTGCTCAAAATATGTTCTAGGACAAAAAACACATCTATCAAAACCTTGCTGTGCCGACATCCACTACTCAAAATATGGACAAACCCATCCATGATCACACACAATAGTCGGGCAACAAAAACTAAAATTTCCATCTCTTATTCTCTGAATGTGAAATTAAAATTTGAAGCATAGTTCAATAAATCACTGGAGTCAGTTGTTTTTCTTTGAGTTTAAATACTGTCTTAAAATGGGAGAAAAAAAATTCTATACAGTCACAATGTCTTGGCTCACACCATCATTTTTAAAAGTGTTCAAAAAATAGAAAGAAAAAAGCTATGCGGGGAAATGCAAAATACTGACCAATAGTTATACATACTGACCAGTAATTATACATACCGACCAATAGTTATACATACTGACCAATAGTTATACATACTGACCAATAGTTATACATACTGACCAATAGTTATACATACTGACCAGTAATTATACATACTGACCAATAGTTATACATACTGACCAATAGTTATACATACTGACCAATAGTTATACATACTGACCAATAGTTATACATACTGACCAATAGTTATACATACTGACCAGTAATTATACATACTGACCAATAGTTATACATACTGACCAATAGTTATACATACTGACCAATAGTTATACATACTGACCATTAGTTATACATACTGACCAATAGTTATACATACTGACCATTAGTTATACATACTGACCAATAGTTATACATACTGACCAATAGTTATACATACTGACCAATAGTTATACATACTGACCAATAGTTATACATACTGACCAATAGTTATACATACTGACCATTAGTTATACATACTGACCAATAGTTATACATACTGACCAATAGTTATACATACTGACCAATAGTTATACATACTGACCAATAGTTATGCATACTGACCAATAGTTATACATACTGACCAATAGTTATACATACTGACCAATAGTTATACATACTGACCAGTAGTTATACATACTGACCAATAGTTATACATACTGACCATTAGTTATACATACTGACCAATAGTTATACATACTGACCAATAGTTATACATACTGACCAATAGTTAAACATACTGACCAATAGTTATACATACTGACCAATAGTTATACATACTGACCAATAGTTATACATACTGACCAATAGTTATACATACTGACCAATAGTTATACATACTGACCAATAGTTATACATACTGACCAATAGTTATACATACTGACCATTAGTTATACATACTGACCAATAGTTATACATACTGACCAATAGTTATACATACTGACCAATAGTTATACATACTGACCAATAGTTATGCATACTGACCAATAGTTATACATACTGACCAATAGTTATACATACTGACCAATAGTTATACATACTGACCAGTAGTTATACATACTGACCAATAGTTATACATACTGACCATTAGTTATACATACTGACCAATAGTTATACATACTGACCAATAGTTATACATACTGACCAATAGTTAAACATACTGACCAATAGTTATACATACTGACCAATAGTTATACATACTGACCAATAGTTATACATACTGACCAATAGTTATACATACTGACCAATAGTTATACATACTGACCAATAGTTATACATACTGACCAATGGTTATACATCCTGACCAATAGTTATAAATGCTGACCAATAGTTATACATACTGACCAATAGTTATACATACTGACCAATAGTTATACATACTGACCAATAGTTATACATACTGACCAATAGTTATACATACTGACCAATAGTTATGCATACTGACCAATAGTTGTACATACTGACCAATGGTTATACATCCTGACCAATAGTTATAAATACTGACCAATAGTTATACATACTGACCAATAGTTATACATACTGACCAATAGTTATACACCCCGACCAATAGTTATACATACTGACCAATAGTTATACATACTGACCAATAGTTATACATACTGACCAATAGTTATACATACTGACCAATAGTTATACATACTGACCAATAGTTATACATACTGACCAATAGTTATACATACTGACCAATAGTTATACATACTGACCAGTAATTATACATACTGACCAATAGTTATACATACTGACCAATAGTTATACATACTGACCAATAGTTATACATACTGACCAATAGTTATACATACTGACCAGTAATTATACATACTGACCAATAGTTATACATACTGACCAATAGTTATACATACTGACCAATAGTTATACATACTGACCAATAGTTATACATACTGACCAATAGTTATACATACTGACCAATAGTTATACATACTGACCAATAGTTATACATACTGACCAATAGTTATACATACTGACCAATAGTTATACATACTGACCAGTAATTATACATACTGACCAATAGTTATACATACTGACCAATAGTTATACATACTGACCAATAGTTATACATACTGACCAATAGTTATACATACTGACCAGTAATTATACATACTGACCAATAGTTATACATACTGACCAATAGTTATACATACTGACCAATAGTTATACATACTGACCAATAGTTATACATACTGACCAGTAATTATACATACTGACCAATAGTTATACATACAGATTTTCCTAAAATTTCTGTGATAAACAAGCAAAATTAAGGATTTTAGACCCATAAACTTTGAAAAGGGGTCATTCATTTACCAAAGGGTGACAAATGGGATCTCATAGCTAACTATTGGTCAGTATGTATAATTACTGGTCAGTATGTATAACTATTGGTCAGTATGTATAACTATTGGTCAGTATGTATAACTATTGGTCAGTATGACCAATAATTATACATAACCAAATAGTTACAAATGGGATCTCATAGCAAAGGGTGACAAATGGGATCTCATAGCTATACATATACATACTGACCAATAGTTATACATACTGACCAGTAATTATACATACTGACCAATAGTTATACATACTGACCAATAGTTATACATACTGACCAATAGTTATACATACTGACCAATAGTTATACATACTGACCAATAGTTATACATACTGACCAATAGTTATACATACTGACCAGTAATTATACATACTGACCAATAGTTATACATACTGACCAATAGTTATACATACTGACCAATAGTTATACATACTGACCAATAGTTATACATACTGACCAATAGTTATACATACTGACCAATAGTTATACATACTGACCAATAGTTATACATACTGACCAATAGTTATACATACTGACCAGTAATTATACATACTGACCAATAGTTATACATACTGACCAATAGTTATACATACTGACCAGTAATTATACATACTGACCAATAGTTATACATACTGACCAATAGTTATACATACTGACCAATAGTTATACATACTGACCAATAGTTAGTTATACATACTGACCAGTAATTATACATACTGACCAATAGTTATACATACTGACCAATAGTTATACATACTGACCAATAGTTATACATACTGACCAGTAATTATACATACTGACCAATAGTTATACATACTGACCAATAGTTATACATACTGACCAATAGTTATACATACTGACCAATAGTTATACATACTGACCAATAGTTATACATACTGACCAATAGTTATACATACTGACCAGTAATTATACATACTGACCAATAGTTATACATACTGACCAATAGTTATACATACTGACCAATAGTTATACATACTGACCAATAGTTATACATACTGACCAATAGTTATACATACTGACCAATAGTTATACATACTGACCAATAGTTATACATACTGACCAGTAATTATACATACTGACCAATAGTTACCTTCTTTGTGATGCTCTTGCAGCTGTTCTCCATGGCACAAAACCAGGGCCTGGTTTGGTCACAGATGGTGGCTGATAATTGTCATGTGATACCTTAACATAAGCGGCCCCTGGGGATCTACTGCGACTCTGTCGTTTAGAGGGTGCTGTTGCATTTGCACGCATGCTGGTCTTCTTGCCCATGCCATTGTTCAGGGATTTTGTTCTAGGACGTTTTGACTTTGAGCGTTGCTGTTTAGGAGAGGTTGTGTGCAGCCATTTGTACTGTACAGAAAAAAATACCAGGTTAAGTCGACGAAAGAAAAAAGAACCTGTTGACAGACCCATTTTTTTTAATCGGTGAACAAATGTTCACATGCAAATGAATACTGACCCAAATAATAAAAAAAACTTGCCAAAAAGTCAATATTTTAGATTTGTTTAAACTTTTACAGATTTTTTTATATTTTTACGGTCATTTCAAGGGTAATTCATTTTTAAAACAAATACAAAATTAAAAGAGGTCCGTTTGCCCGTACACAACAGGGTTTCTATTTTTTCGTCGCCTGATACAAAATAAATCCTTTTCTTTTCACAAACACAACATCCGAAAATGTACAGGGTTACGCATCACATACTAACATAATATAGAGGAATAGCATCGCCTAGGCGATATACAAATAGTTTGTATTTATTCCTGTGTTACATAATTGGATTTGATGACAAATTGTGTTTATTGGTATTCCATGGTATTGGATATGAGGAGCATTACATTTTACTTACTATATTTATTCAAATGTTTTGCACTTTGGTGATGAGGAATTTACATCTTCTAATACTGATCATGTGGGGGGGCTACTCCAACTATAGTTTGATCAGTTCCAAATTGGCTAAGCCGCCTTACAGCAGCTGATGAATACAAAAGGATGCCGACGCGCATGAAGACAACTTACGCACTGTGCATCATATCGTGACGCTTGCGTGAGCCAATACTGTGTACTTATGGTCATAATCGCGGGCGTCTGCTTGGATTACTTTTGCGCGCAGAGAGATAAAAAACTAATATTTCTCACCAATTTGGAACTGATTGAACTATAGGTATAATCATGGAGTCTATAATAATGGGAGAGGAAATTCAAGCACAAAACTAGAGCCTTCCACATACAGGCACACATGTGAAGTGACTCTTGAGTATAGCAAAGGAGAGACGCATTATTGGTAATGCGAGACATTGCAAAATGATTGACAGCTTGTGCGCGCGACATAATGCTTACTTCTGTCTGTTGTCCTCCTCCATTTATCATTACTTGTTCCATCACTTCTTTCATTAGATCACGATCTGTAATCAAAGAATATCATTAACTGGTCGTTATCGCATAAAGAGTACCAAATATTCAACAAAATACAATCCATTCATCTCCCTCTGTGCATTGAGGTCAGACCATATTTCAGTGATTGATGCAACGCTGATGTGTGTCTTTGGATCTATCTTTCTACAAATCTGATTGAAAGTACTTACATAACACGCGTGGACAATGATTATGGACTGATATCCCAAACCTCTTTCATTGCTTCTTAGATTAGAAGTTGTTAGAGGATAGGGTTGAACTGAAGGCCTATAGATAATAACATCGCTGTTCTTCCCCATCTGACTCATTAGCTCAGTTGGTAGAGCACTGGTCTAGTAACCCGGAGGTCCCAGGTTCAATTCCTGGATGGTCAGTGATTTTTTCACTGGCTGTCATTTATATAATATTGTGTGGAGAAAACAAAATTAATGTGCTGATTGAAAGTAGTTGAACAGATTCAAATTCAAACTTTATGATTTTGTCCACACCCTAAAACCAACATGACATGGTATTAAAATGCAAAAATACTGCAAGTCAAGACTTGCGAATCCTGCTGGCTGGGAGCTCACCAAATAGTTACTTTTTCGCTTTAATTTTAGACTAAACTTGAGTTTACTACAACATATCTATGTGCTTAAGTTAATCTAATTCAAAATGTGCCTTCAAGTTGTGAGTAGCAGAGAATGGTTCATACTTGGATCACATTGCATTATGTCACTTACTTACCTATCAAAGGATTCTTCCTAATATCCAGTACTACAATGGTAGAGTTTTCATGAAGAGTATCCAAGAAAGCCTTAGCTCCAGTGTTAGAAATGCCACACTGCTGAACATCTAAGGCTATGGGAGATAAAAACACAAATAATGGGTATATTGATTTATATCAGAGTTCTGCTGGGAATGAAGGCACATGTGTAGTCACATAATCTTTTATTTCGCTGCCTAAAATGGAACGAAAATACACAAGTCACAATTTGCGAATCCCCCTGGCTGAGATTCACTGATGGGGCCAAAGGTCACATACGGGTCATTAGAGGTCAATCTGGATACACCCCATGAGTCATCTCAAATCCCAGTACCCAGATATTATTGGCACCAAGTTTAGTTGAGATTGAAGTCTGACTTGTCATATGAGAGGGAGGGCCCTAGAGTTTTGACAAAATGGGTCGAAGGTCATGCAGGGGTCATTACAGGTAAATCCGGGTACACCCCATGTTTCATCTCAAGTCCAAATACCCAAAGATTATTGTCACCAAGTTTGGTTGAGATTAAGTTTGACTTTTCATATGAGAGCCCTAAAGAGCAATAAGTGCAGTTTAAAGTATTGACAAAATTGGGGTTAAAGGTCAATCAGTGTACATCCCATGAACATCTGAAGTCCCTTACCTAAAATTATTGTCACCAAGTTTGGCCAAGATTGAAGTTTGACTTTACATGAGTGCTCTAAAAACTAAAAATACTGCAAGTCACGACTTGCGAATCCCCCTGGCTGGGAGATCAACTAAATGAGGTAAACGGTCATATATGGGTCATGTTCCCCCAGTGTTCATGTTTCTTTTCTCCAAGTTTGAGGTCAATCGGTCAACTTTAACGATTTGACCTCTGGATGACCTCTAATTATTTTTTTACAGGTTCCCACGGTGTTCATTGCACAAATTAACCCCTTGTTGACCTTTGACCTTGGTTGACCTCTAATGACCGTTGACCTCGGATGACCTCTAATTTATTTTAGACATGTTCCCCCGGTGTTCATGTTTCTTGTCTCCAAGTTTGACGTCGATCGGGCAACTTTTACGATTTGACCTCTGGATGACCTTTGACCTCTAATTTATTTTAGACATGTTCACCCGGTGTTCATGTTTCTTGTCTCCAAGTTTGACGTCAATCGGGCAACTTTTACGATTTGACCTCTGGATGACCTTTGACCTCTGGATGACCTTTGACCTCTGGATGACCTCTAATTTATTTTAGACATGTTCACCCAGTGTTCATGTTTCTTGTCTCCAAGTTTGACGTCAATCAGGCAACTTTTACGATTTGACCTCTGGATGACCTTTGACCTCAGATGACCTTGGATGACCTCTAATTTATTTTAGACATGTTCACCCAGTGTTCATGTTTCTTGTCTCCAAGTTTGACGTCGATCGGGCAACTTTTACGATTTGACCTCTGGATGACCTTTGACCTCAGATGACCTCTAATTTATTTTAGACATGTTCACCCGGTGTTCATGTTTCTTGTCTCCAAGTTTGACGTCAATCGGGCAACTTTTACGATTTGACCTCTGGATGACCTTTGACCTCAGATGACCTTGGATGACCTCTAATTTATTTTAGACATGTTCACCCAGTGTTCATGTTTCTTGTCTCCAAGTTTGACGTCGATCGGGCAACTTTTACGATTTGACCTCTGGATGACCTTTGACCTCAGATGACCTCTAATTTATTTTAGACATGTTCACCCGGTGTTCATGTTTCTTGTCTCCAAGTTTGACGTCAATCGGGCAACTTTTACGATTTGACCTCTGGATGACCTTTGACCTCAGATGACCTTGGATGACCTCTAATTTATTTTAGACATGTTCACCCGGTGTTCATGTTTCTTTTCTCTAAGTTTGACGTCAATCGGGCAACTTTTACGATTTGACCTCTAGATGACCTTTGACCTCAGATGACCTTTGCAAATTAGACCCCCAAACAAGCAGCTACAGTGTTTGACCATGGCCTACCTATCATTGAAGGTTTGAAGTCAATCCGTCCATCCTTTCAACAGATACAGCATTCGGGCAACTTTTACGATTTGACCTCTAGATGACCTTTGACCTCAGATGACCTTTGCAAATTAGACCCCCAATCAAGCAGCTACAGTGTTTGACCATGGCCTACCTATCACTGAAGGTTTGAAGTCAATCCGTCCATCCTTTCAACAGATACAGCATTTAGAAAAAAAGGCTAACCAAAAGGCACACACGCACACACATACATACAAAAAAAGGCTAACCAAAAGGCACACACGCACACACATACAGACAGACGCACATTACATGATGACAAAATCCCCCTTCTGGTTTTACAAACCAGGGGGATAAAAAGTAATAAGTGCAGTTTAAAGGTAGATGACCCGATCATATTCCGATTTTCAACTTAAAGTTTTCTATTCTACATGAAAGGTCATCCTTAAAAAAGTCGTGTTCCAAAGTTTGAGTTGCATAGCTCTAATGGTTTTTATTTTAGACGCACGAGATGCTGTGAACTGTACCCATTGAGTAGTACACAAACTATATCGGTGGTTACCACCATTCGCGGTAATTCGACGTTATTTCATCGATTTCTCCGTAATTATACCGATTTAGGCCGTCAAATTTCAGTATGATGATGAGAAAAATACGAGCTTTCATATGATATGAAACTCTCCGTATGTTTGAAATAATTCTGTGTTACGAAAATGTGATCGGGTCATCTACCTTTAAAGTGTTGACAAAATTTGGGTCAAAGTACATGTAGGGGTCATTAGAGGTCAATCTGTGTATACCCCATGTGCACCTCAAGACCCCTAATACCCAAAGAATATTGTCACCAACTTTGGCTGAGATTGAAGTCTGACTTTACATGAGAGCCCAAAACAGCATCCTTAGTGTGCAGTTCAAAGTGTTGGCAAAATGGGGTCAAAGGTCATGTAGGGGTCATTAGAGGTCAATCTGACTATATCCCATGAGTATCTGAAGTCCCCTTTACTCAAATATTATTGTTACCAATACCAAGTATGATTTAGATTGAAATCTGACTTTTCATATGAGTGCACTGAACAAGCCGAACGCACTGAACAGGCCGAACCTGTCACACGGGCACCACTCGATATACAGACACACATGACATGATCACAATATCCCCCTCCGGCTTTTTAACAGGCCAAAAATACAGTCCGATTCAGAACCCATTAGACAAAACAAAATGTGCACATGGATGGGATACACAATGCGTACTGTGTCTCTTCTTTTCAGTCCTAGATTTCTCTCTTGGGTTTGATATTAGGGAGCATTCGATTTGGACGACGGATGCTTAAGATGACACCTCGAGTCATGTGCGCATGCGTCGACTTAGCAATCCGTCGGTCGTCCAATTTCTGGGACCTGTCTTTTAATACTTGATACTATGAGGTTGGATTTTAAGTTTCCGGTTTGGTATTATAGGTGTTGTTTTGCGGTAATGAGTCTCTTGTGTGATGTGATCCCAGTAGCCTTATTTCTATTTTGGTTTAAGAACTAGTTAGAAATACCTAATTAAATAAAACAGAATACTACCATGTGATTTTTACTCTGCAATAAAAGGTTTCTTCTCATCTAAGGGATTGTGATTTGAGAATCAAACTATAGTGCTACCTTTTTAGCATGGCTGTTACCATAACCATTACCCCATTATGATGGCACTCAGACCCAGATTGCCACTAATAAGACAAATCAAAAGACAGGATATGATGTAATTTCTTTTCTTCAATGATGTTAAAAAGGCATGGCTTGAATACCATTTCATGCATTTATAAGTGTACCCAAGGTAGAAAGTAATTTCACGAGAGAGAGAAAGCTGAGTTACATAGATTATTATCCATGCTCAGATTAGATAACAATATAAACTGATATGTGATGATGAGAAATATAATGGGATTCTTGACAACTGACTAAGTAGATGCAGAAATACCTGTAGGAAAAATATTGCTCTTTTGGTTTAGGTACTAGTAAGAAATACATAATTGACATAAACAGACTGTGTCATTTTAACTCTGCAATAAAAGGTTTCTTCTCATTAAAATATCAAGGAATGCATAGACACTCAAAGACCCCATGGAAATGCAACCATTGAAACTTAATTAGCCTTTAAGCAAAATAAAAATAAACAGCTTATTAAAGACAAACACTAACCCTTCAACCACAGATCATCCCGCAATGCATCGGCAAATGCCCAAGCGCCCTCATCACTGATAGTTGGATTAGCATTGAGAGTTATACGCCTCACACCTGCCATACGATCCAAGTCTGGACGGCGATAACGTAGGCTCTCTTTCCAAGCCTCGCTGTGACGTTGTGTAGACTGATGCTGTAGAGAGTGGGATGTAATATAATGAAGTTAAAAAGTATTCAAATGTCATTGCAGCTGGCTGCCAAACGTCACAATAACACTCACATGCTCTAATTTTTCGATACTTTACTGGCTGCCAAGCAAATTTCTTCCCCGCAATTTGAGACCTCCATTCATAAATATCGAGTGTATACTTTCAAAGCTTTAATAAATGTTTGTCTATGCGATATCATTGCCATGCCAAGTGTGAGCTCAGCAGTGACAATTTGTGTGAAATGAATCACAGCTCATTATTCATATGCTGACCGGTTTCAATAGCACAAAGTGTTCAGTACAAATCAATGACATCCCATACAAAAACAACTTTTGTTTATTTGTGGTTACTAAAAGCATAAAATCATCCTAACCTAATAAGTATTAGTGCTGATATCAAGATCTTTTTTTCATGTCGACATGTTGCTATTTTTGAATCTCGATATCGACATATTATGATCCAAATACCAAGCCGATTGTTGCCGCAAATTAAGGTCCGCGATAGTATAGAATATCACTGCAGATCGAGAATATCTCAAAGTAAATGTTCGGTATTGTACACACACATATACGATGGATATTAATTTCATTTGATACTGGTAAGTGGTTAGGGAGAAGGGGGACTGGCGTGATTACTTTCAACGGTTTGCTAGCGTTGGATTTTTTCTTCTTTTTCTTCACAACTCTTGCCGAAAATCACTTTACTGAATTTCTTTTTTCTCTCAAATCATTACCGACGATGTTTTTTTTTCTTCTTCAATTATATCGACATCCCAAAGTTGATATCGACATGTCGAGATAATGACAGGCCTAATAATTTTCATGAATGAGGCGTCAAATTGTGGAGAGGAAATTTGCTCGTTTAGTACTTCTCAGCCTACACATGCATTGTTGAAACTAATTACTGAGTTTAAATTAGCTAACATAAAATTTTGGGATACCCTCATAGATACGCTTGAAGAGTTTTAATAACTCAACAACAAAAAAAGGGCAGTATATTTGTTGAATATTTTTTCTGCAGAGAGTGAATAAATACCTTGATCAATTTAGCAAGAAGTTCAGCCCCTTTCCTGGTTACCCCACAAGCTGAAAAGTTCAAAGAAGTGATAGCAGGCACATTCTTAAGACCACTAGTAAGTATCTTCACTCCTCCATCTCCTACACGACATCCCTCAAGTGATAGGTGCTGCAAGGTAGTGTTCTTCTGGATACCCTGAGTATGCAACAGAGACCGATTGGAAATTTAAAATTGCACATATATGTAACCACTGACCAGTCACGTCAAAAAGGACATGTTATCGGCAAACACAGTTTTGAGATAGAGCCTATATATTTGGTGGAATATAGGGAAAATAATAGGGGAAAAAAAGTGTTTTCAATTAATATTTTGTGATTACAATGTATGATTAGATTCAACATGGTATAATTTCAAAGCTTAAAATGTGCTTTCAAGTCCAACCAATACCTCAGAAATGACTCTGGCCTCCAACATGTCCATTCTGACGTAACGGTTCACAATTGCACAGTCAAGCTCACAATTATTCATACCCTTTGAAAAATATGGGGTTTTTGCATTTTTCTCATACCTATACCAACTGGAGTGGTGAAACTTTCGCTTTACACAAAAGACAGTTAGTTAGTACAAATCAATCTATTTGGGCTCAACAATTTTTGAATAACAATAGAATTGAACAAAAATTGTGTTTTTATGCCTGTCCAAAATTATTCATACCCCATACCAAAACCCAAGGTTTAAGGCCTTTTTTTGTGATAAAACACATGTTGCTGACATACCTATTGTCTTTATATTGTGTGATAGGCTTTTATATTGTCATGCAATTATTCCATGATGTGTGCATACAATGTGGATGCATTACAAATGTGTCCTATTGAATGTACAGTGAGGGATAGGACAACACTCTAGCTCTTTGTCAGCATGGCGAAGAAGGCCAAAGAACTCAGTGAGGACCTTTGTGTGTGCATATTGTGAATGTTCACAAATAGGGGAGAGGCTTCAAAGCTATTTTGAAGCAATTCCAAGTGCCAGATTCCACCATACAAAGCATAATTAGGAAGAACAAGACGTTCAACGTTCATTATTTAATGAATGGTTTGATTACCTTATTATTGCTTGTGGCTGTAGACATGCAACACTATTGGCACAGGGTTGACCCCAAATATCGCCCCAAAAAAATGAAAATTGAAAAAAGTAGATACTTTGGGTGCTTATAGCCTGTAAAGTATCTCTTTTCTGATGCCATATTCTGAATCTATGTTGAAAAGTAGATTAGAACACCAATTTTCAGCTCTGTAGCTGGTACCATTATTGATTTATGCTCGTCCAAAGTTCGAGAAAAACGAATTTACACGCTTTTGCGGCCCGTGAGCGGCAAAAGAGGGGGGGTCTGGGCAAACTTTGAGAGGCCGTTTCTCGAAAACCGCATGGAGTATGAATTTTTTTTTTTGGCTGTGTTCATTTTGGCCATAGGGGATCATTTTAGCAGAGTTTAAACAAAATCGAAGAGGGTCACCTGGGGCCACTAGGTGACTTGATATGGAATGACCCTAGTGTGGTCTAGTGGATAGTATGCAGGGTTCATGATACAAAGGTTGTGAGTTCTAGCCCGCTATAGCCAACATGTTTGTATCCTTGGGCAAGGTACTTAGTCTCAATTGCCTCGTTGACCCAAGCGAGATTGGGGGAGCTGTTAGGGGATATTACAATCTAAGTGCTGATAAATTGTGTGCGCTGTGTCGGTAGCCTGGTAAATGAAGCGAAGTGATTGAGACGATTTCCTAATGGCAGCAAAAACCAGTGGTTCGAAAGTCACATAGAAATTGTGATCCCGTGCATCGGAAGCGCAATACCCGAGCAAGTTAAAAAGGTTACAGACTCTTTCGTAAAGAGTAGGGGATCATCCCGGTCTGTATCTGTTCACACTTCTAACGGACCCCAATGGAAATAAGCTTATTGGGTTATCCAGGGTCGTAGGACCCACCCAAATGATCTCAAATCAAATCAAATCAAATTCCTCAACATGTTTATACCATGAAAATCGAAATGGATTTTTGTAAGTTTTCCACAGCAAGTTATACCGTGAAAATCTAGAGATTCTTGCAAGTTTTCCACAACAAGTTATACCGTGAAAATCGATGGATTCTTGTCAAATTCAACCACAAAAATCAATTTTTTTCAGATTCTCGTAATGTATTAAGAAATTCTGCGCCTGGACTGTTGCCCCTATCAAAATGGTGCTTATTCACAATGGTGCTTATCACAATGGTGCACTACAGTCCAGGATTTTGAAGACCACTACACCTGCACATTTTCTTGAGGCTTAAAATAAGCAGGAGCTGTGGGAAAATTTGTCCAGGGTTGCTAACTCTTAAAAAAAAACCTGGTTCTTATGTGAATGTTGTCACCATGGACACATTTTTTGTTGAAAATTGCCCCTGGTTAGTCCATAGCACTAATTGTTTATCAGGATAGCACATATGGCTATCATGGTTTTGGTTTTCCTGGTTGATGACAAATTACCACTGGTTCTGATGATAGGGACGATCTGTGAACCAGAAGCAATTTTGTGTGAAAAGTATTTCCTGGTTATGAAATCCTTATTTCAACCAGTGAAGTTTCTTATCTCTAATGCACTTATCAATTGCATCTCCAGCCCCGGGGTATCCGGGAATAGCGAGGATTAGGGGCGGGACGTCCAAATTGCCCATGTGACGTCCCGGGTACAATCGTGTACGGTCCCCGCAGGGCCGGGCACCATTTTTTGTACGTCCCCGCTACAGTCCCAGCCCCCTTGGCCAGGACAAAGTGTACAGTCCCGGCCACCCATTTCCTAGGACAAAGTATTCTCACCCGGCTACAGTCCCAAGGTCGCTTATTTCTTTCTGCAACCATACCGGAATGCATTTCTATGTGTTCCCTATGTGTTATTAGGCTTATTTCGTCAAGCGCATCGCATCTCTAGCTTATTTATAGCAAGCGCCCTGGTGTTCATTTGTGTACCGTTAGCGTACGTCCCCGCTACACGCCCCAGCTAGCGGGGGCACAGTTTGTACGTCCGTGTACACTCCCCCGCATAGCCGGGCATCATTTTTTCTATGTGTTCCCTATGTGTTATTAGGCTTATTTCGTCAAGCGCATCGCATCTCTAGCTTATTTATAGCAAGCGCCCTGGTGTTCATTTGTGTACCGTTAGCGTACGTCCCCGCTACACGCCCCAGCTAGCGGGGGCACAGTTTGTACGTCCGTGTACACTCCCCCGCATAGCCGGGCATCATTTTTTCTACACTCGTGTACGGTCCCCGCATGGTCCCCGCCATGCCCCGGGGGCCAGGCTTGCAATTGATAAGTGCATAATACTGGGTACAGGTAATTGACTTGATACAATGTAACCTCCTTATTCCTTACCATAGTTAAAGCTTGGACATCCTTACTGCGTAGTGGAATAGCCTGTAGCTCTATGAACGTAAGTGCACTGGTAACAGCCAGACATTCCTTTAGTGCAACACACAAACGATAACTCACATCTTTGGTGCGTATGGGTGGGGGTCGTCTGCCAGTTTTGCACTTCTTCCCTGCTAGGATAAAATGAAACTAAATCAGTGACTAATAAATAATGCCGGAAAATCATTTTTTTTTACATCTTTCAGATTTGGAGGAAATGAAATTTTCAAAATAACACATCTGTGCCATTAGAGGTTAAATACTGCACACCGGCTGTTTTGAGGTAATTGTGGAAAATCAAAAGAAATGGATTCATGCCCAAGAATAATCATATTTACAGTTCTTTGCGAATTCTGAACACAATTTGAAAACAGTGAGGCACCATTTGTGGTGTTACATGTAGGTTGAAAAGTTCTGCTGGATGAAACTTACCCACAGCAGCTTCAGCGTTTATCCCATAATACTATAAAATGTATAATAGATAGGTCTTTTCTTTTGTTCAGATCCGGCGAAGTAAACTATGAACGCTGCAGGAAGGTGGCGTATGTTACAAAAAACAGCCATATAATAAATAATGATATAGGTTGGTTGCGGAATTGAACCCGGGATTCCTGGGCGGGAGCGCTAGAGCATGGCCACTATGCTACACTAGATTAACTGTTTTGGCAAAATCGTTGATAAAGATATATTTAATATGAAGTTATTCAAGCATCACATTTCTTACGATTCCCATATTCTTTCAAAATTAAAACAATGAAGCGATTAGCATTTTAAACATTGGGAATTGTTCATTAAGACTCCAGCTTCTTGTGGGTGCTGTTCAATCTCTAATCGCTTCAATATTACGTGCACAAGGGCTGTGAGAATGGACCTACGGCACATAATCTCCTGGCCACAGTTCGACATACGTGGGCGCACTTCGATCAGGCTGCGCACGCATGCTTGAACTCACAAAATACTGCCAACCAACAAAACCAAAGCACCTGATTGGTCAAATTTAAACTGAAGCCTTTTTAACGAACGTCACGCTGTGCCGTATCCACCAACGCAGTGCTCCCGCTGCGCCATAACCACCGACGCAGTGGGGCGTGATGGTGCGTGGAAAAGCTCATGAGTTTGTCAGTTCTCACGTTTGAGCACCAACCAATCAGAGCCTTGAGGTCGAGATGACGTAGTACGCACAACGGATAACCATTGCACCGTTTTGGGGTGAGGTTGAGCAAGCGTACTTTACGCGAGCTCAACCTCATGTGACGTGGGCCCATTGAGCGTAAAATGTTGCAAGTTGTATGGTGGTTCCATGTTCAAAAAGGTTACAGGCTGAAATGCTATGCGATGCGGGAAGATCGCTAAGGCTGCTGTGAAACTTACCTGAGCCCTCTTGCCCTATTGGCTGAAAATAACTTCGACATCCCACAAACTGCAGGCTCTTGTTGATCCTCAGGGTATTCAGAATTGGTGTCCAATCTGGTAAACGAATACGATCTGCATTCAAGTCTAGATCACCCTCACCCAAGTGTGCCTTGACGGATGTCAATGGGCACGTATCTTGCAAGGCACAAAGCTGTGTGTAGTAACCCTCAAAATCTTGTGAACCATGGTGGCGGGCTTGCACACTTCCTATCATTGCCATATTAGACTGTTACATCGTCTAGAAATAAAACAATATTAATAATTATCATTTATGTATGGGGGCTCCCACACAGTACAATAAAATTGCATATTGAATATTGTGCACCAAAAGTTCCCGGACGCAGAAGAGGCACGAATGAGTCAAACAAAAAATTGTCGATCATAGCGTCATGATTTGAGTGCTCTCGTTCATCCAAAGGTTGAACATGGTCTTGCACTGCATTCCAAAACAACAGACGCACCACCTGACACCAGCTGTCGCGCTATGCACCAGAAGCAGAAGCATCGGACCCTGACAGAATCGTGACGCTATGTGATCGACAATAATTTGTTTTGATCGGCGTTTCAATTTCGCTGTGATTATGGTCAGTTCGGGCTAATTTATTTGTCTTTTATCAAAACAGTCTTATAATTTTATGGCTTAGGTTCGTGTGATACAAGAATGTATTGCACTTGATAAAAAAATATTGCACTTGTCTTCGACTCGTACAATATTTGTCTAGCTCATGCAATATATTCTTGTATAACATTGTTAAACGACTGAGGATTTAGACTAAGCGAAAGCAGCAAAAAATTGTGGGAAGAATGAATCAATCTCAAAAACAAGATGGGGACTTACGAAAGTGACAATCGCAATCATGAATGATAAAATCAAAATCCTGCAATGTTCAGATGAAATGAGCAAGCTTGTTTTAACGGCAAATTTAGTGGCTTTTAAATTTTAATAGGGGTTGCATTTAGTTAGTTGTATAGCGAACTTTGTAGATGTCTAGAACTTGCACAGTCTTAATATAAAAGCTTATAAAATATATCGACATTCCAATTCGGATATCAACATGATGACAGCCTGATGTACAGTCACACCTTTTCCCAAAATCATGCGGGGAATTTGAGGTCTGATGAAATTGGTTTCCAGGAAATACACATTTTTCTGGCCCTGGTGCATTAACTGTGTTGTATTGACAGGTGTTGGTTACAGATTACCCGTTTGGTTTAGCGTATGGTTTATAGTTGACACCCTCTTCGAATGCGCACACATATACTGGCAGGCAAGCTTTTGTTTGGCAGGCAATTCGTGCGCACACCGGTTTTTGTTTGCTTGGCTGCTGTGACGTTACAGGTGATATTGTCTATATTGACTTGGAATAAAATATTTAAACAAAATGTAAGAAAATTTGCTTTAAATATAGCAATTCCTACGATCGACAAAATAATAATAAGCTTACTGAAAAAAACTTTGTCAGCTAAATTTATTTATTCAAATCTGTGCATTTTTTTACTATATTATACTCGATAAAATGTGATTCTCGTCGCGGATTTTCATTAACAAAAAATTAAATGCGCAAAAATCAAGTGTACGCAATTCCAATTATAAATCTGACTATAGCAATTTGCTTTCCAGCATTTATTATTTTTCAACACAAATGACGATATGATATGGATTAGCTATGAAAACTAGCATAGACAGACGGCGTCATTTTAAATTTGTTACTGTAGCAGGAATAGGGTGATCCAAATTCAAACCAGTATTTCTTGGAAATAGATATTGGTTGAGCTAGACCTATTTCAAAACCATGCAACAGTAATGCTGATAACATACTAAGGTTGCTTTGCGATTCGGGATGCCCACGATGACGTAATTTACGTAATTTGTTGTATAATCGAATGCAATCAATTCAGTAGTGACCTCACGTGACTTTTACAAAAGTCACTCCAGGTAGAACGGCCTGAATCGCTGCAGTGGACTTCAATCCAACTTGTGCGGGACTGGTATATAATGAGCATAACAAATAATTTGAATTTTATCCAACGCGGACCCAGTCACTGCCATAATGCGGACATTTTATGCAGGTTAACGAGATCGTGAATCCACCCATAGCAGTGATTTTCTGTGACTTTTGAAAGCTAAATACGTATGGATCAGATTTGAAGGAGAGTGCATTTGATGTACATTTTTGTTCCAAATAATATTTGAAGTGTGTCAGAAAACCAACAAAATCAGAATGCAACCCCTTCCTTGGTAATGCACTTATCAATTGCAACCCAGGCCCGCAATATCCCCGTAGCAGGAAACCCACTATTGGAAATACCCAGGTAACGACCCGCCTAGCGGCAATGGCATATCCAGTACTGTTTGATGAGGGGTCCACCTTAGGGCCCCTGGTGTGGTCCAGGGGTGAAGCTCATGGGTTTTCGGTATTTTTAAGGCAAAGATTCCGCATTCTGAAGCAAGAAGAATAAGGGTGTTTTGACTTGAGATACATTATAATGTTAAAACCTGTATAAAAATATGCGTGAATAATTTTCAGTTTATGAACTAAAATGGTCCAGAAAAATTCCCTGAAGCCATCTTGTTAAGCTTAAATGTTGAAAGATTGGAACTAATAATAATATGTGTGAAGCGTGCAAAAACTGTCATTTTTGACACTAAAAAGGTACAGTATAACGTTTCAAACGTCCTCCACATAATATTTAGAATATTTGATGTGGTTTGAGAGCCATTACAATATTGAAACCTGCCAACAAATGCACGCGCAAAAATAAATGTTTTTGAACTGGTCATGGAAAACTCGTCCAGAACTCGTCTTGTTAAGATTGAAGGATGAAATATTGAAACTAATACGCGCGAAGCGCGCACAATTCGGCATCTTTAACACTTAAGGTTGGTGTCAACCCTGTTTGGCGCCAAATTATCAAGCACTGTAACTTTTAAATTATGAATGTGATGTACATAAAAGTATACATTTTTTGTAATGAAACGAGTCAGAGAATCCATTTTGGTATCAAATTTTCCTAAAATTAGTGTTTTTTACATTTTTGCCCAAAAATCACCTTTTTGGCGTCAAAAATTTTCAGACAACCTAACAATATCAGTTTTTTATTAAAAATTCCAAAATTTCACCAAAATCATCTGAAGTCAATTATCTAGGAGCGAATTTTTTTTTTTGGCTTAAAATTTGTTTGTTTTGAAAATATTGACCAAAAAGTGCCAAAAATGAGATTTTTGAGATAAAAAACATTTTTTACGTACAACTAATACGGGCGAAGCGCGCAAAAATTGGCATTTTTAACACTTAAATGGTCCAGTATGACGTTTTTAACTTCCCACATAATATTTAAAATATCTACGGTGGTTCGAAACCCATTATAATGTTGAAACCTGTTGGGGAAAAAAGTGTGAATCGAGCAACTAAATAGTCCAGAATGGACCACTGCTGGGATTGAACGGACTGGCTAATGGACAAACTGGCAATGGGCTATTCCAGTAAAAAAAAAAATTACACCCCCTGTGGATGACATTTTGTTGAGTTGCACAAAAGTGATGGATTTCCAAGATTAATATTTGTGAAATGACCGGATGTCCCTTTAATGTTTCTTTTTTGTCCAGATATCCAGTGGCACAATTTCAAACTGAACTTCAACAGGATAAGATTTTGTCCAGGTATTTTCTGCTGCAAGTCTGAATATGTCCGGATATCCGGAGTGATCCAGTGATGCGATACAACATTTCTGCTGAAAATCTGAACATTTCCGGATATCCGGATTCATCCACAGTGATACACCCATCAAAATATGTAAGTTCCCCCCTAGCATATACTAGAATATTTCCAAAAATATTTGATGGATTTAAATAATTTTCAGCTAGAAAGATGCACCCAATTGTTAGGCACATTTTGATACCAAATTTGTTGGCCTTGAGACAATGCAACGATAAGAAATTGTGCCATTTATCAATTTTTATACAGAAAAAAAGTGGCACTAAATCTCACTGGCTATGACTGGTTTTTGTCCATAAAATTAACAAACATTTTAGACCTTTTTATTACTGCGCAATTGCTTCTGCGCATGACGTCACATCAAAACTTTGCTGAGTTATTTTTAGTATTTTGCCGTGCGTCCGCGATCAGCCGAACCGCCGAACTTCTTTGGAGTTTCCTAGTGCATTCTGGGTAATATTTCAGGTTTGTTTCCGATCGCCATCTTTAAAATTCTTCGAGCTAGCGTAAGGCCCCTTGCAATTAAATGTGAGTTTACTGTTGCGTTTTTGAAAAGCAGGACGAGGTGACTATCTAATATTAATATTGTAATATTTTGGGGTAAAGTCACCTGATTTAATATTGTCGGCATTGTTAACTATTATCCAAGGTACGAATACAATTCAAATGCTGTTAATTATGTCCTACCACCACCTACTGCCTTGGCTTTGCATTTTGTTTCTTTTATAAAGTAGTCTACTCATATTTGCATCCCTATTTTGAATATTAATGAGATATTCGATCGATGTTTGTAAAAAAAATCGTTACGCTAGCTCGGAGAATTTTAAAGATTGCGATCGTAAACAAACCTGAAATATTACTCAGAATGCACTAGAAAACTAAAAAAAAGTTCGGCGGTTTTGATGTGACGTCATGCGCTGAAGCGATTGCGCAGTAATCAATTGCCGTGCCTACGAATATGCTTCAAATGCACACATTTCAATACAAAGCGACAGTTGCAAGTTTCGTGCAGAGTTTTTTACTTCCCAGAAATGTTTTCCTAACCCGGAAGTATTGCAATTGCGGCTCATCGGCTAATTTTATCATCAGAAAAGTGTTAAAAAGCTTATGAAAAAGCTGTAAACAATGAAATAATTAAATATTTTTAAAATATTACATATATCACGCGGGTGACTTTTGGACGCGCGCGGGCAACAGTAAACTCACATTTAATTGCAAGGGGCCTAAAGAAAAAATATATAAAACTTCGAATATCTCATTAATATTTAAAATAGGTGTGCAAATATGAGTAGACTCCTTTATAAAAGAAACAAAATGCAAAGCCAAGGCAGTTAGTCTGGTGGTGGTAGGACATAATTAACCGCATTTGAATTGTATTCGTACCTTGGATAATAGTTAACAACGCCGACAATATTAAATCAGACCTGTGACTTTACCCCAAAATATTACAATATTAATGTTAAATAGTCACCTCGTCCTGCTTTTCAAAAACGCAACAGTAAACTCACACTTGACTGCAAGGGGCCTAATTAATAGTGCACTTTCAATGAAAGCTTGAAATGAAATTTCAAAAATAGTTTTGCCAAAAATGACTGAAATTGCATCTTTTTTCTAGTAAAACGTAATTTTAACCATGAATTGTTTTGAAGCGCCACAAAAAAAAATTTGGTATCAAGTTTAGCTATCGATATGAAGGATAGAAGATGCCATTTTGTATGTGGAAACGCTACTTTTGGATTAACTGTAGGCCTAAATACTGGCAAAATGTCCACTTGCCACAAAATGACTGAAATTTCATCATTTTTCTGGCAAAACGCAACCAGGAATTTTTTTGAAGCGCCACAAAATATTTTAGGTAGGATTGAGTTAAAAACAATTGATATCTGATCAGGGTTCACGCTACCTTGCGTTTGGGCGTCATAGACGCCCTCATTTTGATTTGGACGCCATAATATTGAAATGTCCTGTGTTATTGCGTCTTGCTTGGACGCCCTAGCTTGAGGCTATTCATCTTACTATAAATACGATCTCAAATTCACGATGCATCGCAGTTTACAAATATCTGAAATTGCATCAAAATTTGCTAAGCTTAATCGTCGAAAATGTCAACAACATGCCCAAATACTTCTCATTTGCGCAGTGTTTTAGTATCAAAACAAATCAGTGCATATACACAGACACACAGCGAAGCTGACAGGGGATGTGTACAACCAAACTAGCACGATATTCTACATTATCGTCTCCTCCACAAGAGTAAGATACTTGTTCGTAAACAAATGTATGTACGTTTGTGCACGTGCGGGAATTGCGAGTACTCTACAGTTGGTAAAAGAGATAAATTATTTGCATGTATTATAATAAGTGTTGACCTGTGACACGGCACAGGGTGACATGGACCGGTTCAATTTGGCAATAGGGGTGGTACGTTCAGGGCAAATGCACAACAATTAATTTGATTGTTTAATTCTGAAGTTTTCTGTATGTTTTTTTAATAAATATAAATATTGTATATTGTTAATCAGTAATGAACGTTTTATTGATAATCTTTAGTTCAAAACTCTGTTTGATATGTCAATTTATATAGTATATTGTGTGCGTTTAACCTCCTTGAAAAGTTATACGATCTCGCTTTGAGTGGCCTCATAGGACTTGCGCTGTTGCGCATGTGCTTGGGAAAAGTTTTTGTCTCGCTTGCTTTACTACTGTATTGTAGTTGTACTGCCTGCATCCTGCTGCCATGGAGGATGAAATAAACCCGGGGGTGAAAACCCCAATAAAAATAAGGGCCAAGAAAAGAAAAAGTGCAATAAAGCTTGGAATTCAGACTGGTTGAAGCGATTCAGATGGCTGGAATACGATGGGCATGAAATTAGTACAGTCACAGGTAATGCAGTAATCCCCAGTAAACAGTCACACTTACTGCATTACCTTCACAATGTCAAAATGTGTATAGAAAACAGGAGACTGAGTAGAGTAGCAAGCAACTATCATTCACATGCGGCATGATACAGTAGGCCTAATCATAATTAGGGAATTTATCATTATTTCATGGACTCCCAAAAATTCTGTTTGGACTCCATAATTCTGAGAATTGCCAGGATAGGGGGTCCAACTGGACCACATAATTTTGAAGCTACTGTGAACCCTGTATCTGATATAATAAGGCATAGCCATAGGCCTATCCTAAATTATAAGGGTAGAATAAATATGCCATTTTTTTGTGTGGAAAGCGCTACTTTTGGATTAACTGTAAATACTGGCAAATATGCCCACTTAGCGGGCATCTTGATCTTTGCCAGTGCACTGGCAAATTCGGCCACCTGCTAGGAGTAGGACTGATATTTTCAATATTATTTCATTTTTGTCCGAATATCCACGGCAAAATATGGTGATATTTGTCTTTGTCTGGACATCCGGTGTGATCCACAGGTGGGGTGTAATTTTTATCTTCTAGAATAGCCCAATAAATGGACGAAGTGGGAAGGACGAATGCCATCATGATCATTCATGGCTGTTGAATTTGGAACCAAACGAAAACTGACATCTCAGTCTCCCGTTTTATGATTTTTATTACTGTTTCCATTTCAACTTGAAAACAGAATTCACTTACAACCAAACTAATGGTATTACCTTTCATACCGTGTAAGCTTTTATACAATTCATGGCCGTTGATTGACTATGGCAGACTTTTTAGGGGGTCAACGTCAAATTATCGACTGCTTCAAAATGTTGCAAATGGCGCTCTTCCCATCAACCATCACGGTTTTTTTTATTTTTAAGTGATTTGTTTCTTACTTTGTCTCTCTTGTAGGTTTCTATTCATTAATTTAATAATTTAGAACAACAGAACTTACCTTATTTCCTAGGCATTTATTGTTTTACATTTGATTTCAACTTTATTTTCATTTACAAACCTATTATTACATTTTAGAAACCCTCTCTTCCATGAGTTCAAAGTTCATTCATGAACAGCTGTTTTCTGAGTCATGACTTCTCTAACAAGTTTGTTTACCAACTTTGGCAGGGTTTTACATCATAATTCAAACTTGTTATTGTCGTCAACTCAATCCGTGTATACACTTAAACGATTTGTAGCAATGGCTGCCACACATTTCAATGTAGTACACAATTTAGCAGGCAAAGAATTTTGTATAAGTTTAGGTAAGGTAAGCTTTTTAAAATCAATTAAAGGTAGATGACCCGATCACATTTTCGTAACACAGAATTATTTCAAACATACGGAGATTTTCATATCATATGAAAGCTCGTATTTTTCTCATCATCACACTGAAATTTGACGGCCTAAATCGGTATAATTACGGAGAAATCGATGAAATAACGTCGAATTACCGCGAAAGGTGGTATACCACCAATATCGTTTGTGTACAACTCAATGGGTACATTTCACGGCATCTTTTGCGTCTAAAATAAGAACCATTAGAGTTATGCAACTCAAACTTTGGAATACGACTTTTTTAAGGATGACCTTTCATGTAGAATAGTAAACTTCAAGTTTAAAATCGGAATGTGATCGGTCATTGACTACAGTCTTTTACAGAGGAAAATTTGGTAGCCAAAATATGTGGGAAAACTCCATGTTTACCTCTTTTAAATCCAGCGATGTAGTACGATGTGGGCTGGGATGTATTTACTGATCTGATGTCTAAATAACCCCACACAAGCAATTGGACATCAACATCATGAATTGAAAGTAAACCTTTTTTACCGAAAATGGTTTAAAATTTGCATGACTTGATCAGATTTCAGCAATATGACTGAGGTAAACTACTTTTGGTTTATAAAAGCGTTCGAGCGTAGTGGAGTATGATTAGTCCCAATCGGTACCGTAGTGCAAGTGTATCTTCGATACACGGTACCACTACCCTCTATAGACTCACGACGTCGCGAAAATCACATTTTGAAATCAAGATTTTCACATCAAATATAATTTAAATCAATCAAAATACACTCACATGTTGTTCCTAGAAGTTAACTCTTAGTAATACATTGAGTTAATTAATTTTGATCAAGCATCCTCATTTTGGGGGAAATATTGAGGTAAAAAAACGGCAGTGCTGACACTCAATGTGAATTTTGCGACGTCGTGTGTCTATAGAGGGTGTTGTGGCTATAGTATAGTGAAGCATGAACGATAGTATAGCCACCATTGGGTCTAGAGTATGATATGGTCAGGCCTTTACATGTAGCTGTTTTGCTATAGTATAGACGATGGTCTTATAAATGTTTAGGCTGTACCATATTTCGAGTCGTATGGTACAGCCTATATAAGACCATCGTTTATAGCGAAACAGCTAAGAACTATATTTTATTCTTATTTAGTTTATTGGTTATTTTGATCTTTTATCATAAAATAACGCAGTTTGTTAGATTTATTTTAAACAAACAACAACAAATTTCCCCCTTAAGGTGGCTCTATTGGCTGATGAAAATTTTAGATTTCCTTTAAAATCTGATATGTTCTAGCCCTTGGTTTATCAATTCTGGAACTGAAATTTTTATTTCAATCGGACATTCGGTTGCCGAGATATGGTAGGTCAAAGAGGCATAATACCAACATCTTTGGCAACAACTTTCTTTTTATTTTCTTTATTTTTTCCAATTCCAGTTGCCATGAAATGTCCTAATTATGGCTAATTATGTATGCATGAAATATGCAAAGTAAAGTTTGTGGACTAATGAGATGAGCTGTGATGCTGTGACTTGGTACATGGCTAGAACACTTGAAGAGCTAAAAACGTATGTTAGCTTTTGTCTAATTTCCATTTGCATAATTAATTAGGCCCACTAATTAAAATGTTTAAACCATGATTTTGAGGTAATTAGGAATCGTATCGCTCTGTAACTTGGAATGTATGTACGATTTATGATCAGAAATGTAAATCTGCAAGAAAATCTACTTTCTAAAAAAATCATGAATAGAGGGCACTCTCTGGAAAAGATCACATAATATGCCTTTGATAAAATTGGCGAATCCAGCGAGCTGTTTTCCAACTTCCTGCTTCAAATTAATCACATTCTTTAGCACACACGCACCTGTCATCGCTGCGTTATACCCACAACGCATACGGCGGCGACTTTGTGTAGGGCAAGCTAACGCGATGACGCGTTGATATCATACGCGCTGAAGGTATTATTTTTCGAATGAATTAAACCCTCTCCAAACTATACACCATTGTCTCATAATGTATGGGCGTGTCGGTTGAAAATCAGCCAAAAAAAGTCATCTCAAATCCCCTTAATTACCCAGATATTATTATCACCAAGTTTAGTTGAGATTGAAGTCCAACCTTTCATATGAGAAAAAGGGCCATAAAGTTTTGACAAAAAAGGTCGAAAGTCATGTAGGGGTCATTACATGTAATCCAGGTAGGGCCTACACCCCATGTATCATCTCAAGTCCCCTTACCCAAAGATTATTGTCACCAAGTTTGGTTGAGATTAAAGTTTGACTTTTCATACATTTGTATGAGAGCCCTAAAGAGCATTAAGGGGGCTGTCAAGTGTCAGAAATAGCTTCCGTAAAACTGCCGTAACTACGTAATTATTCATATATTCCATATACAAGTATACATTTTTTTGAAGGAAAGGGTTCAATAAATCTAACCATGAACATAAAATTGCTCTAAAAAGAACCATTTTGGAGAAAATCATAAAAAACGAGAATTTTGACCAGTCTTCAATTCGGACAAGGTAACCAAAAAATATTTTCTGAAAATCTGTCCTTTTACGATTTTTGTAATCTTAAGAAAATTACCCGGGTTCCATTTTTTTTGTTTTTTGATATCTGAGATATTTTTTTATTTATTGACCAAATAAGGCAACAAAATGGGATTTTTAAATACAACAAACGTGAATTTCCACAAAATGATCCGAAAAATCGGGAAATAGGCCTAAAACAAAAAACAAAAAAAATGGAACCTGGGGAAGATCATGGTTGTTGCGTTAAACTTACTTGCTGTCCATCAGATGCAGTTTGTATTGAGTTATCGTGTCTGTAAATCGTATTTTTACTCAAAAATGAACATAAAGAAATCAACCGATGAATGTGAAAAGTGACAATACCACCGTTTGATCATGGTTTACGGGGAAATACACGTATTTCAAATCCTGTTCTTTAGATATTGTGGGAAACATATAAATCCCCAACTTCGTGCAAAGTTTCATTACAAACCGTTCTTTTCTTGGTATCAAAATAACCTCAAATGTGTGTTAAAAAACACCTTTTTCATGATGTCGAGTTTGAAAAAGAAGCCATACCATTTTATGCGCATTCGAAGTGCGTTCACAATTTCCGGGAAGCGTAACGCATTCAAGCGCGTGCGTTAATCGACAATGAGCGCAGACGCGCGCGGAATGTTTTGAGTTGGCAAAATAAATGGTGACGCGTGCGCGTTGAACCGGTTGACAAAGATTTAGACGCTCGTGTATTAATTTCTGTGCGCAACACTCTGCGGCTAATCATCAGAGTTTATCATTATAGGCCAGTGTAGTCGAGTCTTTATCAATGTGATCATTTAAAAATGCACCGTGGCGGGATTAGTGAGTAGTCTGGGTGTAAAAATCAATCCTAGATAAAGGACTTAGTAAAGGAGAGAGAAAAATTGGAAACAGAGAGAAAGCAAGAAATGGGATGAAGATTTAATTTAAGACCTGTCGTTAAATTTGGTAGGCTCTAGGCCTACATGTTTTCTCTTCTTCTACCTCAGATATTTAAAGAGACGGAATCGGGTAAGCTTCTGATTAACATGATTAATATGAGTCACGTCACGAATTGTAATTTCATCATAAATAGTAAAAGGCCACAACATGCCACCTGAACTTGATCCTCGTTATGCCAGCGCCACCGAAAAAGAAACTGAAATATATGTCCAATAGGTCTAATGTTTAATGAAGCAGGAAAATAAATTTAACGGTTTGTAAAATGACTACCGTAAATTATCACCATTAGGCACTCTTTCAAAACCTTGAAAATACAAATGATCACAGCGCCATCTTGTGATAATACATGTACATGTATGTCGAGTGTTTCGAGATCAAATCAAATCGGCAAAGTGCAAAAACGTCCTAAGTCGCTAAAGTATTATTATTTATTGTCAAGAGCCAATCCATTGTCAGTATAGTATGTTAATTTTAATGTGATCAAGACAACGCTGGTTTATTAATTGTGAGGCATTTTATTACTTAATAAGAATAATAGATCTGTTTAAAAGCGAGAACATTTTAACAAAGGCGGGTAATTTACACATTTAAACGTGGTCAAATCATTATTTGTTTGTAAGGGTTTTATTTATTTATTTATTTATTAGTATATTAATTAATTTATTTATTTATTTATTTATTTATTTATTTATTTATTTATTTATTTATTTATTTACCTATTTATTTATTTATTTTCGTTTTTATTTTCAAAAATGAATAGGTCTATCAGTTTTAACTTTGGAAAGGGGTATTTACATATAAAACAAATTATGTATTAAAACCAGCCACCAATGACAACCATAGTTAATCAGTCAACTGTGCATATCAGTATAGAGACTGCCTGCGTTTCATACTAGTCATGGTGCAGGTACTAGTAAACTCTATTTAAGATTTTCGGGACATGAACTCTGACCATCTTTAAGTTAAGATATAGTCAATGACCAAGCATGGTTGGAAGTTGAGCATAACTTGCAATTGAATAAGGAATGTGTTGGTACAAATCCCGTTTAACAAACACTATTGATCTTTTCAATGGAATTCCTTCTGCTGCAGAACACTCAATTCAAGCGACATAAATTAGTGTTACTTCAAATTGACCGGGCAAAAATTACTGTAGCTATTCGATATTGCTATTGATACCTAGTAACTGTTTTTGGAATACTAAGTGCAATAGCTGCTACAAGAGATTTGGGAAGCTGCGCAACAATAAAGTTCTGTACAATTTTGTATGGGAGCCATTCTGCTAAGCGCTTCATTTACATGCATAGCTGCACTGATCCATTTCAAGGACATTATAATATGCAGATAATCTTATTGTTTTTATATTATACTAAGCAGTACGGCGCGGCTACATACAACTTTCGAATGGTTTCGAGTCAGGAAGTCAAGGCATGAAAATACCGTCTATTTTGTTCGCCCCGGCCCGCCAGTAAAGTGAGATTTCAAAAAACAAATAGAAATCGGGTCATTTACAACTCGCGATTGTGAAGGATTGCCTCCATCAATTTTGATCATCTTAGGCTCATTTTGAACGGGAAGTCCTATTTATGTAAGATGTCATTTCCGATTTAATAAAAAACACAATTGTTGTTACTATTTTTGAGTCGATAAAGATGCATTTTCAATGCGATCGTAAACATCGTATTTTTGATGATTTTTAGACGTCATAGCAAAAAATGTATGCACAAGAAATGTTCCTTAACGTATAAAACTTGATCAAAAATATGTTTATTTGTAATACATTTTTGGACAGGGGCCAGGGCCACGACTTTGATTCACCTACGGTAAAAATATACGCCATTTTCCAACACACAGAGACTAAATCGTTTTTTCTAACAAAAGGTATTCAGCGGGATTCGAACCGAGGAGGGGATTAGATTACTAGTCCATATTCGTAACCGCTCGGCCATAACTACTTACTGACGTGTCTATGTGTTCTCTATAATAATGAACTAGTGGTGAACTATTGAGTATTCGACGAAATGTTAGCCAAATTGAACCCAGTTTCTAAATTGTATTTTAAATGTGAAAACGGTGTCGGTGCAAGCTAGGTTTGGATTCTATGTAAAGAGCAATAAATTGATGATCATGAAAGGCTATTAATTTAAAGCTTTTAATGAGACAGGGGTCAGGGCCACGGGAAATATACCTTATTTTTTCAGTAATGACAAACTCTTCTTCAGAAAAAGGCATTTTCAAGCAGAAACTTCCCTGCAAACATGACTTTAGCATGTAAAAATTTAAAAACATTCGCCTAGTCACATGGTGTTGAACCACATTTAAATGCCTTAATGTTGTCATTGTATAAGGCTGACATTTTGGCATATTGAATTGCACGAGATTGACATCCTCTTTTCAAGGGAAAACAAAATCTCTTTGTATACAATAGACTCACTCAACGTTGGCATCTGACTGAAAACAGCCTTGATGATTCACGCAACGCATAGTATTTCGGAATGTAACCATTCTTTTAAGAATGGTTACATTCCGAAATACTATGCGTGTACGTTCCATGTTTAAAAACATGGAACCACAATAGAAGCTGCAATCATTTGCGTTCAGGTATTACAGCTCTAGCGCACGTAATACTTAAGCGATTAGAGATTTAACAGCACCTGCAAGAAGCTTGGAACATAATCAATAATTCCCATTGTTTCAAAAGCTAATCGCTTCAATATATTAATTTTAAAAGAAGTATGGGGTTCAGCAACGGGCAAAAATCTTCATACTAAAATACATCTTTGATCAACGACTTCGACTTAAACGTTAATCCGACGTAGCATAGTGGTCACGATGTAGGGCTCCCACGCATGAATACCAGGTTCGAATCCTCAACAAACCATAAACTGTTTTTATAAAGAAATACTGCTCATAGGTCACCTAGCCAGATGCGGAGGCTGGCGATATATTATATGAAACCAAAAGAAACACTGTTTATTTTAATTTTGTAGTATTATTGGATGAACGTTTAGGCTGCTGTCGGTTTGGGCCTAACTATCATAACCAAACAGACCCATAAATATTAGTCCACCTCTATGTGTGTTATAGTCATTTTACCAGGGCCGTCAGAAGGGGGGGTGCGTTGGGTGCGGACGCACCCCCCTTGAAAATCTCTTCCTTCTTTTTTTTAAGGTAAAAATGGCGTTTTTCTTAGTTTCAAATTTCAATGATAGTAAAACTACTCATAAAACATTGAATACAGTGCTTTTTGGACTGCGAAATTTTGTGTCCGTGCGAAATTTTTTGACGTGCGAATTTTTTTGACTCACCCCCCCCCCCCCCCCCCCCCCCCCCCCCCCCCCCCCCCCCCCCACCACTTACGTGAAATTCACGAGGTGACTGACTTGGAAAAAATTTGGGGCAACCTTTTACGAAAAAAAAACCTAGCTACGCCACTGCTTCCGGTAAAAAATCGTGAAAACGCACCCCCCTTGGGCAAAAGCTGCTGGCGGCCCTGTTTACGTTATCCATAGGATAAATAATCAACTAAATATGCACATAATTATCATATCTGAAACTCTTAAACACAATCAATCAATCAATCAATCAATAAATTAATTAGAACCAGGCATGAGAATAGAGTTATTTAAAAAATAGCAGGAAATTGGGGAAAATTCCTGACAGAGCGCGTGAAATTTGGTAAAAAAAAGGCCCGAAACAGGTTGAAATTACAAGAAACTGCGTAAAATGTGACTATAAAAAACAGGAATTCCTGCTTTTTCATTTCATGAAAATGCTCATATATAACTAACCGAACTTCTTAAAAATAATTATGGCAATGATGACTAGCTCCTCATATAAAAGGACGGAATCTAGAACAAATTAAAGATAAATTTACAGAAAAAATGATTTAAAAATAAATTTGACTTTGATGGGTCTCGAACTCACGCCTTGGCTTTAACCATACGTCTGTATTTCAAGTCCGGTGCTCTACCAATTGAGCTAATCTGTACGATACAACAGATAGGGTTTTAGTATGCAATAAGTTCTACAGTGGATTGGCTCTTGACAATAAAATAATACTTTAGCGACTTAGGACGTTTTTGCACTTTGCCGATTTGATTTGATCTCGAAACACTCGACATACATGTATTATCACAAGATGGCGCTGTGATCATTTGTATTTTCAAGGTTTTGAAAGAGTGCCTAATGGTGATAATTTACGGTATATGAATTGTCTATGGGTAAACTGTCAAGCGAACGAGTAACAGTAGCGTATCAGCAGAGTGTCCCCCCTCGACGGATTTGACCGGGTAGAACAGCTCAAACTACCGGGCTAAAAGGTTTTATTTTCTGTAAATACAGTGGGTTGGGGGAGCAAGGGCCCCAATTTGAATCGGATGGGGTGGATTTTGAGAACACCCCCACCCTCCCCGTTTTCAAATGTCGGACTCGGCGGCGGCGGCAATCCTCAGCCTGTAAAGTTAAAGCCTACCGGGAAGATACCATTTCCCCCTCTGACAAGCGATCTCAAGGGTAATGGAGCACATTTCACAGTAGTTAAATGATGAGTATTTTCCATTAGAATGGACTTGGATCCTTTTAAAATTGATTTGAATTGCTATCTACCAAAGATAATTATTAAATAGTGATTGTTCAGTGTTATAACAATAGCTCTATTAAGCATTTCGGTTGGATCTCTTATAAAAGTAGTTTGCTATCTACTGAAGATAACAATGATAACGTTGAAAACACGGTCATTATTTAACAATTAGCTCTAGTGCTAGGCCTATATACAGTATTCGGTATTTCCATTACTGCATGGTTTTATTATTTATTGGCTATCCCTATGAATTGCCTTGTCACCTATACCTAGATTGATTTTTTTTTTTATTGAGAGGACACAAAAGTACAAGGATATCAAAGGTGCAACCACACATTTAATTAATCAGGCCTATTGTTTACATCTCATAACTTCGTGATAAACCAAACCGATGTTACCCTATTTTTTTTATTGGGGTGGGTCCGAGGGGCAGAAATATAGAGCATCCTCTCCCACCATAATCCCATCCCTTCCACCTTTGCTTTCAGTCTAGAACATTCGGACGTTTCATTGATTCAAAATATGAATGATGGGCATTTAGCGATCGAAATGGGAAGATCTCTGTTCTTTGTTCAGTCCGAATTTCATTTGGAATGTTCCAGAATTTTATATTATTCAATTTAACTATGACATTTTAGGAGGATTTTATAGAAACATGACTTGTTTGGCCGTATAGGCCTACTTCTGGTTATCTTGGAACTTATTTTGTCTTATATGGCATATGTCACCAACCAAACCGTAGGCCTAACAGAGGGGCCTTAGACCCGAACGCAACTGAATAAATGAGCTTATAATGGATAGTATATTAAAATACATGCCAGGAGAGGCTGTCCATCCCTGCTCTCCATGGCCCTATACACCCCCCAACTCCACATGTCGTGTGTTTGATTGCCGCGTGTGCAAATACATGTACTATACAAAGTTAGACTATTATGAGATAACCATGTGAACCATTTGATAGCATCGGCTCATCGGCCCGAGGATGCTTCTCCGATCATGCCCATGTATAGGCCTAGGTAAAACGGCACTTATAATTGATATTATGTTTGATATAACTGATTGACAAATTAGTACACCGAGTTGAACTAACTGAGAACTAGCTAACTTAACAATGATACAAAGTAATAGGCCTACCATATTCAGTAATGACAATAAATAGATAAACAGGTAGGCCTATTGGATGGACGGGCGGGTGGAACGGACTTGTACAACATCGAAAGGCCAAACAAAAACAAAACATTAACGTCTTCGGATAAAACCCGGTGTAAGTCTTTTTGATCTCCTTACAATGTTTCACTCCGATCATGGATTCAAAATCTTTCTCTGTCCTTTTTTTAAAATCTTTTTTCCTTCTCTCTTTCCAAACTCCTTGACACTAACGCTTGTGCTAAAGCCTTGTTTTACTAATAGGCCTACTTGCTTTCAGGCTCAGCCACACCCCAGCAAAAATGACGGTTTGATAAGTCGGGCCTCCGATGCGTAAACAATGCGTATGAACAAGCCCTCAAACGCGGCAAAAACATAGCGGGTAACGCAGCACGCACTGACGGCTTTCGAAATAACAGCGTCGCGTATTTTAAGCGAACTGGCGCGTGCCAATTTGCGTGAAAAACAAAACACGGGATACGCGGCGCATGGGAGTTTCGCTGATCCCCTGCGGGCAGACTTTTCCATTCTACTTTGTCAATGATCACAATAAGGGATTTAAATCCTTCTAAATAGGCTTTTGGAATTTCAAAATTGAAAATTTCTTTGCATGTACTGATAGATAACTCTGAAGTTTTGAAAAATGAAGAAAAGTGAAATTCCTGGAAAATACGAAATGACACTTGACAGCCCCCTTAAGGTTGGTGTCAACCCTGTTTGGCGCCAAATTATCAAGCACTGTAACTTTTAAATTATAAATGTGATGTACATAAAAGTATACATTTTTTGTAATGAAATGAGTCAGAGAATCCATTTTTGGTATCAAATTTTACTAAAATTAGTGTTTTTTACATTTTTGCCCAAAAATCACCTTTTTGGCGTCAAAAATTTTCAGACAACCTAACAATATCAGTTTTGGATTAAAAATTTCAAAATTTCACCAAAATCATCTAAAGTAAATTATCTAGGAGCGAATTTTTTTTTTTGGCTTAAAATTTGTTTGTTTTGAAAATATTGACCAAAAAGTGCCAAAAATGAGATTTTTGAGATAAAAAACATTTTTTTGGCACTTTTTGGTCAATATTTTCAAAACAAACAAATTTTAAGCAAAAAAAAAAAAATCGCTCCTAGATAATTTACTTTAGATGATTTTGGTGAAATTTTGAAATTTTTAATCAAAAACTGATATTGTTAGGTTGTCTGAACATTTTTGACGCCAAAAAAGTGATTTTTGGGCAAAAAAGTTAAAATCACTAATTTTAGTAAAATTTGATACCAAAAATGGATTCTCTGACTCATTTCATTACAAAAAATGTATACTTTTATGTACATCACATTTATAATTTAAAAGTTACAGGGCTTGATAAATTTGGCGCCAAACAGGGTTGACACCAACCTTAAGTGCAGTTTAAAAGGTTGACAAATTGGGGTTAAAGGTCATATAGGGGTCATTAGATGTCAATCAGTGTACTCCCCATGAACATCTCAAGTCCTTTTACCTAAAGATTATTGTCACCAAGATTGAAGTCTGACTTTACACGAGAGCGCTAAAAAGTAATAAGTAGGCCTACAGTTCAAAGTCTTGACTAGATTTGGGTCAAAGGTCATGTAGGGGTCATTATAGGTCAATCTGTGTACACCCCATTAGCACCTCAAGTCCCCTTTACCCAAAGAGTATTGTTATTGGCTGAGATTGAAGTCTGACTTTACATTAAAGCCAAAAACAACAGTTTAAAGTGGCAGCAAAATGGGGTCAGAGGTCATGTAGGTGTCATTAGAGGTCAATCTGTCTAAACCCATGAGCATCTGAAGTCCCCTTTACCCAAAGATTATTGTTACTAAGTATGGTTGAGATTGAAATCTGACTTTTCATATGAGAGCACTGAACAGGCTGAACCTAACCAATAAGGATAAAGTATTAACCAAATGGGGTCAAAGGTCATGAGAGGTCAATCTGTGTACACCCATGAGCATCTGAAGACCCCTTTACCCAAATATTATTGTTACCAAGTATGGTTGAGATTGAAACCTGACTTTTCATATGAGAGGGAACATACATACGGACGGACATACACACATGACATGATCCCAATATCCACCTCCAGCTTTTCAAGCCAGGGGGATAAAAACTTTTTGCTTTTATGAAGTGCTTCAATGCAGGCCATGCTGCAAACGTATCACCTCTAGTCGGGTGATCCGCTAGTTGGGGTTTGGGAGGTGGAAACTCCATTCACAAGAGTTACACACACAATTGATATGATGTGATCAGTAGATCCCAGTTGTGGTAACACACAATAATCAATGAAAATGTATTAATTTCCATTTGTTTTCGTGTCTATTTTTTCATATCTTTCTTTAGACACATCTGTAAAAGCGTACTTGCAATACGAGACACTTGACGATGGTACAGTGGACATGTATCATACATTAGTACCAACATCACACCGAGGTCAAGGAATAGCTCAGCATTTAGCTAAGGTGAGGGCAGTGGCAGTGTTGGCAAGGTATTAGCCATAGACCCACAATCTTGTTCAAAACCTGTTGGGCAAGGCTCAAGATAACAGTTTTTTTACCTGGAGCTACTTTTTTCAAAAGTAGCGCCTGGATCATGGGATTTATTGAGAACCAGGAGCTACTTTCAGTCTACCGGGAGCTAACTTTTTATTAAATCGAATTATCAAATCGAAATTCGATGTCTTAGGAAAGCTCACCAATCATCAACGGGAGCTGGTTTGGACAAAATATCAGCGCTCGGTTGTTTATTTTTCAGCATTACCGGGCGCTAAGGACCGAGGGGTAAAAATCGCCCAGCGCCCGCTTATCTTGAGCCTTGCTGTTGGGACACTATACACATGCGCATGAATATCTTACAAAATGAGTAAAAAGCTGTCAGTTGAAAGTATGATAGTCAAAACTAGTTTATGTAAAGCTGCCACCCCCCCTCCCCCCCCCCCCCCAAATGTTGGGGCTAATATATATAACACAGCCCCGTTGCTGGACGATGCTTTTATATGGACCAACATTGAGTTTAGGGGGAGGGACCACCGCTTCACAGGACATGCACCATTTCACAGGACATGCAAAAGTGTCTCAACAGTTTTGAACATGATTGCAGGTCTGGGCATCCATGGACGCCCTATCACGAAAATGGACGAAAAATGTGTTTTTGAAAATTTATTCACAATTTGAACCCCAAAAGGTGGGTATACATGTATACTGTTTTGGACCAAATTTTAATTATAAGCTCACAGCTTCCGATGCGGTCAATTTACACACTATTAACTAAGATTCTGCCCTCCTGAGGATTGGTTTGGTAGTGATCAGTATCTATGAGCGTATTGAGGCACCATGATTTTAGCTCATTTGTCTGTGTGCGTTTTGTGTGTGGGTTAGGGTTTTTTTAATTTTAGGAGGCGTGGTTGTTTTGTTTTAATATATTCATACTTTTCATTGTTCTTTATCAACACAGGCTGCTCTGGACCATTTTTCTAATGAGGGAACCAAGTTTACATTGACCTGTACCTATCTACAGAAGTATGTCAAAGATCATCCAAACAACCTATATAGTAAGATGATCATTGAAGATTTAACAGGATAATGAAGGATGAGAACACAGCTTCTTTGAAAGCAACTGTCAATCACTCTCCAATTTACATGCATTTAGAAGAATATGGTCAGGCCACACTATACCATGGTTATAGCCAAAAGGATAATGAAGGATGAGAACACAACTTCTTTGAAAGCAACTTCTTTGAAAGCAACTTCTTTGAAAGCAACTTCTTTGAAAGCAACTTCTTTGAAAGCAACTTCTTTGAAAGCAACTTCTTTGAAAGCAACTTCTTTGAAAGCAACTTCTTTGAAAGCAACTGTCAAATATTGAAGGATATGAACACAGCTTCTTTGAAATCAACTGTCAATCACTCTCCAATTTATATGCATTTAGAAGAATATGGTCAGGCCACACTATACAGGTTGTGCGTTTTCTTAATTTTTAGTTTTTAATTAAAATTTTTACTTTATTGATTTTATCTTTGTGCGGCGCATTGAGTTTCCTTGCGGTCTGAAATACGTCTTTTAAATACCTGTTTATTATTATTATTATGGTTATAGCCAAAAGGAACTACATGTACACAGTACAGGGTTCACCCAAATCCACATGCCGTTGTCAACAAAGAACATTACATTATACAGGGTGTATCAACAACAAAAAATGTTCCATGTGAAACATGATTTGTTTTTACATGAAAATAAAAACATTGTACATGAAATAGTAATAATCATGTTCAACCATCTTTAATGTGCCATTAGAATTTGGTCTATAGATCCATTTTGGAGCTGTTGTTATCAAATGATGGCAAATCTGAAAGTGCCAAAATCAACACTATTTTGTGCTTAAAAATCAATAGATCATCACTTTTACACTGTAGTGGTCTATGTAACACTTCTATGAACAGACGACAAAGATGTTCTTTTGAGCACGAAATAGTGTTGATTTTGGCACATTCAGATTGTGACCTTCCCATGTTCTCAAGCAAGTAGCTGAGCACTGGAGCAAGAGATTGCTTTAAATTTGTTATCATTGTAAAGATGAACACATCAGCTTTACATGGATATATAAAACTTAATAAACATATCTCGCGATATTTGAACAAATTGTGATTGAAAAAAAATCTTTTTTTGAGCAGTTTAGTTGCGAAGTAAATATTTGAAAAAATTGGCCAATCATGTTATCTGTATAAATTATATTTAAATAAATAAAAATATTTAAAAATAATATTATTTTGTACTAGCTGTTTATGTTTTCAATTGAATAGGTGATGTAAGAGGAGAAATCTTCAGCCTAATTGTTATAAATAAAAAAAATATTAAAAAAAAGTTGCCGCAATAGACTATCAATACCCATTCTGTTTACCGGGCTAGTCATACAGGTGTGTGCGAAACAGACATAAACTGCTCACAAAAAGTATCGAAACACTTAGAAATGATCCAATATATAACAGCTCGATAGGGTATGCATTAATCGAAGCAAATGACCAAGTGCATAATTTTGTTCTGCATATTTTGACACTTCAATCGATGAGATACGATGTTGCGGAGCAGAGTTATTGTCATTTCAATGGTCGTGGGTCAAGTTTCAAAAGTGACAATCATCCTATAGAAAGAGGTTTGCATTACTGTTTAGAAGGATCAGATTCGTGCTTTTCAATAGGGATGAGTGTCACTTTTGAAACTGGACCCACGATCATTTAAATGACAATAACTCCGCTCCGCAACCTTGTATCTCAACGATCGAGGTGTCAAAATACGCAGAACAAAATTATGCACTTGGCTATTGGCTTCGATTAATGCATACCCTTTCAAGCCGTTATGTATTGGATCATTTCTAAGTATTTCGATACTTTTTGTGAGCAGTTTAGATCAGCTCCATACAACATTTCAATAGAGATAATCATCCCCTGTATTGACGATCTATGCTCTAATAGACCCTAGGGTCCATGTCTCTTCACACACTCTTTACAATATTAGCCCTTGCCCATCGTCATGCCTTGCTGAACAATTGAATGACAGCACAAACTTTAAACATCAGGTGTATCCATGCTGCGTACATTCAAACCCTCAGAATCACAAGCGTATAGCCATATTATCACCGTCAGTGAATGAATAGATCGAGGTCATGATACTATTGAAAAAATTCGTCTACATTACAAAGTATTATGCTGAATCGGTGTTACTTTTTTCATCAAATCCAATAGGTAACACTCTTTACAATGTTAGCCCTTGCCCATCGTCATCGTGCTGAACAATTGAATGACAGCACGGGCTTTAAACATCAGGTGTATCCATGCTGCGTACATTCAAACCCTTACAAGCGTATTAGCCATATTATCACCGTCAGTGAATGAATAGATCGAGGTCATGATGCTATTGAAAAAGTTTGTCGACATTACAAAATATTTTGCTGAATCAGTGTTACTTTTTTCATCAAATCCAAGAATAGGTTGTTTCATATTGGGTCAAATCAGTGATCATTCGTGAAAATAAAACAAAAATCTTGTGAGAAGAAACGCAGTCTTCCCCAGTGATATTGATGAATCCACTAATGATCAGCATTTGGCTTGTAGGCTAAAACTGCATGTTTGTAAGGGAACCTGTGTACAACTTGTTATTTTGATTGTTTTTAAAATCGTGGTGTGCATTGTTTGCCGACTACGATTTCTCCTCTTCGGTGATGTAATCAAGCAAAATAATGAAATCAAAAATATATTTTAGTTTTCTACTTGCTTGTATCATAGATAATCGACACAGGGATGGTTAAGTCCCGGATTATCTCTATTGAAATGTTGTGCGGAGCTGATCTATGTCTGTTTTGCAAACACCTGTATGACTAGCATTTTTGAAAAGCCCGGTAAACAGAACGGTACGAGTCTATTGCGACAACTACAGTATCTAATACTAGCTAACGGGATACATAAAATTAGTTTGATAAAAAAAAAGCAACGGTGAAAGTTAAGATACTTGTAATATTTGAAACATAATAATTTAATACACGCATTCACCAATGCGATAGATGAAGCGCTATTTGTGAAGTTTAGACACTTATTTCACCCAGTTTTCTATTACACGTAAACTCGAACCCATGATGAGCGCGATGGACAATGGCACTTCTTTTGAAATAGATTCCTAGCGATTTCATGCATCTGGGAGCGAGAGTGGCATATTATTTATGGATGTCAAGTTATTTCATGACAGGGCGAAAGGCTACATCGGCTTGTGTTGAGCGACCTTGGTCCGAAACGCCCACTTAAACATCCCGTGTCGATTATCTATGCTTGTATTAGTCATTTTCAACGCTACATTTGACGGAAAACTGTTAAATGAACGCTTATTTCCAAAACAATAGAAAACACAAGAAATCCTATTCTTCGTTTATGAATACCCAAAATCAATGTTTCCAGACTTCAGACTCATTTTACTTGATCACATTCCATTTAAATTATGATTGTTGGAGAATATGTTTGGTGTATACTGTACAGTCAATAGTTAGGTCACCCAAGCCCTATATGAAAGCTATGAAGATTGTTAAACGGGGTCAGTAGTCACAAACATGCACAAACACAATAGTCGAACGACCTTGCTATTGTCAAAACTCCCTACACAGAGGACTGCAGTGCAAATCTGTACGATGTTCGCCATGTAATGTCCATGGCGCCTAATGGCGGATTTCATTCCGTGGTATGAAGCTATGAAGTTTCCGTGGTCTTCGCTATCTCCAAGCAGATAGAGCAATACGTACACTGAATTTTTTGTAGACGAGGGTTCATTTCATGATTTGGTGAGGTTTAGAATGAGTTAGGATTCCTGTAATTTCGAAGACCACAGAATTTCAAAACGTGAATTTGCCAACATTTTATGACATAAATTTGGTCACAAAACGAGTTTAATACTATACATTTTACCGATCTGCAGATGTTATTGACCCTCCTCTAAAATTCTACCTGATTTTTAGCACGTTTCTCAGTTTTTGAGATGCCCAAATAGACCATTTTCCGAAGCTATATCTAGCAAATATTGCAGTCACTGATACTCCATTGTTTTCTTGCGTATAACAAAATATGACATGCAGCGTGACCTCCCTACTGACTGTGTCCACCTTTCACCTCGCCAAAATAATCTTCCCAACATTTGTAAGGGAGCACATCAAAACTCGACCGTGCGGTTGCAGCCGGTTTCTATTGTTCTAAACAATGATATGCGGTCCAACCGGGCGGAACCGGCGGTTGCCGCGCGGTCAAGTTTTGACGTGCTCCCTAAAGAAACAGAAGTCAATGAAGGTAGAGTCATTCAGAGAAGTTGTTACAACAGTGCTGGTTTTTATTTTGAAATGCTCATGTGCAGATAATAACAATAATAATGATGATAATAATAAGTTAGGCAAAACACAAAATAAGTAAAGAAAATAATAAACATTTGACAAATATATGCCACGCTTTTTCTAAATTAGGTCAAAGCATTGTAATATTGCACACAAAAACACAACATCAATGGAAACTTGAAAATATAAAGATTTAGTTTCATTTTTAAATAGCATAAACAAAAACAAAAAAACTAAAACTTTGGTTAAATATGCGCAGTGATACAATACAAATGTAGCGTGCACCTATTGGCATTGATCAAAATATACAGTATTCTTCAGTCTAATAATGATATTATTAGTTTGTTCATTTTTAATAAAAGGAACCAAAGTAAAAAAGGGATAAATAACTCAGAAAGCTTAACAAACAAACACAAAATGGTGGTTTATTTTGTTTTTTGTTTTAAGAATTTAAACAGGCCACTTGAGCATCTATCTATCTATCTAAAAACTAGTCTAAAAGATGAAAAAGTAGGTGAGCTAGCTAGCTAGAATTACTAAAAGAGGATGTGCAACATGACCCCTGCACCTGTGCCAAAAGCATTTAATAACATCTACTTTAAACCACTACAACATTTACTAGTATTTTTCTCTAAAAGTTTTTTCTTTTTCAAATCTAGTTACCGGTACCTCTAATAATGAATTAAAAGATCACTAATAAACCTCTAAAAATCAAAGAGAACACTAACATTTCCAGGACTTTATTCACCCCAGTCTTAATTTATAAATGTCAATACTGAATGATGACAACTTCGCACAAGGCTACACTTGTTACTCTTTGCACATAGATTTAAAAAGAGCAAAATGCTTGTAATAGAGAAAGGTTAACATGAATATAACATCATGTTAGTTTATTCCCAGAGTTGATCCTGTCTGGGGGCCAGACATTGCTACATCAATGTTAAGTGGTCAAATAATGACATAGAAAAGTTATCTACCAAAAATGGATCACATTATAGCTTCAAATGTAGCAAAATGGCCTACAGACATTTTCTTCATGAACTCATGAATTCTCATAATTCCCCTCACTTTACAAACTATACATTGTGCGTATAACAGACAAAGCCTAATTACAAAAACACTGGTCAAATTTTCCTCAAAACACTAAACATTTCAACTGAAGGGCAAATTTTGGAATGAGCGTCTCTCTAACTCTCTAATACTAATCTAAAAGTGCAGCACACACACACACACCCCGACACAAATAGTTTTGGTCTCTTTCCACGATCACAATTTCAAAAGAAAAAGCCCAATGCTGCCATTTGTGTTGAACTTTAACCCCCTGGGGTCTACCTGTCTATCTAACAGCGCTTCTGATTGGTTAATTACAAAATATACTCACTTGAATAACCAATTACGATACAGCTTTAAAACTATTTCGCCCCCAATCTCTATCAGGGATACAATTATTTAAACAATGCCTCTGATTGGTGCATCTTTCTGACCAATCGGCCGGTAGTTCTCAGGGGGTTAAGCCGTTCTCAAAAATTTCAAATATTAAAAAGAAATATCAAGTGCCTGCTACCGATTGATGGATATGTCCATGTATCATGCCGTCAATTTGTTGGATATTCCAAATGCATTGCATAGGTATAGGGCCGGGTTTATAAGAAAATGCATGGAATTTGCACACATTGATATTAATTGTTAAAAGGTTTATCAGCTCAGGCTTGAAAAAAGTGGCCCAGCATAATTTTTTAAGTAAATTACATACACATAATTTTTACAAAGTGCTAGTTATCAAATAGTGTATTTCAGTGATTTACATTTAGTATTTTTCAAAGAAAATATAGAATAATTATACTCATTATCATCAACAAAATGTGCTGTTTACAAATGTTTGTGTAAAAGTTAAAAACACCAAGAAAAAGGTGAATGATTATCTGTAAATAACTTCGAACACGTCGTCGGTATAATACATATCAAAGATTTACAGTCCAAAAATCGTGGTCGTGTCCAGTCCATGAGTCAAAATACATATCGATTAGCGCAACAGCAATCTCGGTTTACAATCACAACATGTGTAAGGTATTCCAATCACGTGCCCTTACAAGTTATGCAGAACACTATACTTGGAACACTTTCAAATTCTATTTCTACAGTAATCATAACATATGGGAAAATGGTAATGGTTTCTTACCGACTCCTCGCACATTCACACTCAACAATAATAATGCTACTACTTTTAACTGTATAATTTTCATTTAAATGCATAATTCAAGTCTCATAAAAATCCCCTTTTCCCTATAAAATGTTATGTCAATGATGCGATTCTTCTTGAATCTCAAACACCAAATATAAGAATGTTTAATTAGTCTCATTATTGGCATGTTTTTAATAAGCTTTCAAAACATTTAAAACTTCACGATCAGCCAATTCTTGTTTATAATAAAACCACCTTTATCTTCTTGCATCATTTTAAAACTAAAAATCCTTTCCATATCAATACACTCTAGTGATGTTAAATCACTTTTGCACTTTTTATTCTCATCATAACGCATATTGTTTAATTCACCTGCAAATACCATTATCTCTAATAAACACCCAACTTACCCATGCACTTTTTCATTAAAAAATGTTGAAAAAGAAGGCTTGAAGACAAAACGCACTAAAATGTCACCACTTCTCATGTCATAAAACCAATTTTCACCCCCCCCCCCCCACCCACCAAAAAAACCACCACCCCACACCATCTTCATTCAATGTTTACCAAGCCTAAAATACAACCTCTTTCCAAAATATCAAGCTCCTGGGGAAGCCTTATTAGAGACAATACTGTGATAGACTTAATACTGTCAAGAATATCAATTGCTTATTAAAAGCACAAATATTTCAATTTGTGTACAGTGCAAAACTAATTTCACCCAAAAAATATATATTCATACATAATCAGTCTACAGCCTCTCCTCCTACACTCTACATTCACTACAATCAATAGCATTTTTATACCGGTTTATGATATTTTTGGTATTTTGAAAAATACACCCATTTCAACGATTACAAAATATTTATCTACTTATTTTTAGGCTTTCAGCAATTGTTAGAACTGTGGTCAGTTTATAATATAGTACTATATAGTACTGGATTCAAACAATGGTAGAAAGGCACTGTCATTCTTACTTAGTAAATACTTCAGTGGCACAGCTATTTTACTAATGGATCTTTGGTACACAGCTCGGCGATTCATAGCAATCAGCACATACATTGTGGACATCGTCCTTGGACATGACAATTTTTAATTCCCCCCCCCCCCTTCTCTTATCTCTCTCTGAAAGTGATGCCGTTATTCAAATATTTTCGCAATAAAATAGCATTTCAACAATGATTGTATAATTTGTACAGCAACATCCACAAATGCAAAATGATCACTATATCAATGTCTTCATTACTCAATGTCAACGGTAGTGAAAGCTGCAAGACCAAATATAGAGTGCGATCATGAAGATAAGTGTGATGCCGTTGCCATGGTGATACAAGGTGATGTTTCATGGAGTGTGATAGTGATCATCTAAATATTCTACAACACATGAATTGTCTTAATATATTCCATGATAGGGAACAATAACAGCCTTAAAATATTTGATCAACTGATTCAAATCTACTTTTTGCTGTTCAATTCTTACAAAATTTACAAACTATATGTCAAGTCCGTGGAACCATCTATTAAAGGCATATTATGTGATCTTTTCCAGAGAGCGCCCTCTATTCATGATTTTTGTTAGAAAGTAGATTTTATTGCAGATTCACATTTCTGATCATAAATCGTACATACATTCCAAGTTACAGAGCGATACGATTCCTAATTACCTCAAAATCATGGTTTTAGAGTGAATTTAGAGTGAAAATATAAACTGTCGTGTTATCCCGACAGTTTATTTTTACTCTAAAACCATGATTTTGAAGTAATTAAGAATCGTATCGCCCTGTAACTTGGAATGTATGTACGATTTATGATCAGAAAAGTAAATCTGCAAGAAAATCTGCTTCCAATTTTTTTTTGAGGATTGAGGGCGTCCCCTGGAAAAGATCACATAATATACCTTTAACAGTACATCTCATGTTATAATAATACTGGTTGACTCACCAAAATGAGCATTATATGTTGCACAAATTTATCACATGTGATGTGAACAAGCAAAATGATTTGGAAGTCACAAATACCAATTTTGAGGATAGCATTTCTTTAGTTTTCTATTGTTTTGAAAAACCTTCATTTGCTAATCCATGGAATTAATTGTCCATATTCTTAATGGGTTTTTGCTTATTGCTGCATCGCAATCAAGTAGAGAACTAAAAGATTATATTTTGCTTGATCGCATCACATATAGGCCTACTGGTGATGATCTCGACAGTTGCTCCCAAAATAAGTTACATTAAATTACAAAATATCTTTTGAGTCCCATTACTAATGCGGTGTACAATTTTTAGTGCTGATTTGCACATTTGTCGCTGTATGGATCACTGTATGGCATATAGAGAAATGTAACTGAATTATATAGAGCATTTACAATAAGTTTGAACTTCAATTAACATGGCATGGTAAAGGTGCTTGTATTATAAGGCCTCGCCAACTTGATCTTTTGTTTCCCGTAACATTTTTTTTCAAAACAGGGGAGGCAACCATTTCATTATTCATTATTCATTATTTTTATAACTTTCATTATTATACAAAATGTGGATGTCAGACGTATTGTAATACACCTCTGCACACCATCATATAATGAAATGGGTCAATTTAGATAAATGTAAGTTACGAATTCTGGTCAAAATGAATAAACATTTCACAATTTCATCACACAAAATGCATGAATTTGGACGTTTTCATTGCAAACACGGTATTTTTTCCCCAAAATTTCAATAATGAATTCAAACGCGGGCATGAAAATGAAGCGCGGGCGGGTTACAGAAAACTAAAAATCAAGTTGGCGAGGCCTAATCTGCATTTTTTAAACATTTAGATGTACTACCTTTTCAATTATCAATTTTCTACAAGAACAACATAACATGCACAATTTTAACAAAACCTTATTAAAGCGCAGACCTTTTCATAACCTTTTTCACAAAAATATTGTTATCTAGTTTCTACTATCAGTAAATTGTAAAATAGTTTACTTAATGTAAATGTTTTCTGTAAATAATACCTCTTGTTATGATCTACAATGTAATAATAAACTCTGGATAAGCATCTTGATTGGTGGCTTGGTGATCATGGGACTTAGTCCCATGATCGTGCAAATACTGAATTAGGTATTAAATTAACAATATCATTGGTATTATATAAGGCAATGATCACACGGAATAAATTCATTTGGATTGATTATGGTGTGTATTTAATGCAATTACTTCCATTCACATATTTTTATTTTTGTATTTTCCTCTTAAAAACCCCTGAATGCTCAGCTGTATTCTAATTTCAAGATTTGGAGAATAAACAAAAGATACATAAACAATTATTAACTCGGGTGGTTGCGACTCTGGCTGGGAATAAGGAGTCGATATACATTGAGGAGATAAAAACATTTAAAAGGAACCTGGGGATTTATTGTTTTCATTTATTATATGCCACAGGATAATTGAGGGTTGCAACAAAGGCCCATCTGCAAATAGCTGCCAGGTACAATGGGTCTACGATACTGAACCCTTGGTAGAATGAGAAGTTACACAAGAGAGCTATCATGACAGGACTGTTTAACAAATGCATTCATTACCTGAAAAGTCTATAAATAGCTGCCGAGTTTCACATGCATTGCTAGAGCTATAAAAGAGCCCTTTCGAAAATGCAATCTCAACGATGGCAACCACTTTAGATATGGTATTCGCACTAAACCCTCTATACAGACACTATGCCAATCTTTTTCGTCGCCACCAGTTTTGTTATTTATACACATATACGCACAATGCATATCTTGTACCGTTACACACAAATAATGTGCGGTCAAAAAAAGCAATACAAGATAGAATTGGCTGTATTCTATTCACAACCAATGCAGACCGCACGACAGGGAAATGTTTCTATATATATACACATGGTGGGCCCATAATCCCCCTGTGTCGGTTGCATCAGAATAGGTCTTAAAATATGGCAACAAAGCCGTTTCTGAGATATATTTGAAGTACGTAGCGGAGGAGGAAATATTACCCGTCATGTAGATAGCGAAAGCTTAATCAATGGACAAAATAATCCTTTATAAAAAAGTCTTCAAAGCAACTATTAAATGGCTATCTTTAAATATGATGCAGCACATCAAAAGGGTGAAGTCAATTTTGAGTTAATTAAAGGGCGAAGTCAATTTTGAGTTTATTATGTGTGCTCTCGGAGCATTTTCTAAGCTTTAGCATGACACCAAATTTATCAAAGGCATTAAGATTTTATGAGTGAAAATGACTCGTATATATTCTTAATAATTTCTTTATTTTCATCTGTCCGTTTTCATCTATATATCTTGAAAAACAAAGCCACAAAGTCCCCTTTTGATGTACTGTATCACAAATGGTTTCTGTAAAGTTCCCCATTTAGTATTGCAGAGTGTATCAGAATTGTTGGTATAGGAAGGTTAATGCAACTTGCGTAATGCAACATACATCCTATATACATAAACAAATCTTGCTTTATTCCGTCGTGGACTAGATTAAAGTCTAGCGTCGTATCCATGATATATGTTGGATTCAACAGTCGCCACCCGAAAGGTTAATAGCGTATTCATAATTCTTAACTGCAAAGTGTAATGCAACTTTGATCCTTAAAAACACCTCATAACTTGAATGGCGACATAAAATCTAGGTTGAATTTTGGCACACACATTTGGTTATTCCATTTACTACTGTAATACAATGACCCTTCATTTGCCTTCATACTAGTATCTATCTTTCAAACTTTAAAAACTCTCCTTCAAAAGCACTTTACAAAAATATTCAATTATTTGATAAGAAAAAAGTTTACAAAAGTGAGATATTTGGCATCTTAACAGACAATCAAGCATTCACGGTTGTTTGTATCTAAAATAGGCCCGTCTATTATATAAAAAAGATAAAGTCTTAATACAAAGCTCAATTAATACAAAAACCCATTATTCTATTTGTATATATAATAAGGGAATAAAAGCAACATTTTTGGTTCAAAACATGGCCGACTATGGTAAATATTGGCCGTCAAATCCGAATAGTAATTTGGAAATATGGTGAAGGTAACATTTTTTTACAAAATATAATTCAACAGGTAAAAATATTTGTTTACTATGATTCCATCTACGATTGATTGATTGTATGATTTCATCTACGATTGATTGATTGTATGATTCCATCTACGATTGATTGATTTGTATGATTCCATCTACGATTGATTTGATTGTATGATTTGACATGATCGACGATATGCGATCTGGGTAGTCCATAGAAGGGATTATTTTCAGCGGGTTACAGGAGCCATTTGGTATCTGGTAACCATTTGGCATCCGAAAGCCATTTGGCACCAGCAAACCATGTGACATTTTAGTTTGGACTATAAACAGAGATGATCACTATGTTAATTAATGTAAAAGTCACACAGTACAAGTAGAAATTCAAGAACTGCTTTAATATGCACATCTTTTATGGTCCAATTCTTTGAGGGGGATTGATTCTCAGACTTGTGCCCAGAATTTTTATATTATTACCAATTTTAAGATACCAATGTTTTAATTATCAAACCCGGTCTTATGTCAATGTAAAGTTATCAAATTATAGAACCGTAACCTATGATCAAAACAAATAATTGTCGATCCGAGCACTCACGTTCATCCAAAAGTTTAACATGGTCTTACGATGTACTGCAATTCCAAAACATACTACACGGATTGGTTTGAATTGATCGACAATCATTTGTTTTGATTATAGTAAATTTGTTGCTAAGTGACCGTATTATATTAAGTTCAGACCCATGCTTTGTCTAGAATTTTGAGATATTGACCGCCCCACACAGTCATGTCATAACAGAGTGATCAAGTAATAATGTTATGCTCACTTTAAGGTACACATAACATAACCATGTAACTAGATCATATGGGCATGCAATTTAAACTGTCAATGTAATGCACATTCTCCATAGATGTGATTGCATGTTTAGTATACGGGTAGGGTGTACTCTATGGTGCGCTATTGACCATGTGTGCCTACATTCTGATTTGTTAAGACATGACTGCGTGACTGCGTCCATATCTCAAAAAGCAATAATTCAAATTCTTGAAGTGTACTTGTAGCTTGAATTGCTGTTTCTAAATCATTCAATAATACTTATAATTATGTGATCAATCAATGTGTTACATCTTAGTATTACAACATGTGACGAGATATACATAAATTCTCCCAACATTACAGCATTATATTTATACATCGATGAACAATTTAAGTCATACAAACCACGCACATACACCCAAACTTGACGGGTTTTATAATGTGCTTCAAGTCCGAACTGCAATTTTTGAAGCCATTGATGTCGCGCCTATGTTACCGTTGTAACAAACTCTGCGTAAGTTTTGAAACTCCTGGCATCTCCTTGCATACCAGGTTGCTGGTTCAAACCTTTTAACACTCAAATCTGATCCTACAAGTGAGCTGTCACTATTTTATTGACTGAACTGTTCCGTCGGTTCGAGTATGAACCAAATTTGTTCACACATCACCGCTGTACGAGTCTCCGCTGGTCTTACTCTTGCTGTTACGCATCAGAGGTTTGTGCTCGCGGAGCTGTGTAAGAGAGTGCTGCCAGAGCCAGCAGGAACGACAGAAATACTTGAAGCATGTCTGCTCACGACAGAAGAACGGACCAGCCTGTGTGTGACAAAGACTACAGAGGGAGTCCTCCAGGTAGGGATCAATTTGGACCTGTATGTAGAACAAACCACAAGGCAATATATTAAAATTGCAGGCATGGTGGAGAGAAAAAAGGATACAAACTGATGTTTGAGGCTGTTACTGCGTGTTTAATCAATTTCTTACATTGCCTAAACAAGGATTTAGCTACACTACAATTACCGTATTATCCCTATTAAGCGCCCAGGACCTTATAAGCGCCCACCCCTGTTTTTCGCAATGACTACCAACAAACAATCCCATATAAGCGCCCACCTTTTCATATGGTCAGCATCCTCAAATGACCACTTGTACATATATTTCATTTACATAATATAGTACATGAAATGGTCATCCTCCTCAAATGACCAATTGTACATTTTCGTTAGTACGTCAAGTGGTCAGCCTTCTCAAATTACCACTTGTACATTGTAGTTAGTACATCAAATGGTCAGCATCTTCAAATGACCATCAAATGGTCAGCATCTTCAAATGACCACTTGTACATTTTATTTAATACGATGAATGAGTTTAAAAAAGGTAACATAATAAGCGCTCACCCAAAATGACTTTGCTAACCGCCCTGGGCGCTTAATAGGGATAATACGGTACCCCCAATTTTGATCCCTGCGAATATTTGGCCCCAAACGAATATTTGGCCCCAAACTGTACATTACCAATCTAGTTTTGTGCCAATTCAATGTTGCTGAAATTTGAAAGGTATGAAAACTTGAATTTAAAAGAAAATCACTATACATGATATTGAATAAATTTGAGTTCATTCCTATCAAAGCATAACATATAGTACTTGAGATCCCACGAATGTTTCATATCTTGACTTGTGAATGAAGTATGCGACATATTGATGATGTTACGGAATACCATTACAGTTCTCCTGTAATCTGGAAAAACCTAGCAAGTCAATTTTGGTGAAAATTGAGTTAGACCCATATTTGGACTTGATACTAGGTTTCCCCCTTCAGCATGTTCAGTTTATCAAGTAAAAGTGTGTGAAACTCTTCCCTGTCGGCAGTTTTTCATCTGGAAGAACCTAGTATGGAAAAACCTAGTCTGGAAAAATATGGGAACAGTTTTCCTTTTGTTCTCTCAAATTTGCGTTCAACAGACTTACTAGGTTTTACCAGATTACAGGAGAGTTGATGCATGCAAAAAAGTACACTATCCAAAAGATTTTTTCTGAAGTATCACATCACATTTAGTTATCAAAAAAAACTCTAGACGATAACCACAACAGTATTTCATATGGCCTAATTATAATAGAATGTTATGTTTCCATAATCATAACCAGATTGCTGAACTAGTATTGACATTGTATAGAATTTATTTCTACTGGCGTTGCATATTGTATTTCCCATTCATGTTTGTCTGGTTTGCTATAAGCACTGCCATATGGCACATTCAATCCATTTTATTTACATTACATTTACTTGGCAGTTAGCTCCCACAATTTTTAAGCATGGCAAATTACTGAGTGAGATAACTATTTCTGTACTTGATCTGTTTTTAGCGTTTTCACAAGGTAAAATTATATATAGAAATGAACGATTGTATACCAAGAGTAATCACACCAGAGTGAAATAGCAACAATATTCAACTGATGGCTATTAAAATGGGTAACATAAAGGGCTATGTAAGGATATGTGTATGTTTTTTTTAAAAAGAAGATGGTAAAGATGGTAAACTAAATTGTGACAAAGAATTTTGATAGTTTGAATAACCAAGTATTGTTGATAGCTTTAATAAATGCGTCTATGCTATGCTTGGGATGAGGGTGGGGAGGAGATTGGCACGGCAACAAGGTCCAATTTTGTGGACAAATATGGGTACAATTATGTGATTTCAGTGGAAAAATATATTCAAAAGACATCTTTTCCATTTGGTGGCAGACAAAAATAGCAAGGGGAGGATAATATAAATATAAACCAATCGCAGTGGAATGTGATTTTTTTGTAGAAATAAATTGTGATATTTTCTAATTGGAATGAAACTATGTGTTAATATTATTATTAAATAAATGAAAAATTGTCACATATTGGCCCGAAATACATCCCAGCATATTTTTAGCATCTCTCCCATAAAGAGTAATATTGTTATTAATATATATTAAACCAGCTGGCAATATTGAAAGGGGATATCTTATTAATTTTATGTAAATTAATAACAGTCTGGTTGATATTAAAGTGAGCAACGTCAATGCTTTTGAGCTCCATTTCGCTTTCCTAAAATACACCAAAATATTTTTGTTAACTTTTTCTTCACTCTTCTAAACTCTTTGAAAAACATGAATGAAGTGATTTAATAGTGAAATATCCCCATTTACATCTTATTTAGCAACTATTTTAAAGTTAATTATACATCATTCTAATAAGACTGATTATTTGCTTGGTACAAAGGACCAGATTGCGATCTCTATCAAAATCATCCTAATAATTAATACTACAATCACTGACCATTGCATTCCTAGGGAAAATGGAGGAAAATATTCCAGAAATTCATTTCCCCTCGTGCAATCCGCTATTTATTTATTTGTGTATCAAGCGTACCTTCTTGGTGAATTTTGTGGTCTTGATCTCAACAAATGCAGCTGCTACAGCCTTCATGAAACTCTTGGAATTGTTGAATGTCACCCGTCCAGAGCCTGAAAAACAACCATACACAAATATTATTAGCAGTGGGAATTGTTGAATGTCACCCGTCCAGAGCCTGAAAAACAAAACAACCATACAAATATTATTAGCAGTGGGAATCGGATTGTTTTATATACAGGGTGTTGAGCAAGATCGTAGAATCAATATTTCAATATATAGGTTGCTTTGTTTTATTTACTGGTAAAAATAACAATATGAGCTCTATCTATCATAAAATTGGCATAATTCTGTTCCAAATATTGAGTATTTACACTAGTTTGTATGTTATTCTGTGCGACTATGATTCAGAATGTATTGCTCTTCCAGGGGGTGCCAGTCAGGTATAAATGTTGTAACCATTCATGTGAACAAAAACGCATATTAAGGGTGCCTTTTTTACCACAACACGCCGCCAAATCTGCGAGAATCCTTTTTACTGAATTTAAATTCCGCATTTTAAACATTTATTGTACTATTGTATACTTAGAAAATAATAGTACACAAATTGAATCAAACACTTCTTAAAATTAATTAAAATAATATCAAGAATAAGGCTATAAGCTTGCATAACTTCCAAATTCGGAAAGTTTTTTGACTAAGGGTCAAATACCAGTCATCTAAGGTCCTGTTTCGGACTAAAAAAGAAGAAGAAAAAAGTTTTAAAAAAAAAAAGTTAATTTTTTTTTTATTTTTAAAAAGGTTTTTGTTTTGTTGTTTTTTTGCGAGAATCCACCTGGATTCGCGCGGTAGTGATTTGACGCGAATCTTTACGCGAATCGATTCGCGGATTCGCGCCGAAAGTACACCCCTGTTGTCAAATAGCCCAAAGGTTAGGCCTACAAGACAAATTTACGAACAAAACTGAATCACACAATTACTTCTTACGTTCAGTTCATTTCAGTCTAAACTGTCTTGAGGACCTAAATACTTTGCTAAGATTATGATTCGTCAAGCTAATAATCCCTTTTCCTTCTTTGTGAATCCTTGTTAAGGATTATTTTGAGCGTGCATTCACAGGGACGATCAACTTGTATACATGAGTGCCCCCTCCACCACTATTGCTCTCTACTGTGTGAACACAAGTCCAGAAGTCTCTTACATGAATAATTTATGTAAAAAATACTATGTTAGGTGTACATAGGTGGAAGTAAAAGACATATTGATATTCCGTCCAAAGTTACATTACATTCATATCTTTTGTTGGTATTTAAATATGATAGTTTATGACTTTAAAATCACCCTGATATTTATATTTATCTAAATATAGACGTTTCCTACAAAAACATGACACGATACGATATGACCAGCAGCTGATAGGGAAATATAGAATCAATAAATACACTAATCGCAACTATACGATGACACGAGTACTGCACAGAATGTTCAACACAAGTTGGTTGGTATGGTATAGATCAAGCCATAGTCGGGTGGCAAATCAATAAGATTTTGGTTTCCAAATGTTTCAGATTTCAGTTATTGTTTTAAAATTGCCATAAAATGTGAATTTCATAAAATAATTTTTAAATATAAAAAACAAATCTGTAACAAAAGTTTGTAATTATTACATTTTGCTTACACCACTCAAACAACCATGAAGGGTTGCAATGTAAGCTGGTAACTACTTGTCCATTAAAATCGGGGAGGGGGGGGCACATTGCTTTGGCTTAGCTCAGCTAATTCTCTAATTATAGACATATTTGACCCAAAACACTATAGGATACGACGGCCAGTATATGGTCTATTATAGCCTTTATGAGGATTTATAATAGAGCAGGCCTTCACGTTTGAAAATTGAAGGTGTGCTTTAAATCGCACTCCTCAAAACATTGAGGTGTGCTGTAGGTGTGCCATAAATTGCACTCCTCAAAAAAATTAGGTGTGCTGTTTTATGACCAAATCGGGATCGTGGAATCAAAACAAACTGCACATGGCGTAAGGTTGGGAGCGAGTCCCGGGTAATTAATCTACATTAATCAACAACAAAATAAGGTAGATTTGCCATTCCTGGGGCTAACTGTTAAGACAAGTAAACCTGTATGTTAATGTATGTATATACACTTTCATTTTCAGTGTTGAAAAAATCATACTTTTGAGAAGAAGAATTTAGTATAAGATCTTAGGTTAGGAGTTATTATCCCTAATGGTGTGGGTCAAGGGGTATTATGTGGGTTATTAAGGGTCAAATACGAGTCGTCTAAGGTCCTATTTTTGACTTAAGAAAAAGAAGAAGAAAAAAAAAAATTTAAAAAAATCTTTCTTTTTTTTAATTTTTTTTTTTAGGCGTGCAATAAATCGCTCTTCTCGAAACCATTTCAGGCGTGCGATGGCGTGCGATCGCACTCGCACGCCTCAAACGTGAAGGCCTGTAGAGTCATGTGTATATTTGATAAACCACAGGAATGAGAAGAGTTGTGGAGAGGAGAAGAGTTGTGGATAGCTAAAATCCCAACCATCTACCTATCTCTATCAAATGATATTGAAATCTCTATTATGCACTTGCAACCCCGGCTCCGGGAATGGCGGAGACGTAAACAAAACGTAGCCCGGTTATGCGAGAGCGTGTACTGGGGACGCACAAGGTGTGCCCCGCTAGCAGAGGCGTGTAAACAGGACAAAATAGACTGAATGGCCGGGCAGTGTAGTGGCTAAAGGGGGCCGGGACTGTAACAGTGATGTACACTTTGTCTAGGCTAAGGGGCTGGAACTGTAGCAGGTACATACAAAAAAATGTTGCCCTGTCCTATAGGGACCGTACAAAACTGTACCGGGGACGTCACATTGGCGAAATGGCAATTTGTCCGTACCGGCCCAAATCCCAGCTAGTCCTGGCCAGGGTTGCAATTGACAAGTGCATTATCATATCACCCGATTGATATTATAACAAGTGATATTGAAAGCTGTTGGAGGGCAAAGCAGACGGTCTTGTAGGCTGCTATTCACATTATTTATGTACACCCTATATGGATCTATAGTCCCTTGTTTCCTATTTGAGCAGGAAAGGGAAGATATAAAGATTGTTGTTATCCAAACAGATTCTATCACCCGATTGCTATTCATGGTATGCAAGTACATTCTATGTGCGAGGGGGATCGACCGCACTGTCATTTTGAAGGGCGGGCAAGGTAGCCAGCCATGTATTATTTTGTGTACACCCTATATGGTTCTATTGTCCCTTTAAAAATGTTTCCTATTTGAGCGGGAAAGACAAGATAGAATCTGTTTGGATAGCAACCATCTATTATTATGGTATGCATAATTCCCCGCATAATTCCACATAAAAGAGTGGAATTTTTGTGAGATTTTCATTGGCAATGGGCGATGTGGCCAGACCAAGTTGTAGGCTACTATAATGACATTTGTGTACACCCTATATGGATCTATATTTCCCTTTAAGCATGTTTCCTATTTGAGCAGGAAAGGGAAAGAATCCGTTTGTATAGCAAACCATCACTACTATCACATCACCTGATATTTATGGTATGCATAACAAATGTTAACACTTTCCACACGGCTATTAGTTTTACCATATACAAGACAGATTTTTCAGAAACTTTTCCCAAAATTCAAAGTCTATCTCAAGGATTACTGAACCAATACTAGTCATGTGTGTACTTTTTTCAATGCATTTCTCATGGTGATTCCAGATATGGTAATGAAATTAAATAATTATGACATTTTTGAAACATTTTGTGAAATTTTGGAATGTCGTCTGCAGACGCCTGCCGCATGGAAAGTGTTAAGGATGACCGCATATTGAGAGCTGTTTGCTGGAGGCAGATGTCTCCAAAGTCAACACATTTTGTTGTGTGAAACGAGGGATATTTCCCTGTACACCCAATATTTGTGTATAATACAATTTGATTTACAAAGATAATTCTCTTACTGGGAACAGTTCTAAATTATATTTGGTATCTTGGGTAGTCGGTCTGTATGTCCGATCTGATTCAAATACTTCCTGGGTGATAATATCAGGGTTGACAACCTGTAAATTGATCATGCTGCCTGCACCAGTGATGTGAAGATTGCATTCTTGTCAATACAAAAATGGTTTCTTTTTGAGTTATGTATTATTTATTTGTTTGCTAAACCGGTCAGTCGTGCCGATACACTCGACTGGAAACCAGCAGGCTTGGGCCAGCCATAACAATAGCCTACATCGGTCTGTGTCATTTATCAAAGCATCGACCCTACCCACCTTTCCCCACCCCCACCCCCCCCCCCCTCCCTGGCCCGATGACCCCTAAAAGATTTTAAATGTTTCCCATTTTCCAAGTAGTAAATAAAATGTAGGAAATGCTTTCCACTGATCTCTATCTCTGTATCCTGCATCCTGATGGAATATTTGTTTGTATTCTACTGACCTAGATTTCAACTAAAATACCAAACTAGTGGATCTTGTATAATTGACTATTCATATATTGTAGAACTTATCCCTCTAACCCTTGCCCATTGATGATACACCTGACACAAAAAGTCCCTGACCAGGTGCTTTGATGTTGGCTAATCCAAAATCGATAATCGGTATGAAAAATCTGCGATATACATTTAATGAGCAAATTTCTTCTGTATTTTGAGTGAGTGTATAGTTTTGAAGTTATGATTGTTTCAATGACCATAACTACCACAAAATTGTTGCACTAAAATTTTGTTTCTATGGGACATCATTTGCTTAGTGTGTGATTACACATTGAAAATGTGTGTTTACAGACTCCCTTTCGATACCGTTACCCATTCATCCAGATACCTGACTGGTTCAGATAGCACACAGTGGACAATACAAGTCAATGGTTTCCTATAGGAAACCAATTCTAGTGCAACTTTTGTCGTTAGTAGTGGTCTTTGAAACAATCACAACTTTCAAAACTATCCTCTTGATTTTTATGACTGAGGTATCAAACTTCTGAGTACCCAACCCCATGTGGCATTTTACCACCTTAACTGTAACCAGCCAGGCTATGTTTTAGTATGGAAACCGTTTTGGGCCGTAGTTAATCGTAGGTTCCCGGGAAGGTTAACCTACAATACTTGCCTATTGGATACTTGTGTTTGTCCGTGTCAATCCCAGCATACACCACTCCACCAAAGAGGTCGTTCATTATGTGCGCGAGACCTTCAGCATTGAGCATACCGTGAAGCGCCCCCACAAAGACTGTCTTGTCGGGATCTAGTCTTTGCGACGGAGATCTGACGTAGTTGCTGTCGCTGAGGACCCATGGAATGACTTGTACCTGTATATGAAATAGGAGAAATTAAATTAACCTAAAACAGATTTTCATCGAGTAATGATGACCAAGTACCATATTACCATAAGAGGTGGGTCCAGGAAAAGCCATGCTAAATGGCCATCACTTTATTTAGTCCTAAAGTGATGGCATCATTATAAAGTGGACATTTCCCCTAAAAAACATGCCCGGGCCCAGGCTCTCCGGCCCATAGTAGACCTGTGCTAGCCAGGTGGGCTATACCAATGTGCCCAGGCTCTCAGGCCCATAGTAGACCTGTGCTAGCCAGGTGGGCTATACCAATGTGCCCAGGCTCTCAGGCCCATAGTAGACTGGGATAGCCAGGTGGGCTATACCAATGTGCCCAGGCTCTCAAGCCCATAGTAGACTGGGATAGCCAGGTGGGCTATACCAATGTGCCCAGGCTCTCAGGCCCATAGTAGACGGGGATAGCGCTAATGGGGGTTTCTTGCGCATTTAGCGCATATTTTTTCATTTTGGCGCAATAAATTGGTGGGGTTCAGGGTTCTAAAATCCCCTAATTTAAAAACCTAGCGCTACCCCTGATAGTAGACCTGTGCTAGGTTTTGGTTTAGGGTAAGCTTTGGTAAGCTTCCTGGTGCACAATCCAGGTGCATATTATCCCGGGGTTTGCCAAATAGAAAGCACTTCTTTAATAAAGCTGGTTTGTCTTATATATTGACATTTGTGTGTATATTTGCTGCGACTGTATAGTAGGAGGGGTATTGGACACCATAATGTATTGATTACACCCTTTCATATTATTATTATAAGATAGTATACATCAACATATATTACAGGTCATTTCTGTTTATGATGAGCTCCTGGTTCAAATTACATTGCTCACTTCACATTGACAATGGATGTTCACTCAATGTATGATATTGAAATGTGGGGTTAAAATGGTTAGCATTTCTTAGAATCATCATGTACAGCAGCCTAAGGCAATTGTTAACCTTTCATATGCTTTTTGATTGTCTACATTACTAGTTCTACATGGTCATTTTCTTAATTCTGGGTGGAATGTTTCTTATTTTGTCCGAGTTTGAATAATTTATTGGGCCTGATTGCTTGATAAGACTCAAAAATCAACATTCCACAGCTTCGGTGCAGTCCATTTTTTTAAATAGACTGCATTTAAATCGTAACTGGGACAGGGGCTTGATGTACAGGGTGTCCCAAAAGTCTATGCACGACTTTGAAGCTTCGCATTTCACAAAATATAAGTCGTATTAAAAATATGAATACATATTTAGAAAGAGGAGATGTGGGAAATAATTTTGATACCAAACATTGGAGTACCATCTGTTTGTAATGCCACCTAGAAGTAAAATATGTATTACTGCAAAAATGTAATTTTATACTTCGGAGGAATAAAGTTCATAAATCCATACCTATTGAAATTAACAAAAAGACGGGTAGAGTTGGTTATACGGAAAGTGATCCGTCAATTGTAATATTATAAATTTTACATTACAGTGATCCCATCATAATAAACTATATCGCACATAGTTTTCGTTTCTATAGTAAAATCTAGTTTAAATGTTTTCCATTTAAACAGAGACGTGTGGTTATGCAAAAACACAGACCTAAAAAACACGTAACAGAAATGTGAACACAAACATCACACAGCGAATAGATCTCTTTGGACTTATGGCTACTGCATGTCTTAATTATGACATCAATGTGACTTGTTGATCTACCAGTCTTTTTTCTACCACATCGAGACAAATCATGCACAGTTCCTGTATTCAAAAATGTATCCACCAACTTAAGAATGGATATTCTTCCTGGTGCACGTTTCACTTTAAAATGTTTTCTGAACTTTTGTTGAGTAAGTTGAACTGAATTTGTTTCAGCGTAGAACCATACATTTTGTATTCGCTTATATATGCTGTAAACCATCTTGAATGAAGACTTTTGCTGCAATGTTTTGTCTACTACGCCTATTTATGTTGTGAGTGACCGACTTTGGTAATAACATTAATGTTGCAAGGTAAGCAGTGAACTGTGACTAATGCGCAACGTTGCTTTCATACCGTTAATTTATGCCCACCTGTTTTAGCAACAATGTGTGGTATGGGTGGGTCTCGCACTGCCAAAAACTTTCAACCAGTTTTATAATGTTGTGGGTTCACCAATAGGGTTGTGTTTGGTATCAAAATAATTTCCCAAATCTCGTCCATCAAAATATGGTTAAATTTCTACCATATGATTTATATTTTATGAGATATGACTCTTCAAAAACGTGCATAGACTTTTGGGACACCCTGTATCTTAACCTAACTCCCTGAGTGTGCTTTGTGGAATAAATTTATCAGGGTAGAAAAACTGGTAAAATTTGGGGGGGGGGGGGATCCAGCTTGCTCAGGCGCCGGAATCAAACCTGGGTGGCCTGCGTGGCAGTCCAACCCTTCCTGATCGTGCCATGGAGTCGGCTTATAAACAATTTTCTTTGCCATAATGCTATAATAGAAAAAAATGTCAAATATTTTCAAGATTTTGAACAATATTGCTAGAATTTCTAAATCTAAGCGCTCTGATATGGACCTATCTAGGGAAGGACCCAATATACCAGGTGGCAATACCTGGCAAACAAATAAATCTATTAAAAAAATGATAATAAAAAAAGGTTTATATTTAGCTTGCTTAAAGATTTTTGAGCCCCCCTTTTGAGAGTTGGAATAGAAATAGCAGAGACTGGCAAAATTATTAGGACCGTGGACCTTCTCAACACAAATGTAGCCCTCCCAAACTATAGTTTAATCAGTTCCAAAAAGTAATCCAAGCGTATGTGCGCACGGGCACGCGTCACGCATACATTGTGCTTGTTGCCTTTGTGCGCGACTGCGTCCCTTCTATATAATTGCTACGCTGCTGTAAGGATGAGCTTCGCCAATTAGGAGCTGATTAAACTATAGTTTTTTGATCAAAGCCATTTGTAAGCATATAAATGGACAATCATAAACACTGACAGCTGTGAAGCATATCTTGTCATTCTTCACCAAATAACTTCACAGAAAAGAAAATATTATGCAAAAATATGATCTTGGCCGATCAAAATGTATTGATATGATATCTGATCAGTATTTTCTCATACAACAAGGTAACATTTTGTTGAAAAAAGCATTACAACTGTCCAGGTGATCGTGCATCACGCTATGCTATGGGGTCACGCTCCAAAAATTAGTTTTCGGAGCCTCTATGTACCTTTGCGTAATTGCGCAATGAGAGGAATGGCGGTGCTTCTGTTGGATTCTGTTGGATTTGGTAGTGTAAGGTTATTAGGAATACTGAGAAATACATGCTTAGAATAGTAAATTGTACACACAGACATGTACAGCCAGTGGTGCGTTTTGGTGTTTCAGATCAATCCTAAAGATACGAGGAAATTGATCACAAATAACCCGTAACTGTATCCTAATTATGGGGGGGGGGGGGTGTAGAGGCATTGCATCCCATACCGGCTTGAAAAAACTGCAATTTTCCAACTAATTTGCCCGTCTTCCTTCCCCTTTCTTTTTGTCTCCTCTTCTCCTTTTCTTTCCCGATTTTGCGCTGCCTTCCCGATTTTCCCAATCTAAAATAAAGGGAAATCGACTCTGTATTATAGGCCTATTTAATGCAAGGAAATTGGAATGACCATGATCCACATTTTAAATTATCCCATGTTTTCCCTGTGTTCACTCACCCCCCCCCCCCCCCCCCCCCCCTCCCCCTCCCCTCCCCCACCACTACAACATCTCCCTTTCCACCCTTACCTGAACAAGTTTTCATTAAAGGGTTTATAGAGAATAAGATAACATTGCCATTTACTCTGCTTGTAATGGTGGCATAATCAAGTGACAAAAA